>JAWZYV010016180.1:0-1200000 GCA_038373885.1 Cheiracanthium punctorium | reverse complement strand
CTAGATGCATAAATCGTGCCTAGATTGCAGTACTAGTCAATTTAGATCATTTTTTACAGTTTTCGCTTCATTGTTTCAGGAAAAAAATTAAGAAAATATTTACGCTGCTTTTTTACCGTTTTTTTTCTTTTTAAGGTAAGTATAGTTTTTTTCTTATTCCTCAACCTTTACCTAATATGGGCATCCTTTTAAATTAATTTTAGCATAACAAAATGCTTCGAAAATGCAGAAATTATTATTATCGACATTAATCGACAAATATTAATCGACATTAGAAAAAAATATTTTTGCATGATTTATAAGAGTATTTCAGATACATTAAATGCTAGACAGATTTGTTTTCTCTGATTTTTCATAGTTCGGTGACGAGAGGGTTAAGCAGTGGTACATATATAAATAATTCCATATTTAATAAACAATTTGGAATGATAATTAGTAATGTGCACGTATAACGCATGTGTCTTTGCGCTATGCGCGCATATCTCATTATTATCTGTTGGTCAGCCCAGAACATTGGAATTGACTTCCTTTGTCAGCATTCGGTTTCAATTACGCATCATTTTGCGGATACAAATTATCCAGTTAACACCACACAATGAATTTCAACATTTGTATGCAGATCAATGAAGCTACAAACATGTATTTCGAAATAGTAATGTGGACAGTCTTTGACAGTGCATATTTACCTCGTCTTCTTGAGACCAATGTAGTAATACGGACGGCCACAATTAAAGTACAGTTGTTTGTGTCTGCTTGTGAGAAAACTGTTGGGTCATACTGAATTAAATTTTCAGTAACTACTAATAAGACCATGGGGTTTTGATTAAAAAATAAAGAAAAAATAATCAGCGCCACTAGGGGCCAAAGTGACGCTGTAAAGTCTATTTTTGGAGTAAAATAGGCAGAGAAAGTACAGAAAGTTAATATTTTATAAGCATTTTGATATTGACACCACATTTTACATTCATCTACAAACAAAGCGTTTCTTTACAAGACATTTATTAGACCAACTGCTACGTACGCCGCACCGGTGTGGGCTTAGGCTGCAAGATCCTCGATTGACCGACTAGAAAGCAAGCAGAATGGAATTCTGCGCACAATCCATAATGGGCATTATTTCCTAAAGAACGCGGCCATTAGAAGAGACCTCAACATCAAAACTCTTAGACAGTTCTTTTTCAGACTTGCTGTTCGGTACTATGATAAGCTGAACCAGCTTCCCAATGAAATAGCCGCGGAGTACCCGGACAATGACCCCTCCGAACCCTGCAATCGAAAACGCCCCAAAGCGGTCCTCTTCGTTTTTGCGCCCTCATAGTAAACTCCTGCACGACCAATCTGATCTGTAACTGATCCGGGCCCCCGCCCCCCCCTACCTCATGATAAAGTACCTCAAGACATATAACTACAAACTGGAGATAAAGCTCTACGCTAAGGTACTCCGAAAAACCCAGAACTTCAGTTCAGTTCAGTTCCAGACATACTGTACTTGGCTCTTTTAGAGAATCTCTACGGATATATGTAGGAATGGGTTTGAGTGCGGTATGCTAATGGGGGCTGTTTTCACACTGACACGAATAACTTGGGGTGGTGGTGGGTTGATGTGGAATCTCATTCTAATTTCGTCTAACATCCGATTTCGCTTTGCAAATCATATATGGTCCGTGGCGGAAGGATATGAGACCTCTTTCTTGGATGGTTTTTCTTCGTTGACGTTCCTCGACTTGACTGTCGCGACTTGGTTGAATTTCGGATTGTCGTGGATGAATTTCGAGAGTCATTGAGCTGCCGGTCATTTTTGTGTACGCCTTGATTCTTGTTATGGACTACGATGTCATGGATAACGCAGGGCGTCGATGTTCTGATCCTGAAGATTTCCCACCCAACGAGAAATGCCTCTTTCTGTACCCCACATTATTGAACGGACCTTTTTGCTTTTTTGTCCTCTCCATGTGGACTATTTTCGACTCACGAATGCAGTCTTTTTTCGACTTTCTGCACTGAATACCGCAGCAGTATTTACTTGTGCTGCCTTTTCACCAACATCCAAAACAAGAACACCCAAATCAATTACATACTGGAGGTAAGCGCGCTGCGCAAGGAACTCCGATAATCTTGACCTCAGTTAGTCAGTCCAAGACTCTCATACGCACTGAGTATGCAGATTTTCACAAAAGAAAAAGACGGTAATTAAGGGGTTTACTGAGAGAATATGGATTGTTTAGCTACTTTGAAGATAGAATAACATTGCATGTCAAGCCAATCAATGGAGATCTGCTGCATTCTGCAGTAGGGAATACTATTCTGCAGTAGGGAATACTATTCACATTTTTTGGAACATCTGCAAGGAAAACATATTGAACCACACATATCAGTGATGCCACTATACTAGTAAATGCTAACTTTCTGTACTTTCCATGTCTATTTTATCCAAAAATGCAACTTACAGCACTACTTTGGCCCCTGATGTCGAAAATACGAACTATTTTTTAATCAATCTAATTTGTTATTTACCGCAAATTTGATCCGTAATTTTTCTACATTAGATGTTACTTTTTAGATGGTGCGATGCAGATTTACAATAATGTTTAAAATAACGAATATTTCAGTATTTGTAATTTTATTTTAAAAGCTTAAGTGGTATGGTTTCCGAACTGCATTCCCAGTCTGATAAAATTCTCTATGATCAATTTCATGATTATAAAAGCTGTTTGTCAACAAATAAATATAACAAATTTACTTTCTGAAAGTTCAATGTTATTTCAAAACAGCGGTTAGTTAATAATTCTTTAAAAAAGCAGAACATATCGATTTTTGTTGCCTCGTAAAACTTAAAAAAATAAACGAAGAGTGACTAAAATAAAACTCAGAGTAAAATCGTATTCATCCAACCACAAGAATTGCAACCTTCGAACATAGAAAATCAGCAGATTTAAAAAGTACATAAAAAGACTCCTTTTATTTCTAGCAAATATATTTTGTGAAGATAAGCAAAGCTTCAATTTTGCGAAATACTGCAAACAAAAAAATAAATTAACAAAAGTGCAAACATTTCAGATGATTTATTGGTAAAATCGCAGGTACATTGTACAAAGGTTGTGGTATATTTATCAGCTGCGACAATAGATGCATTAACGAAGTTGTTTTTTAAAAGCACAAATATTTAACGGATGTTTAACTTGTTTTGCTATTCAGGCAGAATTAAACGAGTACTTAAAATAAAGTTTTTATAAACAGAGTTTGTATGGCAGGTTAATTATAGAGTACAACAGTAAATTTATTGAAATAATAAATAATATTTCGGTGTAGCAGTTTGTTGTTCAGCTTTCGATAATTTACTTCTCTTGATACTGTAAGTTCGTGTAGAATCTTTGCTCAGCTTCACAATTTAATTTAAAATATATTTAATGTTTTGTGTTTGTCATTGTCAGTGAATCTGACCATCAACTCATTCGAGAATATGTTATTTTGTTTTAAAAAATTTTGGGCGTATCTCTAGTTAAGAGATAGAAAATTTTGTTTTACCATTTCCCACAATATATGACTTTTCGCTTCAAATATTCTGAAAAATACCTAAAGTGTTTGACGGAATCAAACTGTTTGTTTCTCAATGTCGTCAGTGCCTAAACTTGTTCTTTTCTTTATCTGCCTTGCTTTCGCATGCAGTGTTACCAATTTAGAGGGTTTTTACCTAAATTTTAAGGTATTTCAGGTTTAAATTTTTAGCTTTGGAATTAGTAACAGTTTTGGGGATTTTTCTCTTTCATTGTGTTCTCATCATTATACAGATGAATTTGGGTATTTTTTAAAAAGTAAATAAATAAAATAAAAACTTTTGTATAACTTGTATAATTAATTAAAGTATAATTTGAAAACCAAGATCACACACAAACACACACTAATTCTAAATCAATTATAATGGATTACATAACAAACAATTCTTTATTTCAGATCGAAATTAAGTTAGAATTAACGAGGGCTTCGAACAGTAATTTTTTCGTTCAACTTAAAAAAAATACGTATCTGTTCAATTCCGGTTTTATTCCGTCAAAAATAACGGTTTTCGTTTCAGTTCCGAATGAATAATTTTATTTTATGTACATTATTATTTGTACTAAAAATATAATTCTATCATAAAAAATGCAATTCTATCAAAATTTAGACGATTTTATTCTTTTTTTATTTGGTACACTATTTGAATTGATACAATTAACCAGCAGCCGCCCAGGTGGTGTAGTGGCTAGAGAACCATTCTATCACGCCGTGGGTCCGGGTTCGAATCCCGGCTTGGGCATGGATGTTAACTTGTCCGTCCCTTCATAGGGGGTAGTGCTGTCCGCCCACTGGGTGCTCCCATAATAAAATGGACAGTAACTAGGGCCGTTGATGGCAAAGGCTTGTGGCTAGTGCCTGCGCCCATTGGAAAAAAAAAAAAAAAAATTAACCAGCATGCATGATAGGAGCGGTGAGCAGAGAACGACATGACAACTAGGTTCATCATATATGTCGATGACACGTGTGTGTACCCTCGTCGCTTGACGCTTGACGCTTGCCGCTCATATCGTGCACTTGGCTTTGCAATAATTACGTAAAAAATAGGTATATTTATTTATTTAACATATGGAAATTGCCTCTAATTATTAATATATTTTCTAACGTAATTTCGCATAGATTACTTCTGTTGTCTCGGAGCAAGAACGATTGCAATCAAGACGATTCTACACGGAAAAGGGGTGATAGGTTGAGCTGGGTACTTATTGAAGCACTATTTTGGCGCGCTATCGTTATATAATATGCATATTGCCTAATCAAGCTAAAAAATTTTTACAAATATCATAAGTAAACTTTTAGTGTGTCCTGGGCTTAAATTTTCTGTGATCAAATTAGTGACATTTCCCCCAATTTATTTAAGGACCATTCAGATGAGTGCAGGAATTTTTGTAAAAAATTGTAACTTTTAATATAATTAGAAAATTAATGTCTTTAATTCTAATTCGATTATTTATTCCTAATCGAAATTAGGTTAGAATTAACATCGATTAATGAATTTTGCAAGCAGCAAATAATGCATATAATATATAAATTATTCGATTAAGAACAACTATCGTAATCCACTGTTTTGGAATATTTAATTGTTCTAATTTTAAATAAGCACATTTTTAGACAAGGAATGGTTAAATTTATTTTTGAAACCTTATTTAGAAAATTATAGCTATTTTTAAAAGGCTTTCTCAATTTTTTAAACTCATCTTAAAACTTTTAACAAAAAACATTCATCAACACAATCCTCTTGTACCCCACGATTCTCATGTCCTCGTGGAATTTGATTTTAAGGGGTT
This sequence comes from Cheiracanthium punctorium, assembly GCA_038373885.1. Lineage (NCBI taxonomy): Eukaryota > Metazoa > Arthropoda > Arachnida > Araneae > Cheiracanthiidae > Cheiracanthium > Cheiracanthium punctorium. Next base: position 1,194,661 of record JAWZYV010016180.1, on the reverse strand, counting down.
TCAAATAAAAATGGTATTTCAATAATGTCCCTTTTTTCAGTAAGTCTTGTGTACTGCATAAAAGTGTTTGTTAAAATTAACGTAGTACGTATATTAATTTTAAATTTCGTATTCATTATTACTTCTCAAAATCGAAACATACATAAATAATTATTTATTTGAGATTGAGAACTTGCATTTCAATCATTTACGGCTTATATTCAAATATGACATTAGAAAGGAATTCTGGGAAGTTTTTATTTATTTATTTGTTGAAGTTAACATCTAACTAAGTAGAAAGCAGGTAATAAATAATGTAATTAATTTCCATGGAAAAATCGTTTTTAGTGTCGCAAATTTAATGCATCATCATCTGAACAAAAGACACGATTAATGTAGATGATGAAATGATGAAATTATTGATGAAATTATAGATGATGAAATTATTTTCTTTATAATATAAATGTAATGTTTTCATTTTGAAAATGGAGAAAATTTATTTTTCCATCGTTCATCACAAAGAGAAATTTTTTTTTTTTTTTTTTGCAATATTTTTACTTCGAATATTTTTTGTTTTCTGGACCAAAGATATAGTCCTCCGGGACAGAAGAATGTTTATACGGAAGATTCCAATACTTAAATGTGGGAAAAAAATCCTTTTTTATTATTTCTCCGAAAACCAAACCTAAAAACATATTTTTAAAATTGTTAATATATTGTCCATTTGCGAAAAATTACTATCCGATCGTGATCGACTAGGTGAGGTTTACCGAACTCACCACCTCACCGAATATGATCCGGGAAATTTTTATATGTCGTCCAATACTGTGGAGGATATCGAAACTTCTTCCCTTTTACTATTATATAAACGTCTTTCGTTGTAAGATTGCTGATCATTAATTAAAATAAATAAACAAAAAATAAACTAAAACATACCAACGCAATTACTTCACGGAACAAACAACCGGAAGTATTATAAAGTAAATTTTATAAAGCAATATTTTAAAAAAATTTTCGTGATTAAATTTTGTCATTCAAGTACGTACCGTCAAAGACAGTGTGATCAATTATAACATCTAGTCCTCGGGTGATTCTTGACTTTCGGTCGCTCGCAGCCATCGAAAGCAAAGCGTGCTTGGTGCAGACAATGATAGTTGGGCGCTCAGGATGCGCATGACGGTGCGTATAAATTCTTTAGGTGTAAAATAAAAATTTATAGAGGAAATTAAAATTATGGTTGCACATCATCATTTTATCAGGTTTATTATTTCTTACATTTAAAGTTGGAACTGCAGTTAAATCATATTTAAAAATTGAAGCTGCAAACATAACTTCTGCACAAATGTTTAGTTTGGTGTTTAACAGATAATAAATCAAGAGCGGAATCAAAAGTACTATTTATTAAAATAGAGCAAAATAACATGGCATTATAAGATTTAATCTGTTAACTCAAGCTAAGTTTTTCTCTAGTCATAATTTTATAATTTTTTTAAAATTAACTGTCAAGGTGCGTTTTTTAATGAACGTGACTTTTTGTTTTTATCATCATTTTTTAAGCTTGATCACGAATCTAATTAAAAGAAAAAAAAATTAAAAAACATTTAACTTTGAACTAAAATAAATAAACCAGCACTTTTCGTGAGACTGTATATTTCCAGTGATAAAGAACGATTGAAAAAAGTCATATCTGAAATAATTTGTTTCTTCAATAATAATTCTTTCTTTCTTTCTTTTTTTTAGTTCCTATCTTAGGTTACCCTGACCCTTTTCTTTTGTATTGCACCAAATTTACATCGTTGCTATTTTATATTATTTATTACTATTTAATTTTTTATACGGTGTATATATATAGTACGTTTGCATTTGATTTTTAAATCACAGGAAATGCTCAAGCGTGCATGAGCAGAAGTTTTGCGAACAGCGGAATAAAAATAAGAAAAAAGCAACACAGATATTTATTTTAAAACTTGTGTTCTACTTTTAGTTTTCTTAGTATTTTCTAAACAGAAAATGCATTCCTCCAGATTTTTCTTAATGTGTTCTCAGCTCTTCCAAAAATCTCGAAAGCTTATGTAGCATGACTGTGTTGAAAACATTAAATACTCTGAAACATTTTCAGAATAGTATGGTTATAAAATAACATGAAGAGTACAGAGCGCACTAGCGTGTAAAATAGTTTTGAGAAATATGACCAAATTTGATGGCATACATGATGGATTATAGGTTTCGATTATATAAAGTGTTTTCTACCTAAAGTCACTACCAGGGGAAATCTTGATGTCGTTTGCAGAATAAAATGCATTAAATTTACACAATAACATTCTTTGTTGCGATTATGAGTATAAAAGAAAAACCTGGGAGAATTCTTATCATTCTCAATCCAACTAGCAAGAAGCAGTTTTCTAGACTAATCGATCTGCGCTCCGGCCGGTGTTGCTGTAGTTTCAAACCGTCACATCAGAGATTTACAGGGGGCGAAAATCTAACCAAAAGAACAATTTAGGAACAGCTCGGCTCGGCCAGTTCAAAAACCACAATTTAAGGCCCAGCCCGTAGCCGAAAAGAACTGACGGACTGCCAGACCCGGCCTGTTTAAAAATCATGATTTAAAGCTCGGCCTGGTCCGACCCGAACTATTTTAATTAAATTAATCGTTTCAGGAGAATCTACTTATATAATACGGTAACGTATGCTGTAGCAAAATCGATGACATTTCTAAGCTGCGAAAGCAACAACTAGGAGTAAACCTTAGCGTAATAACAATAACACATGCGCAAAAATCCAATCAATAACGTCAAATGAAGCAAGCATATTCTTTTCTCGTATCTTTTACTTACGTCACGTTGTAGCTGAGATTACAAAATAACAATAACGCATACGCGAAAATGAGAGATCTTTCGGATATTTTCCCAGCTTTAATCGAATTTTCAGTACTTGGTGTGTTTATCGCACATCCAATAAATAAATAAATAAATAATAAAATGAAAAAAATTAAAATAAAACTTCGCGAAGCAGTGGACTGGAGCACATTTTAGCCATTTCCTGTTTCTTTTACACTATCGTAAAAAAAGGATAGGGGAAACTCTTGTACCCATGGCCAGCTATTTTCAAATAGCAATATCTTTACTTATAATTAACTTACAATAATAAAAACAGTTTGTATACATTAAGTTCTTTATTTTCTTTAAATAAAAATCACTTCAAGTATCGAAACAAAAAAATTGGAAATGATACTGAAAATTTAAAAAAATTACAAATGGCCCTAGGTACAATAATACTATTGTACCTAGGGCCAGTTATTTTCAAAAACCGAAATTGTTGTTTAAAATATAAAAAAAAAATGTATGCATTATTTCTTTTGTGCACAGTTTCTAAGGAAGAAATGTTTATTATTCCACGCTTGATTCGCAAAACTGACACTAAAAGTAGGTAAAAAGCATTGGCGTTCTGAACCTCCAACAGTTCTTGGTTAAGGCAATTTAAATATAACATCATCTCTGTTGATAAAGTAAGTTGTATCACTGTGATACAAAAATTTATTCGAAGCCTTAGAGTTGTTTCAGGTATTTAACAGTAGACTGATCATCTGTAACGTCAACTACTTCTGCTACGTAAAAATGCTTTAGTTTTGTCCCATCTAATTTCGTCAAAAAGAAATCTCCCTTTTCAAGTTCATCACTGGGCCTTTCATCAGCTATTGGAGAATCTGTGATGCTTGCCAAATCTGAAGAGTCCATTTCAAGTGATTCCTCAGGTGTATCAGTGAGAATTCTACACTTGCCAGGTTTTTATCCACCTCTTCTGGCAGTACGAGGTTTAGCCTTAAGAAAAGGATGCACTTGTTCAGGTGTTACACATTGGGTTGATTCAGTTTGATGTAGAAGGCTGACAATTAACAAATGCGTCCATTTTTTCTTTAACCGTTGCATTATCAATAGGTCTGCTCACAGCCAGACTCTCAGAAGTTGATTCATCTGCAGTTATTGTGGGCCTGTCTGTTACGTAGGAACTCAAATATTCATCCTCACGAAATATATTCTCATCAACTGGCCATATGCCTCATACTCTAAAACCAGACTGGATATTTCTAGGGGTAAAAGCTAAGGGATATGCTTTGCTAACATTCTCACCTACATCGTAAATTATAAGAGGTTTACCTGGATTTGTTTGCTTCCAGTTACAGCAGGCTACATTGTAATATTTTTTTAAAGAGCACAAATACACCTCTGTCTAATGGCTGTAATTTATGACTAGTATGAGGGGTTATTGTCAGTAATACCATGCTATTTTCTTTTGCTAAGTTGATGGCATGGTTGAAAAAAAATGGAACAAATTTTAAATATTAGACTTGTGCTATAAAATCCTATTTATGTTCCCCATCCAAATTTTATAAAAAATTAACAGCACAAACAATAATATTTGTACCTAGGGCCATGGCTCTAGGTACAAGATGTTGTTCTTTTTGGCAAAATGGCTCCCACAGCCAAAAATCTGCAAAAACCAAAATTTCTTTGTGTTTCATTTTTCCCCTTTAATGATTACAAAAAAATTATCTGTTACACATTAAAACATAAGTTTTCACTTACTTTCACAAAATAAGACTTCAGTTGATGTGAAAAAATTTCGTTTTGATCATCAAATCAAGACTTTCTTTTTTATTTAACTATAGCTTCTTCTTCCTTTCATTAAAAATAGCTACTATGATTTGAAACAGTGTTGCCTCACACTCCAATGAGTAAAAATGCTGTAAAATAAAAATTACTTAAATAAAGCATGGTGGCCCTAGGTACAAGAGTTTCCCCTACGTATTAAAAAATCAACGGTATTTACTATCTATTATACCGGCGGTCTGTCACGACGGCGATTTTTCTCCAAGATAAAAGTCGGACACTTGAAATTATTAATTGTTTGGAATACGATTGGCAACAGTTTGCCAGCGCATTTGACGAAAATAAAGTTTGGCGGGAATGACCGCCGGGATAATACGTAAACACCAATGCAACAATACTATAAAAAGCACCGGGTTGCTGACTTTGGCACATTAACACTGGTGTTATTAAACTAGAAAAGTACTCATTAGTACTTGCGTATTTATTCCGGCGGTCCCAAGACGAGCGGTTTCTCGCCAAGATAAATGTCGGACACAAGATATTATTGATAGTTTGGAATACGATTGGCAACCGTTTGCTAGTATATTTGAAGAAAACAAACATAGTTTGCCCAGAATGACCGCCGGGATAATAAGTAAGTATTAGAAACCCCTCAGCTTCTGCAATTAAGAAGTGTTTCTGTAGGAACTTGTACAATACGTCATCGTCCAATACAGTATTTTTTATAGTCATTTTATGAATGGAAATGTCAGTATTTATATAATTATGCCTTTTCATACATTTTGCAATGTTAGTACTTGGCATCACTACCATGGCCAACATCGGCTTTATGATGACAGCCAAAATTTTTAGCAACCTTTACCGGAATAAATTAAAGGCAAATACTGTTAAAACAAAGAAACATGATTTTCGTTGAAATGAGCTCAATAATTCGACCAACACTTCACTAAATATAAAGAACAATATGGTATGGGGCGGCGAAGTTGGCCGTCTTGGCAGCTAGTCATATTTTAACTCTGATTTGATACTTTTTATATAGTATGATGTAATAATATAAAACACCGTGATTAATTTTGACGGGTCATGCGTATACTCGGACCACTTAATTAGAAGCCAGAACACCGACCACTTGACCAGAAGATTGGCTAATACGTTAAGTTTGATAACATCAATTATTATAGTCGTTTTTTACTACACTGTAAACATACATATATTTCCTGTTTGGATTTTACGCGCTCAGCATTAGAAAATATGCGTCGCCTCGATCAAGGGCCGGTTCGGCCCGAAAAAAAAAAAAAATGTCTAAAGGCTGCCCGGCCCGTTACTAAGTTTCATCTTGCTTCGAAGACTCGACCCCGCTGGCCACATACAGGCCTCGGGCCAAGCCCGAGCCCGTACAGACCTCTACGTTGCATCATGTTACGTAAGTTTGTTATGCTCATCGGTCCTTTTGGTAACTTCTTTAACCGCCGAAATCATGAAGGGTAGCAAACATATTCTCGTTCTGCTGGTAACCAATAACACGTACGCATACATATCAATGCAGGTAACAGAGAATGACTAACAAAGCACTGCCCTGTATGGTAACAAATATCGATAATCAGTTGGCCTCATAACGATGCGAATTTTTCGGCCTTTCCATTTACACTTAGAATGCAAAAAAGGAAGCGATTATACAAATAAATAGATTTTATCCGGTAAACAGCGGCAGTATTTCCCCTAGTGGATAGTTCTGGTACTATTTGTTCTGCCAAATAATTAAAGCTTTGTAAAACAATACACAAAAAATGTACTTATCAATCTGTGCTAGTATTTCGATCGAAAAAAATATCGGATCTTCGTCAGCAGCAGCAGAAGTTCATACACAGACTGGGACTGGAAACTGAAAATAGTAAGCAGAAAGCAAAAGCGAGATACCAATCGCAGGAAGAGAAAAAACAAGAAATCAGGGAGAATAAGAGAAGGGGGGGGGGGAGAGAGAGGGTAGTTATAATTTAATCTTCACTTATCACAGATATAAGAGCTAAAAACGAATTTTCAGAGCAAATTATAATAATTTTAGCTTTTTAACCCCGTTGTAATAAATTTGTAAAGGCGAAAAATATCCGCACACGGGAAATACATTCACTAAATGAGGATGCTCATGGTTTTGAAGTGAGCAGAAAATAGCATTATTGAAAGTCTGAAGGGGCAGTCTTTTACACCTTAGTAAAATATGGATTAACACCAAAGAATGTAGTGAAAAAAGTTTTAATCTAATCAGCTAACTAGATATTTAAAATGAACTTTTTGGAAAATTATTCTTCTAAACGAGGACGCGCAAAACAATTAATATTTGCCTTTCAGTTGGCACATGTTAAAGATTGAAATGTGGCTGCCGAAATCAATTCGACAGGGTGCAGCAATGGCTGCGATCTACAGCAGATGGAATAACTAATCGAAAATTAGTCAGGGAGAGAAATCTGCACTGCGAACACAGTCAGACGTATTCCCTTTCGAACAAGGGCTGTTAACATATGAATGACGAGAAAGGAATTCGTTACACCCATTTCATTTCCGTACTAATGTAATGCTGCTCCAGCTTTCATGATTCATCGTAACCCGTCACTGAATATCCACTCGCACAATTAAAAGCTTCAATCAAGCTTTAAACGTTTTCATTTGCAGATTTATCTGTGCACTAGAACGATATGCAGCAGCACTTATTGAAATAGACGGAAGCTCCTATCAAACACACTGATAATCAAACTCATGCATCAAAATGGTGTTTTATGCTTATGGTTGAAATATAAATTTTATACTAATCTGAATTTTGAAATCCCCAAGTAAATATTCAAAAATCTTAATGTATCGTACAGGGTGTCCCATAACTATTGATAGAAATTTTAAAGGGGTTAGGGCACATGGTAAGGAATCGGAATCACATAGGAATGCGGGGTCAAGAACGCCGATTACCCATTTATGAAAGTGTCCCCTTTTTGGGACTGTATTTTTGCTAACAGTCGAAAGCATTATTTATTTTTCCTAGCCTTTATTCACGAATATTGAACCTCAACTCCACAAAATATTTTAACATGGTGAAGTAGGATGTTGACATTTAAATGTTTATACATAATATTTTTAACAGAAATCCCTTGTTCAAGTACTTGATATCAGAAATTTATCTATTATTGCTGGTATTAGCAAAAAATGACGAAAGTCGGAAAAATATCTGGCGCAAATGCGTTAATAATCATTTTAGGATAAGCGTTGAAGCGTCCGTCTAATTTCTTAACCACGTTTCATAAACAATGGGCTTGTTTCCAAAAACCTCATTCACGAAATGATATAGAATTTTTAAACTATCAATTTTAGTCACGTGTTTTCTGTGAAAAATAATTAGTTTTCGAGGAACAATTGTTAGCAAGTTCACTGTAATTTCAGCACGCGTTCTAAAGTGATTATTAACTGCTACATGAACCGCCATGTGATTCTTATTCCTTCATATGTGTTCTGCCTCCCCTTAAATCTTGTACTAATAGTTACTCGACGCCTTTTATAGTCAGATTATTTGACGGTGCATCGATTTCTTTTGGAAAATAAACTTTTACCAGGTTATCAGTTTGCGCTACAGAGCTACTAACGTAATTGAATTTATTTGCAACTAAAATACTATTCCGTACTATTCATATTAGTAGGTTTGAAATTACAGATTGAATTATCAAGTTCTAATGTATAAGTTAACGGTTTTTCTTATGCTGTGATTAATAAAATATTCAAAATACACAATCATCAATATCTTAACAATTTAATTCTTCATTTTTGAAAATAGAGAGTAAAAACGAAAAAAAAAACTGTGCTGCAGATTGCATATGCATTAGAGGAGATTAGGGTGTTATAGTAAGGGAACATGGAATACTGAGGTTAAAGCGAAAAATGGGAAGCGAAGACCAGACTCGGATTAAGCTTTATTTCGGCTCTCCTAAAGACCTTGGAAGTGGACTTACAGAAGCAACCTATCTACCAAGATAGACCCAAAGATGCTGTATCGGATTCAGGTCTGGAGATTGAGCTGGCCACTCCATTCGCTCTAAACCAAGACCCTCGAGATATTCCTCAATAGCTACAGCTCGGTGAGGTCGTGCATTATCATCCATCAGAATGAAATCATTGGCAATTGCACCGGCATATGGACGGACATACGAATCAAGGATATCATCCCGATATCTCACCCCAGTCAGAGTTCCTCCCTGGACGCATGCAGGTTAGTGTGACCACCGAGTGAGATCACTGTCCAAACCATTATTCCATCACCTCGGTAACTGCGTCTTTCAACATTGTTGGATTAATGGTAACTGAAGCTTTGTTCCCTCCAGATCTACAGACACCCTCAATCGCTCTCCAGTGTGAATCTGAATTCGTCTGTAAAGAGTACAAAGCCCATCGCTGTCTGGTCCAGGAAACATGTTCTGTTTCCCAAGGTAAGCGGGCCCTTCTCTGTCGTCAAGGGGACACGTCTTGCATAGAGTCCTGCATTGTAAAGACGCCTTTGCACCGTTCCAGCAGATATTCTTCTCCCTGGTGCTACAGAGTGGTCTGCAACAAGTTGCGGTACAGAACTTCTTCTCCTTCTGGCCGAAAGCGCTATAATACGGTCTTCTGCAGGTGTTGTAGCCCTTGGTCGGCAAGGAACATGTCTTCTGGACACAGAAGCTTCGGTTTGATATTGCTTCCAGAGACTGTGGACCACACTGCGAGACACGTTAAGACGCCTAGCATCATCTGCCTGTGACAATCCCATTTACATCAGTCAGCCCACCCGCCACCTTAACGAATTGGGCAAACGGCTACTCTCAGACATTGCGGGACCCTAATGCGTATTGTCAACGAATCTGCATACAAAAGTTGTAAATCAACAAAATTTAAACGCGTAATTACGAAAGCCTGATATTTGCATATTTTTCTCTCACTCATACATGCCTGTTCTTTTCTATATATAAAAAGCAGTAGCTATTGTTATTGTATAAATTTGCATAAAGTTCATTTCTATCATATTTATAAACTATAAATTTTGTTTTTAGTGTCATTTTTTTATGGTGAGCTTCCAAAAACATGTCGTTCTTTAACTTTTGGAGGCCAGTGTAAATAAAATATTTCTTTTTAAAGCGCGGTATCGACGACTGCATCCAGTGATTTAATATGCAATTTTTCTGACGTGAAATATTGGGTTCCTAGGCTTTCTGCATGTAGGAGTTGTTGATATGATGCTCCAAATTATTTCGCAAACGACTATGCAACTGAAATACCTCTTACACTTTCTTACGTTTACGGGTAGAGTTGGAAAATAAAAATACGGGAAAGCTTTAATTTAGGGAAGGACAAGTAATAACAATACTCCCTATAGTAAATGTGAGCGTTGGATTGAAATTGCGGTTCTGAGGAAGTTTACTCTAGAATTAATATTTCGGATATTTCTTAGGGGATAAGAGATGGTTCGATTTCTGATGACATGTATTTTGGAGGGGTAAAATTATGTAAATGGTAAGAAATGACGTATTTGACGAAATTATTTAAGAAACCTTCAATCTGTCTCAAAATAAGAAACAGGTTCAAGGATGCAATGCGTCACTTGAAATCATTGGACAATTTTATTCGTTAAATTATTACTCAACAAATTGAATATCATTAAAGTCATATGTGTCGCGAGTTCTTGAAATTTTTGCTGTAATATATTGGATCATCTGATTTTTTATCTTCGGTCTTATCGGTCCCTATTTTTCATGAAATTTCGCAGGAAAAAATATCCCTCTTCTACTATTGCCTTTTCTTAAGACATAGTTTATGCAAAACATTTAAGAAATAAAAAAAGAGAATTAAATGAACTTTGATATGCAGGCTTAATGTTTTATTATTATTATTTACTTAAAAGTAATTCTTTTACACTTTTTAATATTCAAATTAAAGCAAGTAGAGACATAAACATTTCTGTCCCAACTTAAGAAACATCCGTCTCAAGATCTATCTAGTAATTCATAAAAAGGTACGAGTCACTTTTGCAAATCTTTTATAAAAATTGTAATTAAACTTATTTTCTCGATATGTACCACTACGTCTCATTGTTATTTTATTATTCGGCAAAATATTTATTAAATAATAAAGTAATAAATTTACTGAAATCATTTCTGTTTAATGAACAGTTTTAAAATAATTCATTCGAATCCGTTTACCTCCTGCCGCATTAAGTTATTATGTACAGTATTGAGTTATTATATACAGAAATCACTACTGGAATTAATAACTCAATTTTAAACAGTATCGCACTGGTTATATATTCATGCATAACTTGCGTTTATGGTATGCGTGCATTTCTCAATTCCGTCTACTTGTCAACCCAAAACATTACATTTACTTCCTTTGTCAACATACGGTTTCACATCCTTTTAGAAACACACATTATCTGGTTTACTTCGCGCAATGGATTTCAAGATTTATACGTAAACCCAGAGAACTACAATAAGCAGAACATATCGCATTCTTGATATAATCATAAGGAGCGACATTCCTTGGCGGAATAACATATTTGGCGAAAGGAAATGCTGACAGTCACTGATTATATTTAACTTGGAGAGCAAAATTACCGTGTCTGGTTGAGATCAAAGTGGCTGCAGAAGGCAACTGCACTTCTGCAAGAGAGATATCTAATAAACTTTGTTAAAGCGTCGACATGCATAAAATCGCATGCAATGCACACTGTCGGAATTACAGATAACTGCATTAAATGGCATTGGTAAATTTCAGGAAAATTTAATTTTAATTTAATGTTGAACGTTTTTTTTACCACTAACCACAAATAATATCTCTTTCTATAGAAATAAAAATGATTGATTGCTTACAAAATATTTTTAAAAATTTTCTATTTGGAATATTAAACAATAATGATTGTTAATATTGTTTAATTATTTAAAGTGTTAATTATTTAATTATTTATAGTGTTAATATTGTTAAAATTATTTAATATTGTTTGCAATATTAAACAATAATGCCTCAATAATAAACTGCGCCAAACTGATGCAGGATATTCAGGAAATAAATAAACGCATACAGGGTGCCCCATAACTACTGGTACAAATTTTAAGTTAGGTAGGGCACGTAATAAGTATAATAAGAATCACATAGCGTTGTGGAGTCAGAACCGTCGCCATGTTGCTGTTACTAATCACTTTGGAACAAGTGCTGGAATAACAGGGAAATTTCCGACCATTGTTCGTTAAAAACGGATGTACTATTCTCAGAAAACACGTGACTAAAATTAATTGTTTAAAAACTCCATTTCATTACATGGACGAAATTTTTGAAAACAAGCCTATTGTTTATGAAACTTGCTTAAGAAATTTGACGAACACTTCAGCACTTTTCCCAAAATGATTATTTATCCTGTTATGCCCATGTTAGCAAATAAGCTAACATGGGCATAAGAGGGATTTTGGGGCTTCACAGGCTTTGATCTCAACCATCCTTTAATCGCTATATTTTTTTTTTTAGAGGAAAAATGTTTCGAAACATAATTTTGAAGTCATTGAACTATTAATTGTATCTTTGGTTAATAATAGTAGTGTTTTGGGTCCACAGATGCCAGCATTAATAGATTAAAAATATTACGATATTTTAGAAGCAACACGTTTATACTCTTTCGTTCTACTATCAAGTTCTTCTACTATTTTAAAAATATTTAGTGCGAAGAAAAATTAATAATTGCCATTTATATGTAAAAAAAAATGCTTTTTCACTGGATACAAAATAGTTTTTTAAAAAGTTTCATTTACAATGTTTAGAAGAGTTTTAAAATCATAGTGCTACCATTGAAAAAAATATAAAATAACATTTTCTTAATTTTTAATTATATCTTTATTATTTGACCTAAAATAACACTATTTCAATCAAAAAATATTTTTTTCTAGGAAACTTCTTACGCTGGGAATAAGAGGGTTAACAATTAAGTATAAACAGCGTTTTTTACACCACGCTGCTGTGAGATTCTGATTTCTTGCCCTATATCTCCTTACATTTTGTAGAAATAGTTATGGGACGCCTTGTATTAGCATTATACTTAATTTATAATATTACTGTGAAATCGAGGGAAATTTTTTGAGGACATGTCCCCAATTCTGAAACAAAACTGGTGACATTTTATAAGTAATGAAATAATTAACACTAATCTAATTAAAAATTAATGTAATAATTAAAACTTGTCCTCAATTGCTTCTTTACTTTTAGAGGACATATCGCAAAAAACACAGAAATTGGGGACTGTCCTCGAAAATTGGGGACGTATGGTCACCTTAAGTTAACTCAGGTTAAAATAGCGCATTTGGAAAAACCTAGCAACCAGTGAAGCAACTACGATTGCGTGATACAAACAAACCCCAGCAACATATTTCAATGTGTGAAATCTGATTTTGAAAATAAAAAATCGATATTAAATTATTCTGGGGGTGATTGTAATACATTGAACAAGTAAAGCATGTCTTCGACTTCTGTTATCCAGTTTCATATTTTTTTCTAAAGATTTCAACAATAATTTCATTGGATATTTTGAGCACTGTTTTTCTTGATTTATTATAATATATACAGCACTGTTTTTCTTGATTTATTATATGCAATGACAAACTTTTAGTAGTCGGTTGTCAGTCAAGAGACGCAGTGAAACGTCATTTCAAAAGTCTTCGTGGCTGACGAGATACACAGGCTGGGTTCTGACATTTTGGCCACACCTCTTTGCATCCGAATCGTCATGTGACCAAGGGGACGTGGCCATCTTAATGCGAGATAACCACAGTAAGATGGTCACATCCCCTAGGTCACATGAATCTTTGAGGGCCAAAGGGTGTGATCAAAATGCAGTTCTGCAAACTGTATATCTCGTCAGGTACGGAAAGTTTTTGTACTCAGAAAACGATTTTGCTTCGTGACCTATAAATATTATGAGTACAACTCTCCATAAATTCAAGTTTTGCCTTTCATAGATCTTTTCTATAAAATTTCGGCTCTTTTCTATAAAGTTCCGTTAGAAGTTCTTGCAACAGTTATGTTTCAGTGGCTGTTCTATTGGAGTTCGTCTTACAGAATTAGGTGAACATAGGAAAATCTCATACGTTAACGCTTACTACGAATTAACATGTTAAGTATAAAATGTTAATGATAATGATAAAGAGTTTAATAAATCAAAGTTCCGCGAACACAATGACAAATTTGTGAGTTTTCAAAGAATAATACGTATTATAGTTAAAAGGATAAATAAATATAGCTGTACTTTATTTGTGAGATGACCTTTTATTTCTGTTTCTTTTATGCTTAAATATTTTTAAGCCCGGTGCTGCTTTTGCGTGTATCTAACCTATAATTATCTTGTATCTAACCTTAATTATCACCAAAATTTCAATCACCGGTCTTGGAGAACGGAAATATTAATTTTGGAAATTTCTCCACAACAAGATAAAATGCAAGGCAATTCCTTGTAATTGTGCTATCAGCGATATTTTCATCATTTTTGACGGGGTTCATTAAATCAATTAATTAATTTCTATAAAAATGACGACAAAACAAAACACTGTCTTTAGAAAGCAACTATTTTGCACGTAGCTGAAACAGATCGGCAAGTACAAACCGTAAAATTTTGTCAAAGAAACCTGCCTCACTCAATGTAACTTACATGACTGCTGGTGCATTGAACATATTCATAGCAGTCAAAGCACTGATACTCAGATAGAGAAAAGAAATTTACTAACTTTTCAGATTTGTCATGAAGTATTACACCCGCCAAAAAAAGTATTTGAGTAAGAGATAAATTTCCTACGTTGGTTTGTATATTAAAACTTAAATATCACAGAATTTGAATTAGGCTATGTATAAATATGACTTTCCATATTTCTGTCAAGTTGTGTGTTTTTCAAAAACTCATTTATTATTCGCAAATCTGAAATAGGAAATTTATCTCTTACTCGAATACTTTTTTTGGAGGGTATACAACTTTTTTTTTATTTCTAATGGGCGGGTACTTACTCATCAAGCATTTTGCCACTACTAAAGCCCGAATTACTGGTTATTTTATTACGGGGGCACCCAGTGAGTTGTAAGCGTTTCCCCTTATGAAGGGATGGACAAGTAAATATCCAAGCCCAAGCCGAGAATCGAGCCCGCACCCAAGGTGCGACAGAATGATTCGTGATTCACTACACCAGCTGGGTGGCAGTATTATAACGTTTGCAGTTTATTCTCGCATAATGACAATGAATTCTGTTTTACAGATAACACGTACATTAAGGAAAGCATATTTTTTTATAGGCAAACAGTTTTAAAAAATGTGAATTTTAAACTTCAAAATGTATTGAGAACAAAGAAAAATCCACCGTCTTCTTAGAGTGATACCTTTTTAAGAGTATATTTTTAAAATAATGCCCCCCACATCTCGTCTCGAATACGGGTGCTTGTCTTACCTTACAAATAATTTTCTCCAAATATTTAAATGGACTGATCTGGCATTAACTGGCTTATCAATTTGTGGGTTAGATAAGAAATCAGCATTTCTTCTAAACGTCATGAATTACCTTTTCTTATAATCTGAGTTAAACTAATAGCTTCACTGTGATTGAACAACAGTTAATTGAAGTAAAGCAACTTATTTCTAAGTAACGACAAAGTATTGACTTCCTATAGCCGAAATATCATCAGTTAGAACAGCAATTAGATTGCGAAATACACCATATCCTTAAGAAAAGAGATTTAATGGACAAAGAAAATAAGGGCTAAATTACTTCCTATGCCTTTGCGAACTGTTGCAATTAAGTAGAAAAGCGCCAAATGAGATAAAATATTTCATGCAATGTAGAGGTTATGTTAACAAAACTCATTCGCATTCAGAATGTCACTCGAGAACTCTGTTATTAAAGGAAAAATTTTAAATTCTACCTCATTTTATTCAAATATTCAACTGTATGAGTAAAATTACTAGAAATTTTGTAGAATATACCCATTTATAATTTAAAGAAAACCAAAGCCACAACTACAGTACTTTGGTGTTGTTTGATCCCCGAACATGTCACGTTTACGGTTGCGGTGATTTGTCATGAAACTTTAAATAAAGGTTTTAGTTATAGGTTAAAAAGTAGAAAAGAGTTGGGCAGTTTTCTTGTGCTTGATTAAATGATGGGTAATTTACTTCCACGAAAAAAAAAAAAAAAAATTCGCCGAGTGTTCATTGGCAAAAGTCGCTGAATTGAACTGAAAAAGGCGGTAATAAATATTTTTATTAATACATGAATAGCAGATGTAAGTATTATATATCTAAAGCTGCGTCTTTATTAACAACTGTCATAAAATATTGTAAAAATTCTGTCATGGCGATTCCACTTTAACAAAACCTGCAACAAATTGCCTGCAGCGCTCAAAGCCATCAGTAAATATCTTTAAAGAATCCATGTATTTTCTTTTACTATCGTAACAATCACACATGGAAGATCATACGCTAAATGAATTTTGTGAATATTCAACGAAAACACAATCATTCATAATTAATTAGATATTATTTTAATTCATAAATAATTAAAAAGAGAAACCTCATAAATGCGTACATTAGAAAATGCAGATTGTAATTACAGGAAAACAATGCAGCAATGCATATAGAGTAACAATGCAAATATACTTTATTTTTGTAGTAACTTTTTTAATTACATCTTTATGAAAATACAGGTTATTTTTCTCAAATTGAAAAATATATATTATTGGAATTTTTAGTAAAATAATTTATAAAGACTGTACAATGTTTCTTCATCATGTTAAACTTAAAAATGCTAATTCTGACAAATTTAATACCACTGTGACAGTTAAATAACCGGACTAGTCTTAAAAATTAACTTTATTGAAAAAAAATTATACAAAAATTTTGACTGTGTGACATGCAATTATCTCCAGACACCTCCTTTAACAATTTAAAACTTTCAGTTGGAGAATTTTTTAATTTCACAAGGAATTTCAAGTCCGTGCGCTACTCGAATTTTAAGCTTATCATGATCGCGGCACTTCGACAAAGCTACGTCTTACACAAACAAGAATAAAAAACTATCTGAACTAGATAAAGGGACGCAATAACGTATCACCTGCACCGGAAGCATCAAAGTGAACGCCATTCCATTTCCACTACTCAACACGAAACTAAACGTCTCGGGCAAAATCAGTCCATCTTTTTTTAATTGTCATAGTGGTATTTCTATCGCAAATTAGCCAAAATGGCCATTGCGACTTAGCTCACCAGAAATTTCATAGTGTATTGTATTTTCAGTACAGCCAGCATATTCAATATCATAGATACTGTAATAGAGATGGGCGGTTCGACTCATTTTACTGATTCGAATCTCGACTCACTCACTACTTCGATGATTCGAATCAGTGATTCGAATCTTGAATCAATAAAACAACTAAAGAATTTTTCCCTCTCTCTGCGCCGAAAGCCGTACTATTTAAACACCCTTCACCCATTCATCGGGTTTCTTCTCCGCTGAGTTCTCGGGCAGTTAGCATCTCTCTCTCCTTGCTCCAGTAAAACTAGTGTTTAAACTGCCCGAAATGAAAATACAGGGGAGCTTCGTATGACCCCCTGGGCCTGTAAGATTAAAAGGTTAAGTTTGGTGTCAAAGTATTCGAAATTTTATGTATCGATGGGGGGTCGAGAATCAATAAAAACGCGCTCCGATGGATAGTTTCAGAGATATACGTTAATTAATTATAGTAATTAGACTAATTAACCATGATTGAGGCTTAAAAGGACTGCAAACATGTAGAAATTGGCTCTGGGATGGTTTCCAGACTTTGGAGATGCCGTCGGAGGAGGCTAGTGTTTAAAATGCCCAAATTGAAAATATAGGGGAGCTTCGTATGACCCCCTGGGCCTGTAAGATTAAAAGGTTAAGTTTGGTGTCAAAGCATTCGAAATATTCGAAATTAAGTATCGGTGGGGTGTTGAGTCTGGGGGGGGGTCGAGAATCAATAAAAACGCGCTCCGGTGGCTAGGTTCCGAGATATACGTTAATTAATTATGGTAATTAGACTAATAAACCATGGAGCTGTTTTTTCTGCGATGAGAGAAGAAGAAGCTTTCCGAGAGAAAGCAGTAGCAAAAGCATCACAAGCTGGTATTGATCTCAGGATTTTCTTATCGCCGGCCTCAGAGGCGTAGCCAAGGGGGGGGGGGTTAGGGGGGTCATAACCCCCCATGAGGAATTTTTTGCCATACAAAATGTATATTCTTCACTACATTATCATACACACGTATACATATATATGAGTTGCAGTAGTCATAACCCCCCCCCCCCAGAAAAAAATTCTGGCTACGCCCCTGGCCGGCCTGTATTTTTGCCCTTTATCGAATTCGAGATTTCACTGAAAGGAAAATGGGAATATCGGATATTTGATGTTGAAATAAAACCGATATGTCGATTTTTGGCCCAGTCCTACTGAGGGGCTGCTGCCCCCCCCCCCAAAAAAATGGGACCCTTTACTTAGCTTACAATTGAACTTTATCTTTAAATTTGATACCCAGCCCACCCCGAAATAAAATCCTGGCTACGCCACTGTCAATAACACTAACTACGCCACTGCTTTAGGCCCTATTTTGCATTTCTCTGAATTACGAAAGAAAATAAAATCATTCCCCTTAAACGAAAAACAAGGTAAAAAAAAAAAACGAAATCTGCTGCAATAAAGCGAAATGTTATTTTGCTTACTACAAAGTCCTTTTGTGAGAGCGCTTAATACCGCCCCTGTATCCTTCATTAAAAGTGACAAGCACAATCCTAACTTTATTTCATTCTATTTCCCTTCACATGAAAATCCGCCACCAAGTAAACTTAACGTTCCGTTTTTTTTTTTTTTTTTTTTTTTTTTTTTGAGGGTGGGGGCAGGGAGACATATATTGAAGTTGTAGAAAAGGGATGTTTCATTAAATTTTAAACAAATATTAAATCAGTCAGACAAGTTGGAAGGAGGGATTTTCTTAATTTTTTTTTCGGGGGGGGGGAGATTGGCCCCTCTTGCCCTTAGGAAGTAACGCCTATGCCCCCCGCCAAAAGCAAACGATGTTCGACCCACTCCACACCCACAGACAGATAAAACTTTAAAATCCGACCACCAACCAAGAAATGAAACACCAAAGATTCGAAAAAAAAACTTCAATTAAATGAAACATCCTTTCAACTCTTTTCGACTCCTTTCGACTCTGAGTCGATAGAAGATTCGAAAAAACCCCTCCAATTAAATGAAACATCCTTTCAACTCTTTTCGGCTCCTTTCGACTCTGAGTCGATAGAAGATTCGAAAAACTAACGAATCTCAACGATAGTATACAATCACCAAAACAGAGCGAAACACTGAATCAGTAAAGATTCGTTGCTGCACCAACTCAGTGACCAACTCACCCACACCCACTCATTTACTGTTTCAAATCATCTATCGACTCAGAGTCGTAAAGAGTCGAAAAGAGCCGAAAGGAGTCGTAAGGAGTCGAAAAGAGTTGAAAGAGTAAGGGAAAATCCCTGGGAACGCCAAAGGGAAAATAAGGTTTTCTTCCCTTCGAACTTGGAATGTATTTCCCTTGAGGGCTTGAGATTCGAATCAGTAGAGAGTGAGTGTAAAGACTGAGCCACTCAGTACCAAGATTCGAATCACTGATTCGACTCATCGAATCATTGGCCATCTCTATACTGTAACCATTCTTGCATAATCCTTGTCAATATAGCTTCATGAGCGTAGTTGAGGGCGCTAGGCGCCCAGGAACTATGGAAAGAATATTAGAAACGAAACGAATATCATTGACCAAAGAAAAAAAACATTACTAAACAAATAAAGTAGACGAAGCGAGAGCTGTCTGGATTTCCAGTAGAAGGGAACAAAAAACAGACGAATTGTGAAGCGATGTACGCTTGAGGACGTACTCAGCACCCATCAGTTCAACGCTACTGCGGAGGAGGGACAGGGCGTTACTCGAAGATATGAAGACATTGATTCTAAGTGCGCCGAGGCAATCGTATCCCATCGCTAGTCTAAAAGATGCAACAGCCTGATCTCTTAGGGGTTTGGGTAACTGGGAATAGTGAGATGACATTTTACTTTGGGCAGTTCTTCCTGTTCAAGGCCTTCAAACATGTATAATTTTCAAATTTTTGAAATGAGCTGCTGATCTGTAGTCAACTGAACTTCACGAGGCTTGGGTGACATTAGTGACTTTCTTTGCCAACTCATCTACCACTTTCGTTACCATTAATTCCACAGTGGGATGTAAGGTAACTTAGTATTTGCTGCAAATAAAAAAGCAAGTCTAACGGTTAGTGATAGTACAGCTGAAATCTAAATGAAGGTTACAAGGAGCGCAGCTTTGCCAAAAGACACTAAAAACAATTAAGTCAGACATTAAAAGACAACGTTGAATCACGATGGGCGTGTGACCGGTAATCCGTCACCCTTCGTCGCAATGTGTTTCACACTTTCAGGGGCCTAAGCAGATACAAATATCGGACTCTACCAAATCTTCAGATGGTTATTTTTACAGTTCATTGAAGGGCCGTTTGCTTCGGAAAGCTAAAGCAGTTGAGAGAACCCTGTTATAGTGCTTTTACGCACTTTACTGCAACGGTAGCTGATTATCGATAATTTCTAGTTTCTGCCTGCGTCTGTCAAACGACTATTTTTAGTATGATTATCTGATCTTTATTTATTAATAACTGCCATCGATCCCATCATGTCCTAGATTTACTGTGATTGATCTGATATGTTAACTCTCATGTTTACACCATTCTCATGACACCATTCACCTCTCTCATGAAATTAAACACCATTATAAAAATATGCCTTCCTGTTCTCTTTAGTGCTTGAACTACGCAATTAAAGCATATCATCTTTTCGATTTTGCGATTTTGCCAAACATCGCATTGTGCTTAAACGACAACGTCGTCTTGATAGGCTATTTCCGAGCGTGGACTTTTCATTAGTCTCAGCTAATGTTTTAATCAAATTTAGGTTTTTAAAACTTTTTATTGCTAGAAATGATTTCATCTGCAAATTAGATATCAGATTTCAATTACAGAGATCCGCTGAAAACCTTTTATCAGCCAGTCCGCTGTAAGCTTACTCTTCTTGATTCTTCTGCATTAACGAAGATGTACTATGCATGTACTACGCTTAGTATTTTGAGACGATTCTTTCTAGTTAACGGAGATGAATAGCTAGTTTTCCTTTAAAAAGTTCATATGACGAGTCACAGCGGGTTAATCCTAGTGCACTCAGAAAGAGTGCAACATGCAATCTAAATCTTCCTGTTTTGTTTTTAAGAAACCACTTCGGATCTCGCTGTTCTGGGAATAATCAACAATAGCTGTTGCGGACTTGCTGGTAAAAAGATGGTACTTTGGAAGGTTAAACGTTACAATACAACTAACATGGTAGGTCGCGTAGTCTTATAACATATGACAGCTATGGGAAGATACATCCCAACAAATAAGACCCTGATTATAAAGTCATAAATCTCAACAACAAAGATTAGTAGAGGTGTGCAGAAAACGGTATGTTTATTATAGAGTCTGTAAGAATTTTATACAGAAGTTTCGAAATAGTAGTTACAAAAGTCACTAACTGATGGCTCTGCAATCACAAGACTCCATAAAGGATTGGGCTGTATATTCGCCCGATCTGATTCATTGTGACTACACTTTGTGAAGCTTATTGAACAACACTGTTCACCGGAACCATCTCAACGCATTGGGCGAGCTTGAATCGTCGATTCGTGTTGAATGCGAAACATAACAGATTATGATGACAAGTTTCGTTATTTGTTTGCGCCACCTCTGCGTGTCAAACAGCGGACTTATTGAAAAGACTATTTTGCGACTGCTTGCAGATAATTAGTTTATACTTATAATTACTTTAGATAATTACTTTATACTTATGCCGTATTGGCCCGAATATAACGTGATGTTTTTTGACTCATCATTTCCCGTTAAAAATCTGACTCGCGTTAAATTCGAGCTCTAAATATAGGATTTTTCTAATTATCTTGATAAAAAATTTCCGGGTAGCGTTATATTCGGGCTAATACGGTATATATGATGATCATTGACAATCTTTCGACGTGACACAGCAGATATATTAACTAATATTTCGAAACTTCTCTGTAAAAATTTTACAGCTTATATAATATACATATTGCTTGGTGCATTCTTTTATCAATCTCTATTTTGCAGATTTTTAATTTTGGAATCAGGGTGTTTTTTTTTTAATTGCTGGACATACCGTATTATCGTTAACATTTCAGTCACCATAACATTTTGCAATTCTCTCTGTAGTGTGAAATTATCTCTTGCATTAAAAAATATCTGTTTTAGAAGCCTTGGAATTTGATAACCAAGCAATGATTTAAATGCGTTACGTGAGTAAGTATTCCATAAAACAGGTGCTTTTTTTTCTAACAAAAATAATAAATACATTCAAAGTGTATTTTAATTTCATAAATAAACTGTAACAACATTTTTATATGAATGATTAGCTTATAAAAGTATATTAAAAGATTGTTCCTTTGCAGACTGTAGGATTATAAAAATGGAGCTCATAAAAATGTTCAGAAAATATTACAGACTACTATTTGTTAAAGAAAGCAAATAAAACGAAGAAAAGGAATATATATCATTTAAAAGAAAAGGCTTTTTATTATTGCTTGTAAAATTCTTTCAGCGTCGGAATAGAAATCGTCACTCAGTATACAATTCGCTGAAAGTTTGACATTTCTATTTATAGACTTTTTATATAACTATTAAAGGCTCTTTGTTAAAAGGAATATAAATGCTGTATTAACTAAATAAAATTTCTAAGAATGAAGTATAAGATGAATGGTTAAATACAAAGAAATTTCAGTCGAAGAAAAATAAATGACAGGCATTAAAAAAATACTTTTAACAGGAAATTGTTTTTTCTTCTCTCTGTGAAAAAGTATCACTTTTCCATTTATTAAATATATTTTATGTAATATATAAATGAAACTGTTATACTACATAAAAGACGAAGCGGCAAAGAAAAATTTTACGAATAAAAGCTATTCTAATGAACATATGAAAATAATACGCATCTATCAATATTCAAATTTTGTGTATGTGTGTGTGTGGCGGAGGGGGGTTATTCAACTGAATATTTTATAATTTTTTACTGTTCTCTATTCTTTATTTTTACTATTAATTGTTAAATGAAGTAATAAAAATCCAAGGATTTAAATTTATTATTTATTGGAAATGTATTAAAAAACCGAAGTACTAAAATTTACTTGTACTCAAATACTTTTTATCACAAGGTATCTTGTTTTACACATTTGTTTAAATTTCCGAGCCAATCTGTTCAACGGTGTGGACCTGTATTCAAAATTTGTATGTGTACAAACAAGCAAACCAACATACATAATTTTAATTTTATTTATAAGAAGCAGTAGTAAATTATACCGTCAAAATCTTCAGAATCTTTAGAACTTCAAATTTTGTCTTGCATTAATTCCGAACTGAAAAGTCATATAACTGAAAAGAATATATTATAAATACTTATTCAGTGATAATAAGTTTGAAGCTAAAATGCTCCATGTATACTTATTTTATTATTTCCCTACCTATTTCCTTTATCCTGCAATCACTAATTTTCATAGAATATACTCATTTAAGTATTTGCTAAAAATTGCCTGCGAAATAATCGTCCCACAAAGAGCTATAAGCCTAATTAACTGGTATCATCGTCTGATTATTAACAGGCAATTACTTGAAGTTAATCTCGCTGAAATGGGTTACCGTAATATTTCTAATGATGAATTAAATTAGCTGTGATAAAATCTATGATTACCATTAAGCAATGAGTGTCAATACCATTTATGATAATGATAATGATAGGAAATTAAGACTATCTCCCTCCATTTAAACCTATTTAAAACCGTGATTGTGCCCACTCAGGCTGATTATTCCTGGTTTGATTTTTAAGGTTCTAATGATCGAATCTGCAGGTTGAATAGATTAAATCTGCTTATACACATTTTTACCTTAAATTTGAATCACTAAGACAATATTTAACTGAGCTTTGGATGTGAACAAATACACAAGTTGGTAATTTAAATCGAAAGAAGAAATTTTTGAAACCCTGCAGAATAAAGTAATTAAATACACCTAAATTACATTAGCACTAAGAATAGTAAATGAAAAGTGGGAAACATTTGTTGAGGCAATTTTAGTTAAATATTTACTACGCAAAAAATTCAGCTGTTTTCAAATTTTATATGAGTGTTAAAAATCAAACTTTTAAATGAACTTTTAACTTGTATGATATATTTTTTAATAAAATTTATCTATCCGTTTTATTTCGCGTTAATTATTCTTTTTTTGCGTTAGTTCTCTGGGCGATATACATGATTCATTAAAAATATCATTATATTATAAGGTAATATTTGATATTAATGACTATTTCATTTTATCTCTCACCCCTTTATTGAAAATGTGACATGAAAATGAGACACGAAAATGCGACATAAAAGTAAAAATAAATGTCCGCTGAAAATGTTAGTATGTGTTACGTAAATCACCGATTTCTATAAGCTCCGTAAGCTTGCATTTATTTCATAAAATGATTGTTTTAAAATTTCATCCATTTATTTAAATACTATTAGTTCACAACAGCTTTAATGTATTTTAACAATATTTCGCAAGCTGTAGAATATGCGTCACATGTATTTTTCTATAAATAGGCTACAATCATAAAAATTTCAACATAGGGTTACCAGGCGAAATACACGAAAGATGAGAGATAAAATGACTTAGTCAATTAATATCGTTTTAATAAGCCAATAATGAAACTAAAAAATTAGGCGGGTTCATGGGGAATCTCCCCCTGACGAGGCTCGAACAGCCGCTATATTTATTTTATGTTATACAAATGGTTATTGTATTATGGTTAGGGAGATAGGGGTATTACTTTTGTCACTGCCACTTTTTACCTTCACATTAGACATCAAACACCAAATAAGTATTTTTGCCATTTTCACCGACTAATATATTTGTTTCATTTTTTTAACATATAAAATTTCAATCTTCTAAGTGGCCGCTGCTTTAAAGGTATTGAACCCAGTATATTGTATTAATTTCAAGAACTAAATCCCGCATACATAACACATACTATGCATTAACGCGCAGTGTTCCCGTTCTGGGAACACCAAACTCTGACGTTTTGACTGTTGCCATTCACGAAGAATAGACTTGATTTTTATAAAAATAGTTACGGGTGACATAGCTCCACGAAAATCCTTTACTTTTTAGCACGTCATTTCCCGTAAAAAATTGTCACGATTATTTTTAACAGCACTGACATCTGCTGAAAACTGGAAGAATGCGAGAACAGCTGGATAGATTGCCCAATGCTGAAAAAAGGGCAGCCATTGCCATTGCTCGACTTAACTACCAGCAAGATGGCGGACGATCGAAACGTTCATCGCGTGCCACAGATCTAGAGACCCTTTTTTGACGCAGCTGTGGCGCAAGATGGCGTCGTCGACGTTACAGCGAGCGCACAGCATGCGTCAAAAAAGAGTGTCTAGATCTGTGGCACGCGATGAACGTTTCGATCGTCCGCCATCTTGCTGGTAATTAAGTCGAGCAATGGCAACGGCTGCCCTTTTTTTCAGCATTGGGAAAGAGTTGCGCCTCAAAGGGTTAAATGAAGTTAATTTTTGAAATCTCTTTTTAGTATATTTTTAAAAATACATTATTTTTTTTAATCTAAAAACTGATTATTATAATGTGACAGTGGAGCCTTGTATTAGTGATAAATTTAATTTAATATGTTGAATATTCTATTCTACGTACTTGCATAAATTTTTCAATAACTAATCTATGAACAAAAACTTTCCGAAAACTGAACAACTATGACTTAAGCACTATTAAGCACTTTTAGTCAGTAAACTACTCACTATATAAAATTAACAGTAAGTTTCGAAATTTTGAAATTATAGTTTAAATTCTATAAAATAAAATAAAATCGAGAATAGTTAATGACTTTTGTTCTAATTCCTTAATTAGTAAGTTACATTCCATTTAGTGTTAAAAAAAGTCGGACATTTCTAAATGTTTGCCTTTCTTTTACACATAGCAAAGTTGTTATTTGACTTCGAATTTATTGAAAGAATTAAATTCTGTCTTCAATTTCTGAAAAAAAAAAGAAAAAGAAGTTTGAAACACCACAGGTGTTAGTAACTTTCTTAAGAGGAAAGGATTATTACTATAAAAAGTGTTTGCTGTTTGTAAAATTGTCGTAATGGACTTTTTTTTTTAAAGTAGAATTAAAGGATGGAATTTAGAAAATTTTAGAAATCAAATTATTTCATGAAATTGTAAATGGTTTCTGTTGAAATGCCGAACATTTAAAGTTTACTTAAAAATAGAGTAGAACCATTTATTTTTCTAGAATATCTTGTTACTCTGACAGTGTTTCTCAACCATTTTTGGTTGGCAGCACGTTTAAAATATCTAGAATTATTTGCGGCACACCTGAATATGAAAATTTCAAAAGTTGTATGATGCAAAAAAACTGATAAATATAAATAACTATAAAACTTCATTTACAAAAAAAAAAAAAAAAGCGCACAACAACGAGAGGGCTGAACCTGTTTTGCATGGATCTTGTTGAAAAACAGCTCTTCCAAAAATCGGCAGAACGGTTGAACAGTTTGCCATGCTATGAAATATAAGTTCCGCACTTCATGGTGTGCAGCTCATTGAAAATGAACAAGACAGCACATGATAAAAGGAAAATGTCCTATCGCTAATACGACACTACGCAGTTCTAATAATTTTTCAAAAACCCTCGTGGCACATTAGACAATCTCTCGCGGCACACAAAACACTGCTCGAAGATAAAATCATTTTTCGCAATATTGTGATTTACTTTTAAAAATTAGATTTGATAGTAACCGTAAATGAAGATTTTCTACGAGAGAAATGATGAAATACGATAAATGCCAACGTCGGATTTTTTTTTTCTGTGAGAAAGGCTGTATACAGCTATATACTTCTAACAAGTGCCTGGAGAGTGGTTGATAAATCTCGTGGCAGCAAAAAACAGTCTGATCACTATGTAGTAATCAGTGTCCAGCCACTTGCGTTTACGGTAACAAGATCAACACATATAGAAAGTGTAGCCGATTAAGAAGAAAGCTGGCAAATGTGATTTGTATCAATAAAGTATTCGTGTGTAAACTACATAAATATACATAAAATTATCATTGGAATCTGCATGATTCACCTTTTTTAAAAATGAATAACAATATTGTTACGAATTTTTGGAGTGATCTTCTCTACTAGGGTAAAAAGTCTGAAATTCGTATTCTGCTCGTCAAATAATTACATTTTGGGTTTTTTTTGTATGGAAATCGGTTGACTACAACCCGAGATAGGGATCGTTGTGTTTTCCATAGAAAAACATGGGATTTGGCGATATAACTTAGTTAACTTCAGTTTTAGGGACTTATTTTTGTCCCAAAATCTGGCGATACATATCTAAAAAGGCGCCAAGCGTGACAATATTTGGCGCGATTTTGTTAATGGGACCTGTAATGTTTGATTACCTGCATAAATGTTACGCGATAGCATTCGTATTACACAATCAAGTGCGCAACTGATGGTGGTTATTCCAGAAAAGAAATCCAAAATTCGGTCGATATTGATTGGAAATTCGAAAATACTACATAAGAAAGGCAGATCATTCACAAGCAGTTCAATTTTCAGCCATCGCTTATAGACTATACGCTGCTTGAGAGCTCCATCGCTTGATGTCATTTTGCCATGTTGTAACACATGTTTGTAATTACTTGTAAACAAATTACTCATATATAATTAGTTGATACTCTAAATTAAATGTGCGTGATTTCATAATCAATTATGAAATTATACATGTAAATCTGTGAAATTTCGGAAAATGTGATACACTTCCACAATTATAATATATTTCGCTTCGTATTACCATCACATATACTTCCTCCTTAGTGAAGTAATTTCTTTTTAGTTTTTAAGCAATATATATTCTTTATTAGAGAGAGAACACTTTTGAAAATCAACTATTTTAGATGATATTCCATGTTAAATTTTCTTCAATTTGAAAAATATATAAAAAACGAGAAGAAAATATAATACTCTATTAAAAATTAGAAAACATCTTTATCAATATACCAAAAGCTGAGATTTAACAAAAATCCTTTACAAACTTTTTCTGAACTGGAAGAATAAAGTAGTAAACATAATTTAAAACTTTGTGATATGTGATTACATTTATATTAAAAATAAAAATATCAGTGCTTTTTAAAGATGAGCTTAAAAATAAATGGACATATATATATATATATATATATATATATATATATATATATCCTAACTAATATTATAAATGCGAAAGTGAGTTTGTTTGTTTGTTTGTTTATGACGCTTTCACGCCTACTACCGATCTAAATTTGAATCGATTAGGATGCATTTCGGTTTAGATATAGATGGGACCCTGGAGTTGGTTATAGGCTACTTAGAATTTTAAATTTTTAATTACTTTTTTAATTATTAATTAAAAACCGTTTTTACGTTGCCATGCTTGGCGAGTTTCGCCCGTATCATATGATTCACGTTTTGAGCTAACAAGAATGATATTACTTCAATAAAGAAGCACGTGCATCTGAAAAACATTAAATAATACGGAAATTATGCCAGTTTTGTGCCAAATATATCTATCTCTAATAATAAAAATGAATGTTCTCCAGACAAATCTACAGAAAGCAGAGCTTTGAAAATTTGAGCATGCCTGGACCCATGACTTCGGTAAAGTGTACCTGAGGCTCGGAAATTTTATTTACTTTTCTAACTATTAATTAAAAACCGTTTCATCGCCCGCACAAAATGATTTATGCTTTTGAAATAGAGCAGAAATTCTATTTGCAAAATCACATGCATTTGAAAAACATAAATAAGTATGGAAATTATGTTGATTTTACGCCAAATTAAAAAGCATAAATAAAGAAAAGTGTACTTACGTATTATCCCGGCGGTCCGCCAAGACGAGCGATTTTTTGCCGAGATAAATGCCGGGCACATGAAATTATTAATGGTTTTGAATACGATTGGCAACAGTTTGGCAACTCATTTGACGAAAAAACAGTTTGGCGGGAATGACCGCCGGGATAATAGGTAAGTTACAAGAAAAGTCCAGATGTGTTTCACTAACTAAAGTTCGTAAATTTCCAAATCCTACAAATAATATAAATGTGTACGTTTATGTGTTTGGATGTTTTTGACTGAATCACACAAAAATGGTTGGAAAAATTTGTAATGAAGATAGCTTATGCCCTGGATTAACATACAGGCAAACTTTCAAGCATATAGCATAAATAATTCTTTTACAAAGACACTCAAAATAATGCTAATGCATTGCGCTCTATGGAAATTTTGTAGCAACTAAACCGATTTTAAAACTTTCTTCACTGATTGAAAGTCCTAGGCCTATAGGGTCCTAGGCGTATATGGAGAATTCCTCTGTGTGGAATTTTCTAAGGGATCCTAGCCCGTATTTTCACGAGGTTTTTGAAAAAAACACGGAAAACTGCGAGCGGCTAGGTCGACAGGCGCGACCGGTGTTTGAACCTGGCACCTCCCGCCTTCCAGGTTTGAGAGCATACCCTCTTAGACACTGGGGAGACCCTGAGTGTTATAGGCTACCTTTTATGCATATATCACAAATAGTTCTTTTACAGGGATACTCTTAAGAATTACATTACGCTCTATGTGTATCACTGTAAGTACTGAACCGATTCCAAAACTTTTTTCACTGATAGTAAGCTACACTATTCTTGAGTATTATAGGCTAAAATTAATGCATGTAGCGCAAATAGTTACTTTACAGGAACACTCAAAATAATTTTAATACATTACGCTCTATGGGTATCTCTGTAACTATAGAACCGATTCTAAAACTTTTTCGCTAATAGAAAGCTGCTCTATTCCTGATTAACATAGGCTAAAATTCATGCATATAGCATAAATATTTCTTTTACAAGAACACTCAAAACAGTTCGCAAATACTGTCGTAACTGTCTCTATTCGCCAAATGCCTGCAAAAAATCTAAATTTAGTAATTTTACGTACTCTGTTATTTTAAATTAAGTATACTACCACGCATTATACTTCATTTAAAATAAGTAAAAAGCAAATAATATTTAAATGCTGTTTCTTTAGTTGCAAACATATTTGTTATTCACACATGCTTCGTTTCTCTCGGGACCTAATTCTAAAGCCGACGCGGACGAAGTCGCGGGTAGCCGCTAGTATATATATATATATATGTATATATATATATATATCCATTTAAAGATGTAACATTTCGCACCAGACGAATGAAAAACCTGTTGGCACAATTTCGCCATTCAAAATAAGCTTTTTTAAGAATGTTAACATTATTTAAATTACTGGAAAAAACGATAAGCTCATATCGATTACAATAAAAAGCGTCTTTAAGGCGGTAAAAACAGAGTTTTGTAACTCCCGTGAATGTTGATATTTACTCTATTTGATATACATTTATTTTTAATGAAAAATTTATTTTAAGATGATATCGAAATCAGAAAAAAATTATTACTAAAGTAAATACTTTTACAATATTTTCTATTTCTTTTCACCTAAAGCGATATTAGAACAGAAGTATTTGCAAATATTTACACAGTTTTCTCAGTTAAGAAATCCTATTTAAACATTTACTAATCGAACATCTAATTTTACTAAATAAAAGCATTCTTATTTCTTGGATTTATTTTTCTGCAAACAACAAGAAAATAGCTGGAAAAATAGGTAAATTCTTTCTTCATTATGTATTAAATGTTTGTTTAAATTCTGGGTTTATCGTGTATAAAATTGTTGTAATTTGTTTACATCTTCCATTCTAAAAATATTGGTACGTAAGCCCTTTAAATATTCACAATGTTCTGCATCATATATCCAAAGAAAAAATTATTATATTGTGAAGTTATAATTTGCTAGTAATCTCTTTTGTAGTTGTTCTCTGCTCTTTATCTCTTCCTCACTTAAAAATAAATGCAAACATACCTTATTTCCACTTGTTTACTTTGTTAGCTCTATATTTTCTCAATCTTTAACATCTCTGAACCGAATTAATGCGCGAACTTCGGGTCTTATCTATTAAAAGGGATTTTTATCTCTATATAATGAACCTCGTTTTTGCGAACTTTTCCTTCGAATCCAGAACATTTTGTGAAGTTAGTAAAACAGACTCCAAATAGCAAAGTGCATTCTCTATTTAATGAACTTTTTCTTGCGATCTAATTTTTTTTAAACATTCTTGAAATATTTTCAACATGTCCCACTTCTCTATTCATTTAACATAATTTCTTTGTCGATGATTTTAAACTTGTTTTATCTGCAGGAAGTCGCAGTCATTTCACAGGCATTTAATAAAAATCTTCAGGTCCATGTTTGAGTATATCTTGAAGTTTTAACACTCTAAATACTGTGATTTTGTTAAAAAATTAGTAAAAGAGAAAACGTAGTTTAAAAGAGTCACATTTAAAACGCCACCAGTGCGGTTGAAGTGTTTAAATCGCTTTTTACTACATTTATATTGATCAGATTGTTATAAAATTTCGCTCAGTTATAGTAGATATACCAAACTATATTTTAAGCATAAAGTTGAAAAATCGATGTTTTTATCGATTTTCGACATTTGAGAGGTGCCAAGTCCCCTTAATAAAAAGGAATTTAATCTGTTGCATTTACTTTCGCATAATTTTCAAAATGATAATTCAATTTTTGTGCCTTATTTCTTTTTTGACTGCAGCAATAATGCCTTATTTTTTGAAGAAAATACCCCGTAAAGCATAAAAACAACAGTAAATGTATTTATCATTTACTCCAGTGCATCTTCACGTGGATATATAAAAATAAAAGAATTTTCAAAATAAAAATAAATGTCTCTCTCATGCATAAACTGTATTTGCAACTTGCAGTGTGATTATATAAAAGAAAGGCAATAGCTTTCTGCTGTGACTTTCAGAAGTAAAATAAAACAGATGATAGAGCTTCAGTTCAACCAATAGAAAAGCAAAATCTAGGCAGCTACTTCCAAAACCAGTACGTTGAAATCTTACACTTTAAAACAAACACTGTATACAAATATTTAGATACGTATTTGCGTGAGCTTTTGAACTTTTTAGACTAACCAGCTCCATCACCAAATACTAGCCAAAATGTTGTCAATTAGTTGGTGGGATTTTAGCTACTTTTTAACATTTAATATTTCACTTTCTGTAGGGAGATAGCTACTAATTTTAAAACATTAGTTTTTCTTTAAATGTATACTTGGGTCTGGATTAAATTCGTTACATTTCTTGACTGAACACAGGGGTGGTTTCCTTGTAAGGAAAGCATTCACACTTTATTACTCTATTTAAAACCCTTTAACGTGCAGTGTTCCCACTCTGGGAACACCAAACTCGGACGTTTTGACTGTTGCCAGTCACGAAGAATAGATTTGATTTCTATAAAAATAGTTACGGGTGACATAGCTCCACGAGAATCCTTTACTTTTTAGCACGTCATTTCCCGTAAAAAATTGTCACGATTATTTCTAACAGCACTGACATCTGCTGAAAAATGGAAGAATGCGAGAACAGCTGGTTAGACTGCCGAATGCTAGAAAAAGGGCAGCCGTTGCCCACGCTCGACTTAACTACCAGCAAGATGGCGGACGATCGAAACGTTCATCGCGTGCAATGAGAGAATTAATTCGAGCAATGGCAACGTCTGTCCTTTTTTCAGCAGTGGGAAAGGGTTGCGCCTCAAAGGGTTAAAAGAAACTGTTTCTTTCCTGTTGAAGCGATGAAATTTCCTTACAAGTTATCTGCACTGATCTATACTTGCTAACTGGACTGAGGACTTCCTATTCTATACTCAGGTGTCTATTTAGGCCTCGCGGATGGATACAGTTCTTCTACGTTTCGGAACAAGTTAGGCAAAAAGCTCGTCAGTTTCCTTAGGGCAGCACAATGTGTTATGTTATTCACTCTTTTGAATTGAATTATAAAATAAATTACTTGAAATTTATTGTCAATGTCAATAAGTTGCTCAGCTTTTAACTGCACCACTCGGTGGTCAAAAGAGAACAAAATTTCGTTTCATAGGTAATTTATTTTACAATTTTTACCCTTGTTATTGCTTTGTTTTCCTCTGTCAATCACATTATTTATCTATTTTATGTATAAATTTTGTGTGCTACTACACTTTGGTACGGAAAACAAACGTGATTTATTTCATTTTACTGTAACATATTTGGAAATCTTCTGAAGATAATAAAATATTTCTCTTATGAATGTGTTAAAAATTGCAGTACTTTATTAATGTGCAGCATTACTAAGCAAAAAATCAATAAATAAAATATCCTAAATTATTGTTACTGACTATTGCGCACAATTTGAGCGCCGGTAGGAAGATTTCCTAGTGTAGGTGTGATGCGGTCGCAAGCATATCAGACTACATGGACGACAGAGTACGCTATATCTAGTTCACCTGCGATCGATTTCGTCCTGTCCATTTCATAACCTCCTTCTAGTTTTTTCATACCCGCTTGCATATTGTATAACATCTCTTAGACTAATAGAGTCAGGTGACTTTTCATTCGATTACTAATTGGTCTAAAACTCGATTACATATTGGCACACAGCCAATATGTAATCGAGTGGAAAGTCACCTGACTCTTCTACTAGTATCAGAGATATTCAATGTCCAAACCGGTATGAAGATTGGCCATGTTTCAATGCATGCAGTTTTTTAAGGGTTTTTCAATACATAGGTCATGATGCAGTATCAGGCTGATTGTGCATATTTGTTGTTTTAAAATAACGTGCTCTATCATATTCTGTTTTAATAATATTTTGTTTAATAAATAAAACTGTTTTCTAATCACTCAATTAAAATAGCATTTTTGCTAATTCAAAAACTTTGTTTACGTTTTTATTTTATGTGTTTGAAAGGCAGATGATAGAGAGTGACTACAGTCCGAAATTGAATGTATTCGAATAAATAAAAGGTTTTGATTTTTTTAATATAAAATAAAACAAATATTAGCCGAAATGCAAAGTTTTTATTTTTTATTTTTTTACAATACACAGAGTTTTGGAGTGAACTGAGCAATAAGCTCATCAGTACAACTTTTCTTCGGTACTTCATCTTAATTCATCTTCAAGAAAAAAAAAACCTACTTCCTGAAAACTAAAATTAAACTTTACAGTTTATAACATTAAAACTTTTCTTTTTTAATTCATGAGTCTTGAAATAATAGATGCGGCAGATACATTTATTCAAAAAATGAAGCAGCATTTGTTTTTAGAAGGTATATAGAAAGAAATTTCATTCTTAACTAATGTTTAGAAAAATTGTTTGAAAAGTAAAAATTAGAATTTTTGCATAAAGAATTTCATTTTTCTGTTGAATAAATAATTATTTGCGAGAGAGTTACTTTAGATTTTGAAAAACAAGATGTTACATTCAATAAATAATTGGTACGGTTAAAAAGTATGCAGAAGTTTGTTTGAAAAACATAATACAGGGTGGCCATAATTAAACTGCAAGTGTTCAAGGGGTGCTGGAGAGAAAACTACCAGGAATATTCCAGTGAAACTTGGCATCTACACGTTTCAGAACATGCGCAAGTCAAATATGCAATGAAAAAAAAATCGCAATTTTCACCGGATAGATGGCGTTATATCGTGTTTCAATACTTATGGACGTCATATATGCAAATTTTAAGCCCATCGAACAATTTAAAAACAAGTCCACATTGAGTAATGGTCAATCATGACTCTGAATAAGAAGGAGCATGCATTGTTAGTGAAGATATTCTATCAGAATGGCAGCAATTATTCAGCTACTCTGAGAGAATACAGGCGTATAAAACGATTAAGAAGAGGTCCAATGAGTGTCAATGAGAATAAATAATGGTTTAATTGTTTCCAAAGCATCTTTAGGAA
This sequence comes from Cheiracanthium punctorium, assembly GCA_038373885.1. NCBI lineage: Eukaryota > Metazoa > Arthropoda > Arachnida > Araneae > Cheiracanthiidae > Cheiracanthium > Cheiracanthium punctorium. The sequence continues at coordinate 1,159,975 of JAWZYV010016180.1, read as the reverse complement.
TTGTTTAATTTGTGATCTTAATTTACGTTAATTTTTGATTATAGGTTACTGTAAAAATTTAATTACTGAAGCAAATTGTTTGGAATTTTGATAAATTGTAAATGATGTTTTATATTGTTTGTATGCCTCTTAGAATGTCACTATGCTCTGTCTATCGGTTTTGGAAGTTGTATATGCCAGCTTTGAAATACGGTACAGCGCCATCTATCGAGTGAAAATGACGATTTTTTTTTTCATATTTGACTTGCGCATGTTCTGAAACGTGTGGATATCAATTTTCACTCACTATTCTCGGTAGTTTTCTCTCCAGCACCCCTTGAACACTTGCAGTTTAATTATGGCCACCCTGTACATAAAACTAGTTTAAGAACTTTTCGATTCATAAAAACAAACATTCTTTTTTTTAAAGAAAAATCAATCTTTAAACTTATTATAAAAGATCTCTATCTGTGTGAGTCGGTGGTGTTACAGACAAACGGTTACGCTTGAAAATGAAATATTTTGCACAAAAGGAATTCTAAGCATGAAGTACCTGAAAGTAATTTTTATCAAAATTCGGCCGATTGTTTTATTGCATATTTTATGGATTCTTCAGTGGTTTTTGACGTATATTCAGAGATAAGAGCGTAAATAACATCTAAAGAGAAACAACCGTGATATCATTGGATAGACGAGAAAATTTTATTTCAAAAACAGTTTGCTATGAACGTTTAATATTATTTATTAATTTTTGAATTTTTTTGAAGAAACTGTGCATTAATCGGAAATTTTCGTGAAATAAATTATGTTGCCGTATCTTAAAATCTATCCGTCAGAATGTTTTTAATCTGAACAGATTATAAAATGCACAGCACATTCAACTGTCTTTTAAACTTTAAACGAAATTAAAATATAAATTAGGCGATTTTCTATGAATTTTAGAGCATAATACCATTTTAAATTCAATTAGCTGCTCCGTAATAATTTCATTATTTATTCATTAGATTTCTGGTTTGTGCCGTCTTGGTAACGGAAATGTTCATGTGAAAAAGAAATAAACAACACTTTCAGCCATATCTTCCAGTTTTAAATCACGACGTCACTTTGATGTCACGAGTTTAAAAACATATTCAAAATTCATCCTGCTTACCAGGTTTAGATGTAAAAATAATACCTTAATATAATTCAGCAGATTTTTATGTTTTCGATTAACTGAAAAATTTTAAAGTTACTGAACTAAAGAAATAAGAAAACTGAACTAAAATTTAAGGTTATGTATCGTTTATGAATTTTCAAATTGTCGTATTCTGAAATCTTTCATACAAGGTACTTTTTAATTTGTCAGATTCTAAAATGCACATTAGGCTAGTCTTTTATTAAAAAGTTAAATAGTAAAGAAATATCAATTAAGAGGATTTTTTTTACAAATTTTAAAATAAAACATTATTGGGAATTTAATTAGCTCATTATTAATGCCGTTACAAAAGTATTTTGTTTGCGTCGTCGTAGCGACAAAAGCATCGAATAATTTTGCATTGAAAGAAACTACGTATTAAAATTTAAGGACAAGTATCATGTGCGGAGGCTAGAACTCCGTTGCATCTGCTGTAATTCCGGGTAAATTGAAAAGTCTGTTGTCTCACATGCAAAGGGAAAACTTCAAAAAACATTAAACATTCAAGAATTTTCAAAACGCTAGAGAATTAATGTTCAACTTTTTCATAAAATGTATTTTCAGTTTTAAAAAATAAATACAGCTCTCTGAGAGGCCACCCCACCGTACCGAGAATATTTGGCCGCTCAGAGGGGGTGGCCGCTCTGAAAGGTTTCATTTACTATTATAAGATAACTGCTATTATGCGTAACATAAACAAATCTGACACATATTCCTTATTTAAAATGAAATTTAAAACTTATCTAAAGAGAAACTAGTACTTTATTTAATGCTTTCTTATATTTTTTGTAAAAAGCATACAATTTGTGTCTAAGTTTTTATTTTTCTCTGAAGCAACCATTTTTTTCAAGTTCGTTTTTTACTTTAAAAAGCAGATCTCATCTGTTTAACACCACGAAATTTGAAGTCTTCATATTCTTTCAAAATCAAATCCTTTTCTTTAATGACTTTGTTGATTTGCGTTTTTCCGCAGTTAAATAATTCAGCTAACTTTCTTTCCGATTTGCAACTCAGATCACTGACCAACTAATAAAATGAAACTGGCATGAACTTGGACGTGAATGGCATTTTTGCTATAATGGACTTCGTAAGTTATTCCTGGGTCTTATATTCAACCATAAACCTGACCTTGATTTTTCCCGCTCAAAATTAAAGCATGGAGTGAGTAGAATTTCCAGAAAAATGAAATGAGCGATCCCACTCGGTGGCCGCTGATAGAGGTTATTTTAACATTAGGTCTATGAGCCGAAAAATCCATGCCATGAAAAACTAGCCGTTTAGAGAGGTGACCGCTATACAGGGGTGGCCGCTCGAAGAGGTTTCACTGTATTGTAAAAGTCGTCTATCCATGCACACGACAACAACAACAACACAAATAATATACGATTCGATTTCTTCTATTGGAAGATCCTATTTTGTCCTATTGTCCTATTTTGGACTTAGTTTATCAACTTTGAAGTTAGCTTTTAAAATAAACATTATTCAAAATGTAGCAAATTTATAATGTGAAAATATGCGAATTAAGGATTTTTTTTCCACCTCTACTTTCTTCATGCTACGATGGGGTCCTTTGGGTCAGGGCAGGCCCCACGATGGAGCAGTGAATAAAGAAACTGTACAAGGTAGATGGCTGAAGTGTGGAGGTCCCGATCTAAGGCCTATCGCTTGGCTGTCGATCTAACTGTCTGGAACTTAGGGCGGTTTTCTCCAGATGTAACATGAATACTCGTTAGAACCCCTTAAAATGTCTTCCAAATAAGGCACTTCTCCTTAACCCTTTAAGGCGCAGCCCTTTCCCAATGCTGAAAAAAGGGCAGCCGTTGCCATCGCTCGACTTAACTACCAGCAAGATGGCGGACGATCGAAACGTTCATCGCATGCCACAGATCTAGTGACGACAGCTGGCTGTGCGGCACAGCCAGCTGCGTCAAAAAAGGGTCTCTAGATCTGTGGCATGGGATGAACGTTTCCACCGTCCGCCATCTAGCTGGTAGTTAAGTCGAGTGATGGCAACGGCTGCCCTTTTTTCAGCATTGGGCAGTCTATCCAGCTGTTCTCGCATTCTTCCATTTTTGAGCTGATGTCAGTGCTGTTAGAAATAATCGTGAAAATTTTTACGGGAAATGACGTGCTAAAAAGTAAAGGATTCTCGTGGAGCTATGTCACCCGCAACTATTTTTATAGAAATCAAATCTATTCTTCGTGACTTCCAACAGTCAAAACGTCCGAGTTTGGTGTTCCCATAGTGGGAACACTGCACGTTAAAGAGTTAAACAGATAGCCCTCGAATAGTTTGCTTCAATGCACAATGCAGTGCGATCGGGCCGGTGCAGCTATGCAGTTTCGAACTTTCTTTACCTATAACACGTTAAAAGTTTTCAAGAAAATTATCCAGTTTTCTGAATTCTCCTAAACAAATAAGAACTGCAATTAGATTACATTTATTTAAATGGCATGCGAGCTTAAATACTTTTAGAGTAGTTCTTGGAAATTTTCTAATCTTAACGGAAGAATTAAACTATGAGTAACTATTACTGTACTTTCTTTTTACCATACGGAACGTTTCTGCAAAGAAAAATCTACCAGCTCCATAACTCAGGTCTGAGGAGGGAAAAAATGAAAAGTCTGATCTCTGAGAAACTAAAAATATAGAGCCGCACTTCATTACACAAATAAAAAGAGTTAAAAGTTTTAAGTCATGACTCTCGAAATGAAGTACGTGCTAGGGAAATACTTTGTAAAAGAAGTACAATGCGTTTTCAGAACTACTTCAGATAAATTTTTGAAAACATTTCGCTGAGGAAAAGTTAGTATTCGGACTGAGATTAGAAACGGAGAAGGAAAAGTGAAATTTGAAATGCATTCTTATGTATGGGAAATTCCAGTATATACTTCTTAAAAGTTAATGCGTATGTGAGAAAGTTTAGCTGCATTTTGTAAAATATGCGTCAGTTTACGAAAATTCTTGTCGCATCTTTGAAGTGCATCACAGAAATGTCTGGAAAGTTTGAAAAGTGCATACGATAAAATTTATGCTAGATGGAATTGTGTTTTTTAACGGTGATTGAAAAGACGCTAGGTTTCTCACTAACTAAACAATCTTCAGTGCAATAGCTGTAACGGTTAGTTTTCGAGCTCGACACATAGATGGCGATACGCACATATGCAATGATTAAAAATAGCTGAGTTTCTTTCTTTCCTTTTTTTTTTTTTTTTTTTTTTTTTCGTGACGTGTGATATTTCGTTACTAAACTTTTTGACAACAGAACGCTTGTCAGACAACATCATATTTCTTTAGTGCTGTTTGTTTGTGAGATATTGCAAGCCTCCACGAGGTGCATATGCCTAGTGCCTAGGGAGGGTGTCTTGGGCGGAGGATTTTTTAAGGAGTTCTAACGCGCATTCAACTTACATTTAACGATTATATTGTTACATGTAAAATTCGTTTCAAACTAAGCAATATGCTTTGAACTATTAGTAAGCCATTTTTTTTAAATTTCAAAAATGTTATTAAAGTAGCAAAATTTCTGAAACTATGATTTTCTCATGATGCCTTATGACTACCAGAAAAATAATTTTGTTTAACATTTTATGATTTAAAACATTAGAAATTTTACTGGAATTGAATTCAATAACAACGTGAAAGTTACATCACTCTCGCCCAGGGTTGCCAGATTTGGCTAATATTAGCCTATTTGGCTATTTTTGATCACGCTTGGCTAGAAAATTTATAAAGAAAATAGCCAACCTGTATTTGGCTAATTCTTGGCTATTTTTATTGAGGTTTCTAGAAACTGGCCAATATTAACTAATTTTTTAAGCATATTTGACTCGGTACGTTTTTTGAAGAAACTGTCTAACTTTTTTAGCCTTAGCAGGAAGGAAAATTCAGTTACCTCAACCAACTCTGGCACTACTGAGATTGAGTAAGGGACGTGTGGTCAGAGCTTTTCAAAGGATGGTGATCCTAATGTAGCGAGATGCAAGGAAGCGATGAACGCAAGTAGACTGGGAACCATATGTGTTCGAATTCTTTGTTTTTAAAGAAGGGAGAGTAGCCTACAGCAAAGCCTTTATATATACACAATCACTTGAGCGGCACTGCATTACTTAGCCAGTAGCGTAGCCAGGATTTTATTTCGAACTGGGATGAGTAATAAATTTTAAGCTAAGTATGAGTGTACTTACTTATTCAAGAACAATAAGTTAATTTAGTTCACCAAAAAAAGAAAGGGGCCAGAGTGGCGTAGCCACGATTTCTTTTCGTGGAAGGGGGTCCAAAATTTTCTCATCTATGTATCAATTACATTAAAATAAGTGAAAAAATGCCCTTACCCGTGTTTGTCTCCAAAAGTCGATCCAGGTATGATTTCTAGGGTCCCATTTTTGTGAAAGTAGCTTATTTTTGTGAATTTCAATACGTAATTTTGTGAACTGGGATGAGTAATAAATTTTGTGATTTTCAACACTTATTTTTGAGAATTTTCATACTAATTTTTAATGAAAGTCACTTTTTTTTTGTTAAAATATTTGATAAAACACATTAAAATGTAGGGTAAAATGCCAATGAAGGGCCGTTTTAATCCATTATATTTTTGTGAAAGGGCCTTTTCAATCAATTATATTTTTGTGAAGGGGTTGCAAAATGGACCCAATTTTTGTCTACATTGACCCCTGTTCTCTCTAGTTTCGGGAGAGAGCAGAGCCCGATTATGACAAAACCGGGGCCTGGGGCAGAAGTCTGAATGGGGGTCCCCTACATGTTGTTACTGTATCTGACAACTACTTTACGTACTCTTATTTTTTCTGTGTTTGCATATGAATCTTTGTCATAGTTAAATGTATCCAACAGGAAGTATACCAATATTACATAAATGAGAATGCTTATAAACATTATAAACATATGAAACATCAGCATTATGAAATAAGCTTTATTAAAATTGAATACTGAAAAAATAGAACTAAAAGCCTGACTTTTCATTATATTAATAATCATAATCGGCAAATTTCTATTTATGGGTGCCCCATTCTCGCTGGGTAGTCACTTCAGCCATCCTAGTTACCACTTCTTTTTGCAGAAATCGTTAATCTGCTGTGATATTTTTTCTATGGAGAGGGGGAATTAAGGGGAAAAAAACGATTTTTGTAATTTGTGTGTAAATTCATAACTGAAAAAAATTAGGCATTTACTACATTGGAAAAAAATCTTAAACTAAATTCATATACTGCAATAATTTAGGGGCCCCTTTTAATCGGAGCCCTGGGGTATATGCCCCTCTTGCTTCTGCAATAATCAGTGCCTGGGTGGGAGCCCCCCTTGGTAACGCCACTGGGATGGGCTGCAGTTCCCCACCTTCAGAGTAAAATCCTGTCTATGCTACTAAGATAATTCTTCAGTCCATTCGTATTTATTGTACAGTATGAGGGATTTTTCATTAAATTATTATGTACTTATTTTGTTCATTTGCCTTATGACCGATTTTGTTTTTCTTTGGAGGCTGAACATGTACGGATTCAAGAACAGAAAATAGAAGTTTCTCTTTGAATTTTTAAACAAATGTTTTAAAAGATTTTGTGAGAATGTCGCCCCTCCCCCTTATGTAAGAAAACGTGTCCATACTCTATTTCAATTTCAAATAATGCTTTTAAAGTCTAATTAAAAATCCAAAAGATGGCGCTGCAATCGCTGGTTTGGCTATTTTTGGCTAATTTTCAGAAGCCATTTGGCTATTTTCATAAATTTTGATCTGGCAACCCTGCTCTCGCCTATATTAATTTTCCATTCTACTTTTCTTTTCATATAATACTTCTTTCCTCTTCTATTCGTTTTATTAACAAACTATTCTTACAAATTTCTGAAAGTCCCAGGCCATATGAAGGTGACCGCCAGCAGATACATACCTTTGACTTTTCGAACATGTACCATGTAAGGAGATATTGTAATCATGGAAAATTTCGAGATTTTTATGTATTTGCTCGCTTTTAGGTATTCTGAATTCATTTATGGCTTTTTTTTACGATGATATATGTATGTATGCATGCAAGTGCGAGCATGTGTATGTGTGTGCATGAGTGAACGTGATGATGCTAAACCCTGTATTCGATTGAGCTTAAATTTGGTATCTATGGTGTTACTGTGAAAGACCGAAATTGGAGAATGTCGACTTTCACCGGTGAATGTCAGCACATACCAAATACGTCGGTGAAAGATCGAATACTTGATTAGATTCTAGTAACATTCGGACTACAACCGGTGTATGCCGACAAGCACACATGTTCTGGTGAAGGTCGAAAAGCGAAGCCGAGGTCAATAGAAAAGCAAAAACGTAGGAAAATAATTTTTAATCTGTTAGGGGAGATTTTTTTCCAGTGACTATATGGTTCCTATGGCCTATGGACACAGTTGCGAGGACGTGTGCTAGCATCTAAACGGTGCATACGATTCCAGGCAAATTAGATATCTAGTTCTTTTTGAACAGCGAAACCTTCTTAAGTTGGACGCCTGCTGTTCCCTTGAAAAATTCAATTTATAGAGGTGTAGGACGCGTTCCGTTCCCCAGAAAAGTGTCCAAGTTATGGGGGTGCCCAACTTGGGAAGTTCCACTGTATAACTCATAAAATTCCACTGCTTAACTCAGAAAATTCCACTTTATAACATACTGTATAAAATCATAAAACTTCTCAAGTCCGGATTTCCAAACTTCGGAATTTGTATAATCCGGATAACATTCTGCCTTAAAATAATCTAGTTATACAATAGAAACCCAAATTTATACAAAAGATTATCAGGTATGAATAACACCCTACTTTCTGCTTAAATTCCTCAATAAACGTGTTTCTTTTTATCATTTTTTTTTTCTATTCAAGAAAAGTAAGACCAATTTTTTGGTAACTTTACCTGATTGTTACAACTTTTTATAATTCATAATACAGGATTTCTATAATCCAGAAATTTCTGATTGCGAATTTGAAAAGCACTGTCCTGTAATAATAAAAACGTTGATCCCTCAACAATATCACTCTGGCAATGCTCTTTTAAAAAACATGTATTTCCTCACTTTTCAGATTATATCAAGTAATCGAGCTGAAATTCCACTTACAACCGCCCGGAATATCTGTCATCCTTTTAATGGCTAGCAATAAATTACGTCTCTCGTATACCTTTCAAAATAATTCTAGCTGCTCACATGAGGAGCAAACCTCCTTCTTAGGCAAACAATGTGGCCAATGTCCACTCTGGATGCTTAAAATAGTGGGCGGCTGACATCTGTGATGTATGAGGATGTAGTCTTGAAGGATAGATGGAGAAAGACCGCGGATAGAGTGCACTGAACTGAGAAATATTGCAGTATAGTTTATCAGATGTTTTTAGTTTTGCGCAAATGTGAAGTTTTTGATTTAGGTATATAAGCAGTGCGAGAGTGATACTCCTGAGTGGACGTTAATTAAAGAGAATTAATTATAAACTTAATAATTTAATAAATGTAAATAAAAGTTTATGCAGCCGTCTTATCATTCCAAAAGTTGTCCGTTCTAAAACATAAAATTTGTTTACAATTTATGATTATTGTTCTAATTTTTGAAAACTATTTTAACTTGCATTGCAGTAATAGATTTAACAATGAAAAACTTCATAGGATGGTAATGGGTGATCACAATTTTAATGTTTGTATGCAAATTTTCCTTTCTTGTCTAAAATGAGCGGCACCTTCACTTTAAGCATTACTCATTTCATAAGTTAGCAGGTCTCTGAAGGTCACGGTGCTGCACGGATTGTCAACTATACGGGAAATTTACATATACCATTTGCTACCTTGGCTAACGTCACAATATGAGTTGAATCCTAGGAGTATATGAGAACGGAAAACGCCAGGTCCCTTTCACAAATGCCATTGAAAAGCATTCAGTAGGGGATAAATCAACATTTCCTCATTCATGGCGTCACTCCGAAAGAGTATCTCTGTGTGTTACTGTGAAGCTGTCGGAATCACTATCGTAAATACCACTGTTCAATCGCGACAAGGTAAACACACGGGATAAGCTCTGTACGGGGCCATTGTGAATCTACCGGCCTGCTTCTGCACTGCGAAAGATGCTTACAGACGCTTCCTCAATGGTTATATTCGGCCGGTAGATGACGTATCTGAGTGCTGGTACCGATAAGTGAGCATCCGTATGCCTCTTTGGATGATTCATCGGAGTGCACAAGCAGGCCCGGTAGTATAACGAAGGCACCGCTCTGTACGGTATCTAGGACAGAGGAGACAGAGGATGTGTTTAATTGTGTGTATTATAGAGTGCTAGCACTCCCACAATATATTCCCTTTCCTTTGCATGCTTGACTTTCTTTCACGGCTACAAAACACACCCCTTCCTAGATCGATATTCTTAACTCCCTCAGACATTCATCAATACAATGCCCTCTAAAGAGAATGGCACAATGGGATGCATATTCATTGACGTTACATTGGGAAAAAACCGATCAAAATTTCAGATCTGTAGATGGACATCCTGCGATAGATTCGAAAGCGGTACCATCGCACTTCAGTCGTCTACCATGTCCAGTGCCTTATGCACTCGGCCATGGTTGGGCCAATTTTTTACATGAATTTGAATAATTAATATGTGTAATATCCTTTACACCGCATCACTGAAAATCCATCTTCGTTTTGACTCAATGCAGTAAAATACGCCCTGAGAAGCTTCCAAAATAATTTCAACTTCTCTCATGATGGGACCTTCTAGAAGAGTATCACTCAGTGTCCATTTAATTTCTTAATATGGCCAAATGTTGACAACTCTGATGTTCTTAATACGTATAATTCCAGTCTTTAGTGATAAAGGAAAAAGAAGAGGAATAGAAAATATTAAACTGAATAAGTACTCCATCGTAAAATGTTTATCTACCGTACAGAGCTCTGATGAAGTATGAACTTGGCTGAAGTTGAAAAATAAAGAAAGAATTACGCTGGAAACTTTACAGTAACATTTTTATTATATAAAGCAATGTTCTTATCTATAGTAACTTACAATTATTTTTCTTTCAAAAGTTCTGTATAAACTGACATGCTTCTGAAAGTACGATTTTCTCACGATGTCCAAGTAAATTACCACACAAAGTTCAGTAATTTCACACCTTTGGATTTATAAATAGTTCAGATTCAGCAATTAAATGAAATTTACATCGTATAAATCCTAGCTTAAAACTTGCTATCTTTCATTGACTTTGAAGACTACCTAAGTAATCGAGTTCTGTAATTCCACTTACAAGCTCATGAATATCTACCATCAGTCAAATTACCCGTTGTAAACTGGATCTCTTGTACCTTCTCGAATAATTTTAGCTATTTGGATGAAAAGACCGCCTCTTGTAGCATATATTCTTGGTAATGTCCCAGTCTTAAAATGGCAGGCTTTTGACGACTGTGATAGATGAGGATGCAGCCTCGAGTGACACAGAACGACTGATAAAGACCATTAAACTGAGGAAGCATTATTGTATCTTAAACTTTCGTACTTGTAGATCTTTGAGTAAATAAGCAGTTTGAGTTTTATGTATGAGATACTGAAAACGCTGTATACCACTTCAGATGTGGTACTAAGTTTGCGGGATGTTTGTATTATTGCAATCCTACGCAAGGGGCATCCGCCTATGGGTGCCTTGGCGATGAACATTTTAAGTGGTTCTAACGCGTATTCATGTTACATCTGGAGGAAACCTCTCCAAATTCCCGGCCGTTAGATCTCTGGCCTCGCAATAGGCCCGAATTCGGGACCTTCACACTTCAGCCCATCTACTATATTCAGTGTCTTTATCCACTTGACCATGGTGGGGCTACAGCTCATTGAATCTTCAGAAATACAGTGCTGTAACAACCGTAAAATGACTTCAAAGCAACGTCATCCTTTTTAGTTAAAATCTATCCAACTAATTCCATGCCGCTGGCTCTCGATTTCCCTTTATCCTGTAATTCTCCTGTTGTTGGTGTTCTAAAAAGTTTTTTTTTTTTTTTTTTTTTTTTTTTTTTAGTGAAAGATGTTTGCAAGAAAATTATTGTAAGATGATTTTGTAATGTTTGCGAATAATAAAATGATGTTTACAGCTATGGTGCGTAATTAAAGAGGATTTAAATTTTATTTTAATTTAAACGAAAGTGTCTTGAGTAGATAAAATGTAAAGCAACTGATGCAGAAGGGCTTTTCTACGCTTTTCTAAGACCACGACGGTTAATTGTCGCTACAAAAAAGGTAATTGCGCAGGTTGGTATCTTGCATTCCTGTGTTGTGCCCGGTTATAATAATAGAGTTCATGCTCTGAAAATTATTTATATGAAAATCTATTACACATTTTCTTAAGACAAGCAGGTAATTTACTTCAATGGCAAGTAATTAATGATATAACATATTTTGAGAATTTACTATTCCCTGCATCAATGAATAATGAATATCTGTTTTAAGTTTACAGTTTAAAAGCATGAATGCCGCAGAAATGTAGCGTAATTAGTCACATTTGTTATCCTTCAATTAATATCCGATGCATTCTTATATTAATATTATACCAACTTGTCTAATTTCGTAAAATACCTCAAGTAATGGAGCTTTGTCATTCCCATGCAACCTCTCTAAACATCTATCAACCTTCTAATTACCAGCAATAAATTACATCTCTTGTATCTTTCAAAATAATTCCAGCTGTTCTCGGGAAGAGACCGCCTTCTTAAACAGACAATGTCCACTCCGGAGCCTTAAAATAACGGTCATTTGACATCTGTGATGGATGCGGATGTAAGCTTCGAGTGAAATAAATGGGTATAGGACACCGAGATGGGAGGAAACTGGCGCATTCTAAACTGTTTATCGGATGCATCGAGCAATGATTGGGATTTGTGAATATTTGAAACAGTAAATATAAAAATTCCATATCTTCACAGCGATGTTATTTATTTAATAGCCGAAGACACGCTAAAATGATTGTTTATTAGACGATTGGTCTGAAGGACGAAACAGAGATACCATTTGAAAACAAAAATTAGCTATAACCTCGAAAAGTCTGCCTATTTCAATGGCTGGCAACATTTTTATGGTGGTGCGCCACATTATTAGGCTCATTACGGAAAATACTCTGTAATTACATTCATACTGCTAAAAATGGTTACACAGCTATGTAAGTGTTATCCAATTATTTAATTATTAATTATGAAATAATGACATTAAATAAAACACGTTTACTTAATTTAATGCATTTTATTATATTGAAAAAGACGAGACAGACTCATAATCTAATATAAAAAAAAATCTGAAACATTTTCAGATTTTAAATACGCACTCAAGTGCTGTATATTAAAAGCGTATCATAATTTATACGTCGTCCCTATTTTTCTAATTTCGTCACGGTGCTGCACGTAACGTGTATCATTATTCATAAGTGTGCCGTATTTTTCTTCTCTTTCATAAAATATTTCTTCGGAATTGAAATCTATATTAAAATCGTCTACTGAAACTGTTTAACAATCTTCGTCAGGCATATTTTAACTATACTTTCCTAGTTTCTAGCCAAATTCGGAAGATATCGTTAAGCTCGGCTTTGAAGTTATTTTTTGTCAGCAAACTTGGAGACCAGTTATCAAAAATTGCAAACCTTGTGCTTTTTCAATATTTTAATCTCCCTCGACCACCTCCGCGTTATCTGGCAAATACATTTCAAAAAGATCTTCACAGCGGCAGTTCATGTCTACAAAACCTATCTACAAATCATGTCGTCAAAGTCCCGTAGACAAAAATCTGGCACTGAACGAAATGGCACCCTAGTGCTAAAAAAAAAAAAAAAATAAATGAAAAAAATAAACAAATTACCATTTTGTGTGATGTCTTTTTTGCTGCAATAAGGGTTATTATCGTCTGTGGCATGCTATCTGCACAACTTTTTACCACTTCATTGAAATGTGTTTCCCAGATAACGCGGAGGTGGTGGAGAGAGATTAAAATCTTGAAAGTCGCACGAGGTTTGCAATTTTTGATAACTGATCGCCAAGTTCGCTGACAAAATATAACTTCAAATCCGAGCTTGACGATATCTTCTGAATTTGGCTAGAAACTAGGAAAGTGCTTGAGGAGTGCACTATGATATCAGATATCAATCTGCTTATTTGTAAACTCTTGTTTAGGTGTTATTGCTTCTTTACTGATCTCGTCTTTCATGAGCTCACATTTGTTTTTTACTGGGTTCCAGTGACGTAGCCAAGGGGGGTGATAGGGGGGGTCACAACCCCCCCATGAGGAATTTTTGCCATACAAAATGTATATTCTTCACTCTCTTATCACACATACATATACGTTTATGTGAGTTGCAGTAGTCGTAACCCCCCCTCCCATGAAAAATTTCTAGCTACGCCGCTGCTGGGTTCATATCATGCGAGTTGTCAGGCCAGTCGAATACAGTGTTGTTTTCATCAGCTGAAAACTTGCTGACTGCTTTTGTTTTACGGCAAGAAGCTCCGTCGTGCATAAAAATTTATTAATCTCCATCGCCTAACTATTCAGAAAACTGTCAAGAGTTGCTCTTCTCAGATTTTTTTCAACTGGTTATGTTTCGCAGTACATGGCACAATTTAAAGACTGCCAGTACCTCTAAAATTTGACCTTTTACCGGCCGAATTGAGCTGCAAGCATATTTTGTCTTCTAATGCATTATTTAAAGAATATTCGTTATTTAAATAACGGGGGAGGGGTTTATATAATTTTCACTGTGTCCTAATTGGGAGCATTGGTCATTTCTGACTGTACTGTTACATTGGTTTCAAAAACGGAGTATACTGATGAGTAGTTTAAATAATAAGTGAAATATTACGAATTAATAAAATATATATTTTTAAATTTAAGTAAGATATGAATTAAGTTTGAAGGAGGTGGGGTTGTATCTAGACAGCTCTGTAAAAATTTGTGAAAATGACTATGAAAATGACTTTTCATGATTTTTTGTCCAATTTCCCACTAGTGATACAAATGCAACTTCTATTTAAAAAAAATCAAGTAAACTTTATCTGAAAATTTTTTCAAGTCAATATTGATGAAATTTCATTTTTGAATAAATATTTGATTTGATATTCCCAATTGGCAACATTGACCTGTAAAAAGTTAACAGGAAAAATGTGGGATTTTTTTTAATTGGAGAAATACAGCCAGGATGATATTCTTCTCTAGGCCTTCTTCTTATAAACTGTCAAGACTTGGAAAACGGTCTTGTCTGAACAGCAAACCTGTGTATAAAGAAAAATATCGTTTATAATTTATTATTTTTATAATTATTTTTTCACGACACCGATAGAGAATAATTACCACTATCTATAATTGCCCTTTTCCAATCTTCATCAGAAAAGTTTTTCTACTTTCGGGCCCAATTTTACTGTCTTTTGTGTTAGAATCAGTAAGCTTAGGATTGCGAAATGATTTTCTTACTTCCAAACCAGTCTTCACTGCAAAGTAAGCTGAGAAACTTATAACTTTGTTGTTTAAATGTTCAGCTAACTTGCGCTTTGACATTTTCCGATATCCTAGGCTTATGCCATGCATTTTCCGGTCTGTTTTTTGGCTTTTTATACGATATCTTTCGCAATTTAGTTTTTATTTTGTAAACTGCCTCTAGAGCACATTCTCTTTTTAATATTTCTTATCAGTCTTCTTCTGATACCCCTACATTCAAGTTATTTCATACTGTGCAATCTTATTTGCCTTAAGTAAACCAGATATTTCACCTTTTTTTTTTTTTTTTTTTTTTTGAGGAAGGTCTGAAACCTTTCCAGTTCTAAGAAAAACAACAGAAATTTTACAAATTCAACACTTAAGGCTTTCTAAGGCTATTTCCTTATACTTAAATCACTGTTTATGATTTTGGTCTACGAGGTTGCTAGGCTACACGCTTAAAAAAATGAACTAAATTCGCTCCGAAGGAACTAAAACAGCCCCGAAGTATTTAAAACAGGGACAAACTTGTCCCAGTTTTCAGTTTCTTGGCACGAATGCATTCGAACAAATCTTACCATCCAATATCCAATGGGAACATCGAGCGTTTTTATCGGCACTTAAAGGCATCTATGAAAGCTCGCGAGCATGGAAACAGATGTACTAATATCCTCATCTTCGCAGTAGGTTTATTCGGCATCAGAACTGCTATTAAGGAAGACTTGAATATTTCTGGCCTTGAATTAATATATGGAATAAATCTTCGCTTTTTATTTTTTCACATGATGGATGGTTTTGCAGTCCAACCAAGCCGCAAAGATTTTGTCACGGAACTTAGAAATAAGATGAGACAATGGAACCCGACTTCAATAACTTATCATTTACTCAATAACTGTTACGTACTCCGTGATTTAAAGTTTTGCTCTGATGTGTTTCTGACAATGGATGGGGTGTTTGAACTACTGTGTCAACCACATACAGGTCCTCACAAAGTTCTTCCACGGTCGGCCAAATCGGATGCACGATCAAATAACAACTGTTTCTATAGACTGGGTGAAACAGGCTCATATACTAGAAAAACAAATTTGCATGGCCAAAATGAAGAAAGCAAAGACCAATCTACTGAAAGAACTTTGAGAGTAACTCTGTCAGGTACATATCTATACTTTTCAAAAATAAATAAATAAATAATAAAAATAATGTCGTACATTACTTCGTGAAGTTAAATTATTAGAGGCACTATGTTAGTCAATACACGGCTACGTGAAACTGTTTTAAAGGATTAATATTAAAAAAATTCTATTTGTAATGCATAATTGGATCGTTCCCAGGGTACTTCGTCACTGGGGCGATCTATGAGGGCATTTCATTTTGAAATTTTTTTTCAAGGAAATGGGTAAAAAATCAGTAGTTTTAATGTTCCTTTGATTTACTTATTGTAATAAATTTAGTGGAAATGTTTTCCGTTATGGTTTTTCACGTATTTTGATCAACCTTTTGATAACTCCCTCTTCACTTTCGAAAAATTCATTCAAGAACCCCTTAATTAAAATCAATAATATACAAATGGTTTGGCGTATAAAAGATATCGCTAAGATGGGCTCAGTTTTGTTTTCCTTTTTTTGTGCCAAACATGGAGATAAATCACCAAAATTGGTCAGCCTTGGAGACATTTGATATTTTAATACCCCGCTTTATCTGGCAGCATTCGAAAAGTGATTTGCCGTTTCGTCTTGTAGAAAAATTTCTTGTCTAAAATTTAAAAAAAAAGTCAAGTGCTAAAACATTTACTTGAGGGCATTTGGAAAAATAATGATTTGAGTCTTTTTTTTTCTTACGACTAATTCATTTCGCTTATGAGTTAGAAAAAATATTAAGAAATGTCATATTTCTACTGAAAATTAAAAAATATATATATATAACTATCAAAATCATCGTAAATTTTCGAAGCCGAGCTCGCTGGAAGATTAAAATGATTTCTCGAAAACATTCTAAGGAATCACTTAATTAAAAGCAATAAAATATAATTCTCATCACTCCCGGCAACCTTCTATTTGCTCAACCGGGAAGAAGCCATCTTTATAACTGAGTGCCTGGACAGTGCTCTCTGTCTCAATAGCAGGGCCCTGACAGCAGTGATGCATGGGCATGCGGGGCCAAAGTTAAATCAACAAAAATACATAAAATAAAATATAAATCACTGACAGTGATGGCGGAACTAGGAAGTAGGGCATCACGGGATATTTTCTGAGAGCGACACTAGTCCGACCAATGATGAATGGGAAGAGAAATAACATTTCAAGAGAGTATCCATATTTATTGCTGCAGACATTAGTTTTAAAATATTAATTTCGTGTGTTCTTTGAACTGAAAGAAGAATGTTCCAAGTTCCGTTTTGATTTATTTCTCCATATTTTAAAATGACATTTATTTTTAGGACATTGAGAATGGAAAATATCTTCATGGAAATTGATAATAAATGTACGTAAAATTCGGATATGGAAAACGCATATGTTTCTTAAATTGCTTTTATTGCCCGGGTAAATACGTTATTGACATTATATGCAGTTTTTGCGGTACCTTTACAAAACAACGTCATTTTTGAAAGAAAAAAAAACATAAAAGAACATGTGGAACAAATCAGTGCGGACTATTTCGGGGGACACAGATACCTTTTCAAAAAAACCTCCTTAGTCTCTTCCGTTAAAATTACCGTAGGATACATTGGCGTATCATTACTTGTCGTTTAGTTATGTTTAAGGCACCCGTTGAAAAATGATGAGTATAATAAACACTTTTAGGTACTTATGTATTATCCCGGTGGTCCGCCAAGACGAGCTATTTCTCGCCAAGATAAATGGCATATTGATGGTTCAGAATACGATTCGTAACAGTTTGCTAGCACATTTGACGAAGAAACAGTTTGGCGAGAATGACCGTCAGGATAATATGTAAGTAGTACCCACTTAATTAAAAAAAATATTTATTATATATTATTTATATATTAACAAATCTTCCAATAAAAAGTTTTTATTTTGGAAATTCATAATCTAGTGTTGCCATCAAATAAATAAAAATTTAAAAGATAATGCTCCAGTCTAAAAATTAAGCCAATTCCTACGAAACCTCATATGATCACAGAGGCGGGGATAGGCGTGGGCGATGTGGGCGACCGCCCACGGCCTCGCGCTTCCAAGGGCCTCGCATCAGTTTTCATGAAGGGATCTTGGCATGGTCTCGAACCTAAATATTTTTACCTATGGGTTCGATCTTAAAATCAAAAAACTACTCATTTGAAATACGATTTCAGCATAATTACATGTGAATGCTCCTTAGCACGAAAAATCATGGAGCTCGTCATTCCTCTCGGAAATATTGTCCGATTACAGGCTTGTATCTTGGGCATAGTTATTGTATATTTAAGGGTGGAGCTCAGAGAAACAAAACCTCGCTCAGGGTGGCCGTACACATATTAAAATAAACTTTGAACTAAAAAAAATTTCAGAATGAGTTTTCATAAGCTGCATTACTCACTATAATAGATGAAAAATCTCTGCCTTTTATGATACATTTAGAAAAAATTCTTACTCGTGGGACTGCACAGTAAATTTTTTCGAAAAGTGACACATTTTGCAAAATGTTCGATATTTAATTACTTTAGTTTAGCAATCACAATCTGACGACATTCAAGGAAAATAGTGCACTTTTGCCTAAAAAATGATCCCTTTCATTAATGTTTTACAGTGAAACACAGTAGCAAATAGTAGTAACATGAGAACAGAAACTAATTCTCTTAAGATCTTATTTGAATCGAAATTTCAGTATTAGTAAGCTTTATTTTTTAATACCACGTGAATAATTTAATAATCTACTGTTGAACTTTCCACATTAAAAAAAAAAAAGAAGAAAAAGAAAAGAAAAGAAAAGATTGCTACGACTTATTACAGAGAACAAAAATGAAATTAAGTAACGCGATGAAAAATAAATAAATAAATACAATAAACCTATTTTAAAATTGTGTTTAGAACAGTCATTCTTGTTGCTTAAATAGGGTTTAGCAAACCACCGGAACAATGTCCTGTCTCCTGAGATTGCTTGACCAGCGAGTGAGGAAGAAAATATAGGGGAAGTTGGGGTTCATGAAACAAAATTTACTATTCCTTTTTTCCTGTTCACAAATTCGCCTGTACAAAAATAAAATTAATGTACACTTTTAACCTATTCTTTTCCCTATCTAAATGAATTTTTAGGAGTATGTGAATAGCTTTTTCATATTTAAAATTACAAAATGCAAATTCTGTCAGTGTTCGTAGTACCCCAAACACCGGGGTACAATGAAACACTTAACACTTCACAAACACTCAAATGATATGAGTCAAAATTCAAATTTCATCATAAATGTTTTATGTACAGTTATAATAAAGATTAGTGAGACAAATATTAAATTTAAATGGAAACAACAAATTTAATTAAACTCTTATCAGGGGTGGGAATTCTGCGCCAATTGCGCCATACCGCGCCAAAACTTGAAACCTGCGCTATCCTGCTGCATAAGGGCTTTATCGTACGATTCTGCGCCAAAAGAAAAAAACAGCTACTCTGCTCATTACAAACTGCTTTTAAAAAAAAAAAAAAAGCGCCGCCGTACGTTTTGTTTCTGCGTTCGCACAACTGACTACCGTAATTTGTGGAAGAAACGCCGCACCCACGAAAATGAGCTTAATTAACTAGAAAATCAACAGAAACGACGCAGTCACGCTCTCTCCACCTCCACCCCTCCGAAAAAAAAAAAAAGAAACATCGCACTGTGATATATTTTGGAAAGGGGGGGTTGGTGGTGGATAAACGGTAAAAATATCTCCTTTTTCCCCCTTACCATATAATGTTTTAAAGTATTTATTGCTATTTTACGAAGCTTACGATTTCCATTTTCAAATAATCAGTGTCCGATTTAAAACATCAATTTTTATATTCACAAAGGCAAATTTATAGAATTAAATAAATAACTTCTAAAAAACTTTTTGCTTTCGCAAAAAGTTCGGACAGTATAGCTCATGCTGTTAAAACGAAAGAACCAGCTGATGAGTAGGCTCCAGTCAAAAGTAAACAATTTTTTTTTCCCGCTGACGTCCAGCTGTTGATTACGTAATGAGCGTGCTTCAGCAAATTGTTTGTTTTAAGCTTTGAATGTTGTGTGATAACTCTTGATGTTTATTCATTTATTACTTCTGATATTTGTAACACTGGGATTTATTTTAAAAGCACTCAGGGTTTCCTGAGCTTGTCAATTACTCGTAGTTGACTTTTTACCTTAATAACAGCGTAAGGCAGTGTTCATTCGGTACAGTGCTCCTTCACAGGACGCAAAGCCGCACGGCGAAAAAACACAAATAACTTATAGATGAACTTCTTTTTTGGGGGGGGCGGGGGTGTAGAATGGTTAAATTCGCACAGGGCGCAACAGACTAATTTTGGTTGCGATTCGGTATTTTAAGAACAATCAGGCCCGGACTGGCTCCTACGGGGGCTTCTTACTGGTGAATTTGGAGGGAATAGAATATTAGGATATGTAATATTTGAAAATTAGGTTTACTTGCCATATTTAAGCTGGGGACATATATATTTAAGCATTTTAAAGCTGGGGGGTGATTCTTCGGGGGATCCCTCGCGGGGCGTGGTCTGTGGGGTCCTTTGCAACGCCACTGTGTCAAAGAGAAAGATTACAAAGAAATAAATAATCGGACTGCTTTGGTACATTACTCGGATGTATATCAAATTTCTTTGATAAGAAAGTAGTAGAGGCCCCGCTGGAGGTTCCTTTCTTATGCCGGGGGCCCTTGTCGATCGCCGACCTGGCCAGTGAACCTGAGAACAATGGACGTTCATGGGAACACAGGGGTGTGGTTAATCAAGGGTAGTGCGTTTCTGCGGTATTTTAAGAAACTTTAGCCCATCAAAATATATATATATTAAAACCTTCATTAAATTTTAATTATAGTTCTAAAATGTAGACATAAAAAGCTTCTTTTTTTTTTACTTAATTGAGGAGACATCGGTTGGATTTATGTACCCATCCACAGCGTTTGATCAAACCGCTTTTCAACGGGGTAGGCTCGCATTCTGATTCGTTACGCTGTGCTCCGTGCACCGCTAAAAGGTACGTGATCGGTGGGGACGTCATCTTTTGAGACAATTATTACTAAATAACTTTTATAATTTTTCGTTGAAGATCGGCCAAAAAAATAAAAATAAAAATTTCGTAAACGCCGCGGCGTTTCTTCCATAAATTACGGTACTATTACGTCACTCTAAAAGAACGTAATTGGCTCAGAACAAACCAGTCAGAATAACGGAGAAAAGAGAAAAAATGTCATTGATCATCATTTTATGGCCAGCACTGCGCTCAAGATAGGGTTCCTCAGGGGGGAGGTCGTGACCCCCCTTATTCCCCCCCCTTGGCTATGTCACTGTAATGGCGATAAAAAAAAAGAAAAGTTAAATAAAAAATTTTTGCAAAAGTTATTCATTTTTCATTTAATTTTTAATCTATAGTCTTTGCTATTATTATTATTCTGGTGTTAAAAATTACTTGTAACTTTGAATGTAGCATCTAATAATATATTAGGTTAAGGTAAGTTTATATTTTTCATTTTTAAATGCTTATTATTTATTGAAGTGGGCTTCTTTTATCTGAGTAATATTTAATACTCTCAAATTTACTAAAAGCTTGACTGTAGTTATATTTTTCTATCGATAGATTAAGAATGAAATTTGCTCCAATTTGTTGCTTCAGTGCTCCAAATCGTCGACACTGTTGCTCCAAAAAGCCGCTCCAAATCAGCCTTACCCAATTCTCACCCCTGTCCTATAGCTTAAGATGAAAACATGATACTTTTATTACAAGTTAGCGTATAATTTTTCGTTTTATATTAAATTTACTTGAATCAAATTCAAAAATTAGAATTTCTGCTTTCCTTTCTGTACCATCTGAAGGAACAGGAGGTGGTAGTTTTGATACAATTTGAGTTTTCTCCAAAATGTATGTTTCCGAAGAACGCACTCTTTGGAAACTTGGATTCAGTTGTTTAACGTACCGATCTTCGCATTCCGATTGATTTAAGTTTATTATATCTTCAACAGAGTACATTTCTTTACTTTTAAGTTCCCTTTTCTTAAGCATAATCATTTAGTGCAGTACTGCTTGTGTCATGCGTATTATGTGAGAATTGCTCATAATCTGAGCTGTTTGTATTGTTAGTTGAAACACAATCTTCAGAGTTTGAAGAAAATAAGAGTACGATTTAAAAACCATTCTTTGTTAACTTTGTGTGTTCTATAAAGATCTGAATCTAAATATTTAATAGTAACATCTTTATTTTAAGTGAATACATTCACCCGGGGTACAACGAAACATGTTTAATTGTCCCCGTCTAGAAGTGTTTTTCTTTGTACCGCAAATTTAGGCTATAAACTAAATAAATTTTTACTAATTCGCAATATATTTTTTAAATCCTTGCTGTGAAAGTATGAAGACCACACCATAGTGATCACAATAATTGAAAAATAAATAATTATAGATATGAAAACATGGAGGTAAAAAAAATTACTTTTAGTAATGAAATTTACTTTCAATGGTGAAAATCCACTAATGTGGTTGCCTCCTAATCACATAAGTAGCTGGAACATATATTTGTATAACAGATGTGTAAGTTTCAACTGTGACAAATCCTATTGATTTTAGATAGCATGTCCCATTGTACCCCAACTTCCTCTAAATATCTATTTTACAATTAAAATTTTCATTTAAAAAATAAAAACTTCACTAATGATTTTTAAATTTTCCTTTCTCAATATGAAGAATATCGCCTCATTTGAGAATCATCTCGTAACGACGTCGGTCGGAAACGTCGTTTTCACGTACCTGGAATACTCACTTTGGAATAATAGTGAACTTTCCGATCATGCTTCATCAAAAACTAATGGATCTTCCACAGAAAGCACTTGACTAAAATTGAATAGTAACAGGATTGATTATTCAAGCAATAATTCGTTTCGTTTCGTGTGTAATTATGGAAACGCTACACTAGGGCGATCTGCCAGGGGGGTGCCTTGGTAGGAGGACTTTCTAAGGGATTCTAACGCGTATTCACGTTACATCTGGAGAAAACCTACCAAAACTCCAGACCGTTAGATCGACAGCCGCGCGATGGGACCCGAACCCAGGACCTTCACACTTCGGCCGTCTACCATTTTCAGTGGCATAACCACTGTGCCATGGTGAGGCCTCAAGCAATAATTGCACATTCATTATTAATATTACTATTAACGGGTAAATGAAAAGGACGTTTCCGAGCTCACATTCCTGTGTGTGGTATTTAAATAGCAATAAATATTTTTTAATGAATAGATTGTCTCTTTAAGTCAACAAAACTTTTATTAGTGATTTTTTTCATTTAATAGAACAAAAGAGTTACAGCTTTTTAAACGAAAACCGCGTCTCACCCCCCCCCGCTAAAATTGCTACTTAAAATAGCACTGTAGGGGGCCTCGCAAAACTCACCTTGCCCACTGCTAATTTTTGTCTTACCCCGCCACTGTATGATCAGTTTAAATATTTAATAACCAGATGGTTCGGTAGAAGAAAATAGTTAATTTATTTTAATCTCGTGAAAAATGTCAAACTATGTAATCTCCAGGAGTTATTTAAACTCGAACGAACTGCGAACGAATTTACTTTGATTTGGCATAAATTTTTAAGCAGAGTTTAACAATTTCACGCAATTTTCCATTTTTGAGTCACGATTTTGAATTCCACTGAATAAATATTGGTTGATTCAGCTAGTTCACCCAGTTAAATTTGTAATAGTTAATGTAATACTAGCTTGAATATTTTTTTCTAATCATAGGACCGTTGTAAGAGAATGTAATTTTGTGTTAAAACATCGATCGTATGCGTGCGTGCGTGCTAAAAAGAAATTAAAAATCTGTAAAATTTTGAAAATTCGACTTTGTATGACAATTTTAACGTTTAAATGCTCGTAAATGGTTCCAAAATAGCGAAAGTAGACACGATTATGCATCATAATACTACTTTCTAAAATAAGGATTCTCTAAGCACTTACGTATGAAAAGTTCATCTGGAATAAAAAGCAATTTCTAGTAATGCGCTTTTAAATAACCTCCTGAGTGAAATAAAGTTTTGATTAAACCGAGTATTTCAAATGATTGCCGCTATCTATTTCTTCACTTTTTCCTTGCATTTTCCATCGGGACGAGATTTTGGTAATTATTCCACAATTCCATTAGCTAGAAGAAGAAGGATTTCTGCTCATTTTGCGAGAATCTTAATTGTTTTCCCTTTTCTTTTCCTCGTTAAATTAACAGAAAGGAGTGACCTAAGACATTTCAACTTGAGTGAAAAGTGTGAATTTTTTCCTTAAAAAAAGAAAAGTCTCATGTTTTTAAGACGATAAGGGATTATCAAAAGGATGTAGCTAAGATTTCATCTTCAAATCGTTCTTTATAGTTCGCATTTAACATTGTGTTTTGATAGAGTACTAAACGCGCTAAAACTCACACTAAGAAAACGTAATAGAAATTTCGCATATTATATAAGATTACTAGTTTGATCTTAATTGTGTAAAATAGCAGTGATAACATTTTATGTCTGCACATAACCGTCGCCTCAAAAGCATTGCATAATTATAAGTCTCCAAGATTATTTAATTATGAGATTAAAAAAAAGAGACCACTTTGCTCTATAAACCAATTATAAGTCTTCATGATTATTTTTTCTTCAATAGAAGAAAAAATAATCAAAATCGTCATTATAGCTATAACATTAATAGTAGACAAATATTAAGATCCTTTTTATTGTTTGCAATCACTTTAAATAAGATGAACGTTATTAGACTCTGTTAAAAAATATTGGGACTATCCTAAATGTAGCGCAAAAGAACACAAAGCGCTGTCAGTTTGCGCCTTTATTTAAAAAACAAAAAAAAACTTATGTAAAAGTAGATAATATAAAATAAAATACAACACAAACAAATACATTAGAGTAAAAGAATAGGTGCAAACCTCACGAATTAGTTTTCTCAGACTTTTAAGAGCAACTGGATTAGACAATTTAAAAGGTCATGTGAACCAACATGAGCACCCTTTATTGCGATAGCTTTTGATGTTGCGCTTGGTCTTGACTGGACTGAGTACTGAAGAAATGATGTGCCGAAAGGATATCAATCATCAATAAGTGCAATGCACTCTAATTTCCGCTTGCTTTCATAAGATGTTCTTGTTATAAAATTCCCAAATTTTCAATGGAATTTAAATCTGCTTTGTTAGCTGACTCTGATACATCGCAATAACTTCCTTAGCAGAAATATGGGAAAAAATATGGTATTAACAGGTTACAAACAAATAAAAGCTTTTTAAAATAGCATACATAAAATGTTCATATCGAGTACGATAGTTGCAGGTGGAACATGAAGGTATACCCTTCTTCAGCTCCAAAAAAGTTCCATCATTTACACGAGCTCGACGGATAGAGCTGAAAATTAAACAGAGGCAGTTGTTATTCGGAAGAAGGATAAAGTAAGAAAACGAAGCGAATGAAAGAACGAGGAAGAGGAAAAGAAAGATGTAAATAGCCAAAACACAAAGCACTTCTTAAGAAGTGAAATCTATATTAAAATCTCTTACTAAAGCCGTTTCACAATCTTTGCCCCTTGCTACTTACTATACTTCCTCTTTATTACAGTAATATAGATGCTTAATTCAAATAAAAATAAACATTGAATTTCGCATTTTCTCGCCAAATATAGAAGATATCGTTTGGTTTCAGTTTTGGTGATTTATTTTTTTGGTGCCAAACTGGATGATCAACTGCTAAATATGGCAAACCTTGGTGACATTTATTATTTTACTAACCTCTCACTCCGCGTTCTCTAGAAACCCTTGAAAAATGAAGTGTTGTTCAAAAGGAGGTAGAGAACATAGTAAAGATTCAGAATCACATAGCGATGTGGGATCGAAAAGCCCCCTTTCCCTTACCTGTTAGTAATCACTTTGGTAAAAGAGTTGAAGTGTTTGTTTAATTTCTTAACCATGAAATTTCATAGACAATGGGCTTGTCACCCCTCTAGGCAGAAGCCCCTCGTGTTGTCTTGACATAACACACAAGCACAAGCACAAATACGCCAAGACGGTCCAGAATCCCATTGCAATGTGGGGACGAAAACGTCTGTAAATAAACACTTTTTAAAAAGTGTTGAAGTAATAGGAACTTTCTAACCATGGTTTTTCTGAAACTAATGCAGCTTTCAAACATGGCACTTGACTAAAATTGATAATTTGCTAATTCTCTTTTCATCGCATTGATGAAATTCTCTGAAAAAAAGCCCATTATTTATGAAGCGTGGTTAAGAAATTAGACGAATATTTCAACACTTCTCCCAAAATGATTATTAACACGTAGATGAAGCAGATGTTTCCGACAGTGGCGGCTCGTCATTAAGGGCCAGAGGGGCCTGGCCCCACCGATTAACCATCGTCTAAATCAAAGTATCTTCCTATTATGCAAGACACTTATATGTCTTTCAATAATTTTCCTTCATTGGAAATATGGACGCATTTTACTCTATTTTAATAATATCGATTAAAAAAAGCACTTAAAAAAAAAGATAGTTATATGATTTCCCACTATCTAAACCATGCGTGGACCATGGGCGGGCTTGCCCTGAATTTGGCGTCTTTCCTCCGTTCACCGGGTTGACATATTTCGCATTGAGTACAAAAGCCATATCGACACGGAATTAACTTAGCTTCCAAACGGCTTATTTGGCACTGTCTTCGGAGCCGAGATCTTCGGGCCCTCGCATGGCGATCTACACGACTGTACGGGGAAATTTCGGCAATCGGTAGCTATTGGCGAAATTTTCCGCTTAGGAGAAAGTGATTTTTATTTGCGTGATCGTATTTTTGCAGTGCAGTCATATATTTTTCTGTTTTGTTTTCTTGATTTACGAAAAGCGATGTATAAACGTCTTTTATATGTATACAAGCCTGGTCCCGCCTAACTCGAATATTATCGAGACTATTTCAAAATATTTTTTCCTAACAGCGGGCACATGCCGTGAGGCATTCAACACTACTACGACCGTAAGTGTTGGTCAGTACATTATAAGGGCTCATGTGCGTGCGCCAACATTATCTATCTATATAAATAAAATCAGACTTTTGTCGGTACATTTCTTGGAATTCAAAAATTTTGCGATTTCTATCCGTTTCAAGCACCCGGGAATCCGATGCGACCCTCAAAAAAAAGTTTGTCTGTCTGTCATTCTGTCATTCTGTCATTCTGTCATTCTGTCCGTGACGCTTTTTTTGTTTAAGCATCACGCAAAAATGACTGAAGCGAATGATATGAAATTTGGTGTCATGATAGGTGGTCACTCAACTTAAAACATAGGCGTCGAATTTTTAAAAAATCTTTATTAGATTTTCAGATTTTGCGAAAATTATTTCAAACTGTGTAAATTTGTGTTCAAGCATCACGCAAAAACGACTGAAGCGAATGATATGAAATTGGGTGTCATGATAAGTAGTCACTCAACTTAAAACATAGGCGTCGAATTTTTAAAAAAATCTTGATTAGATTTTCAGATTTTGCGAAAATTATTTCAAACTGTGTAAATTTGTGTTCAAGCATCACGCAAAAACGACTGAAGCGAATGATATGAAATTGGCTGTCATGATAGGAGGTCACTCAACTTAAAACATAGGCGTCGAATTTTTAAAAAATCTTGATTGGATTTTGAGATTTTGCGAAAATCCTTTCAAACTGCGTAAATTTGTGTTCGAGCATCACGTAAAAACGACTGAAGCGAATGATATGAAATTGGGTGTCATGATAGGGTGCTCACTCAACGTAAAACTTAGGCGTCGAATTAAAAAAAAATCTTGACTAGATTTTGAGATTTTGCGAAAATCATTTCAAACTGCGTAAATTTGTGTTCGCACATCACGTAATAACTGCAAAGGTGAAAAAATGATATTTTGTGAAATGATAGGTGGTCACTCACCTTAAACTATAAGCATCTAATTAAAAAAAATTGATCCGATTTCGAGATTTTGCGAAAATCGTTTAAAACCGAGTGAATCTTTGTTCCCGCATTAAGTAATAATGACTAAAGCGTATTATATGATATTTGGTCACATGAAAGATGGTTGCTCAACATAAACTATAGGTGTCCAATTTTTTAAATATTTTCATTAGATTTTGAGATTTTGTGAAAATTCTCTCAAAATACGCTTATATTTCTTCAAACATCACGTAATAACGACTAATACGAATGATACGAAATTTAGTGATAGGATAGGTAGTTGCTAATCTTAATTTATAGGCGTTGAAATTTTAAAATATATTGATTACATTTTGAGATTTTCCGAAAATCGTTTTAAAATGCTGAAATTTTGTTCCAGCATCACGAAATAAAGACTGCAGGGAATGGAACGAAATTGGGTGAGAGGATAGGTTGTCACTCAACTTAAATTCTAGCCTTCAAAATTTTTCAAAAATTTTGATAAGATTTTGAGATTTTGCGAAAATTATTTCAATATGCGTCAATATTCGTTCGCGCATCACATAATTACGACCAAAGCGAATGAAATGATATTACTTAGTGACTCTCTAACCTGTAATATTTTAACAATACATAAAAATTATAACTTCGCTTTCTTTACTTTGGCAACATACTACGTCCATTCTGTGTACTCCTACAATGCTGACGAAAGTTCTTGCTTTTTGGAAATTTGCATTCACTAACCCGTCAAGGACGGGTACTTCAGCTAGTCCCAAAATAAAAATGTGGATGACTTCTCAAAAGCTTAAAACTTAAGTACAATGGTAGAAAATATTAAGCCATAAATACAGATCTAAACAGCTAATTTAATGCGACAGTTACACGTAGAATTCAAAATATCACACCTACATTCAGGCTTTTTTTTACTGCCCTAAGTGTACAACAAATGGCTTATATTTTCAGGTTAATTATACTTTTTTCAAACTCCACCCCTCCCGGCGAGTTGACACCCCTCGCGGCGCCCATGCCCCCACGGAGGGCACCCTACCCAAAAGCCTAGATCCCTCGTGCAGATAATTGGCCTTAATCCCACAACAACAACAGACCTTAAGCCCAACAGATGATATCTGTCCTTAATGTTAGTTCATGTTT
The DNA here is from genome assembly GCA_038373885.1 of Cheiracanthium punctorium. NCBI lineage: Eukaryota > Metazoa > Arthropoda > Arachnida > Araneae > Cheiracanthiidae > Cheiracanthium > Cheiracanthium punctorium. Next base: position 1,131,130 of record JAWZYV010016180.1, on the reverse strand, counting down.
AGGATACTATAGGATACTACCTTCAGGAACGGCCTACCTATTTGGTTTAACGCCTGTTTTAGTTCCTGGCGTGTCCTACTGTCCTGCTGAACCCTAGCCCCAGGCTAGGAAAGTTCTAAATAAAATTTAGTTAGTGCTTCTACTAAATCTGGGATATTAATAAAAATTTAAAAAATGTCAATTTTTTTTCAGATTTCAGGTTTTTCTGCTAGCTTTAAAAAAGAAAGGACAGTATTAAAAATGGTGTATAATGAAAATTTATTTACCGCAAACTAATTGGTGCAATTTAAAAACTGTTTTTTTAATTCTTTGATTAAAAAAGAAAGTTTTTAAAAAAGGAAATTTTCGTTTTCCCTACTTTTTTAGCTGCTTGTTTGAACATGAAAGAGTGGTCTTAATTTATTCAAATTATTTTACATTATAGATAAAAGTGTCTGTAACATATTTTAAAATTTTTTATCATTGCCTTCAGCTTATTTTTGTTTCTAAAATCATTTAAATTGAAGTAAAATTCAGGATTTTGCAAACATTTGCCACCATGAATCTGATTTTGAATTGAAAGCAGAGGGGCATTTTTTTGCTACAAGCCATGGCTAAAGTGCGTGTGATGGCACTGGTGGAACTGACAAGCGATTGGCAGCAAGAACAAGTTTGCACAGACCATTCAGTAATCAGATTTTAACTGCTAGAGATCTTTTCTCTTTTTGCAATGATACAATTACAAATATTAAGTTCTTTTGTCCCTTCAGTAAATGTTTTCAAAATTTAAAGAAATCTTCAAGAGCGATTTAATGAAATGTCAACAGCTATTTTGGGAACACGCAACTATCATTGTTTCATGCCAATTTCCAACTGCCCATCAAAAATCCTTGTTTCTTATTTATCACATTCATTAATAAAAGAAACGAAGGTTTTAAAGAAAGACAATTTTGCATTGAGCCCAAATCAAATTTCAATTTCTTCATTTGTCTGTTGTGTTTATGATAACTATTGATGGTTAGGTAACGTGATTGATATTTCACCTGATAAGAGTGATTTTTTTTGTAAAGTTCATGAGTCCACATGGACCATCACTGCAGTTTACATGGCCTATTAAAGATGATGTTTGTTGGGTACCACTTAAAAATATATTAAAATACCTGTTCCATTAACATCATCAACTGGTAGGTCCTACAGAATTGAGCAACGAACCTTAAATCAGATTGAAAAAGAGTTCGGAAAGAGAATGAAAAAATTTTAAAATTTTAAAAAAGTAAATATAATCTATATCATTGTTTTATATTCATCCTCAATAGATTTTTGTATTGAGATAAATGCTGGATACACTTGCTTTACTTCATTTAGTTAATTGTATGTCTTTAAAACTAGGAATGTGCTTGGAAAACGAAGAAAATTCTGTGATTTCAATTTAGTTTTAAAGCCTTGGGATTCAAAAGGCAACTTTAGGTTTTTTCATGCATCAAATAAACAGTCTGTCCTATATTCTTGGAAAATATTTTAGTTGTATAAAGTTTCCTTCATTTAATTTTTTGTGTCTAAATAAAATGGGAAATTGCCATTTCAGAAAATGCTTTAAAGTTTTAAGACTATTTTGAAGAAGAAGGAAATAAAAGGCAACATTAAAACTTTGGTAACATTTTTATGACACTTACCAATCTATTGTATGTTAATTTAAATAATGCCATTTAATTCCTTAAAGCTTGAGAAAAAAATTAAAAATGTCCAATTTTGTCAAATATGAAAATTTTACTGTTTTTACAATTAATTTCTAGATAAACTATTGCATTTAAAAAATTTATTTTGAAACAGATTGATAGCCCATGTTCACAGAATTACAATGATGGGAAATTTTTTTGTTTATATTAAGTAGTTAATAAAATACAGAACTTTAAAATCGCAACATTAAGCAGTCATGGAAATGCTGTTCTAAGTGTTAACTTTTCAATAGTTTGTAATTACCAAAATAAATATCATTAAGCCAAAATATTTTAGATATTTGTATATATGCATAAAATAAGCCTGTGTACTGAATTACATTAAAATTGGTTGCTATGTGGCCACTTTTTTTTTTTTTTTTTTTTTTTTTTTTTTTCATTTTTGCTCATTTCACATGGAATGACCCTTTAATAATGTACAATTAGTGAAATAATGTAATGAATTTCCTTGAATATTGCATTCTGGGAATGGTCCATGATTGGTAAAAAAAAAAAAAAAAAGGGTAAAGGTTCCTGGGTTCTAAAAGAAAATACTCTGATGGTTTTTAAGTATTGGTAAGTATACCTGCCTGTAACTTCTGTGTCCCATGTGTTTCATTGAGAATAGCTAAATAGACCGGTGCAATACCTGTTAAAATTTGGAGGCCTGATGTTGGGGTCGTCCTGTATAATCTTGATATGAGTTCATAGTTAGGCTGGTCACTCAAAAACAGATCTCGCCATTATTGCAATTCTAATTTTTTTTTCTTCTAATGGCCGGCCTCTCCCTTGAAAGCTTTGGCCACAACAGGCCGGAATTGTTGGTCTCTTTATTATGGAGGCACCTACTAGTAGGTGGACCAACGTCGCCCCCATGAAGGAACGGACCTGACAACCATTCCCAGTCGGGGATCGAACCCCGGCCGCAGGGAGTTAACTCGAAACCGGACACGGTGATTTACCCACCATACAACTAGGTCGGCGCCATTCTAAATTAACCAGCGGTAGCGCAAAATAAGACGTGGTGGAAAAGTAATCATATTGCCCATTAGTTCACTTAAGGTATCTACCTACATGCGGAGAACTTTTTTTTAAATGCAAAATTTTGGTGTAGTTTATGCATTTTTATTTGAAACAGAAACGATAACAGAAACGATAATATATTTTACAAAATTTTTATAACTTTTCTTTAAAAAAAATTAACAAAATTTCACGCCTTCGCCAACTGCAGTACACTGCATTCTTAATATTTGGTAACTTCCTTCGTAACAGTATACTCCTATAACACTTTTCTGTGTTTTGTACCAAATGTTTTAAGGGGTCATTCCATGGTGCCTGACGTTACAATGACGTGACTGATGTTACACCTGTTACACAGGTGTAACATCAGTCACGTTTTTTGATTTCCCTTTATTTAAAAAAGAAAAAAAGACTTTTTATATTGAGAATGGATAACAGTATAGTACTTATTTATGATACTCTTTATCAATTTTAAATAAATAAATATATATATTTCAAGTCACTGGTGAATTTCAAAGGTTACAAATGTAGTAAAATTGTAACGTCAGTCACCATGGAATGACCCTAAGGTTTTTTTAAAATTCACTGAAATATAGCCAATTATTATGGGAGTACAAAACGTAATTTTTCAGAAAAAATTCAATTTTTTGTATAAGAGTAACTGTAAATTTATTAATTTCATACGTATAACATAACTTTTTCTACAGAACGCATTTTAACATTAATAGAATATTAATGTTTGTTCAATAGAATCTTAAAGTTTCATTAAGATATCTTTAAAACTTTTAGAGTAGTTACAGTTATCGTGATGCAAGCTAAGGAAAAACACAATTTTCCAGAAAACGCATTTAAAGATTTTATTTTAACATATATGTTCCACCGAATGTCACATTCAAACAGCTCTATCTTCCTTTCTATTTATCGTATAGGAAAAGTAAAACAGTTTGTGGAATCTGACGAGTATGCTCTTTCAAATAAAATGATAAATAGAAAATCCATTATTTTCGCAAAAGTGCATTCTTAGACGTAGGCAGCTTGCTTCGTTGATGTACTGTGAATTTTGAAAACTTCCCGACCATAGTCAGGGTTCTTGACATTCAGCAATAACAGCTTACAGAAGTATAACGTAAGAGTTAATTATTAAAATTTTATGAAATTCTCTGTTTTACTTTTCTGGTTAAAATTATTTATATTAAAAATTATTTATATGTTCCTTTTAAATAATTATAGTAACAAATCATAAATTATACATTTAATGTATCCTTTAAAAAATACACAGCTACTGAAGAAGGGCTCTAATTAAGGTATAAGTTTACATCTCCTTAATTACAGCACGCCTTCTCATTCTCATGCAACACGATTCATCATAATTTATTTGGCTTTCACCTTTTCACGACAACCGGTACACGTACCTTGCTTGCACTCCTCCAGTTGCAGCCTTAAAAGTATACTCATCACCAGTGGAGTCTTGATTTATTTTGACAGACCTTTTAATAATCTTGATCTCCCTAAATGAACTTTAACGACCGTAAGTTCAATTTCCGAATTCAGTCGACATCGAATGCAACTTATATACTTTTAATTTTTAAATGCTTGTTCAGATTTCTGCTATATGTAACCAGCATATGAATGCTGGTTACAGTATATCTTACAAAGAATTATAAATTTAAGTTTTTCTTTCTTTCTTTATTTTTTGAGAAAGCTTAATATTATAATAAATTTCTGTAAATAGCAACAGACACATTAAGCCAATTCATTCGTATAAATACGAACTAATTAACTGTACAATTTTTCAATAAACATTTTTAAAAATTTTATTGTTTATTTATTCGAAAAAATTCCTTTCAGAATTATTAATTTACAGGATTCATTTCTACTTTAAACAATGAAGGCGTAGCTGGAGGAAGGAAATATCACAATTCGTCCCTCCCTCAAAGCCAAGTTTATGAATTTAAATGACATAAGGAATCTACGGAAGCAGCCACCCTGCAGTTTACCATGTATCATTATTGTAAGCAGAGATACTGATAGAAATTTTTTCAAGGAGTGAAAATGCTCCTAGAATTTAAGAGATGATTGAGTTACTTCAAAGTCGAGAATTTATTTGCAGAGGAGTAAATTTGTCGGTTTAAGGGGAAAAAATAGAAAACAAGGGCAAGCAAAAAAATGGCAAATGACAAAAAAAAATTAATTAATAAAAAAACATGTAGGTTATTTTTTTAAAAATTTATTTAAATCACATCTTACATACACAATTACAACTCATTGGAAACATACTGTGCTAAAAATTAAGTTCAATGTTATTTAAAAATGGGGAGCGAGAAATTAGTATACTTAAAATTTGAAGGAGTATTTTTCATTTTCAATGCCTGAAATACGCTTGTACAGGCGGTAAACATATCTCTAATTGTAAGTATAGAAACTTTAGAGTAAAGAAAGTTAATATTGAGCATTATAATAAATGTTATTATTTTTTTTCACTATTAATCACTGAATCTAAATTTCTTAAAGTATATTTTTATGTAAAGATGTTATAATTGTCTTAGATTTAGAGGTTCATTAGACACACTCCCAATATTTATCGGTTTATCCAAAATGTAGAATTCTGAAATTGATGTAGAGGCAGTCACTTATACTCACTTTTGGCTCATAAATATTGGGAGGCAGATCCGATCCTAGACCGTCGGCCGCCCAAGAGCAAATTAAATTTTGCTATTCTATTTACAAATCTTAAGGTTTCTTTTTTCTTTCGTGCGCGTGTGTGTGCCGCCCTTAAATTTGGCCCGTTTAGTGTTTTGCACTATTTTGCCCCCCCCCCCTCCACTCCTGATAGAATTGGTCCCTGCTGGGAGGGGCCACCAGGAAATATATCGAAGGCGGGAGAAAGGGAAAGCTTTTACTTTTGAGATACGCCTCCAGCCACTAGATAGATCTAAATATAAGTAGTCAATCAATAAAAATTATAATCTAGTAATCAATAAAAATTATATAAATGTAACGCGCATTCTTTATATTTTATTTTGGAAATGAGTTTCAGAAAGGTTGACGGTGATGATATCAGATTTGTAATTTTTTTGGACGACGTATCCATTAAAAATTATATATATATTTGTTCAAACGTAATGTTCGATAGTGTGAACTGTAATTTCGTTTACTCTAAAGCGATGTCTTGCCCTTTCTCTGGAACCGTTGCTGTATTTTGATGCAATAAAATTGGCTTTTTGTTTTTTTTTTCTAAATCTTATACGACAGAAGAAATCAGAAAATTTAATCGTCAGTTGCACTCGTAGATTTGCAACTGTTAATGGTAGTAAAAAATCCCGTGATTTAACACTTGAAAAATTTGGTACAAGTTCCGAAGTACGTTGTTCCTGCACAGCAGTTATAATTTTCTTTAGATATTAAAGATAAAAATAAACGAAATTTTAAGGGAAAAAAGAATGGAAAACAATTATAGTAATATAAGAAAAGAAGCTAAATTTACAGCATGATTCTCAGATCCAATACGTAAGTGTGCAGAGTAGGCGATTATATACGGCTGAAAATTTGTAAAAAAAAATAAGGAACAAAATAAGAGTTCCATTAACCCTGAAAGCAGTTTAAATTCCGATAAAATAGTATTACATTCTAACATAAAATTAAATAAATACCCCACAACTGATCATTGCAAGTAAGATATTGCTTACAGATCAGGTAAAAGTAAGTTTTTTGCTAACTAAAGTCAGGCGATGGGCGGGAAATGTTCCACCCTCAAACTGAATGTGCACGCCCATAATTTATTCGTTCATATAAGCAATACACAATCTAAATTGAATAAATTGGAGCAGTTTATTCACATAAAAATGTAATACAGAGAAATCACAATTTAGACAACAGAGCCCAAGAATCCAAAGTTTATGCAGATTTTTATTGCAGAGGCGAAGTTACATTTAAGGTAGGCGGAGGATAGCGGAGTGCGCCGGGTACTTGTCCCACTCCGCAGCCACCGGGTTCCACGCCGGCGGTCAATGGTGCCATAATTTTATAGGAAAGTTCAGTATAAACTATCAACAATAGGGAGTTTTTCTTCCAGAACTAAAAGTAAAATTCAAATTGTTACTAGCTGCGTACCCGTTCTCCGCACGGTAGAAAAAGAATATTTCTTACACATATAAATGGAATCAAACCTAGTGATGCGGAATCTCAAAAAAATTAAAAATTTATTTGCATCGTGACGAAACGCTTGCGTCATGAGTGCAAATCTGAGATGATTGAAACTGGACGAAACAAAAACAACGTCAGTGTCACTGGCGATCAAAAAAAGACAGAACTTTACGATATGCGGACGAAACTTTTCACTTTCGAAATGCGTAAAGTTTCATTGTTTCAGTTTATACTGATTATTCTACTCTCTAGTAAACTAATCGGAATTAAGATATGGGGTCTCATCAGACCTGTAGAGCCGTTGTGCTAAAAACAAATTGCATTACGTCCGTTTGCAGTAGGAACGGCTTTTTGCATCCCCTTCTTTAGCATAGTGTTGACGTTTTCTTACTTTTTGTTGCCCTGCGACATCTTTAGAATTATTTGCTCGCGATTCCGTTATTTTAAATTTATTGCATTAGGTTTTAGGGTTGCTCTGGGATTGGCATTATTTATCTCAAACAAGTGTTTGTTCTCGCCAATTTGTAATTCTACGCTGGCGTAATTTTCAAATCATTCCATCTTAATTTCACTGTCCCTATAGGACGTATTTGCATTTCGCTGAGCCACCACCAGCCGTTGTAATAAGTTTATGTTTCAATAGTTTCTTTTAAATTAAATAGTTTTAAGTTTTTTAACATGCTCTTATATTTGCAACTAAATGCTTCAAACCTGGATTTTTAATCCGTCACAACGCAGTCGTAATAATTTAAAACAGCCTAACCAGATATGTTCATTATAGAGCTGTTGTTTCTTCCAAATGGTGCGTTAAAACAAATAAAACATGGATTGAAGATGTTTGTGTTTTGGAGAGCCTGCAAGAGAGGGCCGTCTGGCGAAAGGAAGGGGTGTCGTAGGCAGACGGCTTTTTTAAGAATGTTCTAACGCGTCATGTTACATATGGATAAAACCACCCCGTACTCCGTCAGATGGACAATCGCGCGACAAGCCCAAACCCGGAACCTTTACACTTCAGCTGTCTACCATTTTCAGTGTCTTATCCACTCGACCATGGTGGGGCTTCAAGATTAAGAATGAACTCCCCCCCCCCCCAAAAAAAAAGAAAAGAGTGACCTATCTCTGAAAATATGCTTCCACCTACTTATCGCTATCACTTAAAACTTTTCTGGATACGCCATTGGACGAATGTACCCAAAATATATTTAGAAAGTGAAGTCTGTCCCAGAGGAAGGTATTTTTCTCAATTAAGGTGGCGGTAAGTGTTGAGCTTGGCGCTTTTCTCGAAAATTCAGTTCTATAATATGAAACTTATCCTGCCATTCTAAATGGAAATGCATGTCTCAAAAAAAGCCGATTTAAAATAAGAAGTCTGCATAGAAAATGAGTACACAGTTGGAGAATTTAACCTGTCTATTGTGGAGATAATGAAAAAGATTGCATTATTTTGTATTTTTATATATACTGCATAAGAACATTTAAACTTTTTAAAAAGTTTCTATTATTTCTACTACCGAATAAGTTTTGGAAGATGTTTATTGAAAATCAAAATCAAGCAGAGGTGATTAATCTGATAGTTTTACTTTAATCTTCGTTTGTTCACTTTATAATTCGTTACACTTTTTATTGAATTACATTCTAGATATGATGTGAGATACTCCATTGACTGGTGTTAAAGAGTATAGTAAATACAGAATACGCTGACCCATTCGCGGTTCACTTTGCTCTTCGTTGTTGTTTTTTTTTTTTCCATAATTTCGGCAATTACATGAATTTCTTCGGTCATTTTTTAGCAGACCATTTTTTAGCAGTTTACCATGTATCATTATTGTAAGCAGAGATACTGATAGAAATTTTTTCAAGGAGTGAAATTGCTCCTAGAATTTAAGAGATGATTGAGTTATTTCAAAGTCGAGAATTTATTTGCAGAGGAGTAAATTTGTCGGTTTAAGGAGGAAAAATAGAAAACAAGGGCAAGCAAAAAAATGGCAAATGACAAAAAAAAAAAAAAAAAATTAAAAAAAACATGTAGGTTATTTTTTAAAAATTTATTTAAATCACATCTTACATACACAATTACAACTCATTGGAAACATACTGTGCTAAAAATTAAGTTCAATGTTATTTAAAAGTGGGGAGCGAGAAATTAGTATACTTAAAATTTGAAGGAGTATTTTTCATTTTCAATGCCTGAAATACGCTTGTACAGGCGGCAAACATATCTCTAATTGTAAGTATAGAAACTTTAGAGTAAAAAAAGTTAATATTGAGCATTATAATAAATGTTATTATTTTTTTCACTATTAATCACTGAATCTAAATTTCTTAAAGTATATTTTTATGTAAAGATGTTATAATTGTCTTAGATTTAGAGGTTCATTAGACACACTCCCAATATTTATCGGTTTATCCAAAATGTAGAATTCTGAAATTGATGTAGAGGCAGTCACTTATACTCACTTTTGGCTCATAAATATTGGGAGGCAGATCCGATCCTAGACCGTCGGCCGCCCAAGAGCAAAATAAATTTTGCTATTCTATTTACAAATCTTAAGGTTTCTTTTTTCTTTCGTGCGCGTGTGTGTGCCGCCCTTAAATTTGGCCCGTTTAGTGTTTTGCACTATTTTGCCCCCCCCCCCTCCACTCCTGATAGAATTGGTCCCTGCTGGGAGGGGACACCAGGAAATATATCGAAGGCGGGAGAAAGGGAAAGCTTTTACTTTTGAGATACGCCTCCAGCCACTAGATAGATCTAAATATAAGTAGTCAATCAATAAAAATTATAATCTAGTAATCAATAAAAATTATATAAATGTAACGCGCATTCTTTATATTTTATTTTGGAAATGAGTTTCAGAAAGGTTGACGGTGATGGAATCAGATTTGTAATTTTTTTGGACGACGTATCCATTAAAAATTATATATATATTTGTTCAAACGTAATGTTCGATAGTGTGAACTGTAATTTCGTTTACTCTAAAGCGATGTCTTGCCCTTTCTCTGGAACCGTTGCTGTATTTTGATGCAATAAAATTGGCTTTTTGTTTTTTTTTCTAAATCTTATACGACAGAAGAAATCAGAAAATTTAATCGTCAGCTGCACTCGTAGATTTGCAACTGTTAATGGTAGTAAAAAATCCCGTGATTTAACACTTGAAAAATTTGGTACAAGTTCCGAAGTACGTTGTTCCTGCACAGCAGTTATAATTTTCTTTAGATATTAAAGATAAAAATAAACGAAATTTTTAAGGGAAAAAAGAATGGAAAACAATTATAGTAATATAAGAAAAGAAGCTAAATTTACAGCATGATTCTCAGATCCAATACGTAAGTGTGCAGAGTAGGCGATTATATACGGCTGAAAATTTGTAAAAAAAAATAAGGAACAAAATAAGAGTTCCATTAACCCTGAAAGCAGTTTAAATTGCGATAAAATAGTATTACATTCTAACATAAAATTAAATAAATACCCCACAACTGATCATTGCAAGTAAGATATTGCTTACAGATCAGGTAAAAGTAAGTTTTTTGCTAACTAAAGTCAGGCGATGGGCGGGAAATGTTCCACCCTCAAACTGAATGTGCACGCCCATAATTTATTCGTTCATATAAGCAATACACAATCTAAATTGAATAAATTGGAGCAGTTTATTCCCATAAAAATGTAATACAGATAAAACACAATTTAGACAACAGAGCCCAAGAATCCAAAGTTTATGCAGATTTTTATTGCAGAGGCGAAGTTACATTTAAGGTAGGCGGAGGATAGCGGAGTGCGCCGGGTACTTGTCCCACTCCGCAGCCACCGGGTTCCACGCCGGCGGTCAATGGTGCCATAATTTTATAGGAAAGTTCAGTATAAACTATCAACAATAGGGAGTTTTTCTTCCAGAACTAAAAGTAAAATTCAAATTGTTACTAGCTGCGTACCCGTTCTCCGCACGGTAGAAAAAGAATATTTCTTACACATATAAATGGAATCAAACCTAGTAATGCGGATTCTCAAAAAATGAAAATTTATTTGCATCGTGACGAAACGCTTGCGTCATGAGTGCAAATCTGAGATGATTGAAACTGGACGAAACAAAAACAACGTCAGTGTCACTGGCGATCAAAAAAAGACAGAACTTTACGATATGCGGACGAAACTTTTCACTTTCGAAATGCGTAAAGTTTCATTGTTTCAGTTTATACTGATTATTCTACTCTCTAGTAAACTAATCGGAATTAAGATATGGGGTCTCATCAGACCTGTAGAGCCGTTGTGCTAAAAACAAATTGCATTACGTCCGTTTGCAGTAGGAACGGCTTTTTGCATCCCCTTCTTTAGCATAGTGTTGACGTTTTCTTACTTTTTGTTGCCCTGCGACATCTTTAGAATTATTTGCTCGCGATTCCGTTATTTTAAATTTATTGCATTAGGTTTTAGGGTTGCTCTGGGATTGGCATTATTTATCTCAAACAAGTGTTTGTTCTCGCCAATTTGTAATTCTACGCTGGCGTAATTTTCAAATCATTCCATCTTAATTTCACTGTCCCTATAGGACGTATTTGCATTTCGCTGAGCCACCACCAGCCGTTGTAATAAGTTTATGTTTCAATAGTTTCTTTTAAATTAAATAGTTTTAAGTTTTTTAACATGCTCTTATATTTGCAACTAAATGCTTCAAACCTGGATTTTTAATCCGTCACAACGCAGTCGTAATAATTTAAAACAGCCTAACCAGATATGTTCATTATAGAGCTGTTGTTTCTTCCAAATGGTGCGTTAAAACAAATAAAACATGGATTGAAGATGTTTGTGTTTTGGAGAGCCTGCAAGAGAGGGCCGTCTGGCGAAAGGAAGGGGTGTCGTAGGCAGACGGCTTTTTTAAGAATGTTCTAACGCGTCATGTTACATATGGATAAAACCACCCCGTACTCCGTCAGATGGACAATCGCGCGACAAGCCCAAACCCGGAACCTTCACACTTCAGCTGTCTACCATTTTCAGTGTCTTATCCACTCGACCATGGTGGGGCTTCAAGATTAAGAATGAACTCCCCCCCCCCAAAAAAAAAGAAAAGAGTGACCTATCTCTGAAAATATTCTTCCACCTACTTATCGCTATCACTTAAAACTTTTCTGGATACGCCATTGGACGAATGTACCCAAAATATATTTAGAAAGTGAAGTCTGTCCCAGAGGAAGGTATTTTTCTCAATTAGGGTGGCGGTGAGTGTTGAGCTTGGCGCTTTTCTCGAAAATTCAGTTCTATAGTATGAAACTTATCCTGCCATTCTAAATGGAAATGCATGTCTCAAAAAAAGCCGATTTAAAATAAGAAGTCTGCATAGAAATTGAGTACACAGTTGGAGAATTTAACCTGTCTATTGTGCAGATAATGAAAAAGATTGCATTATTTTGTATTTTTATATATACTGCATAAGAACATTTCAACTTTTTAAAAAGTTTCTATTATTTCTACTACCGAATAAGTTTTGGAAGATGTTTATTGAAAATCAAAATCAAGCAGAGGTGATTAATCTGATAGTTTTACTTTAATCTTCGTTTGTTCACTTTATAATTCGTTACACTTTTTATTGAATTACATTCTAGATATGATGTGAGATACTCCATTGACTGGTGTTAAAGAATGTAGTAAAATACAGAATACGCTGACCCATTCGCGGTTCACTTTGCTCTTCGTTGTTGTTTTTTTTTTTTTTCATAATTTCGGCAATTACATGAATTTCTTCGGTCATTTTTTAGCAGAAAAATGCTCACATTCACACACTGGTAAGTAATTTTAAAATAACAATGTAAGTTAATATAAAATAAAAAAATTGAAGAGAGATAGTACAGTATAACTTGTAAATATGCCATTTTAAAATAACCACGACAGTTACGAGCTATCGTTTTCCCTTCCTGCTGATTGGCTGCAGTCCATATTCATCCTCATCGTATGGTACAACAAATTTCATCATCATCATCATCATTCATTATTGGTGAGTACGTACAATTAAATTAAAATATTTTTAATTTATCATTACTCTGTATATATTATACCACATTATTACTGTTTTTAATTCATCATTACTACATATTATTACATTATTGCAGTATTAATGAGTAAGACTGTCTTTTATAATCTGTTTTTGAATCATATTTTAGTGAATATAATATCATACATAGGCACTCTAAAACTGCAATCAAACTCAATATTTCGCGGATTTTCGGGAATCGCGCAAGGGGAAGGAGCGTAACACTCACGAATAGCAGGGGATACTGTAGTGCCCAATATTGTAATTTAAATCTGCAAAATAGAGATTCAAGTAAATCTACAAAAAGGAACAATAATACTTTTCTACCATTATATAAGTACTAGCTGCGTGCCCGTTCTCCGCACGGTAGGGAACGAAACTTTTTCTTATATGTATAATTCGATTTAATTCCGGAGATTTGGAATCTTAAAATAAGCAAAATGATTTGACTCTTCGCGTAAAGTTACTCCTTACTTATTCGTAAAGTTAGTATAAGTACTGACCTGTGACCATTGTTAATATTATGACGCAAAAATCTATGTCGGTGTCATTCACGATCAGAAAAGAAAAGCGTGACGGTTTTCAGTGAAAATTCCTAATTTTCAATATGTCTCATTTCTGCATCATACTCTTTTTTAGATTTAAGTTATGCCATTAATACCTTAGATACTACATGAAGTGGAGAACCGTTTTATTTTATAATTAAATAGTTGTGTACCCACTCTTCACAAGGCAAGAGGAGAACATTTCCCTAAAATGTGATCAGAACTGCTTGTGACAAAACAGAATCTCCAAGAAAAAAGAAAGTTCTGTTACAGTCTTTTCTGTTGAAACTACCGCGGGATATATTAACGCGACGTAGAATTACTTAATGTTTTGTTAGCTGTGATGTAATACGGTTAGCTGTGATGTAAAAATGAATAGAAGACTTAGTTTCACAAAATATTTATTAATGCGGTATATTGTGGTTTGATCAATATTGCCTTATCATATCTACTTACTATTAATTATACTATCTTTTACTGATACCAATACAATATACTGTCGTTTTCCAACAGTTAATGCTTAATTTAAAGAAACGGTTTAGATGTAGGTGAATGTAGGCTTTTACTTTTTGGTGATTCCACGGAGATATACTATAGGAGTGGACACTCTCCATAGCTGTAATGTTAAACTTTTGGTACCCCAAATAAGTTTCAATTATGTAAACATTGGAAATCTAGTGACGTGCAGCGATCCTAGCGGCAAAAGAATAAAGCATTTCCCGTGCTCATTGATAATAATTTTACTTGTTTTTAATTTTCCGACCTAGCATGTGAACGAGATTATGAACGCGAGCACTAAATTTAAAATATTTCTTTCGCTTTTGCTTACATGGTTGCCTTAGTAACAAATGTATAAAAAAGGATTTAAAAAATGTTCTATCTTAAGATTATTAAAATATTGAGTTTATATTTGCTAACGAGTGTGCATATCGTGGCTCACAGAAAAGAAGTTTTCGTCTGCCGCGGTATATATTTACATTAGAAAATGGTGCGAGTTCTTAATGTAACATGAATTTAACATTTTAACATGAGTTTTTTAGCGGTAATTTAAAGCTGTGTTAAAATTTGTCACAGCATGAAATAAATGTAAATACTGCTTTTTTGAGTGTGATCGTCATTATAAATGAACACTTTTTAAATATTGCATTCACACATACAACATTCTTCTAAATTTACTACTATTTCTTAAAATACAGTTTTTGGGCAAAATAATAACACGACATTAGATACATAATATTACTTCGCTTCGAAATTATTGCCTATATTAATTACGAAATAATATTCTAAGACAATTAGGTAATTGAAACACACCTAAAGACAGAAATTATTATATATCACGTTCATAAGACTATGTATTTCATATTTTTTTGAAGTTCCGCTGATTCAACGATCTCCATTTACTTCGTATCGATGGAAATATAAACAACCTGGATGCGCAGAAGCAGGAGATGCGCAGTTACCCAGTGTGCGTAGCGCCATCTGTTTGCAACAACAGCGTTATCCAACTTTCTAAGAGAATTGTCCCTTCCTATACATTTACCTTCGTGGGTGATTCTTTGCAATTTACGCATTAGCATAAACGATAATTATTTCAGTTTATGGTTGCCACTAAATCAGCTCTCCATAAATTTTTACGCATAGTTCTTCTCAGATTGGTGTATTTAGCACCAGGGGCCTATTATCGCACGGGCAAATCGGGACTTTTCCCCAGGCGCCTCCGGCTCGAAATGGCCCCCAATTTCAAATGTTGTTCTTTTTTTACAAAAATGTTTATGAAAAATAAAACAAATTTCATACATGGGGGGGGCCCCAAAATTCATCAATTCCCGGGGCCCCTTGTTGGTCATAATCAGGCAATGTTTAATACTGCAATATATTTCCTGCTATTCGAAAACGTGACCCGTTTACGATCTCAATCGAAAATAATGCTGGATAATTCACTGGTGAAAAAATAGCATTCAATTATTTTTCTGGCAACGTAAAGTAAAATATAGAATTATTTCACATGCGCGGCGTATGTTTTGCTTGTGAGTCTGTTCGGGGCCTTCGCAATTAGTAACGGGCCTGCGCGTGTATTTTCATGAGCCATCCAAAGAGGCCTACGGATGCTCGAGTCTTCACGTATACATCAGGCATTTCTTGAGCTTCCCAGTGCTTTCAAACGTTATTTAATGTAGTTTTAAGTAGTAATTGTGTTACTAATTCAAGTACTAACTCATGATTAATTTGTTTGCTATGATACATATTTACATAAAGAAAATAGATGCATATAATTTGAAGGAAAAACAGAGTAGCGCTTACTCTCATGATTCACAATTGCTTATTTTAGTTTCACAAGTGGATATTTAGTATACTTTAAAATAACTAAATACACAAGACATTTTTATAATGAATATTTCATGAACGTAGTCGTATTTCCTACGTTATTTTAAACAGTTCAAGATTAATCTTTAACAAATGATGTATTAAAGCGCATTTCAGTGTTTTCGGGATATCCTGTATATTGGAGAAAATTGATAAAATATGCTCTATAGCGCGATCTCTAAATTAATTATTCTTTAATAAAGACATTTCATGTATTATATGTTATTCTTTTGGGGCTTTCTCAATCGAACTTTGGAATTGAGCAAACATAATGAACGCTTGTACAAAATATTAACTACATTTGAAGTTTCTGTATAAACGGACAAAAATCAATAATTTATAATTTACTGTATTTCTGCACTGTACCAGATGTAAGTCTTAATCACATAATCAAGGCATATATAACTGATAAATAACATTTTCAACTGACAAAATTAAATTGTCTAAATAGTATCACACCGTCATGCTTATTTACAAGAATAAAAACTACTCAAGTAATACGATTTCTGATTAAAATAATTTATTTATAAATAACACATGAGTAATTATTCACTAAACATGATTTACATACATATTTTTAGAATTTCTAAATACATTATAAGCGTTCACTTACCTTTACATTTAGAGCAAAATATTCGAATTTTAGGATAAATTTTCATGAAAGAAAATGGCGCAAGATTCACAAAACGATTACCTACATCTAAAGTTCTTTAGTACGACAAAAGTATAAAAAAATTGTTTTAAAATAATAAAATAATATAACATTTATAATACTAAGAATAATAAAATAGAATACTGTGACTGGGGGAAAACAGGCCTCAATGATAAACTCATTTTTAGCGATGGCAACTCGTAAGCAGGCCCGTTGCTTAGCGATGGCCCGTTGCTTGCAGGCCCGTTGCTTAGGTCTGTTATTCTGATTAAGTTTCGAAAGGGGTTTTAAACTCGTGACGTCAAAGTGGCGCACATTTCAGATGTGAAAACTCGCTTATTTTTAAATAATTTTATTTATTTATTTTCAACTGGCAATTTTAATCATTGTTACTGTCTCCAAGACAACCAAACCGCAAGATATCAAACCGAAAGTTTTAAGCTGCTGCGATTGAAATGAAAATCCTTCTTTACTTAAAAATTCGTAAAAAAACTCCTAATGTATATTTTCCTCTGGTTTTTCTTTTAAAAGAGGGCGAAATGTATGCTCCGTCATTTGACAAAATATAAAAAAGTTATGACGGATAGAATTCAAGATGCAGCAATTTTAAAAATATTTTACGAAAGTCAGCGTCAAATTTAATTTTATTTGAAAAATTCCCAAAAATCTGCAAATTATGTTACACAATCCGAACAAACAATTTTTAAAAGAAAATTTTCTCCTCTATCCGATGATGTGAATTTCGTGTTACTGCGAGTGCAATGACCGGCGTTATTACGCATTAAGCGAGAAAAATCGCTAAAAATCGGACAAAACATAAAATAAAACAGTTTCTAATTCGAATTTCGAAAAAATCGCTCCGAGGCGTGTTAGGATCTGTCCCAGTGAAGCCGTATGCAAAATTCGGTGGGTCTGTGACCCACCGTCTCGGCGCAATGCGATCGAGAGACTCGCGCAATAAGATCCGTGGTCACAAACTTGCCTACCTACATACATAGCTACATACAATGTTTACTCTCGGATTTTATTATATAAGACTAGCTGTGTACCCGTTCTCCACACTGTAGGGAACAAAACTTTTTCTTACATGTATAATTCGAATTGATTCCAGTAATGTGGAATCTAAAAATAAACAAAATGATTTGACTCTTGGCTTAAAGTTACTCATTAGTTGTTTGTAAAGTTAGCATAAATACTGATCTGAGAACATTGTTAATATTACGAATCAAAAAACTATGTCGGTGTCATTTGCGATCAGAAAAAGAAAAGCGCGACGGTTCCTAAAAATTTCTAACTTTCAAAATGTCTCATTTCTACATCATACTCTTTTTACTTCCTTGTACGTAGTATAAGGAAGTAATGTGATCCCGAAAAATTTTGGGGGCCAAATTTCGACAAAAAAACCGATTTTGACTACCTCTAAATTGAATTTTAAAATTTTTTTCGATGCATCTCATCGTAGGCTAGCATGCACGATCATATTAACGCGTCTGCAACTCATTTTGACCAGCGGCGAGTTTATTGTGGTCAGTTTTTCCATGCCGTCTGTACGTACGTACGTACGTACGTATGTATGTAACTCGCATATCTCAAAAACTATGGGTCGTAGAATGTTGAGATTTGATATTTAGGATTGTTCTATGATCTAGTTGTGCACCTCCCCTTTTGGTCGCAATCGAATGAATAGTTTATGTACAGGACCGCACAAAAGATTCGAAATACATTACGCTCTATGGGCCGAAAATCATTAAACTCGCATATCTCAAAAACTATTAGGCGTAGAATGTCGAAACTTCATATTTTGGATAGTTGTAACATCTAGTTGTGCACCTCCCCTTTTGGTTCCATTCGATTGGATAGTTTATCTACAGGACCGTCCAAAACATTCGAAATACATTATGCTCAATGGGCCGAAATTTATTAAACTCGCATATCTCAAAAACTGTTAGGCGTAGAATGTTGAAACTTTATATTTAGGATTGTTGTAACATCTAGTTGTGCACCTCCCCTTTCGGTTCCATTCGACTGGATAGTTTATCTACAGAACCGCCTAAAAGATTCGAAATACATTACGCTCTATGGGCCGAAATTCATCAAAGCGTTTTTTAGAGGTATTGGGCTATTTCAAACGACTCAGAAGTGATATATGCTGTAAAGAGTTAGAAAATGAATTTCTCCATTAAAAAAAGTGTGTTTATCATTTACAGTTCTGCTACAGGAACACTCAAAAGATTTCCAATACATTACGGTCAATGGCAATTTTAGGAGATTCATCCATTTCAAGCACAATACCGTCCTACCACATAAGTTAGGTAATGGTCCGACCACCGTCACGTGCCTCCCTCAAGTACTATGCCAAAAGTCGCCAAGCTTGGCGACTTTTTTGTGTACGTGTGTGCATATTTAACTCTCAAATCTCAAAAACTATTATGAAATTTCATATATAAGATTGTTGTAACATCTAGTTGTGCATGTCGATTTTGGTTAAAATCTACTGGAGAGTTTATTTACAGGTCCACTGAAAAGAATTTCAGTACTTTAATGTCTATGGACATCCTCAATATAATACAATTGTAGACAGTCATTGTTTGGTACATGCCCAAAATCTCGCCGTGTGTCCTCGACCTTGGCGAGTTTTGCCGAAATGTCGCCAAATTTGGCGATAGTCAGTCATTTGGTCCATGCCCAAAGTATCGCCATTTGTCATCGTTCTTGGCGAGTTTTGGCGAAATATCGCCAAATTTGGTGACAATCTGTTATTGTTGGTCCATGCTTAATATCTCGCCAAATGTCGTCGACATAGACGAGTTTCGCCGAAATATCGCCAAATTTGGCGCCAAAAATTATTTCTTATTTTGTATAACTCTAAAACTTTAACCTGTAGAATTTTGAACTTTTGTATTTAGAACTATATTATAATATCTAACGGTTTTCAATATCTTTTTTGACAGCAATCGACTGGGAATTATTTACAGGGTGAGCCAAATGACTTTAAATACATTAAGGTGTATGGATGCATTCAATTCATTGAAAGTCTGTGGTCAATGACTACTTTGGCTATCCCCAAAATCTCGCAAACTATCTCAAGTTTGTCGGCTTTTGGTGAAATATCGCCAAATAAATTGTCAGAAAGAAATCTTTCAAATTGAACTCAGCTTGGCGATATCAAAATGTTTGGCTAGAAATCGCTATATCTTACTATTATTGATATTTTATATCTTTCAAACAAAAAGGTTTAGAGGAAGTGCGGAAAAAACATTTTTGATTTAATAGACGTGCAAGGAAGTCATGTGTTGGACACATCAGATTTTTTAGATTTAAGTTATACCATTAATACCTTAGATACTACATGATGTGAAGAACCGTTTTATTTTATAATTAAATAGTTGTGTGTACCCGCTCTTCGCAAGGCAAGAAGAGAACATTTTCCTAAAATGTGATCATAAGTACTTGTGGCAAAACAGAATCTCCAAGAAAAAAAAAGTTCAGGTACAGAATTTTCTGTTGAGATTACCGCGGGATATATTAACGCGACGTAGAATTATTTAATGTTTAGTTTGAGTGATCAGGGGCGTAGCCAAGGGGGGGGGGTTATGGGGGTCATAACCCCCCCCCCTTGGCTTGGTTTTTTGAATTTTTTGCCATACAAAATGTATATTCTTCACTACATTATCACACACACGTATACATATATATGAGATGTAGTAGTCGTAACCCCCCCCCCCCCATGAAAAATTTCTGGCTACGCCCCTGGCTGTGATGTAAGATGGCTGCTGAAAAACGAAAAGAAACGAATAGTTTCACGAAATATTTATTAACGCGATATATTGTGCTTTGATCAATATTGCCCTAGCATATCTATTAACTATTACTTATAGTATCCTTTACTGATACCAATATATTTTCGTTTTTCCATCTTTAATGTTTAATTTAAAGAAACGGTTTATATATTTGCCACTAATGTAGTTTTTTATTCTTTGGTGATTCTTTGCAATTTACGCATTAGTATAAACGATAATCATTTCACTTTCTGGCTGCCATTAAAACAGCTCTCCATACATTTTTATGCATAATTCTTGTCAGATTGGCGTACTTAGTACGTAAATATTTCCTGCGATTTGAAAACGTGTCCCGTTTAAAAATTATATCGCAAAAAATGCTGGATAATTCATCGTTGAAACAACTGCTTTCAATTCTTTTTTGGCAACGTAATATAAAATAGGGAATAATTTCGTGCGTGGCGTATGTTTTGTTTGTGAGCCCGTTATTTTGATTGAGTTTCGAAAGGGGTTTTAATCTCGTTGGATCAAAATGACGTAGATTTCACATGTGGAAACTCAGTTATTTTAAAGTCATTTTATTTATGTTTTTCAAATGACAATTTTATTCATTGTTACTGTTTCCCAGACAACTATAGCGGAAGATATCATACCGAAATCTTGAAACAGCTTTTATTGAATTCAAAATCCTTCTTTCCATAAAAATTCGTAAAAAATCTCCTAATTTATATTTTTCCTCCGTTCTTCTTTTAAAAGTGGGCGAAATATATGCTCCGTCTTTTGCCGAAATATAAAAAAGTTATAACACATAGAATGAAAGATGCAACAGTTTTAAAATTATTTTTACACAAACGTCGCCAAAAGAGAAATTCTTTTTAAAAATTCCCAAAAATCGGCAAAATATGTTACATAGTCAAAAAAACTGTTTTCGAAAGAAAATTTTCTCCTCTATCCGATGACGCAAATATCGTTTTATTGCGAGTGCAATGACCGGCGTTATTACGTATTATGCAAGAAAAATCGCTAAAAATCGGACAAAACATAAAATAAAATATTTTCTAATTCGAATTTCGAAAAAATCGCTCCAAGGCGTGTTAGTATCTGTCCTAGTGAAGCCGTATGCAAAATTCGGTAGGTCTGCGACCAACGGTCTCGGCGGAATGCTCTCGAGAGACGCACGCAAGAAGATCGGCTGTCACAAACCTACCTACCTACCTACATAGCTACATACAATGTTTACTCTCGGATTTTATTATATACTAGCTGACGTACCCGTTCTTCGCACGGGAATGAATGGACTTTTTGATATTAATATTTGTTGTGATTACTATTTATTGTAATAAAGAGATATAGCAAAATGGATATCGCGTTATATTGTGTTCAATAATCATGCATACTGAATTTCAAGGCAATCGTTTTTACGGTGCAGAAGGCGATGCGGCGTAGCACAATCTAGTGGCGAGTTTTAGCAAAACGGATACGGAAAAAATATTCTTCGCATTCAGATATCGATGTATACGAATTTTCATGACGATCGGCTGAATAGTCTTGAAGTTCATGTGTTGACGCGACATCTAGTGTCAAGTTATAGGAAAATGGATCGTGCCAAACTCTTCCCCGTGTTCAAATATCTATGTATACCTATTTTCATAGCGATCATTCGCACAGTCAAGCAGTGATACACTGAAGTTCACACACATCTAGTGGTTAATTAAAGTAATGATTTGCTACAGCGCCGTCATGTGGCGAGTTATAGCAAAATGGATAACGCCAAAATATTCTCATTGTTCAAATAGCTATGTATACTGATTTTCATAGCCACCGTTTGAATGGTCAAAAATTTGGCCTGCTGCAGCGTCATCTAGTGGCGAGTTAAAATAATAATGCATTGCAGTGCCATCTAGTGGTGAGTAACATCAAAAGTAACGCAGTTAGAATATATTCTTCGTCCTCAAATGTGTAAGTATAAAAAATTTTATGCCGATCTGTCGAACGGTATAGAAGTTGATGCGTTGCAGCGCTATTTAGCGGTAAGTTACAGCAAATGGATATTGAAAAATATTCTCCGTGTTCTAATATTCGCGTGTACCAAATTTCATCGAAATTGGTTGGACGATATTCGCATAGCAAACGGCTAAACGGAATAGAATTCGACGTTCTGCTGCGCCACCTAGTGAAAAGTTAGAGGAAAACGGATAGCATAAAAACCTTCTCCATGATAAAAGACTTAGGTGAACCAATTTCATGGTGATCGGTGAAACGTTGCTGGAGTTTTTCAACCTCCTACACACATACCAACATTCATTTTTATCTATAACCAGTCTTATTATACGTATATACCAGTCTCAAGTAAAATCCAGTTTCAAATGTAAGTGCCAGTGCCAGCATACGCCATTTTGCAAGAGTTTTTTCAGGGAATCATTCGAAGCATTGACTTAGCAGCAATCAAAATGGGAAATGGTTCGACCGCCAGGCATTTATTTGAAAAGTGGAATCCCTTAATGCAGCCGCATTTTTAAACTATCAACTATAACATGTTTTATTCATCGTTACCTCGATGTACTAAATGCGAAGATTTCAATTTTCTGAAATTTGGCGGATTTCCCCCAAGTTAAATCAATGTACTCAATTGGCGAGAATTCTGAAGCTACATCGCTTGAAATGCCCTAATAACTGCATTATTTCTGCACGGATAGTTAAAATTTAATGCTGTATTCTAAGAAAAACCTATACACTTGTTTTCAAAAATGCTATACCCTTAAGCTCTCAGTAAATTGCGCCCAAAAGCCTAAAACTGTGCAAACCGCTAGAACTCACTCTCTAAAAATCGGCCTATCAGCCATTTTTTTTTTCGCCAAACTAAAAAAAATTACATATTAGTCTCGGATATCTTCGATCCTCATTGTTTTGCGTATAAAACATTTCATTCCTGCTCTCATTTCTTATGCGCACACGATATTATAATTAAAAAAAATAAAACTAAAAAAATCATTATTATTCTTTTATTTTTACTTTAAGAATTTAAAACATTTTATTCGGCAAAATCGCCACACATGGCAACCAAGATGCTTATTTCACACACTTTTTTCACTACAGGGGTTAATATTACGTAAAGCTTTCTGCGTGGAGAACATAAAAAATCTCTTAAATTCCGGGAACGGAAATTAAGAGAACCATTCAGGAGGAAAACGCTTTTAAGTGGAGTTTCAAAGTTTTAAAGTGGACTATCATTTATTCTATATTATTTTACATATCTGTGTAAAATTTCAGGCTGACAGGTCCATTTTTGTGGAATGGTATACTACCCAAATCAACAAATTGACAAACAGAATTTCATTTTTATTTATAAGATAACCTACGCTTGTTTTTAAAAATAACCTCTCATTAAATTGCGCCAAGCGCTAGAATCATAGAAAATCTGACACACTTTCAGATTTTTAAATACGCACTAAAATGCTATATATAAAAAGAGTTATAATACATGGGTCTTCCCTATTTTCGTTCCTTCTTTCATTAAGTTGGAAAGTGTATCATTATTCATGAGTGTGATTAAACAAAATTAAAATTGATATTTCTAACATCCTTTTTTCTGGATGTAATACATTAGATGCAGAAAAGCTGCTCAGAAAAATGCACAATTCCAACTGAATGAAAATTTCAAAAACTTATACGCAGGTGTATTCATAACCCAAATAGCAGACGATTAAATTACGATAAATAGCGCCAAGCGTTAGAATCCTCCTCAAAATCGCGAGAATGCTGAAGATAGATCGCTTGAAATCCCTTAATAACTGCATTATTTTCGCACGGATCATTAAAATTTAACGCTGTATTCTAATAAAACCTTTGCACTTGTTTTCAAAAATCCGTTTCCTTAAGCTCTCAGTAAATTGCGCCAAACAGGAAACTGTGCAAACCGCTAGAACTCACTTTCTCGGCATTTGAGCCATTTTATTTTTTCGCCAAGCTAAAAAATTTTAACATATTAGCCTCGGAAATCTTCAATTCTTATTGTTTAGCGTATAAAACATTTCATTCCTGCTCAGATTTCCCATGCACACGATATTATAATTAAAAAATATATAACCTTACGAATATAAACTAACAAAAAAAAAATCATTATTATTCTTTTATTTTTACTTTGAGAATTTAAAACATCTTATTCGGCAAAATCGCCACACATGGCAACCACGATCCTTATTTCACACTTTTTTCACTACAGGGGTTACAATTACGGAAAACTTTTTGCGTGGAGAACATAAAAAATCTCTTAAATTCCGGGAACGGGTGGACTTTCAAAGTTTTAAAGTGGACTATGATTTATTCTATATTATTTTACATATCTGTGCAAAATTTCAGGCTGATAGGTCCATTTTTGTGGATTTGTATACAACTCAAATCCACAAACAAACAAACAAACAAACAAACAAACGAACAAACAAACAAACAGAATTTCATTTTTATTTATAAGACTAGCTGCTTACCCGTTCTCCGCACGGTGGGAAACGAATATTTTCCTTACACATACATCATTCGAATTAAACCCAGTAATGCGGAATCTCAAAACGTGAAAAAATACTTGAATCGTGACTAAAAGTTGACGTCATGAGTGCAAATTTTAGGCGATTGCAATATGACACAAAAACTATGTCAATGTGAGTAGCGATAAAAAAAGAAAGAACTTTATGGTATGCAGACAAAACTTTTCTCTTTCGAAAAATGCCTGATTTCTACATCATATAATTCTCTTTGTGAGGTTTAATTTATAGCATTAATATATAGTAAATACCACATAAATAAAATTACAAGATATGGACAACAATTTTATCTTGCATTTTTCAAAGCGTGGACAATGCATTAGCGCAGTTATGTTACACACGACTTTATTAAATTTTACCTAAATTTAAAAAC
Source organism: Cheiracanthium punctorium (assembly GCA_038373885.1). Lineage (NCBI taxonomy): Eukaryota > Metazoa > Arthropoda > Arachnida > Araneae > Cheiracanthiidae > Cheiracanthium > Cheiracanthium punctorium. Next base: position 1,106,002 of record JAWZYV010016180.1, on the reverse strand, counting down.
CTACATGTAACAATGGATGGCATCATTTACGTTTAAAAGCAAAAATGTACCCTACTCCGGTGAAAATCATGTCACTTTAGTAAATGAAAACGTTCGTGATGTAACTTCTAAGAAAAAGCGTTTTGCCCTTATTGAACACTTAATGCAGTATCACACTTGTTACATAAAACTGACGTTTATCTCACTGTCAATTCGCGCTAAATAAATAACTAACTTCATTTTTCATTTTTTACAGATTACAGTTGACCCCTTTATAACATGGGTCTACAACACGAATTCTTAGAACACGACGAAAACATTACGATCGTTTTCGTGTAACACGTTAAAAGAGACTTGTACAGCACGGTAAAATGAGACATATGTTCTGATAATATGACACTTTAGCTCCTGTAATTAACATAACTTTTGAATGGCAACACCAAACATTATTGCATTTTTACGGAGCGCGAATAAGTTTTGCCGTGATTATACCGCGCAGTTCACACTCCAGGTGGAGTATAGCGCAGGACCCGTACAACACGGATTCCTATAACACGGAACGTATCTACCGTGTTATAGGGAATCTACTGTAGTTGCATAGTGTCAAATTCAATAGTGAGGAAAATTCTGAGTTGCCGTATTTAGTAATATTTTATCTCACCTTGGTGGCCGAAATGTATTAAAACCAAATATCCGAACTGTATCAAAAGTAAAATTTACTAAAAGTAAAATTTTTAATTTTGTATAACCCTCAGAACAACTTCGGAGTTTGCCATCTACGACGGTTTTTCATGGCGTGACAACAGATGCTTCCGTACAGTGGCGTAGCCAAGGAGGGGATAGGGGTCACAACCCCCCATGCGGAGTTTTTTGCCATACAAAATGTATATTCTTCACTCCCGTAACATTCCCATGAAAAATTTTTGGGTACTCCTGCTTGCATATAATTCATCTTTTTTTCTCATATATCAGTGATCAATACTTCAGGATCGGAATCTCCGCGGTAAAAAAAATGGTCTAAAAAATCTGAAACAGTGGGGTTACACAAATACGCGCCGCTCTTGCTTATGTCCGGAGGAGCAAATACATTAGAGGTTATGTGCTGCTCCGGATAATCTGCCAGCAAAAAAGCAAAAATGACGTAAAAAATGACATCCACACGCGAAAATAATAAAATTAAAGATATGTAGAATTGCATGAAAACTTCGATTATTTTTAAAGCGCACGTCTGTTACAGTTCTATTTGTTTCACGTTTGATGCGTTTTCACTTTTTCGAGTCTTAAAAGCTGAAGAAATGAGTGGTTTCACTTAATTGTTAAATTTAACAACTTAAGTGGCAACAATGGATTCCGTTGCTACGGAAATCATAGCAATGTTAAAAATAGAACATGAAATGAGTTATTCATGTTTACTTTGCTAGAACTGCCATATTGGCGAAATTAACGCCGCCAGTCGATGGCCAATAGCTCAAACCACAAATTAAACTTGACACTAAAGGCAATACGCAATACTTTGTTTGGCAGAATTTTAAAAAAAATATCTATGCATACGCTAGTGACATCGGCTCATCTCATTTGTGGAATGGAATTAATAATACGTACAGAGTTGTACTATATTTGAATATTTTTCGCCAAGTTTGCTAAGAAATGTACTAAAGTAGGAATCAACATGCATTTCAATTCGTAAAACAGAAAATATATGAGACAGTATTAATTACGCCTTTCTAACAGCTTCTAGTGAAAGAAATTTCCGTATCGCTGCTTTAACAAATAATAATCAATTATTTATTGCACAGTACTTCAATCGCCTAAATGCCAATATACATCATTTTGCGAGATTTTTTTGTTTTTAGGAATCATTCGAAGCATTGATTTAACAGCAATCAAAATGGGAAATAGTTATCTATCATTTATATGGTTTGATCGCCAAAATTTAATGCAGGCATATTATTGATAAGTAGCAGTTATTTAAATTATTAACTATAACGGGTTTTAATCACCATTAACTACCATGTACAAAATGCGAGAATTTCAATTTTCTGAAATTTGTCGGAATTCCTCTAACTTAAATCAGTTTACTTAATTTGGTGAAAATTCTATAGATCGCTTAAAATCCCCTTAATAACTGCATTATTTCTATATGAAACATCGAAGTATAGCGCCGTAAAACTTATACTTGTTATTAAAAATACCATTTCGTTACGCTTTCAGCAATTTGCGCCAAGCCCAAAACAGTGCAAATCGGTAGAACCTACTATTTTCTCAAAATCGCCAAATGAGCCATTTTTTTTCGCCAAACTAAAAAATATACATATTAGTCTCGGAAATCTCTCAATCCCTTATTCTTTTACACATAAAAATCATTGAATTCGAGCTCTGATTTAACATGAACGCAATATTTTACTTGGTAAATAATCTAAAGAGATCTAATAACTTGGTAAATAATCTAAAGAGAAAAAAATCATTATTCTTTTATTTTTACTGCAGGAGTCTGAATAATTTAATAAAATAGCCAAACATGGCAACCTCGATGCTTATTTCTCACTTTTTTGACTACAGGGGTTACAATCACGGAATTGCGGAGAGCAAAAATTAGCGTTTTTGATGGGGTTTTTTAACAATATCTCCGAAACTAATTCGAATTTCGAAATTTAAATTAGCGGGGGTTCCTTCTCGAAATTTTCTGAATTCGTGGATACCTCGTTCGAAACTCAACTCCCAGCCGTTTAGGAGGAGATGATGTTACACACACGCACAGACAGACGCGCACAGATTTTAATAGTATAGACTAGCTGCGTACCCGTTCTCCGCACGGTGGGAAACGCATATTTTCTTTAAGCATATATAATTCGAATTAAACCCAGTAGTTCGAAATCTCAAAACGTGAAAAAATACTTGAATCGTGACTAAAAGTTTACGTCATGAGTGCAAATTTTAGACGATTGCAACATGACACAAAAACTACGTCAATGTGACTGGCGATCAAAAAAGAAAGAACTTTATGGTATGCAGACAAAACTTTTCTCTTTCGAAAAATGCCCGATTTCTACATCATATAATTCTCTTTGTGAGGTTTACTTTATAGCATTTATATATAGTATATACCACATAAATAACATTACATGATGTTTACAATAATTTTATCTTGCATTTTTCAAAGCGTGGACAATGCATTAGGGCAGTTTTGTTACACACGACTTTATTAAATTTTACCTAAATTAAAAAACCTACATGAAACAATGGATTTCAATGGTGTCACTTAATTGTAAAATTTAACAACTTAAGTGGCAACAATGGATTCCGTTGCTACGGAAACTATAGCAATGTTAAAAATAGAACATGAAATGAGTTATTCATGTTTACTTTGCTAGAACTGCCATATTGGCGAAATTAACACCGCCAGTCGATTGCAAATTCAAATTAAACTTGACACTAAAGGCAATACGCAATACTCTGTTTGGCGGAATTAAAAAAAAATATCTATGCATACGCCAGTGACATCGGCATCTCATCTCAATTGTGGAATGGAATTAATAATATGTACAGAGTTGCACTACATTTGAATATTTTTCGCCAACTTTGCTAAGAAATGTACTAAAGTAGGAATCAACAAACATTTCAATTCGTAAAACAAAAAATATATTAGACAGTATTAATTACGCCTTTCTAACAGCTTCTAGTAAAAGAAACTTCCGTAGCGCTGCTTTAACAAATAAGAATCAATTATTTATTACACAGTACTTCGATCGCCAAATGCCAACATACACCATTTTGCAAGATTTTTTTGTTTTCAGAGAATCATTCGAAGCATTGATTTAACAGAAATCAAAATGGGAAATAGTTATCTATCATTTATATGGTTCGATCGCCAAAAATTAATGCAGGGATATTATTGATAAGTAGCAGTTATTTAAATTATTATTAACTATAACGGGTTTTAATCACCGTTAACTACCATGTACAAAATGCGAGAATTTCAATTTTCTGAAATTTCGCGGAATTCCTCTAACTTAAATCAGTTTACTTAATTTTTGGTGAAAATTCTATAGATCGTTTAAAATCGCCTTAATAACTGCATTATTTCTGTATGAAATATCGAAGTATAGCGCCGTAAAACTTATACTTGTTATTAAAAATACTATTTCGTTACGCTTTCAGTAATTTGCGCCAAGCCCAAAACTGTGCAAATCAGTAGAACCTACTACTTTCCCAAAATCGCCAAATGAGCATTTTTTTTTTTCCCGCCAAACTAAAAAATATACATATTAGTCTCGGAAATCTCTCAATCCCTTATTCTTTTACACATAAAAAACATTGAATTCCTGCTCTGATTTCACATGAACTCAATATTTTAATTAAAAAATAACTTTGTAAATAATCTAAACAGAAAAAAAATCATTAATCGTTTATTTTTACTGCAGGAGTCTAAATAATTTAATAAAATAGCCAAACATGTCAACTTCGATGCTTATTTCTCACTTTTTTGACTACAGGGGTTACAATCACGGAATTGCGGAGAGCAAAAATTAGCGTTTTTGGTGGGGTTTTTTTATCAATATCTTCTAAACTAATTCGAATTTCGAAATTTAAATTAGCGAAGGTTCTTTCTCGAAATTTTCCGAATTCGTGGATACCTCGTTCGAAACTCAACTCCCAGCCCTTTAGGAGGAGATGATGTTACACGCAGGCACACAGACACACAGACAGACGCGCACAGATTTTAATAGTATAGATAGCTGCTTGCCCGTTCTCCGCACGGTAGGAAACGAATATTTTCCTAATTCATATAAGTCAAATTAAACACAGTAATGCGTAATCTCTAACAGTGAAAAAATGCTGGAATTCTGACGAAAAGCTGACTCCATGAGTGGAAATTTGAGACAATTGCAACATGATGACACAAAAACTACGTCATTGTCACTGGCGATCAGAAAAGTAAGAACTTTACGGTATGCAGACGAAACGTTTCTTTTTCGAAAAATGCCTTATTTCTACATCATATAATTCTCTTTTTTTAGGTTTAATTTATAGCATTCATACATACCATATGAATAACATTGCATGATGTTGAATACTATTTTATCTTATCTTGCATTTCGTAAAGCGTGGACAATGCATTAGCACAGTTATGTTGCAGATGACTTTATTAAATTTTACCCAAATTTAAAAAACCTATACGAAACAATCGATGCACATTGTACGTTCAGAAACCAAAAATGCATCCTGTTTCCGTGAAGATCTTGTCGCTTTCGTAAATGAAAAAATTTGTGACGTAACTTAAGCGGAAAAGCTTATTACCCTTACTGAAATCTTAATACAGTAGCACACTTGTTACATAAAACTAACGTTGATCTCACTGCCAATTCACACTAAATAAATAAACTAATTTCATATTTTATTTTTAACATGGATGAATTGCATAGTGTCAAATTCAATATTAAACAAAGTCTGAAATCGTTTCTAGAGCTCTAGGTCTTGTAACTGGAGTAACTGGAATATATATGAAAAAATAAATAGAACTTTAACATATAAGTAATTTATATGAAATATTCTAAGCACATTGGATCCCGTTATTCGGAAAGATTCCACAAACGCCATGGGAAGAAAGAGCAATTATTTTAATATTATATTTTGTATTCCTCGCAACCGCCTTTGTTATGTACATGATTGCAATATCATTCTCGTACACGATGCTTATTCTATAATCTCTGGAGATTTATTTTATATTTTCATTTCATATTCCTGTCTTTTCATACTTTTGAAATTTTGTTGCTTTGCGCATGTGAATAATCGATTATCATTTCGCCTTACGGCTACCAATTAAACAGTTTTCCATATCGCTTCTTCCACGTTAACGACGTTAATCTGCCTTTTTCTAGTTTAAAAAAAAACGCCTACAAAGTTTCATTGCTTCAATTTAGATACACAGAGGGGTTATGCAAATACGCACCCGACAAATCGCTTCCTTAAGTACGCCGAAGCAGCACATACGTTAGCGTGTAATCGGGGCCGTCGTTATTAGCAACCGGGCCTGCTTCTTCGTTGCCATCGGAAGAAATGAGTGAAACATTGAGGCCTAATATTTACATTTGCGCTGTTCGATTGTATGCGATTTGGGATTATAAACGTTAATTTATTTTATAATTAAAAAACAATTTTGTTATAGTTTTGTCATAATGATTTAATGACAAGGTGTAGGTAGATGTAGGTAATAATTTTTTGAAGATTGCGCTTTTTTTTATGGAAATAAATCAACGAATTCAATCATAGAATTAGAACTTTAAGTTCTGAATGTAAAGGTAAGTGTACAGTTGTATTTAGAAATTCTACAAATTTATAGGATATAAAGCATGTTTTGTGAATTAATATTCATGTGTTATTTATAAATCATTTTAATCTGAAATCGTTTAACTTGGGTAGTTTATTATTCTAGTAAATAAGCGTGCGTTGTAATACTAGTTAGACATTCTTATCTGTTTAAATCTTTCAGTTGAAAATGTCATTTATCATTTATTATAAATGCAACTAAATGTGTGATATTGGTTTCAGTGCAGAAGTACTGTAAAATATGTTATTAATTTTTGCACATGTTTATGTAGAAACTTAAATTGAAGTTAATATTTTGTATAAGCGTTCATCATACTCAAATTCAAAGTTCCATTTAGATAATGGCTATAATAAAAAGTAATTAATTCAGAGATCGTTTGTTTTTAGTTTACTACAGTGTTTAGCGCAACTTGTGAAAAGGGATCTTGAAATGTTTCAAGTCCTAGAGCTGTTAGTTTATCTTAATTTGTATTCAAAGTCCGTGGAGCAGGTTTTTTTTTTTTTTAAAGCTATAACCCTAATATACAGCAATGCAGGGACGAAAACGTTTGTTTTCAATCGCCAGTTAATAATAACTTTAAAAAAAAGGTGTTGGAATATTAGTGGTATTTCCTAGTATGGTTTTCTAAAATTTATAATTTTTCTTTGGAGAAGAAAAAGTATATGGAACTAACACTGAAAATTATAAATCATTTTCATTTCGAATGGTAAAATTTTCGATAAATAAACTCATTTGAACTAACCAAAATAAAAACAGTTAACAAACGTGTTTTATCAGACACTGTTACGTTATTCTTAATCCTTTTGATATATTATCTCCCCTTTAAGTTCGTACTACAATTTATGGAACACCCTTTATTTTGTAATTCATTCTAAATGTTTCTCGTTAAATTAATTTACATTATTTTTCATGTAAATACCAAGGACTTGCAGTGCACAGGTTGTACTTATAATTATAGCAAACATTCTTCTGATACCTACGCCTTACAAAAGATTAAAAATTAAATAGTATATCAGTACTTAAATTTTGTATACGTGAATTGTAAATATCAAATATTTTAAATTCTATTTCAGCTCCTCGTCATATATTTTGTTAAATGAAAATTTAATAACTACTAGTTAAATTTATTTTAAAAGTAATAATGGTTGTAACTGCTTTGAAAATGTGAAACTTAAACATTCAGTATAAAGAAATTTATAAAAATGTCTGTATCATTTGTGTATTCGTTTACTTTAATGTATACTAAAAGTCAGCTTAATTTGTTCATGTATATTAAAATTCAAGATAAAATAATGACTCATGAGAGTGAGCGCTACTTTGTTTTTCCTTCAAATTACATGCATCTATTTACTTTAATGTCCGCGTGTATCAGAGTAAAGAAACTGTTAATGAGTTCGTACTTGAATTAGTAACACAATCACTACTTAAAACTACATTTAATAACGTTTCAAAGCATCGGAAAGCTTAAAAATTGCTTGATGTATACGGGAAGACGCGAGCATCCGTAGGCCTCTTTGGATGACTCACCGAAATACACGCGCAGGCCCGTTACTAATAGCGAAGGCCCCGGTGTGATGTGCTTCTGCGGATAATCTGACAGCAAAACAGAAGACAATGACGTGAAATGACGTCACACGGGAAGGAAATAAAATTAAAAATATGCAGAATTGCCTGAAAAAACTTCGATTATTTTTAATGCGCAAATATGTTAAAATTCTATTTGTTTCATATTTAATGCGTTTTCACTTTTTTTGGGTCTTACGAGATGTAGAAATGAGTGGTTTCACTTAATTATTAAATTGAACAACTTGGCAACAACGGAATCCAATTGGCAACAATGGATTCCGTTGCTACGGAAACTGTAGCAGTCTTAAAAATAGAATATGAAATGATTTATTTATGTTTACTTTGCTAGAACTGCAATTTTGGCGTAATTAACGTCGGCAGTCGATGGCAAATAGCCAAAATGAATCACACATTAAACTTGACAATAAATGCAATAATTTAAGGCATTACCAGCTAGTCTAACTGGGTTTAAAAAATATTCTCATTCATCTCTAACAGCATTCGTATTTATAAAGACTTCCTATTTTATTACACCTTGTTCGGCGGGATTAGAAAATATTATCTATTCATACGCTCGTAACACTAACTCATATCAATCGGGGCATAGAATTAGCAATACAAATGAAAAAGTTTAATTTTCTGAAATTTGGCGGGGTTTCCCTAACTTAAATCAATTTATTTAACTTGATGAAAATCATTTAAAATCGCTTTAATAACTGCATTATTTCTGAACAGAAAATTAAAATTTCAGGCTAAATTCTAGTAAAACCGACACTTGTTTTTAAAAATACTATTTCTTTACGCTCTCAGTAAATTGCGCCAAGCCTGAAATTGTGCAAACCACTAGAATCCACTTCTCAAAATCGGCATATAAGCCATTTTTTTTCGCCAAATTATAAGGTTATACACTTTAGTCTCTGAAATTTACAAATCCTTTTTCTTTTGCGTATAAAAAATATTGAATTCCTGCTCTGATTTCCCACGCAGACGATATTTTAATTAAAAAATAACCTAGCAAATATACGAAACAGAAAAAAAAGTATTATTCCTTTATTTTTAATCCAAGAGTATAAATCATTTAATAAATTCGCCAAACATGGCAACCTCGATGCTTATTTCTCACATTTTCACTACAGGGGTTACAATCGCGGAGATGCGGAGAGCAAAAATTAGTGTTTTTGACGGGGTTTTTTATCAATCTCCTAAACTAATTCGAATTTCGAAATTTAAATTAGCGGAAGACCTTCCTCGGAATTTTTCGAATAAGTGGACACCTCGATCGAAACTCAACTCCCAGCGGTTTCGGAGGAGATGATGCTACACACAGACAGACAGACGCGCACAGATCTTAATAGTATAGAAGAAGACTATAGAATACAGCGGTGGTAAAAATAAGAATACATAGTCAGTGGTCTAAAGGATCACTGACCAGTGACTCCATCCAAGGCTCGATTAAGAAAATTCTTGACTATAGGCACAACTTGGGAACTCCCTACATCAACTCCCAACATTGATGTAGGGAGCGTGAAATTTTCAAACGAAATTATTGTTACGAATTTTCGGGGCAATCCGCTGTTCTGGGGCTTAAAATGGTTCAAGATTCGTATTCTATGCTTCAAATAGTTAAATTTTGCTGCATCAAAATTGGTTAACTAGAACCGGATATACGGAGGTTTCGGTCTCTCTATTCTTTAGTGTGGGGTTTCTAGAAATTTCGAGAAATATCGGTCGTAGGCCTTCGGTAACTTCACTTTAGGAGACTTTTGGCGCCAAATTTGGCGATATTTCGCCAAAAGTCGCCAAACGTGGCGACATTTTGATCATTTGGCGCGATTTTCCCTATGGGGCTTGTAAAGTTGCTTTTTCGGCATTAAAATCACATAATAGCCTAATATTTCTCTTCTATGACGTAATCAAAGGTTCCGCGTTATGTGGAATTTTCGAGAAATACATTCTTCTGGAAGCTTTTTGTAGCTTCTGCGTCGCCTATAAATACAAGCTGTCAGAGGCCCCAATTCAGTGTGAGTTGAGCTCCCGCAGTGTGTGAATCGATCTCTCTCAGTGAGTGCGCTTGTCTTGCTCTGTGAATTGATAGTGCTATAGAAGTGGTGTTTCCGCTTGCTTTTGGAAGCTGATTTTAAAGTGCTGTGTGTAAATTCTTTATTGCTGTGTCTTGAGGGAGTGTTAGTGTTATCCCTCGCATAATTCCACTGAATTTTGCTGTGGGAGTGTTTTATTTTGTGCGAGAAATACAGCATTTGTGAGAGCTTCTTATCTAAGCGGAATGTTGGAAGCACATTACTGTTTCATTGTGCTTGTGAATCTTGTAAAGCTGATTGTTCGACGAAGTTCTAAAAGCGATAAAGTTGTGTTCCTTCCTGACAAGTGGACTCTTTACTAGAACATTCTACAACAACTGGACTTTAGAACGACGAACCCAGGAATAGCAGAGTTTTCTTATCTGACTGTGGCTTGCTGTCGAAAATCTGCGCTTTCTTTTTTCCCAAAACAGCAGTCGCCTCAAGATGAATTTAAGAAACAAATTCAAGCTGTACATAAAATACCTACGAATTTACAACTTTTATCAACCACTAGTTTTAAATGCCATCCAGTCGTCGAGCAGATTGGCAACTTGTTTAAAATTTCGTTTGAAAAATATTGAAAGGATGCATAAAAATTTGCTACTAAAAAGAGATAAATTTAACAAAAATTGAATTGGGATTTTGTTTCGGGATCCCCAACATTCGGCGGCCTTAGGCCCGGGCCTACTGGGCCTAGTGGAAAATCAGGGCCAGACTCCATCACTTCCCTTGTACGTAACATTTATGGCTGGTTCGTATACAAAATTTAAATAAAGCACAAAACAAAAGAAATTATATGCAAAATATACAGGTTGTCCGAAATTAAACCAGCTTATTTTTAGACGAAACTATTGTTGATAAAGTTATGAAATTTTGTGTAGAACATAATGAAGGTATGGGAATTTTAGTGGGAAAAAAAGCAGCCTTGAATTTTAAGAAGCATTGTTTTTTAAAGCAGAAATTTTCAGTCCTCGATTGAAAGGATAGAACCACATAGCTTGGACCATCATCATTACCAGCTGTAGAACGCCAGCAATGATTACAGCAATGATTCGCTCATTGATATAACGCTTGAGGCAGGCATTGTAAATTTGTCATTTCTTTTAAATCCTTAAAAAAAAGATTAATGTTTTGCATTTTGGCGTTTTGCAATATATATATCTGAAGAAGTTTTACACCTTTTTCCGTCAGAATTTGGGTGAGATCGATAAACTGCCAAGTCAAATATCGGTTTTTACCAACTTATTAATTTTTTTATCATCTATTACCAACTTTTGCCAACTGGATTTGTGTAATTTTGCCAAGTGTACCAGAAATAGAAAATAAATTATAGTTTTTGTTAACTTTTTTTTTACCAAGTTTTTCAACTAGGTATGTAATTTTGCCAAGTACAATAGAATTTTGCGAGTGTTGGAGGGCTAGACTCCCCCTTACACCTCCCCCTTTAGCAAGGTCCCTGATTTGTTCGATGAAATTGAGAAAACGTTCAAGAAGCTGTAACGCTCTTGCCATTAATGCTAAAAAAAGTTGCAAGCATGAAAGCTGTATGAAATTTAATCCTCTTTAAACTTTATTTCAGAGAACTATTGCTAAATTGAACCATTTCTGGGATTTTTCATAAAAACCTCAATAATTAATACATTTTCGTGGTTTTTTGAACGCCAAAAGTTCTACTGGAGTCAACCATGTTAGATATTTTTTGTTTTCATATTGGCTGTAATATGTACAAATTAAAAAACAAAATCTTCTACCCCACCTTTTGCAAGGCAAGCCCTTTTTTCCATATCTGTTGACTGGACTAAGAAGTGTAGCAACCTTAACATTCAGGTAAAGCAACGGTCAATTTTAAAGACTTGCACTACTGTGCAGTTACTGATATACAGTCTAATAAGATATTAGACTATATATAAAATATACAGTCAAATATCTTATTTCATTTCAAATAACGGGCATGACTTTGAAGAATAACGGGTACAGTGCGCTTTTTCCATTGTATCGGTGGTTCTGTGATTTTACAAAATCATAGCTCCACCCAGGTGGTGTAGTGGCTTAAGAACCATTCTATCAAGCCTCGGGTCCGGGTTCGATTTCCGGTTTGGGCATGGATGTTAACTCGCCCGTACGTTAATAAAGGGTAACGCTGGCCGTCCAGTGCTCCCATAATAAATTGGCCGCAATACCTTCGGGCAGTTGTAGTGGACACCGCCTAATGGAGGATATCCACTCCTTGGGTTCGAGGCTATAAAAGTCACGTGTCGGTGGAAAAAAAAAACAATATTTTTTCCATAGATTTATGTGTTGGGCTCTTGGTAATAAGCGGAGAATTAAAAGAATAATAATCATGTCTCTGTATTGCGCCGCCTATGTATGTTTCAATAACTCTCTGGAACCTGTCCATAACAGCAGAGATATCTTTCCACAGATTCCCATTAAAAACTGCTAACAAGTCAAAACTTATACTGAGATGAGGCTATTTCAGTCACGTGTCGATGCAAAACGTACACTTCAGCCAATCAGATAACAGAATTACCCATCAATGCAGCCGAAAGGTCACATGTTGTTTAAAAAATGACGTCACACCGATAAACCGCATTGGCACCGGACCTTTAAAAAAAATCATACCTTAAAGACAATCGCATGAAATTCTCCTGAATTCAAATATATAAATGAAATGAAGGAAAGCAATAGTACTTTGTCACAAAAATAAAATTTATAGGAAGAATTGGAAGAAGCGTATGCATGTAATCCATTCAAAAAAGCTGTAAAAAGTAATGACGTACTTAAAAATAATGTGTATTCAAAACGTCAAACCTTGGTAGGCCGTTATGTTCATGCAACACTTGCAGAAATAATTTTAAAAGAATACTAAAGTATGCTCATTACCAATTTAAATATTCATAGTGCAATACTTTTTTTGTTCTATCTTTAGATGAATGAATGCAAATGCAAACTGTGATATTTTTAGCAGATAAACTAACGTTCGCTATTAAAAGTTGGTATTTAAATATTGAGATGATATAAAATAGTCGAAATTTGAAAAGAATTTATTCTATAAACGAAAAATAATGGGAGTAGCTTCTCTTTTTCAGTTCTGAACTTTTACTCTTATTTTAGGTGGAGTGCGAAATGTTTACGAGCAATTAAATTTATTTCACGATGAGCAAACTGCAATTCATTAAGGAATTTTAATGTGGAATTTGTTTGTTTGTGGAATTTTCATAGTTAATCAAAGAACGATTGGCTTTAATGTGGAATATGCTTTGAAATTAGGTTTTCACAGAAATAATATGATTGGTTTACTTATTCATCGTCAAAATCGAAAAAAGTAATCAGAATTCCAGAAAAATATTCATAAAACTAGGTTTAAATAGATACCGTACAGTCTCGATTGTCCGAAGTAACAAGAACAGACCTCTTTCCGAAAATGGAAATTTCGAATAATCAAAAACGGTCCAATTTTCAGATTATTAACAATTATATATGCTATTTCTTGTTATGATTAAAAGTGATTCACAAAAAGTAAAGTCAAAGCAAAACAGAAAAAGAATAAATCAGTGCGCCATTGTTTTTTTTTAAATTAAATGTGATGTTTTCGTGCAATTTGAGTATTCTCCATATGAAAGTGTGAACTGTGCTTTGCTTTGAATCTGGTACATTTCAGTTATGTTCTGAACAAAATATACAGGGTGTCCGAAAAGGCCTTGACACATTTCGAAAATTCACAGTAAAGTAACAAATCGTTGTATGAATATGCGGTTCGCACAATAATGCTTCACAGAATCAATAATTTATTTTTCCACCCTAAAATAAATTACTTCCAAAATGTGTCCATAGATGGCGCTGCATCTCCAGTTTTCAGCAATGAGAGCCAGTATTGATTTTTCGTGAGTTTCAAACAGCATGGACGGTGCAGGAAAATTGATTCTAGCTATACCGACTGCAACTGAGAAAGCGCATTGCGTAGGTTGGTATTTCGAATCAAAATCTGTAACTACAGTTCAGAGAAAGCTTCGTAGCATGTTTAAGAAAAACCCTCCGAGTCGAAATAGCATTTTGGCCTGGTATGAAAAGTTTTTAGAGACTGGAAGCGTTTTAGACAGGGAAAGAAGTAGTCGGCCACGAAGATTGGATGAGAGTGTACTGTACAAACATGGACATGGATGACTTGAGTACTTGGAATGAACCTGAGTATCGTTTAGATGTGGTTCGAGCAACAAAAGGTGCACACATTGAACTCTGGTAATGAAAGGTATTGTTTTCTGCTTAATAAAATGATTATACACCTCACATTACGTTTGTTTTTCTTACTCTGGTAGTACAGCGCCATCTATGAACACAGTTTGGAAGTATTTTTATTACGATGTCCCCCCCCCCAAAAAAAAAAATAATCGTGAACCTGAGAAGTATTAATACGCAAACCGCATATTCATACGATAATTTGTTGCTTTTCTATGAATTTTGTAAATGTGTAGGACTTTCGGAAACCCTGTATTTCAGAAGTATCACACAGCTGATTACACATGCAAAGAATGGAAAATACCCGGCTTATTCCATAGAATAAATTGATTTTTTTGGGGGGAGGGGAAGAGGAAATTTTCAAAAATTCCAGATTTTTCAAAAATTTTTCCTTATATTCCAGTAAAAGAACGAGTTATTTAAGCATAGAAAATAGAAACTGTTTCTACATTTACAAATTATGAAACAAAATATCATGAAGTATTACTATAATTTCAGCTTTTAATTCCTTTAAGATATAGGTATAAGTCGAAAACAAAAGTGCAGATTTTGCTATCTGTTTACTGCAATAATGTTTTAAGAACCAAATCGTAATCAAAACTAGAAATAAATATTCTTATCTCAATTTACTGCAGTTAAATGTTTATTAAATTTTAAGAAATAAAGCAAAATAGAGTTTCCTAATTGCCACACTTTAATTCAAAAGCTCAAATCCAGAAAACAATGAATGAACAGCAACAGAATTCAATTCGACACCCTAATGCAAGAGCTCAAAGAATAAAATTTTAAACATTTAAATTATTTTAACTTAGTAAAATATTCAAACAAAACTTAACAGAATGCAACTTAATACACTTATACTTAAGGCTTCTTTTCCAAATGATTTCATACATGTTCACTTGGCATCAGGGGCGTAGCCAAGGGGGGGTTAGGGGTGTCATAACCCCCCTATGAGGAATTTTGTCCATACAAAATGTATATTCTTCACTCCTTTATCACACAAATGTATGCATATATGTGAGTTGCAGTAGTCGTAACCCCCCCCCCCCATGAAAAATTTCTGGCTACGCCCCTGCTTGGCATAAGTAGCAAGTGGCCTTCAAAATTATGCAGTTTTGTATTTTTTGTTATTTCAGGGTCAAATATTTCTTCACGCCAAAAGTCAAGTACAGATATCTTTCTCTTTTCCAAAACTTCTTATTAGTATTTATTCACTGAAATAAACACCTTTGTGACTCACTTTTGGTAGAAAAAGATTCTGACGTCCAAATTTTCAGAAAAAAAATTCTTTTTCTGAAAATTTTTGAATGACCCTTCGCCTTTGCACCAAGAGTTAACCATGAGTCAGTGTGTCTTGTCAGTCAAGTTTGAATGTACTAGAACACAAAATAATGGCCAATGCCGCATTCATT
Source organism: Cheiracanthium punctorium (assembly GCA_038373885.1). NCBI lineage: Eukaryota > Metazoa > Arthropoda > Arachnida > Araneae > Cheiracanthiidae > Cheiracanthium > Cheiracanthium punctorium. The sequence goes on along the minus strand of JAWZYV010016180.1, from coordinate 1,090,400 downwards.
CTTGGCACAGAAAGTATTGGCTTATGGAAAAAAGCATGTATATCTCTAAAAAATGAGGGATTTTAGGTAGGGAGCCTCAGACCCACGGAAGAATTTTTTTTTTTTTTTCGCAAAAGTAAAAAAAATACGGGTAAAATAAATTTATGCGAAAACAAATCCTGTAAATTTCAACAAAATCAAAAATGTCAACGATCCAAGCCTGCCTGATTTTCACAGCTTTTAAAAAAACTGGTAATTAATTAAGAAAGCAATTTTTTTTTCTTTGGGTTTTTATAAATTTTTCTAAAACAAAATGTAACGAAATAGCGCATCCGTTATTTTTATGCGTTATGGTTTCAAAGATATTTATCTGTTAATTATACGTCAAATGGAAATTGAATGTACATATTTGAAGACTGTGTTTTAAAATAAATAATAATTATGATAATAATAATAGAATATATTGTAACAATAAATTTAGTACTGCAATGTCTCTAATGGTACTGCCCACTCCTCACAGATTAATCGCTGCAGCTCCGGCTGCATTTTTGGCAGTAAACCACGTCCTTCAAAACGTCCTCAAAGAAAAAAAATCAAGCGAATTTAGTGATGAACGGAGAACATTTTCAGAATATTGTCATGTAATTGCAAACCACTGTTCCAACATGGGGTCGCCGCAACTCCACCTGAAATGTTTGATAAACATAATTTCCCAATAACATGATGATGTGTTTAAAAAATAATTCCAGGCATCATACATCTGTTTCCAGCAAGGATTTTTAAAAATAATTATTCTTTTGTCTTTTATTCATTTTTAAGAATTGGTAGTCTTTTTTGGGATTACATGGCCAACTAATTATAAACCAAACAATTTCAAAGCTGGTAGCATATAAGAAAGCCCCAGAGAGAGTGCACTATCTCCTAAAATACATTAATTAAAAGTCAAAATCGTATAATTTTATAAATGCAAAGTAATTCGCAAGTGTTACACGGAATTCACAAGCTCAACATAATGTGTCCTATATGTCACAGGTATGAATGCATTAATATAAACTCCAGAACCTTCATTTCAAACACCTGTTTGTAAGCAGCGGCCAAATACCGCCCACTTCACAATGAACGTTAACGTAAAACAACAGATGAACCTCAATTATCGCGTCTGTGTGAGGCTCCTTCCTACGCAATTATCTCCGTACAGTCCTGGGCACACCTATCTCTGCTTAAAGGAACTCTTTTGCTAGCCCCTCATCCAAATAACTACTTTATAATACGAAGGGGAAATTATTGGTATTTTATAGGTCTGCTATCTTAAGTTAATATGCTTAAGATACATTGCCCTAAATTTTGCAATCGGAAATTTTCGTACATGACATGGATTGGTTGCAAATATGTCATTTTCGAAGGGTAAAATGGAAAAGACATGGTTAATTTTTATACTTAAACAACGAAATACGAGTTTTAACTTTATTCTTGCACGTATGCATTTTCCTGCGATAAAATATTAAAAAATATGAAATTATTTGTTTAAAAATGGGCTACGATTGGTAGTCACGTATTAATTCATTTTAAAATTGTATGAAATGTCCAAATTTCAATTTTCCGTAAATGATGTGCAAATTGTGCGATTCATGAAACTTTTTACCCAAAAAATGTAATACAATTCAGACCATCAGACCGATCGGCTTTCAAATTTGCACAAACGTAATAAAAAAGAAAAAAAATTGTAGGGAAAAAATGCGGTGTCTTAAAAATCTGCAAATCTACCTATTCTCCGATTCTTCAGAAAATTGCTCTAATACAATAAAAGAGCTCGTTTGAAAAGCTTCTCGAAATTATCTAGATTACTGACACTTTTTTTTCAAACGGTCGTTGTATTTGCATCCCAGACGGGCAGGGGCGTAGCCAAGGTGGGGGGTTAGGGGGGTCATAACCCCCCATGAGGAATTTTTTGCCATACAAAATGCATATTCTTCACTACATTATCACACACACGTATACATTTATATGAGTTGTAGTAGTCGTAACCCCCCCCCCCCCCCCGAAAAATTTCTGGCTACGAACCTGCAGACGGGAATATCTTCTTGTAAAAATAATAAAATTTTAAAAGCACGGCCAGCCAATATTAAAATTAAGTATCAAAATATTTAATTAACAATTAATTCTTTCTAGGTTCAACCATGCATAAAAAAGTTTGAATTGTTCTAAGATTTTCATTCGTCCCTCCTCCTTCTTTAATTTAAATATGAATGGGAAAACTATTTTTTTTTTTTTTTTTTTTTTTAGTTTTTCTCTTTTAAATTCAATTTTTAAGTCCGAGGTGTGCAAATGCGTAACACAAAAAAATTATTGCACACCCATAATATTTTATTTTTTGGCTTTGTGGCAAAATTTATTATTTAAGATTTTTAAACGATAAAAGAATAAAGGTGGACTTTTTATTTATTTATTTTGTTTGTTTGAACTATTAAAAAGTATTATTTTCCATAAATTATAAATAAAAAGCGAATTTTTTTCGCACTTAATTCAGTTAAAAGTTCACGGATGTATAACATATTAAAAAATCTAAAATAGGAGATCCTAAAAGTTTTTACCGCACCTTATAAAATTTTCGTGAGCAATCTTGTACATGGCTACTTAATGTTACATTGATGGAGCATTGTCTTTAAAATACAACACTCTCTAGTTACCTCATCTCTTGTTGCGGTTCCATTCCCTATCAATTATCCTTGCAAAGCCTGATAACATACTTCCATAAATTTATCACTGTTTAATTGTAGATAGCTATAAATGTATATCCCAAAAGGCTCTCGATAATACTGTACGAAGACAATCTTGATCTAATCGAGGAGATATTATAGTAAAAGCTTTATAATGCAAAAGCCAATGAGATTGCAGATACTACATTCGTGTTACTTATCATGTGTCATTCTTGGAATTAAAATATATTTATTATAGGCCTTTATGTAATTAAATGTAACCTTATATACTTTCAAATATTTTAAATAATTGTGTTATACAGAGTGACTACGTACAGAAAATATATCTTTAAAAAGTAATCGGATCCCACCTTGGCCGAGTGTAGGTAAGACACCGAACATGGCAGATGGCTAAGTGTGAAGATCCCGGGTTCCGGCCAGCCGCGCGGCTGTCGATCAAACGCTCTGGAGTTTTGGTCGGTTTTCTCCAGATGTAACGTGAGTACGCGTTATAACCCGTGAAAAGTCCACAGCTCAAGGTACCCTCCCCCCCTCCAGTCCCTTCGTGTAGGCATTCCATTACACGTAACAGACAATAAAAAGTAATCAGCAGCAGAGCCAGTTGCGCCATCTTCAATGTTACATACACGATAATTTCATTTTCAAGGAGAATAAACATGAAAAAATAAATTCATGTGACATAATATTTTAATTTCATACCATCATTTAATTCAAGAGTCATTCTATTAAATGAAAACTCTTAATTTTGAAACTAAAATGCTTTCTCTGTAGGTCAGTTGATCCTGTAATTTGTTTAACAATTCAAAGAAGTTATTAATTTGCTTAGCTATACCTTTGCGAGTATTATAATTCCAAATTTTAAAATGTTCTTATGATACTTTGACTTGCCAACGACAGAAACTTAAGTTTGTAAAGGAAATAAAAATAAATAAATCACAGAAATTTCCTCTTCACATTATGATTTACTTAAACATTACCAATCTTGCCAATTGAGCTCCTGGAAAATAGGCGTGAAATTTATTAAATGTCCAATATGTCTCATTTCAAAAATAATTTACTAGTCTTCATTTAAAACTACGCACACCGAGTGTCAAAAATTTAGAGACACCCTCTAACAAGGAGTGGTAAATGTTTAGCTCCGTTCGTGTCAAATATTCTGCTTAGCCTGGACTGAAAAAGTTACCGATATCGTTGCTAAGAAATTTTGGCCCCTGGTGCCATTAGGGTAAGTGCACCAGTAACTGACACTTTAAGAGCAATAATAAGCATTAACTAGTATTTGCTAACTACTAAAACTATCTAGAAACAAAATTTTTGTTTTCAAAATTTAAATGAATTTTGGAAATTCATGTCGGTTATAATTTATTACAGAATATTGGAAATTTCTATTTTTTCTATATTTTATATGTTGTCATGGTGGCGACACCAGTAAAGAACAAAAACACTGAACCAAGACAAAAATTTTGGCTCCAATGATGGACACTTCCTGCTCCAGTAATTAACACCCAAGAAACGAGTAGAAAAATGCTGATTCATTTTTTAATGCAATGCGTATAAATTACTCAAGAAAATGTAATGAAATTTGGTGACATGATAGGTGATCGCTCAACTTAAACTAGGTCGAATTTTTTTTTTAAAGTTTTAATTAGATTTTGAGATTTTGCGAAAATTGTTCCAAAATGCGTATGTATTTGTTCTTGCATGACGTAAGAACGGCTAAAGCGAAAGATGACTATTGTGTTGTGGGATTAAGGCCAATTATCTACACGAGGGATGTAGGCCTGTGGGTGAGATGCCCTCCGTTTGGGTCTAAGGGGTCCTAACCAACATTTTAGAGAATGGTGAAATTTAGTGGCATGATAGTTAATCACTCTATTTAAACTATAGGCATCAAATTAAAAAAAAAAAAAAGATCACATTTGAGATTTTGCGAAAATAGTTTCAAACTGCAATATTTGTTTGCACCTCACGTAATAACAACTAAAGCGAATTAATGAAATTTGATGGCCTGATAGGTGCCTACTATAGGCATTGAACTATAGGTATATGCATTGAATTTTTTAAAAAGTTTTTAGTAAATTTTGAGATTTTTTGAAAAAAAATTTTAAATGCATAAATTTTTGTTCACACTTCACGCATGAGCGACTAAAGCGAATGAAATGAAATTTTGTGACGTAATAGGTGAACATGAAACTATAGCTGTCGATTTAAAAAAAAATTCGATTAGATTTTGAAATGTTGCTAAAATTTATTCAAAATGTGTAAATATGTGTTTGTCTATCACATGTTAACCATGTTATTGTTTTAAATATTTGGGAGATTTTGAGATTTTGTGAAAATCGCATAAATGTTTGTTCTCCCATCCTCAAAAAACGCTTTAGGGAATAGGATGAAATTTACTAACATGATCACCAATAACGACTAAAACAATAAAAGTCAGATTAAAAAGAATTTAATAGATTTTAAAACTGTGAAAAAATTGCACTTTTTATGGAATCTCTTTAAGGGGAGTTCTGAAGTTAATTATTATTTCTCTATTTAATTTCTTTTAATTTCATCGATTTTTCAAAATGTTTATTTGTCTTTTAAGGTTTTTTGAAATTTGTGCGAAATTTTCTGGAGGCATAATATTCAAATACTACTGGTGCACTTAACCTAGACTTTTTTCCTACATTATTCTAAATATTTTTCCATGTTGCATTGCCCACTTAATAGATAAAGAATTAAAACATGTTACTACCTTTTTGGGACACCCTGTATATTCAAAATTTATCTCAAGATAACGTTCTGAATAACTATTAACTGCTTTTTGTTGAAATTTGATGAAATTATCATGAACTTGACTGGAACACCAATAACTGCCATGTCAGTTACTGTTGAAATCCATTTTTTATACAGTAATTGACACCCCATCTAAAAAAATTAATAAATTCTTTATTAAAAATAACTGTAGAGACTTATTTTATGTACTATTACCACATACAAATCAGTTATATTTTTTCGAAAAGGAAATATGTTTCAAAACAAAATTACATCACAAAGCAACATTGGATATGAAATTCTTACAAGTGTGAAATTTGCCCACCTCTAGAATTTTTTTTGAAGTTTCACCCCCCCCCCCTCCTTAAAAAGAAATTCCTGTTTGATCCATGGCGTTGACATCAAAGTTTCAAACATTTGATCTCAAGTAGTACTTACTATGCGGACTTGCATTCAAAAAGCCTATTTAAAGGTGCAAGTAAAAATATTGGTGCTTGAAATACTCAGTTAAAGTTTAGGGTAATACCTCGAAATTTTACAATGAAAACCCATATGGTATTTCAGCTGTGAATAGACTGGTATATTGATTTCTTCATGTTTAAAAAAAGACGAATGAATTTATAGACATTGCAAAGAGATGTTATGTAGTTTAATGAACGATTTTACTGTTTTAAGTGTGCTACAGTGTATTTTATAAGTTGAAGTTAGGTTTTTAAATGTTCATAACTGAATACTAAAGTCTGAATTCTTCAAGTGAGTAAAATATAAAGTATGATAAAACTAAAACGTCGCGTGTGTCGCCAACTTGGCATGCTTAAAAATTTTAATTAAAGCATCATTGTTTCAGTAAAGTCTTTGTTTTAAAGTTTTGGGGATGAGGAATAATTAGAATTTACATTCATAGAAAGAAAGCTTAGTAGGTTTAAGTTTCAGGCACAATTATTGAAAATTTAAATTTCGCTGTAAAGCAATTTTTTGTTTAACTGAAACGATGGGGTACTCTAAAATGCAATGAAGCATAACGGCACTAATATGTGGCTCATTATTACTTTAGTCTACTTACCGCTCAAATTTGCTTAACTCGTGGTTTCAGAACGGGCCATCATTTCCACAGCTAATATACCATGAAATGTTATTTTCGGGTCAGGTACTTTTGATGAGTATTTTAACAGAAAAGATTCAAAGTAACAGTGTTATTTTATTTTTCTTTCGTCATAAACTTTAGTATCTTCGATATTAATGCTGAAATTTGTATTATTGCTCATTTTATTCTCCAGAAGTGTAACTTGCAGCTCACTTAATCCATGGGTTAATAAATATAGACCCAATTGCCTCATGTTTTTGAAGTCAAATTGCATTAGCATTTACTCTTTAAGGTCGAGAAGAATGTTAAAAAATATTAGGAATAAAGAGTAATTCTTCAAATTAATACATGATGAAATCAACGGAAATACTTCCAATTTCAGGCATACGGGTTAAAAATTCAGATATAATGAATAGTACAGGTTATTCTTAAATATCTCTTCTATGTAATTTTTTTAATTGCAGCTAAAATTTCATTTGCTCAGTAGTTTGGCCATAAAGATTTAATTTATTATTTTTTCTTTTTTACACAGGGAAAAGAACAAATCACATATTTAAAGTTATGTTTAGATCTATTTTACCTGTGCCGCAAATGCCATCCTGCCTAATCCATGCCCTTTAGTTTGAAAGCTCTTGTCAAAGGACCTCCTAGTGGACACTATACTGGTTTCTCGTCTACATACACCGCGCAGTTATGGCTGTGTTCAATAGTACTTTGTGGGTGGAGCCGGGACCCTCGTGATTCTACCGGTCCTGCTTGTGTACTCCGAAAGAGGCCTACGGACGTTTCCTCATTGGTTAGGTTCGGCCGCTAGATGACGTATCAAAGTGATGGAACCAATAAGTGAGCATCCGTAGGTCTCTTTGGATGACTCATAGGAGTGCACAAGCAGTCCCGGCAGAATCACGGTGGTTCCGGTGGAACTTCTTTTAGCTCTCCAGTTACAGGTTCGAGTGGCCATAACCATAAGCACAGATTACCACAATACAGTTTTCAGATATTGCTGAGTACAGCAGCAAATATTTATTAATACATTTTTAATATTTAATTATCGTTGTTACAGTCTGTTGATTTCGTGCCTCCCTAGGTGCCCCCTCCATGTTATGATTTAATACTTTCCACTCGACTCTCCGTCACCACTGTATGTGATGCGGTAACTTCAGAGGTGATTCTCACTCATTACTGTATGTGGAACGGCAAATCCACAACTGTCAACATCTACGGAATATAAGTAACTACTTTTTGTTGAGGGTATATTTTTTGAATGCTTTTTCAAAACAGCAACCAACTTACACATTAAACTCAGAAATTTTGCAATATTCTAAATTCTTAGTCTAAAATACAAAAATCTAAGTCTAAATTGCAAAATGTGGTTGATTATATTCCGTAGATATTGGGCGGGATCAATTAACTCCTCTCCAGTTGCTGGTTTGCTTGAGCAAAAAATTCTTCAAGCACAAACTGTTAAAATTACAAAAAAAAAAAAAAAAAAAAAAAAAAAAAAAAAAAAAAAGCTCGTAACATATAAAACTGGAAATATAGCCTCTAATGGCCTAGCAGTTCCATTTAATAGAATGCTCATGTCATGTAATACTCTTTTTGCTAACCGAACGATTTATACGCTAAGGAATGATATACCTGACTGTATTTATTTACCTTTTTCTCTCGTAAGCGGTACGGGCGTATGCGTGCCTATATTATATATATAGATAGATAGATAGATAGACAGATTTAAATAAATGCATTAAATTAAAAACTGACAAAATAAAATCTCTTGAAATGTGTTTCACGGACATTCATTATTACTCTTATGTGTTGCAGATTCAACAGCGTGATATTTCTTACACCATTTCTTGTACCTTTGCGAACGCATTTGTACAAATTCTTAAAGCTTTATATTAACACCAGTCTCGGGAGCAACGGGGCAAATACTGGACAGGACATTAACTTAAAACAACATGCAGCTCAATTATAGCGATTGTTTGAGGTTTCCCTCCTTGGCAATTATCTCCGTACAGGTCTGATAATACGTTTTCGACATCCATCACTGTTTAATTGAGACTGCTGGAGACCCGCTTTTTTCCGCTCCGGAGAGAGTCTATTTATGATGTCGAAAGCCCAGAATCTTTAGATACTAAGTTTTAAAGGTTTTATAGAATACTACCTGAAGCACCCATTCTTCGTACGGAATGGATATTGTTAAACCAGCAAATACAAATGGAAAATAAGTAAATTAATATAAAAAATATTTTGGCTATAGTTTTAATCGTCTACAAAAACTGTTTTAGAGTATTCATCAGGCATATTCTAACTATATTTGAATTTTTTAATGCTGTTTGGAATATGCACCATGTGCCGTAAGTGTGCTGTATTTATCTTCTTGTTCTATAAAATACTTCTTCAAAATTAAAATTCATGTTAAAATCGCCTACTAAAACCTGTTTTAAAATTCTCGTCAGGCATATTCTAACTATACTTCAGCTTTATTTCAGTCAAAACCAATATTTCAATTAAATAAACAGTAGGGTTTGGCACTTTCTTGACAAATATGGAAGATTTCACCAAGTTGGGTCTAGTTTCGGGACTTATTTCTTTTATGGCAAACTTCGCGATAAATCACCAAAAATGGCAAACCTCGGCGACTTTTCACATTTCATGGGGCAACCCTTGAAAAATGATTCGCCCTTTCATCAGGTTGACAAAAATCTGAAATCAACAGCACACAAGAGCTAAAAAAGACATGAAAAATACCTTTTTTTGTCAACTACCCCTATTGAGGTCTATTCTTGATAAAACCTTGAAAAAGATTGTTATGAATTTGTGTTCGTTACATAATGCAAGATTTTTAAGGCCATCTTCATTTTCCTTCGATTTATGAACAGAAATATGAAAAAAACGTTTAGGCGCCACACAAAAGTTTGGACACGAACTCTAAAAAACTCTGAAAATGACTGTTGGACATTCGCGTTCGCTATATTTTAAAGCAAGAATCTTGTGGCAATCTTTAATTCCCTTTGAGATATGATATCACAATCGAAAACAACGCTTTGGCCCCTTACCCCCGTTTTGATGCGTATTCTAAAGAACCCTGAAAATGAATTTTAAGCATTTGTGTTCACTATATTTTTAAGAAAGAATTTTACGGCTATCTCTTTTTTTTTCTCTGATATATAAAGGGAATGTGAAAAGAACGTTTTGGACCCTTAATTCCGTTTGTTTACGAATTTTTTAAAAACCCTGAAAATGATTCTTAGGTACTGCTGTTTACTGTACTGTAACATTTTAAAGCAAGAATTTTATATCTGTCTCTTTTTTTTCCTCTGAGATATAAAGGGGAATGTGAAAAGAACGTTAAAGAACGTTTTGCTCCTTTACCCCCTTTGGTTGCGAATTCTAAAAAAACCCTGAAATCGATTTTTAGGTATTCGGATTAGCTATATTTTAAAGCAAGAATTTTACGGCTATCTCTTTTTTTATCTGAGGTATGAAGGGAAATATAAAAAGAATGTTAAAGAACGTTTTATCTCCCTTACGCCCGTTTGGATGAGAATTCTAAAAAACCATAAAATGACTTTTTGGTTTTTGTATTCCTTACATTTTATAGCAAGAAATTTTCTTCTGTCTCTTTTACCCTCTCAGATATGAAGGAAAATGCAAAAAGAACGTTTCTGCCCCTTACGTTCGTTTGGATGTGAATTCTAAAATATCCTGAAATTGATTTTTAGGTATTTGTGCTAGTTAAATTTTAAAGCAAAAGTTTTACGGCTGTTTTTTTTTTCCTTGAGATATTAAGGGAAATATGAAAAGAACGTTTTGGGCCCCTTACGCCGTTTGGGTACGAATTCTAAAAAATCCTGAAAATAACTTTTAGGTATTTGTATTAGTTACATTTTAAAGCAAGAATTTCACGGCTGTCTCTCCCCCCCCCCCCTGAGATATGAAGCGAAACGCGATAAAAACGTTTTGAATAGCCACTCCCCGACTGTGTTCGAATTTTCAAAAATCGCTTCACCCTCTGAGCGTCTTGGAAATGGGCAAATAATGTAAAGTCGTTTTTTCGGTAAAATTTTCATGTAGCTTTAAAATTATTCAAAAAATAAAATTTTGATAGGGAGATTTGTAATTATTAAAAAACAAGTTCCTAAATTACTTACAAGCCTTAATATCGGAACATATTTTATGGCACCTACAGCTGGCTGTGCCCGCGCACAGCCAGCTGTCGTCAAAAAAGGGTCTCTAGATCTGTGGCACGCGATGAACGTTTTGATCGTCCGCCATCTTGCTGGTAGTTAAGTCGAGCGATGGCAACGGCTGCCCTTTTTTCAGCATTGGGAAAGGGCTGCGCCTCAAAAGGTTAAACAATTCTTTGAAATTAAATCATACAAATAATCATCAATATGCTGCGATAGAAGTCTATTGGATAAATTCCCATACTTCACAATAATCTTTCTTCTGTTTGTAATTTAATTCCCTACAATTCTCCCCCATAAACTCTGATGAGACGCTTTCAACATTAATGACTCTCGGATTTCACAGCGGTGTAAACCTTGTAACTGAAAGGTCTCTCGGTGATTCCCAGCTATTGATTCAATCGGAGAGGTATTAAACGAACAGAGTTTTCAAATCAAACAGCATGTTTCAGTTCAGAATCCTCGAAATTTGAGAAATATTTCCATTAGGGGCATAGTGAAACCCCTGAATTTATGATAACTTTTGATGAAATGCTTACTAACATAGAATGTCTCATCACTGTAGTTTAATTCTCTGCTGTTCTCCTCATAAACTCTGATAATATACTTAAAGCATTCATGATTGTTCAATTTAAGAGCGGTGTAAATCTATATCAGAAAGGCTTTCGATAATTCTCAGCGACAAGTTCATTCGAAGCGGTATTGCTTGTATAGTCGAATCACATCGAAAGTCATGTTTGTTAAGGATGCTGTATTCCACACATATTTTGGAAATTAGAATATGCTTTTCTCCCAAATCATTAGCAAAATTCTAAAATAATTAATTTTACCACATGTTCACTTTCGGTTAACTGTTTGTCAAGCCAAATTATGCGCTTACTTTTTCAGCCTTTCGTCTAATATTAATAATAGGTCGAAGTCAATTGCATTTCTTTCGTTTTTTAGCTGTTAAGACACATCTTTATCGTAAGCAAATTTGTCGTAAAAATATTGTCGTGTTTTAAAGTCTTATTGTTTATTGTGCAATCCATGAGTTTGGCATGATTTGTTTATTTAATGTATGCATGAACATTCAGGGCAGCATAATTACATTAATACAAAAGATATGCAGGATACATGCACTTAATGTATGATTTGTTTTTCTTTAAAGATAAATGTTAATTTTAAAATTTAATCATTGTTTTCAGCGTAAAACGATTGTGAAGCAATTTACTAGTGCCTTAAAAAGCTTCAAATTATTATAGTTACGTAAATTTGCTTTAGTAGCGTGAAATCACCAGAACAAACTTGTTTATATTTTTCGCTTACGTGCTTTTTCATTTATATGCCATTTTATACATCGCCCCCTTGAAAGATGAATAAACGATGCCTTACTATACATATTTTTTACATCACTGATACTAGATGCGTAAGCATAGTGTGCAAAAATTTTACATTTTATTTTTTTCCTTGCAAAATGGAACACTGTAATGTTTAGGTTAGTTATTCTGATGTAAATATTAAGAATGAAACAGTTTGGCAGTTTTGAAAATTCTGCTCTAGCCGAATAAACTTTAATCCATTGTACCCAGATATTTTTGCTACTTTGTATGATTTTTGCTAATACCAGAAATTGTAGATAAATGTCTGTTGTCAACTTCTTGAACAAAGGATTATTTCTTTCAAAATCATTAGGTGTAAAAATTGAAATGCTAACATACTACTTCGTCCTGTTAAAACATTTTGTGGAGTTAAGATTCAATACTGGTGAATAAAGGCTAGGAAGAATAAACAACGTTTTCGATTGATAGCGAAAATGCCGTCCCAAGAAAGGGATACTAGGCATAAATGGGTTAATTACAATTGTTAGAAAAATACTTCTCTCTTCTCTAACAAAGAACGGGTATTTAAGCTAGTGATTAAATAAAGTGTACTTAAAAATGCATGAACACGTTATTCTATTTAATTATTTATCTTTACAAAATCCTTTGAAAGTGCAGCTCTTCGCCCGTTCCTGCTGTAATGCAGAAACGACACAGAACTCGCCAAGAGAAGGTGGCTGCACGTCGAGTTCCGACCCATGCCCGGCACAACCGAACTACCATGCGGGGATGGGCCGGGCCATCAGATCACTAGATCTTAGGAAAGTTCTCTAGTTGCTCGAGGTTGAAAAAGAAAAAATTCAGGCAGTAATAGTCCGGGCATGATGCGTTATCTTTATCTGCTGAGCGATCACTATTGCTTGGTTTGATGATTGCTGTTAGTCATTTTTGGAGCAGTTCAGCCGACCACTTTTGCTTGGATTTGTCAACTTCAGTTGGTCTGCTTCTTCAGCTTTGATCTGTCCCGCCAAAAACCGCGTAAAGGGCGTCTGTTTCTTACATTTTAATTTTTCCCGCCAAAAACCGTGTAAAGAGCTTCTGCTTATTCGGTTTTAATCTGTCCTGCCAAAAACCGTGGAAAGGGCGTCTGCTTCTTCCGTGTTAACCAGTCCCGCCAAAAACAGTATAAAGGGCTTCTGCTTCTTCGGTTTTAATCTGTGCCGCCAAAAACCGTGTAAAGGGCGCCTGCTTCTTCGGTGTTAATCTGTCCCGCCAAAAACCGTGTAAAGGGCTTCTGTTTCTTCGGTTTTAATCTCTTCAGCTAAAAAACAGTATAAAGGGCTTCAGCTTTTTCCGTTTTTCATTGTTTAAGCTAAAAACGTATACAAGGCCTCTATTTCGGGTTCTAAAGAAAGTCATCATACGCTTTTTTCAGTTGGAAATTCAATTTAAATAGTTCGTTCACCACTACTACAAAAGAACGAACCAAGTCTTTGGCACAGGGGAGGCATTCTTTTCCATAGTTCATTCCGTTTCATTTACTATTATACTGCTTCGCTCATTTCTATTTTGTGATTCAACAAATTTTTGTTCTGCTATATAGGCAATGCAGTTAAAGCAAGCTCGAACCAGTGTACGCTCCATACAATCAGAGAGTTCAACTCTTATAGTTACTATTATTCCGTTGCAGAGCTGTATTTTACTGTAAAATAAAATAAAAAATGTAAATGTGCAGAAGACATCGATTACATGAAAGACTTAATAACATAATTTGCTTGTTTTACACCATTTTATTTTACTCGCTCATCGCTGTTTTGCTCACATCCCAATTCTCAGTTGAGCTGAAATTTTCCATACCAATGTATTTTAGCTAACAATACTTGAGTCAATCGTTAAAAGTTTAAATTTAAGGCGAATTTCAACAGAATTATTCGAGCTTCCGCCAAAAAAAAAAAGGCTGATAATTGTGAAAGACGGACTGCGGATTTTTACAAGTTACCAAAACGCGAAAACCACTGTTTTAAGTGCGATTTAAAGTTTGGACTGTCCTAAATACGTCTAGGATATGAAGGCTAGTGCACTTGCCATGGTCGGCACTTGGAAGTATTAAACCTCTTCGCTCCCATCTTTGAAACGGTACGGCTCATTTCTATTTTGTGATTCAACAAATTTTTGTTCTGCTATATAGGCAATGCAGTTAAAGCAAGCTCGAACCAGTGTACGCTCCATACAATCAGAGAGTTCAACTCTTATAGTTACTATTATTCCGTTGCAGAGCTGTATTTTACTGTAAAATAAAATAAAAAATGTAAATGTGCAGAAGACATCGATTACATGAAAGACGACAATTATCAGTCGACAATTAGCTAACATTACTTGAGTCAATCGTTAAAAGTTTAAATTTAAGGCGAATTTCAACAGAATTATTCGAGCTTCCGCCAAAAAAAAAAGGCTGATAATTGAAAGACTGCGGATTTTACAAGTACCAAACGCGAAACACTGTTTAAGTGCGATTAAAGTTGACTGTCCTAAATACGTCTAGGATATGAAGGCTAGTGCACTTGCCATGGTCGGCACTTGGAAGTATTAAACCTCTTCGCTCCCATCTTTGAAACGGTACGGCGACATTGATTCTCCCTTCCATACTCATCGTTTCTTCCCGGCACTGGTCTTTGAAAGGTCAATGCGTATGTGCTCCTGCTGGCATGAAACAGGAGCAACCATGGGTACAAAAAGGAGAATGGCTGCCGTCGCATTTTTTCAACGATGGGAGTGAACGGGTTAAAGACAATAAGACACTAAAATGTTTATTTTGAAACACTGTCTTAAGAGCCTGAATCTATGGGAGTGTTTTCACTGACATAATGAATTTTCATGACAGAAACCATCATAAATATAGTTATTCTAAAAAAAAAATTACCCTTTTGAAGCACGGTGGTTTCGCAGTGAAACTACCATAAATCAGCGCTTTCCCTGCTGGTAGCAAAAAAAAAAAAAGGTTAAATGTTCCCAACGTTGAAAAAGTGCAGCCGTTGCCATCGGTCCATTTAACTATCAATAACATGGCGGGCGATCGAATAGCCCATCTGACGCCACACAGCTTAGAAAGTTTTAGACAGAGCTAAAAAAATTTCCGTCGAATGTTTTTTCTAGCGCCCGTTGTAATTGACTTCACAACGGGCTTTGACTTCTAGTATACGTATAGCGACAAAATATTTTTTTTATAAATAAGGTGACGCCTTAAATTAGAATAGGTCTTAATGAAAAATTAAAGAATACAGATTCAAACCTGTTTTTTTTTAATAAAAATGAAACTTCGTAATTTCTAGCTCCATGTTTTCAATATCTCTCTTCATAGACTCTTTACGGCGACCACCATGACAGGAAATACATGATATTCGAAATGAAACTCACTAGTACCTCGGAACTTATTTATTGCAAGTAGCTGAAAAAGAGTCTTTTGAATAATACATTTTTTATCCTAATAAAGATTAAATTAGTAATTAGAAAAATAAAATAAATAATCCCGATTATTAAATGTTCTAGGAAATTGGTTTTTCTTTGTGTGCACAAATTAAGATATCCATACTGAAGAATCGTATAGGTAATTTTTGTGTCCTTAATTTTGAACGCAAAGTCTGAAAAGGTTATTTCACGGGAAGGAGGCTTTAGTTTCACAATCACTAGCGCTTAACGTAGCACCTTTTAAAACCCTCAAAATATTGGTTTTCATATTTTAACAAATTCTGAATATTTATTAATACATTTATCAACACTGTACACACACACACACACAAAAAGATAGAATTCAAAAAATTCCCACTAGATCATAACGATTTTCGTAAACAAATTGTGCAGTCGGTGTAATATAGAGACGAAACTTTAAATTGAGTTTTCGGAAAACAACTAATTTTCGACTTGCACTCACGATTACTTTAAAAGTATAAATTCTAGCCTTCTGAAATTTATTTTGCAAGTGTATCTATTTATAGTAGCGTACTACGTACATACTAAAATAAAATAATCTCATTTTTATTTTTGTTTTGTTTTAATTAGAAATATATTATGTATTTTATATTATTTGATAAAATTTCAAAATTTTGGCGAAATTTAAAATCTTAATCCTTTTTTTCAATGTATTCTGGTTTTAAGTCAAATATATCAGTTGTTACTGTGTTTTCTTTTTTTCAAGTTTTATAGAGCGAGCAGTACTTTGTGAATACCTATTCATATCTGTAACGTACTTTTTAAAACCTAAATTAAGAAATTAATTTTATATCTTCAGTTTTTATTTTAATATATAATACTACATTAGTGTATTTTTGGTAATACTAAATTATTATTCTTCTGTTCATATTATTCGAAACACCGGACCTCGAGTATGATCATGTTTCCAGATCATTTCTTCAAAGTTAAAGGTCCTGTGCCCCTTAAAGTAAATATTAATTTTAAAAAAATATTTGCCTCCATATATGGGCCCTGTATTGCTTAGCACGGTTGTATTATAAGGTTTTAAGATATAATTTACCGAAAAATGTTTCAGCCGATATTCTTTAGTTCTCCCGTTATCTTATCAACTTATCAGTCAGTCTCGTTTTTCTCACGGAAATGAAGCTTATTTTCGTAACCACTAATATGATTTTTTTAATACAGTAAAACACCGTTGATACGTAGTCCTAATTTATGTTAGGTATTACTTCTTTTGATTAGTATATGTATCGCTATTTGTTGTCATACGATATTAAATAATCTACCCGTCACGACGTTAATATTAGGTGAAATTCTATTAAACCAAATTTTAAATGTACGTATAAGCTTGTGCATCGTTGCGTTAACCCTTTAAGCGGTCAATTTTTTTACCGAAATGCTTCCAAAAAAGGTATATTTTGAAAGGCATATGATGAAATATTCCCGCTCTCTCGCTAGGAAGAAAAACCCGGATGAAAAGCATTTCAATTACATTGACAAGCCACGCCATCTATTAAAAAATATTAATACTAAATAGTCCTCTTCACAATAATGAAATATACGGGCAAATCAGAAAAGGAAAGGAGAAAATATCGATGCCCGTACACTATACGGGCAAACCAGTTGAGGCCAATTTTGGGTAGCACGTACACTGTACGGGCAAACCGCTTAAGGAGTTAAAAACATACAGTACGTTAAAAAATATAAAAAAGCCATTAAGAAATTCCCAAGCAAAGATTACCGATTAATGGATTTGACCATGGTTAAAATTAAAATTGCTTGAAAATATGAATAAACTTTAAGTATAATCTTTTAATTAACGAATTTTCACACAATTTTATTGTTTCTCACAAACTCTTAGGAATATGCGTTTCAGTCCCATCAGGTATAGTAAATTCTAGAACTTTTAAAATAAAAGTAATAAACTTACACCGCTTTACAAAACTTCTTGAACAGATCCATTGTAGTAGTTACACCAGCAAATGCAGTAAAAATTGAAAGCAAAATAGCTTTTTCACTGAATTAAACTCTCAAGAGCAATTCTACATCGAACCTGCACACTTGAAATTTCAAAAAGAATTGTTGAAATGAAACTCGAATTCGCTTTGTAGAATTTTTCGAAACAATAGCAGACTCAACAATGCACGGTGAGCTGGGCTTTGTTTGGATCTGCGTTGTTTGTTGGTTGGTCTTTTGTTGTCAATGGCATTGTTTTGACTTGATGTATAACCAGAACTCAAAGAATGAAAAATGATCGGTGTCTCTTAAAATTTGCAACACTTTCCAACAAGGTTGAAGAGTTTGATTTTGGACCGTCTGTCCGAGCTCTAACTGCCGTCGGTATACATGGATTACTACGAAATTTATATATGTTATTTCTTTATACTGTACGATGTACCCTATTGTAAAGGGTTTATGCAGCATATACATTACGCTCTATGGGCAATCATTCTTTAAAGTTTATTTTAGAGATACTTGGCAATTTGAAGTGAAACAAAATGAATTCATGTTATTAAAGATTACAAGAGTTCTGCATCGAAAATAATGTCTGAATCTCCATCGAATATAGTATAGCCTTGAACTATCCTTTATAGTTCGGTACTTACGTATTAATCAGGCGGACATTCCCGCTAAACTATTTTGTCGTCCAATCTGCTGTCAAACTGTTGCCAATCGTATTCCAAACCATCAATAATTTCATGTATCCGGCGTTTATCTTGGCGAAAAATCACTCGTCTTGGTGGACAGCAGGAATAATATACGTATGTACTAATAGTTCTTCTACAGGAGCTTTGAAAAGATGGCAGTCATATATATTAGGTAATTTTATAGCTCAGAAAGTTAAAAGTCGACCACGAGATACTTTCTCGCTTAGTTCGCTCCACGAAAAATGTCAATTCGAGTAGCACTGGGTAGGGAATGCAGTCCTGATCCCGCGGGATCCCGCACAAATGTATGCGGAACTAGTCCCGCAGGATTACGATCCTAATCCCGCGGGAATGACACTCAGAAATAAATTTTTTGTAATAAATTTTTTATTACAATTTCACGGTGCTTTCCCAATCAATAGACCGAAAAATGTATATTTATGTCTCTCATCTAACAGTAAACGAATCAATAATTACAAATTTTAATTTAAAGTTTTAATTTTTAAAATTATCTTAAATAGGGAGTGTGGATCAAACATCTTAAGCTAAACATTGTAATATAAACTTTTCGTAACGTTCCCAATCTCCAAATGAACTGGAATATTTCATACTATTTATCTCTTAGCGAACAGTCACGAATTAATTATAAAAAGTTTTCATTTTAGCTTTTAATTTTTTCAATTCGCACTTTTAATTATTTTACGAAAATTAAATCTAGACTAGGAAATGATTCATTGGATGGTTCGATTTTGAACGTTCTTTTTTCAGCAACTAAGAAAATTTAACTATGTTAACATATCTATAAATTGTATATTCCTCATTTTTAGCAACTAACATAAGACATAACTTGGTATATTATTCTCAATATCATGATTATAATTTTCATATTTCTAAGTTATTGTATTAATTATTTCATAAGATTAATTATTATTAAACTTCATAGTGCTTAAAATCTTACTTTTTTTCTACTTTCCTCTGTTGAAATGAAGTCCTAGCTAAATGAGATGTAAATCCCGTGGGATCCCGCAATCCCGCGGGATCAATGAATCTGAATCCCGAAATCCCGCAGGACAAAAAACAGTGCGGGATTACATTCCCTAGCACTGGGGCTCCCAGCAAACACACGCGGGTCTTCTGAACGTCTATTAACGTTCAGAAAACGTCTTCTGAACGGAAATAGACGTTCAGAGAACCTGTGTGTGTTTGCTGGTCTTAAACCTCAAATTGTTCACTTAATGTCCAATAGCATGATCAATCTACAGTATTACTTTTTCTGAACGGTCCGCCTGGGATTGACTTGTGGTTAGCGCATCACTCTCTACGGTTAAGTGCCAAACTTCGACTCCCGGCTTGAATTGGTTATTAACTCGTCCGTTCTTTCATCGAGAGTTATGTTGTCTCGCCTGATGGCCGCCTCCATAAGAAACAGGCTAACACTTTCGGCCTTAGCAGTGCACACAGGCTTCGCTCCCGGTCCGTGTTCGCCCTCGGGGAAAAAAAATCATCTGAATGATCATATTTATAGATCTTTCATACAAATTTTGAATACTTACAAATTTGGACTTAGTCGATACTGAATTTCCTTTCCTAAACAAACAAACGAAAAAGGCTTATGTAAGGGATTAAAAAGAATGTTGCCTTCTTTTGTTTATCCCCAAAACTGAATGACTTAAGAAGCATTCTACCATTGCCAAGCACCTGTTTCTTTTTCAACACTTCTCTTAATACTACTCAACGTTTCAGTTTTAAACATTTAAGAAGTTATTACATTTCTTTTCTCGCCTTTTTTTGTAAGTTTCAAGATAAGACCTTTCAAGAATCGCTCTTTATAAGCTTTCTAATACTTCAGCATTTTATTTTGAAAAGAGCAGTGTATAGGACAATAATTTTGTAAGTTATAAAATTTCAGGAAGGTATACAACTTAGAAATTGATATAAATAACTTAAATTTTCTGTCAAGGAAGCACAATTTTGTTTCCTAAGTCTTTTGAGGAAGAAAAATTGTGTTCTTTGTAATTTCAGACACATTGAAGGAGCTCATTTATGGCATGTTCCCTTAAAAATAACTTTTGAATTGCTGCAATGCATCTTGATTTCGCTTTTCCAGCTCCAAGAAATTTCCACATTTTTCGCATTACTCTGGAAATTGCTTCGTATAAATTAGTATTGACACTCATTTTGATTTCAGCTTAATATAGTTACGAATTTTCGGGGCATCCCGCTGTTCAGGGGTTTAAAATTGCTTAAAATTCGCTTTCTAAGAGTCTAATAGTTAACTTTTGCATTTTATTGCATCAAAATCGGTTAACTAGAACCGGAGATATGGAGTTTTGTGTTTCCTCCATTGATTAATATAGCTTTCTCTGGAAATCTCGAGAAATATTGCTCGTAGGCCTTACCTAACAACACTTTTGGGGCTTTTTTTGGTGCGAAATTTGGGCGATATTTCGCCAAAAAGTCGCCAAGTTTGGCGACATTTCGGAGAATTGGTTCGATTTTCCAAATGGGGCTTGTAAAGGTACTTTTCCTGCATTAACATCACATATTAGCCTTGTATTCATTAATATTTCTTTGACCCAATTAAATCGCGTTTGTTTGGGGACCCTTTAGAGAGGTTCCGAGTTTTCTGGAATATACGTCGGAAAGTGTAAATAGGTGTGGGCGGCCCCTGTCCACTCAGTCTTTCTTCTGCTTGTCCAGAGAGCAGATGTCCGTGCAAGCTTAAGGCTTTGTATTGACGCTATAGAAGCGGTATTATCGCTTGCTTTAAAAGCCTTTTAAAGTGTTGTGTTTAAATTCTTCATTGCTAAGTCTTGAGAAACTGTTTATGATTTCCCTGGTAAGTTTCCACTGAATTTTTATCTGTGGAAGTGTTTTATTTTGTGCGAGACAATCGGCATTTGTGAAAGCATCTGTACAAAGAGGACTGTTATCAGCACGTTACTGGCTGATTGTTCGACTAAGTTCTAGAAGCAATAAAGTTTGTGTTCCATCCTGACGAGTGGACTCTTTCCTAGAACATTCTACACTTACTGGACTTTAGAACGACGAACCCAGGAAACAAGCAGAGTATTCTACAACAATATGAAAGGAAAGTCAAGCTTCCTTTAATTGAAAAAACCGCTTTTAATCAAATGAATCTAACTGACTAGCACAAAAAAGGTTAGCTATTGTAAAAAAAAAAAAAAAAAATCTTGTACATTTCTTTTTAATGAACAGAAAAACCCATAAAACATTATTTCGGTTAATTTAAATTACTTAATGACTTTTCTTTTTATTCAAAAATGAATTGAAATCAATCTTGATTTCACATTAACCCTTTCAGTCTCAGTGATGCCAATTGAAATCACAACATTCGAAGAATTTTTTCATACTTCATTTCTGTTTGAAGTAATTGTAATTGTATTTTTCTTGTATAATGTACACTTTGCATTATGCATTCGAATTCGTGCTGCCCGGGTTGCGGGGGGGAGGGGGCTAAAAAGCCATTCTGCTACGCCGCGGGTTCAATTCCCGGCTTAGGTATCATATTGTCCGTCAACTCATAGGAGGCAACGCTCGTCCACCTTTTAGGTGCCTCCATAAAAAAATTACAATTCTACACCTACTGCACTTTAGAACGACGAACATAGGAATCCAGCAGAGTTTTCTGTAACAATATGTACTGAAGATAAGGGGCTTCGTCTTAGGGCCTCGAAAATGTATTCCACGTTACGTTATAACTCACTGCAGAAAGATGAACCTTAACGCCTAAGTTAAAACTGGTTTGCCTAGTTTTATTTAAGGTGGTGAGGGAGTATACGTACCACCGATGTCCAAAAAGTTCAGTGAATGTGTCTATAGTTGCAATCGGCTGTGGTATCACATAAAACAGCTGATACTGTTCTTAGAAATAATCTCCCGTTGGTGATAATTCAGATCTGGGGACGTCTATACAAGTCCTGGAAACCCCTGATGCAATCGTTTTTAGGGATGGCTTGCAGCTAGTAAAAAGTTTTATGTACTTTCAGGAAGAAGTGTTTACTAGAATATTTTATTTCATTTTTAACATTTTATTTAATTTAACATTCGACTCGAGTCGTAACATTGCGTTGAATGTTCGAAAACCTCTGGGCCTTCGAGGCTGGTTTCAATTTGGAAAACAAGAAAAAAGTCGAAAGGGAGACAAGTATGGAGAGTAGGGAGGGTGATTCGGAACACAACTCTATAATGTTGAACGATCGCTGATCCATTTTGAGTTCCGACCTCGTGCACAATACCTTCACTCTACAATAAGCTGTTACCACACCATAAGCATATTCATTCACAGCGTCGCCTCCCGGGAACTGGCTGAAACCAACCCTACCACTATGTTATCGAAAAGCATTCAGTAATTTATGATTCAACCTTTCCCCACTCATGATGCCACATACCGTGAGAGCATTTCTCTGTGCTACCACGAAGCTGTCAGAATCAATATCGGAATTACCACCGTTTTTACCTTACAGGATATACACACACGAGAAGATCTTTACGATATAAAGGCATCCAAGTCCGAGAATGGGTTTTATTGTGTGTAGTAATGAGCGTTAAGCACTCCCACAAAATTCCCCTTTCCCTTGCAGTGAAAAAACACAGTCGTTCCTTGATCATTATCCCCAACCCTTCGGACATTTAACATTGACATGCCCTCGGATGAGAAAGCGTAGAAAAGGGGACGAAGAAGTGTATTTTGATTGGTTGATCGTTCCCCGTTCCGACACTGTCGTAAAAAGTATAAAAATTCTCAATTCCCCAGACTCAACTAACAGAGGTCGTGCAAAAATGAAGGTCACAGCTATTAATCCTAAGAAATTGACTACCTATCAGTAATACACTCCGATAACATCGTGGTAGAGCTACAGTACTGAATTTTTCGTTACGGTTGCACACTCTCACGACCTTGCGCGCTGTGACGTAATCAACTGAGCTTTCTGAACAGAGATTGCATAATTTTTTTGCCAAAAGGCAAAAGCTAAATCTACTAGCATAAGAGACATGGGAACATGGGCGCCGGCAGCATAGGGCAAGGAGGGGGGGCAATGCCACCCCCCCATTGGATTTTTGTATGCAGTGTTTTCCCTTGCTTTTTTGCTCTTTCCAACATGGTAACCATACGTGAAGTAGTCTTTCCCCCCCCCCTGGGAAATATTCTGCCGGCACCCATGCATGGGAACTACCAACATCTCCTACATACAGAAAGACATAACAACTTATTACATTACATAAGCGTTGACGTCACCACTAGGCCTTCAAGTAGTGACGTCATCACAGTTTTATTTTCATAAAGTAAAACTATTTAAATTTTCTGGTGAGTGCAACAAATATTAGAAACTATCTTAAGATAAAAAATTAAAATACCTTTGTTATACAAAAAAATTTATTATGATCTATTTCCTTATTACATTACATAATTAGTTACAGTTAAAAAATTTGCCCTTCGCCGTAAAATTACATTTTCTATCTCAAATCAGTAAAATACTGTTGTGCGTCAGTAAATTCACCAGAAATTTTAAATAGTTTTACTTTATGAGAGTTAAATTGTGATGACATCACGCTAGAAGGCCTACTGATGACGTGAAAGCTTGGTGACGTACCAGTTGTTAGGCTTTCTATATCTAGGAGGTGTTGGAACTACACAGCCATGAATTTTCTCTTCCATAAATGCCAACTATTATGGAATGTAATTAACCACTTTTTGTAAACAGCATATTTTTTAGTACTTTTTCAAAATAGTAACCAGCTCTCAGGCATAGTGCAAATTCTGCTATAGTTTAAGCCAAAAATTATTGTTTAATAGAAGTGGTTAATTATATTCCGTAGTAGTTGGCACCTTTGTCTTAGACTATGTTTTGCTAATGACATATTGTTTTGCGTGAGTTATCTCGCTCATTAATATTAATACATTTGTATAAATTGTGTAACAAGCACCTCACACATGCCTGTTTCGTAAACAATGAGCAAATACCTCCCACTTTTCCGTGAGCATTAACGTAAAACTACATGCAACTCAATTATACAGTGTGTGTGTTTGAGTTTCCCCCTCTCACACAATTATCTCCATACAGACCTGATAATACGTTTTCCACATCCATCACTGCTTAATTAAGCAGCTCCGCGGACCCAATTCCAAAGAGCCTAAATACGATGTAAGGGAAAGGATAAATGCTTTAAATGGTAAGTTAGGAGGTTAGAGAATTTTCTCTTAATTTTACAATGGAAATGCTCATGACAATTGAATATTTCAATAAATTGAAGTATTTGTGAATAAATGAAGGATAATGCAGAGGTTAGTATGAGGAACTTGCTCGATTTAAAGAGTGAATGGTAAATATCATCGCTCCTTTTATTCCTATTCCGTTTCTTAGTTCCAATGTTATAATTGGTAAAGTATATAAGGACACAAATTTAAAAATAAGTTTAATAACATTTTTGAGTTACAATTTACTTTTTATAATATTTGCATACACAAGCGTGTTATAAGAAATGTTTTGAAACTTTAAATATGATATTGTTACGAAACTCTGGTCGTAGGTGTAGGATAAAATAGTCCAATAAACTCGAAACGAGTGTAAAATATCGCTTTATTCGACGAATAAAAGCACCATATATCGCAAAAAATACATTTTTAACAAATGAAACAGTAGCTCATTAAATATCACAGCAGTGGCAATATTAATGCTACGGCTCTGCTCTCTATATCTGAAGTCCGTCACACACTATCTCGACAGTGAGAGTGAATCCTTATTTATAGATTTCCTTGCCGAACGTGACGTCACATGAGACATGACATCTTGTTTCAAGATTTTTGCCGTAACTTCTCCCCTAATTGAGAGAACGGTCCTTTCGATGAGGACAAAATTCCACTAGTCTCGAGACCTCTCCTTTTGTTACCAAAATCGCCAAATTTGTCTCCAAGTCGCCAAAAGCCGTCACCAAAGTCAAGGGGTCTATGCTGAAGAACTTAGTTGGGGTGATTTAAATTACGTCGAAGGTTTACTTTTAGAAGCGTTGAGGTATATTGGAGAGCGTTGTGTAGTCGTATAAATAATCCAGGTAAACGTCACTTTGCGAAGCAGTTATAAGAGAGACAAATTGTAGAAGAACCAAACTTTTATTTGATGTCTTGGAAAAGATTACATGATGGTGGTGGCTGGGAGACCGTTAGCTATGATGGTTAAAAAGGTCTGATTAATCGGAAGTCAAATTCAATCGAAGAATGATCAGGAGGTTGGCGAGAAAGTTAAACTTGGCATATTAAAAGAACGCCCAAACAAGAGCCAACAATGTTTTCATTATTGAAGACGCCGAAAAACCGCAGAATATTCCTAGTCAACAGAGAGAATGTGAAGACATAACAAAGCGCTGGGCACCAAATTATTGAGGATAAAGACAGCCAAAATTACAGTAAACCCGTGGGATAGAAAATTATTTCAGCTGTATTTTAACTGATGTGAGGCCATGTCCATATTTGGTAATGAAATGAATAAAGTGAGCACGTGTAAAGAAAGACGTTAAGGATAGATGCATATAAATAAAATGCAAATGTTCTGCATGCGAAACAGATGTTTCTTAACAGCTAGGAAAGCTAAAGAAATGTAACGGACTTATTATTGACATGGAACAAAAGGCGATAGAATAATTTAAGCATTAAATCCGGATAAATAGGCAGTTAATTGAAATTAAACATGTGGGGAAAAAGCGTAATACAAAATTTTGAAAGACAGTGTAGTTAAAAAAGAGAAGACAATTTAAAGTTAAAATGATAGATTTAAAATATATCAAATTTAAGAAAGTAAACACAAATGAAAATTATTATGAAATATTTGATCTCCATCACAGGGTCACATACTTATTTCACTTGCAATAATGCTTGCACAACTCTCTTTTCAATAACACATATTAATGCGGAGAACAACATTACAACTTTGTAACAATATCGTTTTTCTGCTCTACTATATTAGTTTCAGTTTTCGACACATCGCCAGCGCTTAAATCTTTTTCTAAAATGTATAAAAAAAAATATATTTCTCCCTCCCCCCTTATATATAATATTTATTCTTAGAAAGCTCTTCTTAAAGAATATCCTTCCATTATCTATTTTTTTACTATTCTCTCTATTTTTTAATGGCACTCAGCTTTCAGTTTTAATCTTTTAAGAATTTATTACGTTTCTTTTCGTCTTTTAGACTTATTTTATAACGCCCTAAGATGCAGCCTCTCAAGAATATCTCCTTAAGCTATCTAATGATTCAACGATATTTTTTTTTTCTGCAATGTTTCAAAAAGACAGGTGTGAAAGCCAAAACTTTTCTTTTGTATTAGTTACAGCATTAAAGCATCGGCATATCTCGAGAAGATGATATATAGGGTGTTGATTTTCAATAATTATATTTAGAAAATATTGTTCCTTTTATATCTGTCCTCTTTTAAACAGGAAACATTAAGTTTTTTACTCTCTAAAGTACATTCGGAGAATGTTGTGAAGTCTTATAAATAATCCAGGTAAACTAATAAAAGATATTACTTTTATTAGTGATATATTCTCCCTAGTTAATAATTTTTACTTCCTTGTACGAAATATAAGGAAGTAATGTTCGCGAAAAATTTCGGTAGCGAGATTTTGAAGAAAAAACCAATTTTGACTACCTCTAAATTTACTTCTCAGAATTTTTGAGATGCATCTCATCGTACGCATGCATGTACGTTCATATAAATGCATGTACAACCCATTTTGACAGACTGCGAGTATATTTTGACCAGTTTTTCCCTGTCATCTGTACGTACATATGTCAGGGAAGATGTTTTAAGATATACGAGGTATGCTCCTCGTATATCTTAAAAACTATTAATCGTAGAATGTTGAAATTTGATATTTAGGATTGTCGTAACATCTAGTTGTCCACCTTCCTTTTTGGTTCCAATAGACCGAATAGTTTATTTACAGAGCCACTCAAAAGATTTTAAATACATTACGTTCTATGGGCAGAAAAATATTAAAGCGTATTTTAGAGGTATTAGGCTATTTTAAAAGACTCAGAAATGTTATATGTTGTTAAGGGTTACAAAATGAATCTCTCCATCGAAAATTGTGTCTGTATCATTTACAGTTCTGCTACAGGAACACTCAAAAGAGTTTCAACACATTACGGTCAATAGTTGTTTTAGAAACATTCATATATTGTTTGTACGTCCTACCATATAGTTAGATAATAGTCTGACCACGGTCAAGTGCCTTCCTCAAAAATTGTACCAAAAGTCGCTAAGCTTTGTGACTTTAGGCACATCTCTTTTTTTGATTGGAATCGAGAGGGTAATTTATTTACAGGGTCACACAAATGACTTTAAATACGCTAAGGTGTATGGATTTATTCAATTCATTGACAATCGCTAAACTTGGCGACTTTTGGTGTGCGTATGCATGTATTCAACTCTCATATCTCAAAACCTATTAGTCGTAGAATGTTGAAATTTCATGTATATGATTGTTGTAAGATCTAGTTGTGCATCTCGGTTTTTGGTTCCAATCTACTGGAGAGTTTATTTACAGGACCACCCAAAAGAATTTTAATAAATTAATGTTAATGGACATCTTCAATATATTACGTCTGTAGTTAGTCATAGTTTGGTTCATACCCAAAATCGATCCATTTGTCATCGACCTTGTCGAGTTTTGCCGAAATTTCACCAAATTTGACGCTAAAAATAATTTCGTATTTCGCATAACTCTAAAACTTTTAACCGTAGATTGATGAAATTTTAGTATTTAGAACTATTGTAGCATCTAATTGTGCATCTCTTTTTGGTTGCTATCGACTATGTAATTTATTTACAGGGTCACCCAAATGACTTTAAATACATTAAGGTGTATGAATACATTCAATTCATTAAAAATATGTGGTCGATTACTACTTTGACTATCCCCAAATCTCGCAAACTATCTCAAGTTTGTCGGCTTTTGGTGAGATATCGCCAAATTAAGTGCCAGAAGCAAATCTTTCAAATTGAACCCAGTTTGGTGATATCTCAAATATTTGGATAGCAATCGCTAGACCTTACTATAAATCCAGTATTACTTGAATTATCCACCAGTTATCACTTTGAAACAAAATAAATTTAGGTGAAGAGCGCCGAAAATATTTTTAATTTAATAGACGTGTAAGGAAGTCATATAGTGTTCACATCAAATTTTTTAAAATTATTAATGAGATGGCATTTAATAGTGTAGTTTCACTTTATATTGTATAAATCAGTTTCTAGTTGTCGTGGAAACAAATAAAACGGTTTTGGAATCCTAATCGCGTGACCTATAAAATGAGCAAATAAAAAAAGTAAGGAAAATTTCACAAAGCAAGGATTTCTAGGACAGTCTCGTAGGTTGATTACAAAACAATTGGAGATTTACACAGCATGTATTAGGCTCGAAGAAATACATGAAGAAAAAGTTCTTCTAACACTTGTTGTATTTATATCCGCAGTGGTGTTTGTGTACTGCTGTACATATAAATACATATATTGATCTTGCTTCTTGTACTTCTTTTTTAACACATGTGACCAGCACAGTGTATTGTTGTTTCATGGAGGGACGATGATATATTTTGGTTATTAGTTTATTTTACTTTTGCTATTTATATACAGGTTGTCCCAAAAATGTGGTATTAATTCTTTACCTATTAGTGATAAGTGGACAATGTAAATTGAAAAAATTGCTCAAAATATGGTCGGAGAAAAGACTACATTAAGAAAATTTTCTCTTGTAAATTTTTAAAAAGTTACAGTTTTAAATTTGTGCACGACCCTCTCATACACACACGCACAAAAATCCCAGTTAGTAAACTATGTCCCATGCACTTATGAAGTCCTGTAAAAAAGTTCAGCCTTACATCATACAACTTCTTAGAGATATGAAGATAAATATATGCTGACTCAAAACACTTTTCATTGGATCTCGAAGGGGAAAAAAATCACGTCGGATTATTGCGTTTCAAAGGTCGTGCAGAAATTACGAATGAAAAAAATATTTTGCACACTATCATTGGATGTTCATATTCGAAATCATGTATAGATCCTGATTATATTTTCTTAAAAGATTTCTCAAACAAAATTAATTAGAAATAACTAAAAGCAGTAATTTTACAATTATTAGTATTTTTATTGATGCATGAATTAGAATAATACTTTTAAATAATATTTCAGTAGCATTTTCTATTTCAGAGTAAAAGTCTTTTAATAGTTAATTTACTATTGTCTTAGTACTCCCTTTTTAATTTATATATTTACACATTCCTTTTAATACTATTACAAATTCTCTTTACATCTTATAAATAACAAACTTATTTTTTTCATTTAATTAATGAGATTTTAAAATTAATTTTACTTTCTAGTTTGATTAAAGTTTTAAGTTGATAAATTAAAGCGTCATTTATTTTACATATCTATATACTTTAATATTTTTAAATGCTACAACACTAATTACATGCGATTTATAATTAATATTGTCTCTTGAACTACTGATATTTAGTAAAATAAAATATTGAAGAACATTTTTTTTTTCACTTTTCATCTTTCAAAAAGTAATTTTTGCCTGATTGTATCACTAACACTAAATTACAACGAACTCTGCTCTCATAAAACTTTTCTCGTTATAACTTTTTCTCCCAGTTTTAAAAATTCTTTATACTAGTTTAATGACACTCAAATTTTTAGTTGCAGTCGCCAAATTTATTTCGTTTCCTTTCCCATTTTTCCCTTTACTGGTTTTTAATGGCCGTTCAGGGCCATTCAGGTGATATATCGACTTTTTTATGCTCAGCAATTTTTTGCTTTATGTTGTGGATGGAGAAGGTGTTATATAGCAGAAGTTATTTCTGCACACAATAAATATTAAAAGATTTTTATTATTTACTTCCTCTACAACGGAATTACAGTATACTATGAATAAAATATAATATTCAAATAAAATATGACAAACTAGCAATAAAATGTAATATGATATACACATGAATAAAAAAGATATTTTTTTTTAACGAAGTAAGATTATTTTACACCGTTGAAATTTACGTGATTTAAATATTTTGAAAAACATAAATTCCCCTTACATGTTACTTGTAAAGAGTTTGCCTTAAAAGAAAAGTAATACAGTTAGAACACCATTAGCGATGTTTTAATTCAAAGACATATATTTTTTGATAATTTTCATTGCTTTAGTGGTATTATATATATGACAAATTTACAAGCCTATCTATTATTTATATAACATATTCTACTAATCAGGTACAATCAATGGTGTTTAAGGATTCCCATTTGCAAATAAATTTTAATAGTTAAGGAAAGAATAACGTTATATTTTATATCCTGCTTCAAATATAAGGTATCGCCACGTTCTCAGTCAGCAAAAATGAATTTGTGATATTTTTATCGTGCGATAAGAGATTATTTTATCCCTTTGGGATTAGTGATTCACACAGCGGCTAGTATTTTTATTTAAATTTTAATTTTATTAAGAAATAGAAATCACAGGGTGCCAGATCCAGTATGTAGGGAGGATGTTGTATTATGTTCTATCGGTACCTGCAGCCAAATCTATCCATAACACGTGTACCGAATCAGCATGCGCCGAGCGTTGTCATGGAAGAAAATGACACTTCCATTAGCTGACGATGGATAGTATTTTTTAATGTTAATTTTATTAGTTTCTTAGTTTACATGTTAACTGTTTTCATCATAACAAACTGTTAATGTTATGATGTTAACAGTTAATTAATTTGTCCATTCCGTTAATGAACAAAAACAATAAAAAAAGAAGAAAATGTGTCACTATAGGCATTTTAAGATTTAATTGCACTTATCGAGAATTGCGATTTCTTTTATTAAAAGGCATTCAGAATTAAAATATACGTTGGAAAGAAAAATCTTCAGGTTTTATCAGATTAAAATGTATAAGGTTGAGTTTTTAGAAAGAAAGTTAATGCATCTGAAGAATTAAAGTCACTTATCGAGCATGAAATTTAGAAATTAACATAATAGATAACTTTTAGTTTTTTTTATTTAAAAACCATTTACTTATAAAATAAGATGAAGAGAATAGTTTAAAAAATGAGAATACGTATGTAATATAAAATGCTACTCTAATCATGAATTTAAATTTTAATTAAAACAGTGCAAATGTCTTTTAGATATCAATATAAGAACTTTTTTAGTTGAATTTTAAAAAGATCTTCCAAAAATTCATTTTCTGTTGGGTGAAATTTTCTAAATACTTTATATTATTAGTTGATAACTTTCTAAGTTTACTATAACATTCTAATGCCATGTTGCATTTAGAACAAAGCTAATAATGTTTGTTTTTCAGCTTTTGTACCAATTTTGTACAATAAGGTACGATCTGTTGCCAATTATAACTTTTTTTTGTTAGTCCATATTATAATTTTCTCAAGGACCACCTAATCCTATCTCTGTCGAGACATTTTAAAGTGACGTACCCTACACTGAAGAAATATTTACCTGGACTACAGCACAACGTGTGGGTAAACGTAACGCCAAAAAGTTGTGATGTAAAGACAATGTCAATTTGTTGTACACCGTAAAAAGAAATGATTACCGCACAACGTGTGGGCAAACGTAACGCCATCACGTTGTGATGTTGGCATTACGTTTTTCCACATGCTGTGCTGTGGAATTACTACAACTTGTGATGTTGGCGTTACGCATATAGACATGTTGTGCAGTGGATTTACAACACACTATATTATTTTAGAGCTCAACGTGTGGGTAAACGTAACGCCAACACGTTGTAATGTAGACTGTGCCAGTTGCCATGCAATCATTGCCATAGGTTATTCGTGATTGGCTTCTCAATGTCATTACGTCATTTTTGAGTGGATTTACAATACACAGTACTGTGTAAAAAACACTCAAAATACTGGTGTTAAACGATAAAGTAAATAAAAAAACTTTGTAAAAAACACACATAAGATGTTACAGGTGAGTTGATACGTACGCTTCGGCCAAAAATTGTTTTGGCCTTCCTGAGTCAAAGCCCTTCGACATACGGAGCAGAAGGAACTCTTCCTTCTGCTCCGTATTCCTCTTTTTTTATTTACTTTACACAGTGCTGTATTATTTTACAGCAATATATGTGGTAAAATTACAGGTAATTCTTACAGTGTACACCATTCTTCGTGATGTGCTTATGATGGTCATTACGTCATTTTGTGAGTGAATTTACAACACACAGTGCTGTACTCCAACGCTGCGTCACTTGTTTTCTATTATTTTACTGCAATATGCGTAGTAAAATTACCGGCATTTGTTGTACATGTCTGTACTCATTTCACATTTATTTACAGAATTTCAAACCGACAGCTCAAACAGTGCCAGAAACGCTTTCACCTTATCTGACGAGATATACAGTCTACGGTGCTGACTTTTCGGGTACACACCTTTGCACTCAAAGAGTCATATGACCTCAGGGGTGTGACCAACTTAATAAGGCTATCTTGGATTAAGATGGTCACTCCCCGCTTGGTCACATGACTTTTCTAGGGCAAAGGGGTATGACTAAAATGTCAGCACCGTAACCTGTATATTTCGTCAGCCACTCGCTTTCACATTTGAAGATTATAAGTATCGCTAAAATGGTGGGAAAGGGTGGATGTTTAGATTTTTAGAGTATCTACTATATTTTTGCAATGCATTTTTTGCATTTTTATTAAAGATTTTAATCCGATCATTCCAGCGAATTGAATATAAGAACAATACAAATATTTAAATTAACCAATGAATTTTCTACTCTCTATATATACAAATCTTAATATATTCTTCGAAATATAATTATTATAACCATTATTGGACTTTTCAAGCTATCGGCATCTTTCATTCAATTTGTATCACATCATCTTTTACATCAACTACTTAACTTCTAAAAAACTTTTTGTACCAGATCGATGGCACTCAAATATCTAGTACTTTCCGTAAAACTCGTATAATTTCCTTTCTTTTGCCATTCCTTGTTTTTTAGTCATGAGATATGGCCTTTCAAGAATAGACCCGTGATATATAGTGCTCTTTATAACCTGCCTTTTTTCATATAAAAGTCACGCTAGAAGCTGTAAAGTGTTATATGTGCTAGCATTATCTTTGAAATAGTACATAATGATCTCTCAAGATATATGTGTTTTTTGGAACTAGATTAAACGAGGTGTACAAACGGAAAAGTAGTTTAGTTCCTTTTATCATTTATAAAAGGCATGAGCGTCACTTGAGTTAAATATTACATAATATTTTGGCGTAAAAGTACATGAATAAATTGCGGTAATTTTATTTTTCATTAAACATTGCAAACTTAATTTTATGTGTAAGACAATTTTTTTCGCTATTGTAATAATGCTTTATTAATTTTGAGTAACTACAAGAATAGGTAGACAAATTACAAAAGTACATAAATTTTATTAAAAATTCCCTTTAACAATAAGAATAAGTAAAGTACTTTTATAATTAAAATCTGTTTTTAACAAAATATTTAAAGACAAATGCTGTCAAACGAAAATATTTTCTGTTTCTTGTCCCTATTTTCGGAACCAGAATAGACATTAGTTCAACGCATACTTAATTAAAAAATTATTGCAAAGATAGTTTGCAAGAATATGAAGGTTCTAGTGTCAAACTGGATAATTGTAAAAAAGCCAAAATAATTGCTACAAAAATTTTTCCAGGATTATTTTTATCATAATAGATTTTAAAAAAAGTAGAAAACAGAAGTTAGCTCCACTTTTTAATACAACAAAAAGTTGCATTTTTTAATATAACATACTCCAATCTCATTAGTTTTAAAATACGTTGATGGAAGGTTGGTTTTCTGAAGGGTTATTGATCAAGACAGTGAATCATAAGGAATTTGCTTGTTTACTATCCTGATCCTGTTTTAAATTATTCAGGTTCAATAATTTTCAACCTGATTATTTTGTATAATACAGAGTGAAAGAAAAATCGCCGCTTTGATTACCCCATTAGGGTCTCGAGGGTTAGTTGTAAAAATGTGGAGGAAAATTTATAAGAAGGAGGGAAAATAAAAACTATTTTCGAAACATATTTTTCTTGAAAGTACTAAAGTAAGAAGGTAACCGAACAATGTAGAAGGCTAAGCAACTTCTTTGCGCTCGAAAGCTGGATAAAGAAAATGAAATCTAAGGAATTTCTTCAACTTTTACCCTGCATTATGAATACCACACATGTACGAATGTACAAACACTGTGCTTGTAAAAAATAAATTAATGAAAAATCTAAAATAAGATCCATTGTTTGTATCATTCATGTAGCTGAAATGAAATTTTTAGGAAAACTGATTTAGTAACAAAGTTAAACATGCCTGCCGAAAATCCGATATTCATTTAGATGCCACCAGAATTGGGAAAAAAGTGACGCTAGGTATCATTATTCTTTTGGCAAAGCGGGTTCCTACTGGCGCAGTTAAAAGCTTTGAAAGAGAGGTTATTTGTTTGAGTTCTTACGCTAGTGAACTAAGAAAATAGAATATAGAAGACATAAAGAATCGTAAATTGTTTATATTTTGATAACTTAATCGATGTATCAATCCTTATCCATTTTCCATGCAAAAGAAAATATATAATTTCATCCTATGAAAGAGTGAAACTGAGTAATATCGGGATACAATTCTGAATTCTCCAGAGAATTATATTTGAAATTTGTGATAATATTATGGTGTAATATTTATATCAGAATTACATAATTTCGAGAAATTTAAAAATCGTGATGACAAACTTTCGACGATAAAGATAAAATTCTGATTTTAAATTTATAGTAGTAAAATATTACTAAAAATCGGGAAGCGGGGAGATTTTCAGATTTCAAAGTTGAACATTCTTTTCTGTATATTTTACATATTTGAAATAACATAACATAAAAGAAACAAATGTCAAGAAAATAATTTATATCCACTACACAATTTTCCCCTCACATTCTTGGAGTTAACTGTTGTTGATTAACTACTGAATTTGAAATAAAATTTTGTTATGCATTCCGTAAGACATCGAAGTAGCGAATTAAGAAAACAATTTATTTCGAAAGCTGAAATTTACCCTTACACCCAGTTTATTCCGTTTTATTACCAGTGTTCATTCCTTTTTTCACTGTTTACAGTCAGGGAAATTGTCTTTCGTAGATAACAATTACTCTGAACTTTAGACCTCAATTAACGATAGTTAGACCCCCATGAAAAGTAATTTAATCCCTCTGTAACCTCTCTTCCATTTCAACGCTTTATTTTCTCATCTAATACTTCAGGGATTTTTTCATCCAATGAAAAAAAGAGAAAAAGAAAAATTAATTGAAATGCAACACTGTGTTTAAAAAAAATAAATGAATGAAAAAATTTAAATAAGATCCATTGTTTGTAGCATTCACACAGCTGAAAAGAAATTTCTAGGAAAACTTTCAGGTAGACAGAGTTTATTTTGCATAAAATAAGCACAAAGAGGTAATGAATAAATGTAATGTACGGTCGTTTATTTCCAAACGTTTAATGAAGTTGTTACTTCAAATAACTGATATTGAAATAAGTAAAAAATATTGAAAACGTGAATTTTCGATACTTAAAATGGGTAATATACTGAGAATTGTAAAATGCATACATTTCATGTTTAAAATTAATTGAAATAGTAAATGAATCAACTTAAATGTTTACATAACCATTAATGTAATGATATTTTTAAAACAATGCAAAAGTGACCCTGATATTACAGTTACAATTTTCTTCTGATACAAAATTTAAAAAAAAAATCAGAAATGCTTTATGATAAGCAGAACGACTTTTTATTATACTTTATTACAAAACATTCGCTTTTGAATTACCCTGAAAGAAAAAAAAGGAAAGTCATTTATAAAATTATTACTTTAAAAAGCAACATAAAGACAATTCCTCTGTCATTATGAATTCGCTAAATATATTTGTTTTAGTGTAAAATAAATAATATTACTTTCCAGTACTCTTATCTATGAATAATTCTAAAAAAACGTTTTTTGTTATTAGTTTACTCGGAAATTGATAAATTTACTTATCATACTTGAATGTTGTTTCTTGTATAAATATTAAATTTTGCCTGGAAGCTTTGAAGTAATACAATAATATATTTAGGAGCATAAGGAATGTGCATTTTTTTAATTAAAAAATACTGTATTTTATAATTACGTCAAATTCAATGTATATTTTTGTGAGGTTTATTTTTGAGATACATTTCAAACTTCTTATAAAAACTCAAAAAGCTTGCTTTCTTACATACGACGACTACCATGTAAAAGTCTTAAAATTTAAAACTTCACGTCTCCACTTTTCGGGGAGGTTATTAAACCCATCCTATTACCCCACACGGAAACCAGTGTATTAACACAACCTTCATTCAAGTAACTTATTCATATTTCTCCCATAAATATGTAAAAGTTGCTTCTGTATCAGCATTTTCAATCTATTTAATGTACTTTCTATATATAAAAAAGATTATCTCTTCTAGGTATTATAAAAAAATACCTTCAGACTAAAAGCATAATTAAACCCCATTTTCTTAATTTCTTTATTAAAGTAGAAAAAAAAAGTGTTCATTGAATGAAAGGGAAGCAGCCATTATTTACATTAGGAACATAATGTACTTACCGCGTATTTTAACTCTGTACTTCCTTTTCTAATTAATCTAAGAAGTTCTGCTTTTATTAGCAGATAAGGATGAAAAAGTGGCTTATTTGAAAAGTCCAAAATTAATCAAATTATAGCTCTTATTCAGCATTTCTTATGCGAGATTTTTTCTCACTTTTATGTTGGGTAAACATATACTATTATTTAAAAATAATTTAGCGTATAATTAATTTTATAGATTTGAATGTAGTTATAAAGTGGTAGTACTTATTCCTTTAAATGGTAGCCGCGAAATATTAAAAAATGTTTAATCTAGAGATTTATGCTTTGATAGTTTTTTCGTTTCAGAATTTTTTTAAGTAGAAATGCGTAAATTCAAGTGCCAAATGGTATTTTTTTTATTTAAAGCGCTTTCACTTCTTTGATGGTAATTATTTACTTGTTCCCTTCTAGGAATTAAGATAAAAAATGTAACTCGTGCATAGTTTTAAATTAGGATTAGTCAATAATTCTTTTACTTAAATTTTAGAATTCTTACACAATTCAAGATTTTCTATTATTTTACAGTTTCTTCTGTCACTATGATCCAGGGATGCAGCGAGAAGTTTAAAGATCTAACCTGGGAAGCAACGATGAACAGAGAAGAGGAGTTCCACCAAATCTTTGCAACGATAAGATTGAACAAGTTAAGCCTAAAAGACACTTAAGTATTTGTTTTTAACAACTGTCCGTACTTAAGTATTAAGTACAACCTTTCCTCTCGAAAGAGAGCATTATTTTATGAGCATCACAAATGGAACTAGCCAAATTTTAACAGTAAACAACTTGATAGTTCTACAATAAAAAGAAAAGAAACGTAATTGAATTGTTGAAAATTTTACAAAATATTTTTAATAATAGTTAAGAGAAATAAAAAGCTCTCCTCCTTATGTATTTGGATTTGGAGTTAGAGTTACTCTCACACATTCGAAGTAGAAATTAAATTTAAAACAAAATATTTCTATCAATTGAAAAAATAAATATATTTTATCAGAGATTTTAAATTTGTTACAAAAATTTTCGGAATATTTTTAAAATTAAACTTATGAAAAATATGTTAATAAAGAATGTTTAGTAAAGTAGTTGTAATAAAGTAGTTTATTTTACTTTCTTAAGGCGAAGAAATATATATTTTTCTCTCTTCTTCTAGGAGAAACGAAAAATGGAAGGATGAATTTGTGAACGCCTGGAAACCATGAAAATAGGGTTAAATTGTATCAAACGGGGATCAAACAGGGGATCTTTTGTTTACAAAGCCTGGCGTTGTAACACAGCCGCGTGGATAAAACGCTGAACGTGGTAGATGGCTGAAGTGTGAAGGCCCGCGTTCGGGCCTACCGCTCGTCTGTCGATCTAACGGTCTAGAGTTTAGGGCAGTTTCCTCTAGATAAATCGTGAATACGCGTTAGTACAGCTTAAAAAGTCCTCCGACCTATGCACTCCCCATCCTTAGGCAGATACCCCTCGTGCAGGCTTGCCATAACACAAAACACATACCCTTAACGTCCACTAATTCGCATCAAGAGCAGATGCAACGACTTTGGTCTTATTAATTTTAATATTCGAGCTTTATTATAGACATAGATTTTGTTTCGTCTGAAATGGAGGAGCTTTTCCGAAGTACACTTTAAACAGTGACTACGCCATTTACACTTAAGGCATTGACTTACTTTATTCTGTCTGTTTGAAAACAAAGAAAAAAAAAGCATTTATGCAATACACACCCTCAATCTCTAGCAACAAAAAAGTAACCATTTCGAAGTAATTGATCGTTAATTATGGTATTAATAACGCAGACTGTCAGACAAACTGAAATCAAACAACTTTGATAGAAAATAAGAAAGGAGGAACTTTTTTCACAGCTAATGTTCTTTATTAGTTGTTATTTTGTTAAGGCAAACCACGCTTTGTGTCAAATGGGAGAATGCCTTGGTTAGAGAACTTTTAATCTCTGTCAGACCAACGAGCTAGTAAAATACTAACGACGAGCTACAAATCTCAGCACTTTTAACTCCAACTACTTACAAAAGGCACTTACAAATTAGTGTTACTTACAAAAGGCATAGTATTACTTACAAAAGGCACATAACATGCTAAAACTACTTTAGCTTTGAAAATTACAAAAGGCTCATAAATTATTTTCCAAATTTTTTGATTTTCAGTGATTTAAATGATTATCAGGAATTTTACAGTTAAATATTTTTTCGGAAATTGCTATGGGCAGAGAAACTTTTAAATAAAAATTCCAATATTCGTAATGCGTTTTCAGTGTGGCATTAACAATTTTTATTTACACATTTTCCACAACTAAATTCAAAAAGAATATTTAAAATATATATTATCTACTTAAATCACAAGTGCTTTTTGAAATCCGTAGGAGATTAAAACATTATTTGTTGGCAATCACAAATAGTAGCATATGCTACTATGCAGTAACATATACCAGCATAGCTGCCAACCTTCCCGATTTCTACGGGAGAAGCGCGATAACCTAATGATTAGACTGTTTGGTCTGTGATTCGAAAGTGATCGTTAGGAACCATTGTTTAATGCTTCTAAGTTTATGATTTTGAAATTTCTTACACCACTTATTAGTTGTTTTTGAGAAGTACCTATATTCAGGAGCTACTTTTCCTTCTGGTGATAAAACAATGCCCAAGTAGGTATGTCTGACGTTTTCAAGATCTCACCCTAACTCTCACGCGAACCATGGCCTGTCTCAGGTAGTTTACCCGGATACATCGTTTTCAATGAAAAGTTTAATCGACGTCATTTTCACGTCACTAATTTAAAATTCCATTAAAATCTAAATAAATCTAACAGACTCTAACATCAAACCTACAACATTAGCGGGATAGATCTGCTTATTCTGAATTTCTGATGACCCGTGAGTACATTCTGCCCTCTCTCTTGATGAACTAAAAAAAAAAAAAAACAGTAAAAGTAAAATAAAGAATAAATATCAGTAATCAAAACTCTTACTGCTTTCAACTAAACAAGCAATATAAAACACGATATTTTTAAACTTCTGTCCAGAAAAATGGTGAAATTGCTTTTTCTGCTATTTACTTTAAAAAAATAATTTTATTTATCTAGAAATATTCCCGTTGATCCATCAATAAGAATTAATGATCGCACTTCAAGTAGTTCAGTTTTCTGTTATCACTTTAGCAAATGTAACTGTAACCAATAGTAATTACTGATGTTATTCTTGAAAGATGGTTTTTGCTTATTTTTAAGATATCCATTAATGAAAATTCTTTAAGTTGGAAAATATTTTCACTGCGTGGAACAAAAATACGCTATTTTATTCAACCATTTAGCATGATCTAATCACAATTTAATAAAATACTGCTGTGTTCTTGTTATTTTTAGCTTAATTTATATTTATATTTTGTTTCGATAATTTATCTTTTTTTATAATTTGTAAGTACTGTAACGGCAAACATATTTGAAACCGATTATTATTTTATGAATAATCTTATTTTTTGGTGTATAATGATTTGGCATTTGAAAGGAATTTTTTTCTTTTAGCAAATAAAAATGTTAAGCACATACACACAGAAAAGGACTTCAATCGCCGTACTGATTACTTAACTTAATATATATATATGTCGTGCGCGAGTGGTTTAGGAACAGCACAAACGGCAACGTCCATCTGGAATATTTTATTGAGGCATATTTATAAGTTATGTACAGAAGAGTTTGAAAGTATCTCGAAGTCAGGAAGAGCTGCTCTGCGGTAAATGTCTCCTAGTTTTGTTAGTTAAGTTCACAGAGTGTCCGCTAGGCGGTAGCTCTGTCTTTCCATCATCTAGTTGGCCCACAAAATCATAACAAAATCCTCATCTGTTAAATTAACAGACATGGGAGGCGCCTGCTGGCGAGACACCTTTATGATTGACAGGTTTGACCCTCCAAGTAACAAGTATTGCACCATGTTTTGAAATTACAATTTATAGTCCAGATGCCCCCAAAGTGAAAGATGTTTTTAATTAAGTGATCGCTTGTATGACATATATATATATATATATATATATATATATATATATATATATTAAATAATCATTACAGCGTTTGAAATCCTTTTGTGTTTAACCTTTTTATCAGATTCAGATTGTACTCCAGGATAGATTTTACTTTCACACGACTGGAAAAAATTAAAAATTCTCAAAAATAATACTTTCTGTGTTAACCTTAGAACATTTTTAGCGTCTATTTAATCACTGTCAAGGATGTATCTTGCATTAATTTATACGTAGTGACGGAAGTAAATTAAATCATAGAAAGCATAGGACTTTTTTCCTTTTAAAAATGTTTCCTTAAAACTCTAATTCCTTTTAAACATTTACATTTTAATTATCATGAATGTTAGGTTTCCAATAGCTTTTATCAGATTTCAATTAAATTATGTAAAATGAAATACCATTTACCTATTTTCAGTTTTATTCAAGTATTTTTGATAAACACCAACTAACTTTTCCATAGCGATCACAAATAATTATTCCTAGCTTCGTTCTGAAAAATTATTTCATATTTCAATTGATTTTCTATAAGTGTTTTGTGGTTGTTTAGTATTAGTGTTTAAACTCCATTTAAAATATCGTGTGGAGTTTTATTACGACAATAATTTAGATTTATAGTATTGACTATACATTACAGTATTCCTCGACTACTTCGCTTTAACAAATAAAGTTTCACAACGTGTACATTCTTATGTGTATCCTTCAATTTCTTATGAAGTGACTCAAAGCTGAAATAGCATGAAAAAATTACACATGATCATAATACAGTAGATAAAGAGTTATCGCAAAATGTTAGTTATAATTTTATATTTCGTCTTCTTTGTTTAGTACAGAAATTGCTGTTTTACAGAATATAAATTATCGATCCGAATGAAGAACTTTTCCTTTTTATTCTTATTTTAGAAATACTACTTGTGTGATGAAAAATACTTTTTGAGTGGCTGCAGAACTTCACTTCAACGCTTTGGATATAAAGTTTTTGTTCTTTTATTGATTGCCTCAATCATAAAATTTTGGATTTTATTTACTCGATAAAGTTTAGATACCTTAACTTAATTGGGCCGCTAACGATTGAATTATTTAAAAAAATATATCTTTTTAAGTTATTTTGAGTGTTTTTCATTTGAGATCTGTCCTATTTCTTTGGAATGCTTAATAATGTTCTTACTTTATTTTTAGTTACTACTTTCAGTGGAAAAGTAATATATGTGGTTATTGCTTTCCATTATTAACATGGCTATGCAAGAAGTGTAACTTTAAAAATTTGAAAATGCTCCTATATAGCTCAAAAACTAGTTTTTTGGTGTTTTTTGTGTGTGTGTGTGTGGAGCAAATGATTTTTACACCATATACTGTTAGAGCGTTAGACTGTTAGAGCGTTGTCTGCTTTCAATCAGACAATGCTATTGTCTAATTTAATTTCCCTACTTTCAACTTTAAATGGTCTTCTAAACGTGGTGAAATATAGAAACAAATATCTACAGTATGAAACAGCGATGTAAACAACTAAAGATTTGTTAAAATTTGTTTAGAGCAAAAAATCCTTTTTCTGTCTCAAATATGAGTTTTCAATAAAGTAAGAATGTTTTCAATTCTGTTATTTGTTCTGTTTTTAAACCAAAATCACCTACTTATTTGAATTTTTATCTGACGACAAAATAAATGAATAACATAAAACAGAAACCTAATAAACTTTTTCGCCAAAAGAATAGCTTATCTGTCTATGTTTCTTCAACTGCAAGCCATTGAGCTGTACATTAAAACACAGCTGTTTAACTGTTCTTGCGACGTGAATATAGATACAGACCAAATTCACCATCGACTTTTGGTTCAAATTGGGCAAAACAGAAAACGTATGAATGAAATGGTGAAGCACTTTTCCTTAAGCATGTTCTATTCAGCTTTTCTCTTTCTGAAATATATACTTCCAAGCATGGCAGAGCATTAGTAAAGTTTCTTCGAGAAACAGCTAAATAAGTTTGTAATTCAATCAGTGATTTCAAGGCGTCCTTGAAATTAATAGATGTACCTCATATTTCTTCTGCTGTATTTTTACTTTCCGAACATGTACCATGTAAGGAAAGTATTGTAATCAGGAAAAAATTCGACTTCGAGATTTTGGTGTATTTGCACGTTTTGAGGTCTTCTGAATTCATTTATGCTATTTTTACGAGATGTGTGTGTGTTGCGTGTGAGTGAACACAATAGATCCTAAACGGGGCGTTCGAATGTGCTCAAATTGGGAATATATGTTGTAAACCGCCGTCACAAGACCGGTATTGATTTTGGTGTGTATAGGACTTATAATTTTTCTACAGGACTACGACAAAGATTTCTTTTACATTATGGCCTATGGGGGGGGAAATTCTTGAAAGTGCGCCAGCGTTTAAACGGTACATTTGATTGAACTCAAATTGGGTATATTTGTTATAAACCACCATCGTAAGACCGGTATTGATTTTGATGTGTATAGGACTTATAGTTTTTCCACAGGGCTACGACAAAGATTTCTTTTACATTATGATCTATGGGGAGAAATTCTTGAAAGTGCGCTAGCGTTTAAACTGCGCATTCGATTGAGCGCCTGTTTGGTATATATGTTTAAATTATTCATCGATTAATATTTATTTAAATGCTTGGTAATGATCTTAATCGTAAGCGTTCGGAAAGTCGAGTGGAGTCCCTCCAGACTTTTTTTGTTGGAACTTAAGACTGTTCATAACAGTAAATATGTTTTGGCCTCCTTGAGAATAAGAGGGATGAAGTTGTCCAACGGAAATCTTTATGGAACTCCTGCATTTCTTTTTTGATTGATGAAAATTTGCAAAACTACTCTTGCGCAATTCACCAAAAGATCGGAGAACAGCCATAATCTAAACCTATTTATCTCGTTTTTTTGTGAGACAGAGACGGACTCCCGATGGAAGTCGGTCGCACCAGGAGACTTGCAAGTCACCAATCTACTAAAGACTGATTCGCAGTGTCTACGTGTCAGCAAGGAGATAAATCCGTTTGTCCAAAACGAAAAATACGATGGTCTGCAATTACCCTTTACTTGTTCATACCAGTGACCTTCGCAATCACTTTCCGATGTGGTAGAAAATAAGACTGTGTTATTTTCCCCATGAAGACACCATTTATCCTCCTTGATACGCCAGGGATCAATCTATTCAATAATTCCCGTTGACCTTCTAAAGACATTAGAAAATTCCTAGATTGTAAATTAAGCCCCCCTAAACTGACACAATAGCTGCAATAAAATTATGTAACTGTGCATGTGTTTGCTTGTATATGGAAGTCGGTAACCGATTCAGATTACAGAAGAAGGCGAAATACTTCGCGAAAATAAATGAAGCCATTTGTTAAACATATTAATAACATATTTTAAACTCTGTCAAGTTTCAAACTAGTATTTAGTTTGCTATTCTTTTAACTGGATGTTCCAAAATGTAAAACTCACTTTTAAGATTGTTTTGCTAAAACGCAGTAAAATAAATAATTAAATCCATCAAAAACTTTTCAAATTGCTTATCTTAAAAAAATATGTCGAAATAAAATAAAATTAACTGTTAAATTAACACACAATCTGTGGGAAACAAAAGAAAAAACCTAAAATTTGCAAAACTACTCTTGCGCAATTCAACAAAAGATCGGAGAACAGCCATAATCTAAACCTATTTATCTCGTTTTTTTTGTGAGACGGACTCCCGATGGAAGTCGGTCGCACCAGGAGACTTGCAAGTCACCAATCTACTAAAGACTGATTCGCAGTGCCTACGTGTCAGCAAGGAGATAAATCCGTTTGTCCAAAACGAAAAATACGATGGTCTGCAATTA
The DNA here is from genome assembly GCA_038373885.1 of Cheiracanthium punctorium. Classification (NCBI taxonomy): domain Eukaryota; kingdom Metazoa; phylum Arthropoda; class Arachnida; order Araneae; family Cheiracanthiidae; genus Cheiracanthium; species Cheiracanthium punctorium. The sequence goes on along the minus strand of JAWZYV010016180.1, from coordinate 1,045,691 downwards.
CCCTTTACTTGTTCATACCAGTGACCTTCGCAATCACTTTCCGATGTGGTAGAAAATAAGACTGTGCTATTTTAAAAATAAATAATTAAATCCATCAAAAACTTTTCAAATTGCTTATCTTAAAAAAATATGTCGAAATAAAATAAAATTAACTGTTAACACACAATCTGTGGGAAAACAAAGAAAAAACCTAAAAATATCTACACCACAAAATATTACATGTCTCATAATGAACAACAGCAACAAAAATTCTGTTACGTTCTTTTTTAATGTACGTCTTTAAACGACTAGATTTCAATTAATTTATTGCAGGTAGGACTATATTTATTGAACGATCCATAACTTTTGGCACTGTTTAATAATATATATTATTTATTTATTTATTACCTCCATAAACTGAACGTCTTAGACTATCTTTTTAAAAATAGTGCAATTAGCTTTGATTTTACCTGAAGACAACTCCACATATAACGATTATTCAATTAGTGTTCCTTTAGTAAACAATGCAGAAATAGGATTATAATCGTTCTCCATAACAATGGCACCCATTCCCTTCTCCCTCCAAAAAAGAAGAGCAGTCGAATACAAACAATTTCCTTTACCTCATCAATTTCCATTTGCTTATCCCCAGTCCAACAATTACTTTCAGCTGTTTTATCTACATCGATTATCATAATCAATATCTCATGATAATCATTTATATCTTTATCTTCTTATTTAATTCAAAAAGATGTCCATTAATGAAAATTCATCGAACAGAAATACATCTTTAATAACGAAATGATTTTTTTTCTATGTTAGTTACTTTGCATTTCATGAAATTGATTTAGGGTCCAAGTATTTCTTTCACGGTTATGATTTTAGTTTATCGTGTATGCATAATTTAATAATATATTTCCTTGACTGTTAATAATATTGAAGCATATTTACGCGAAGTAAATATAATAATGTTTGAATTTAAATTATCCTAATGTTTACATTTTGATGAATTTTTAGGAAAAAAGACATGTGCAATCATTTTTGACACACGGTATAATTTTTGCATAAAAATAATGATTTTTTATTGCAAAGATATTGTAAGTGCGACCGTATGTGTGGTGTAAATCTACAGGAATAAAATAAATATTTTACCTAAATTAGTTTTTAAATGTAGTTATTAAAAATTTATTTTATGTATATCTTTTACATGCACTAAGAAAGGAATAATCACTTTTAGAAAAGTTTTTTTTTTATGTCCGTTTGTCCAAAAACAGCTTTTTCCACGCAGAAAAGTGAAAAAGAATTTTAATAACGTAACAGATTATTTTGTTTGTTTTTTGCTAGACGAGGCTAGCTTTATCACATAAAGTGTCTTTTAGAACTGCGACACGCTGACTGATACATATTTGATTATCGTGTAAAAATGACTGAAGCAAATATATAAAAATTTAAAGTGATTTAAATGCCAGATGAAGGCTGCTGAGGCCACAGAACGCGTTGTTTAAAGCTACTTCCTTCCTTTCCGGATTCGCCTGAATTCATTTCCTTTTAAGAAGGTAGGGCATTTCTGAACATCGGCCCTTGTACGAACTGCTTCAACCGCGGAGAGGCCTTTCCAAAATAAAAATTTGAGAACACGTACACCGTACTGCACAGTGGCTATTCGTGATACCCTGGCAATCATTTAATAGCAAGTCTGACGATTTAACCACAGAAATGTCATTGCCTCTAGAATATAATACTGTATTATAATTTTAAAAGAAAGACAAAAGAAAAAGAAAAAAATCTCTCTTATATACAGCAAAAATGTGACAAAAACAAAACAAATGTTTTCAAGACGAAAAATCTATATTAAGTCTGGTAATTACAGATTACATTTTTTGAAAATCAGCACATAAGAAACACAAACACACACACACACCTATACATACATACCTATATTAGAGTGTATAAGAAAAACAAAAAAATAATTAGAAAATCCAAGTTTCAGTATGATAAAAGGTTGTCACCATGATTACACACATTTACTAACTTTCTTTGTAATAGAAAAATAATTAAGTCTTCCGCAATGGACTTTAAGATCATAGGCGTAGAGTTATATGGTCCCGTGGGGCTCGAGCCCCCCCCCAATAAATTGATAATAGGGGCTGAGCCCACCCAATAATTTACCACTAAATACAGAAAACTAATTTATACTAACATAAAAAAATGTATTTCACGCCATTTACAAACGTTTAAAAAAAGCCTTTACTTGTACTTTTAAAAATTTTCTTCTTTTGATTTTAATCATGATTTAGTATTCATTGTGACGCCACGTAACTCACAATGTTACTATAAGCTGCCCTCGCCAGGCTCTGGTCAATTAAAATCGGATTATGCAATGTAAAGTATGAAATGAAGAAAAGTTCAGATGTGTCTAAAATGCACTGTCTCATCGAAAATGTTTTTTTTTCTGCTTTGGTTTTTTTAATTTGCTTCTATTTTTAACTTATAACATGGTAGAAAGATGCTAACATGGATACTTACCTTACATAGGTGTTTAATTCTATGGACCTATAGAGCTCGAGCGCCTCCAATAATTTACACTTATATATAGTACGCCATAGCTGCCAACTACTACGGAACCACTTTTTGTGAACAGTATATTTTTTAATTTTTTTTTTCAAAATAGTAACCAGCTCGAACGCGCAGCACAAAAATGTTGCTATATTTTAAGCCGAAAAATCATGCAGAAAAAGTGGTTAATTATATTCCGTAGTAGTTGGCAGTTATGGGTAAGTTATATGTACCTGAATCAGTGGCGTAGCCAGAAATTTTTCATGGGGGGTTACGACTTTTGTATGACAAAAAATTCCTCACGGGGTATGACCCCCCCCTAACCCCCCCCCCCCTTGGCTACGCCACTGACGTGAATATATGTGGTTGTGGGGCCCGGCCCCTCCAATAATTTTGAAAACTTTACGCTTATGTTTAAGATTACACTTATTGGTCTAAAATGTAGATTTTTTATTTTTACATTTATGAATATAAAGTAATTGATTATTTTTCAAGTACAAAAATATAAAGTTTGAAACGCCAAATGATGTTAGAATTTTTATTTGTTTCTGTAAATACATATATAGGTTTCTCTGAATTTAAAAAAAGAAACATATTTTCTTCCAACTATCCAAAAATTTCATTTTTTTTTCTTGAAAATTTTAATTTTTTTCAGGCTTCGAAAAAATTTTCACAACCATCCAAATAAAATTTATCTTAACTTTTAGTATATTAGTCTCAACTTTACTTAGAGGTAGGGGGGGGGATGTTTCAGACAACTAGGAATTGAAAAGAAAATACAACGTCTAATATTTATGTTCAAAAGGTTACAAATATGGTGGTTAAACATTCAATTTAAAAAAGCTATTGTTAGTTAACACCCGAGAGAAAAGTCTTACTTCTTGATTATTATGTACTGGTATTTGTAAATTTCAAGTAACGCTTCATTTCAAACTTTGGTAGGTATTTTTCGTTAACCAATCTTGACCTGATGAAGTCATCTCCCTCTTTGAAACTACAAACAGAGAAAGGCTGTCGTAACCTATTTCTTAAATTCTCTCAATTGCCTAAGTGTGAAGAAACTTTAAACTCATTTCTATTTCTAGTTCCTGAATCAACAACCAACTCAGTCTCTTGCTTGCTTAAGTTAGTTATTAGGCATGGTTCAGTTACTGTAATAGATTGTCAGACAATTAGATCGATGTAGTCTTCTGCTTCAAAATGAATTTGTAATAGTTTGAAAACCATTTTTCCTTTTAATTTTGCTTGTTCAGCTTTTTCTATCCTTTTGCTTGCCAGAGGTCTAATGTTGTATTCCAGAGTGAAACGACATTTCCAAAAGGAGGTGTGCACAGTCCGCATGCCAAATTTGGTCGCAATCTGCTCACGCGTTTCAGCTGTAGAATGCTGTTTATAGGGAACTTAAATTATAACCACCCTGTATATCGAGTACTCCTTTAAACTAATAAACTTTATTTTAATTTTTGCAGTTATAAGTAACTAGCCGCCTCTGACGACCAGTTGGTTCGCCATCTTAATAAATCTTGTGCGGAGAGAATCCTGTTTCTCTCCGGATTCCGTGGCACAGAAATCTCTCAGATTCTGAATGGAATTTAAAATTAAGATGGTTACAAACAGGGGCGGTCCTAGGGTAAGTGGCGCCCCCTTTTATGCTCTACTTAGTTTTGGGGTTCGAAATGACGCCCTTCGAAGCCGGTGCCCCAACGAGAGGCTTACTTTGCTTACCTCGTCGGGTCACCCCTTGTTACATAAATAAGATGGTTTAATGATAAAAACCTACAAAAAGTACAAATCATTTTCTTGTTATATTAATTCTGAAGAGCTTCTAGATATATTGTCTGTTATCAAAAAACGGAACGGAAAAAAAAGTGTAAGAAAATCTGAAACACTTTCAGATTTTAAATACGCACTAAATTGCTATATATTAAAAGCGTATAATAATATATGCGTCTTCCCCATTTTCCTTCCTAGTTCCGTTAAGTTGGAAAGTGTATCATTATTCATGAGTGTGATTAAACAAAATTAAAATTGATATTTCTAACATCCTTTTTCTGAATGTAACACAAAAAAAAATGCTCAGAAAAATGCACAATTCGAACTGAATGAAAGCTTCAAAAACTTATTTTTAATTTGTTTATTTGTATAATATGTATTTCGGATTTGTGTGCTTGGCCCGAATTCCACTTATAAATCCGCGTCAGAAAGAAAAACTTATTCAGGTATATTCTTTATCTACGTATAGCATACGATATAATAAATTTATTTAATAAAAACTGTATTCTATAAATTTGCGACATCTGTCGACTGCCCTATAAAATAAAAACGTAATTGTATTCTATTTTTTGATAAAATATAGTTTTTTGTATATTATAGGAACAGTGTTTTTTTTGTGCTATAAAAAGTAGCATGTATGTTAATCCAGGACTTCAACTGTCTTTAATCCGAAGTTAATCGAAATCCGTTAAACCGTTTCAGCGTGAAAGAGTATTAAACATACATACAAACATTGACATTTATAATATTTGCACGATAGGATTTCGCATTATAATCTGCATCCGCAAGTTTTAATAAAGTTTAATATATTTAATTTTTTTATTATTTTTTTTACGTTTCCTTCTGCAATAAATCATTCATTAGTTACACTGATTGAATTTATTGGATTTTGTCTTTTAAATCAGCAATTAGCTTTGATCTTACCTAAAAATCATTCCACATTTAATGATTATTCCATTAGTGTACCTTTAGTAAACAATGCAGAAATAAGATTATAATCACTCTCCATTACAATGACACCACCCCTTGATCTCCAAAGAAGAGCAGTCCAATCCAAACAGTTTCTTTCATCTCATCAATTTCCATTTGCTTATCCCCAGTCCAACAATTACTTTCAGCTGTTTTATCTACATCGATTGTCATAATCAATATCTCATGATAATCATTTATATCTTCATCTTTTTATTAACTTCAAAAAGATGTCCATTAATGAAAATCCATCAAACAGAAATACATCATTAATAACGAATAATTTTTTTTTTTTCCTTATTTTACTTACTTTGCATTTTCTCAACTTAGTTTAGTTCTCGAGTCTTATTTTCTAGCGGTTGTGGTATCAGTTCATTGCATTGATTCGTAACTTGATTATTTATGGTCTGAGATTCTATCAATACTGAAACGTATTCATTCCAAATGAAAAGAACAGTATTTACTTACGAATACAAAATGTTTTAATAATTAGATTTCGATGCATTTAAACAAAATTAATATCTTAAATGTAAGGTAATTTGAAAAGTGTGGAAACGGGTTTTGTATAAATAAACGTGTTTCTTAATACTAATACATTAACCCTTTAACGCACTGTGATCCCGCTCTGGGAACACCAAAGTCTGGCGTTTTGACTGTTGCCAGTCACGAAGAATAGATTGGATTTCTATAAAAAAAATAGTTGCAAGTGACATAGCTCCACAAGAATCCTTTACTTTTTAGCAGGTCATTTCCCGTAAAAAAAATTGTCACGATTCTTTTTAACAGCACTGACATCTGCTGAAAAATGGAAGAATGCGAGAACAGCTGAATAGATGGCCCAATGCTCAAAAAAGGGCTGCCGTTGCCATCGCTCGACTTAACTACCAGCAAGATGGCGGACGATCGAAACGTTCATTGCCTGCCACAGATGGCGATGCCGGCACAGACCTGGTTCACACAGTTCAAAAAAGAGTCTCTAGATCTGTGGCAGGCGATGAACGTTTCGATCGTCCGCCATCTTGCTGGTAGTTAAGTCGAGCGATGGCAACGGCTGCCCTTTTTTCAGCATTGGGAAAGGGTTGCGCCTCAAAGGGTTAAAAAATAAAAGCATTTTCTACTAAAAAACACTCAAAATACTGATGTTAAACGTTAAAATAAATAAAAACTTTGTGAAAAAACACACATAAAATGATACTTATAACAAGATACGATCGTTTGGATTGAAAATTTATTCACTCTTCCTAAGTCAAAAATCTTCGTCTCAAGTTCCCACTGTTTTGTGAGACATTTGACTGACCAAGACTGAATAAATATTCAGTCGAAACAATCGTATCTTGTTATAAGTATCATTTTATGTGTGTTTTTACACATTTTTTTATTTATTTTAACGTTTAACACCAGTATTTTGAATGTTTTTTCCGTAGAAAATGCTTTTTTATTGTTTGCCTAAATATTTTATTAAAAGTATTTTCTGTGTCAATAGATATGCAGAAAAAAAAAAAAATACAGAAATTATTACAATTATTCAAAATTTCTCGAGAACCTGCCGAAAGTGTTACGATTGAGCCATAGGCTCCGATACCACGGGAGTAAACAATACCAAATTTGCAAGATAACATTACTAATATTTTATGATTTTTAATTTTTAAAATGTTGTAAAAATTCATTTATAATTGCCATCTATTGGACATTTTTTTAACTAAACGTTCTGAAAAATTCCCTTGGGCGAATCTTGTGTACAGTCCATATGCCAAATTTGGTAGCAATCTGCTCACCAATTAAAGTTGTAGAATGCTATTTATAGGGGTAGTTTAACTATAACCACCCTGTACATTTAAAATACGTACAAATCAGCTGTAGGCTTAGATTGTATCCAAGTATTATTGAACATGTAACATATATTAAATTTGTAGATATCTATTACATATCGCAGACAAATAAATTGCGGTGAATTTCCATAACGGTAATCTTCTTTCCTTAACCTCCCCCACAAACAGAAAAAAAATCCTGCTTCATTAATTTCCATTTGATACCAAATCCAACAGTTATTTTCATATGCTTTGTCTGAATCGATTATCGTTATCTGCATCGCATGATAATTGATTATGTTTCTATTTTTTTCTTTATTCAAAGATGCTCATTTATAAAAATTCGTTGAAAGCATCTTTAATGATGGAAAAATCAAAAAACTTTTTCCACATCATTCGGCATTTTCATTGCTTCATTGGGTGTACGGCCTTTAATATTTTTTGCTGTAGTCGCTAAAGATCTTTGAGCATGCATAATCTAATCATGCATTCGTTTTTATTGGGGATTACTTTATAAGAATGATATTTATAAATAACATAAGATACGAAAGAATTCATAATCTCAAATTCTAATATACACAATAATGCATAAATAAATTTTTCAATAATTGATTCATACTTGTTATAACATTTTACGCAATAGAATTTATTGAAATTCGCATTTTTGACTGCACTCATTATAACGAACCTGTGTTATAACTTACTTAAAGACCATTTCCCAATTAAAGTCCTATATACGTACGTAGATGGCTCAAAAAATAAAGTGAACAATAGTTATCACTGCTGCACATATTTCTCGAGAGATTTAAATTCCTTGTCTTGATACAGCAGACGATCACAGAAATCAAATGCCACTAGACGGAGCTAGTAATACCAAGTTATCTGTAGCGCTTCTGATAGAACATGTTGGATGATACTATAACATTTTTTGAAGATTACCTCGAAAATCTTGCCAGATATAAGGACAATCTTTCGCCAAATTTAACGCAAAAATAGAGTTGTGTTGGAAAGTGTTTTATAATCAATGTGTTTGGCATGATTTATCATTCTTGTTTTCTGAAAACATTTAGCATTTTTAATAATTTTAGCTCTGGGTGACTCATGCCATCTGACTTACAATAAATGTTTTCCGTATCAGATAGCAGGTTAGTTATAACATGTTAATGTTTTCATTAATACATAGATATACAGGGTGGTCACAAAGAAAGTTTCCCGACATAATGACCTCTAACGGCCGTTTTATTTAACCTATTGACATGAATTTTCAGATATAGGTTTTTGAAGATATGCTCTATAGCGCTAACGGTTACAGTTAAAGTGAGTAGAAACTCGAGATTTTCCATTGGCAACACCCAGTTGTTTTGGTCTCAAAGTGTTCGGCGCACTCCAAAACCCCTAAAAACACTTTTGAATGGAAATTCTAACCCAAAAAACGAAGCCGTAATGAGCCGTAATTGCCGCGCCGAGCGTCAGCGGTGGAAGCCGGGCACCAATCGCTGAGACCGTAGGAAGGGCCGAAACGGTTTCATTTGGTATTTTCCACAAGTGTGCCATCGCATGCAATGATACATTGCATTCTGGAGACAGTGGACAGTGCAGCCGAATGCAGCATTTCTCGCGGAATGTTTGCAATCTCTCGTCTGATTGAATCTTTCAATTCTCCGTTTTTTGGATCAGAATGTCCATTCCAAAATGTTTTTAGGGGTTTTGGAGTGCGCTGAACACTTTGAGGCCAAAAAAACTGGGTGTTGCCAATGGAAAATCTCGAGTTTCTACTCACTTTAACTGTAACCGTTAGGGCTATTAACTTGTCGCTCACAGGATCTCGAGCGCATACCTTCAAAAAGCTATATCTGAAAATGCATGTCGATAGGTTGAATAGAACGGACGCTAGAGGTCATTATGTCGGGAAACTTTCTTTTTGACCACCCTGTATAAAATTATTTAGTATAACTACCATATTTCCTTCGCGTATTTTTCAAAGCTCTTTCAAAAAAATATGCAGAACAAGAAATTTCGAAACTAAGCAAATTCTCTCGGCCGGACTGAGAAATGTCTAAAACTTCTTTTAAATTTGTAGTCTTACAAGAGGTGCTCTTATGGTACTAAATGATTCTGGGAAATCATTTTGCGCTGCTTTTCCTGCGCTTCTCAATTTTGTTAACCATTTAAAAAAAAATTTATAAAAGTTCCTTAAATCGTACAGATTTATGGTTAGTAAGAACAAATAATCAATCATGCATAGAATCAATAAAAGAACACGAGTGGAAATGTTCTCGGGCACAAAATCTTACCAATGACTTCGAACGTACCAAAAGACCGTTTTCTATGTTATTCCATACTCATGATGACACTCAAAATCCAGATGAAAAACTTATTATCGCATTATTAACATATTATTTTATACATTAAATTACACATTAAAATTAGTTTTTCGAGTATCGATTGAGTTTTAATTTCGTGTTATGGCAAGCCTACACTGGGGGCATCTACTTGCGAGTGGTGTGCCTTGGTTGGAAGACTTTTTAAAGGTTCTAACTCGTATTCGAGTTACATCTGGGGATAACCGCTCAAAACTCCAGATTGATAGATCGGCAGCCGCTTGATGGGCCCGAACGCTTTCACATTTCAGCCATCTTCAATGTCCAGTGTCTTATACACTCCGCCATGGTAGGGCCTCTATTATAATATAGTTCGTAGTCCTTATATCTAAATATAAGGACTACAAACTTAACCCAATGCCGTAATTAAAAAATATAAAAAATTTTAGAGTTTCTAGATTACGAAAACTTACTATGAAAGAAACGTGCATTTCAAGTATGCAAAATGCTCAGTATTTTGTTATTTTGATATTGAAGTGGCATAAAGAGAACTTCACAGTCATAAAAAATATAATGCACTCCCAGTCGAAGAATATGATATATAGTAAGTCATGCAAAATGTCTTTATGAAATATTTTAAAGTTCTTTCTCATACTATAAATAATTATTACTTTGTTCAACTGGCATGATTAAACTTTTTTTCGCTTCAAGCATCACATTCCGCTTCTAGACATTCAAGTAATTTGAAATTTTGCAGTCGTGCAAAGACTCAATAACAATACAATGATATTGAATATGGTGTTTGGAGTATTTATAATTCTTTTACAGGAACGCACAAAAGAATTGCAGTGAAATGCGCTCTATGGGCAGTATTTGTTTAAAGTGTATATCAGACATTCATTTATTTCAAAGAAAACAAAATTGATATACTTTGGTAATGATTTCAAAATAAGGCTCTCCATCGAATACAGTGTGTGAAACATTTATTGTTTTTTGCAGAAGCATTCAAAAGAATTCCAATACATTCCGATCAAAAACAATTTAGGTACATTAATCTATTTCAAGTACAATAACAAGAATGCTGTAACGTTTATTCTTCAGTTAAAGGATAGAAATAACATTTAGCATTATTTTAGAAGGTCTCGAAAAATTACATTTCAAGTGTAATACAGCCTTTATCTCCGAAATGTCACCAAATTAACAAAAGAGCCTAATTTATACTTCTTAGTTCAATTTTTTCAGACTAAAAAATTAAAAATAAATTATAGTTTAAAAAGACTAAAGAAACACGCTTTTAGAGCAATATGAACTAAAAAGTAAAAATAATCTTTAAATGTATAGATTTTGTTCAACAGCAGCTTGATTTTCCACAATTGGGTAAAATTTAACATTTTGATCTAAGTTTGAAATAAAAATAAAGTGACTGACAAAAAAAACAAAAAAAAAACACCTTTAATGTTATAAAAAGCGTGGAGGGCTTTCCACCTGCATTTTCATAGTGACAGTCATTTCGAATATCTCAAATAAATTTAAAAAAAAATTAAATTCCGACACCTGATAAAGCACCCCACGCTTTTTCTAACATTAAAGATACTTTTTTTTTCTTTTTTTTTTTTTTTTGACAATCACTTTATTCTTAGTTTAAACAGTTTAAAATGTTGAATTTTAGTGAATTGCCCACTTGCATGCTGCTGCCGAACGAAATCCGTACATTTAAAGATTATTTTTTACTTTTTAGTTAATATTGCTTTAAAAGCATGTTTCTTTAGTTTTCTTTAAATTATAATTTATTTTTCAAGAAAATTAGGAACTCTTTGTGCAGTTATGTAATTTATATCATGTGCTTCAGTGAGAAACCCTTTATTTTTGATAGAAGACAAATTTCCTTTGCACACTTATTTTGTAACTACACGGAAAATTTTAATTAAGGTTGCGCCTTGCAAAATGACTTCCCCACAGCACTTTTTCATTAATTTCTGTTTTGTAAAGGTATCCTGTTATTAATTTCGGTGGATTATAAACATAAATTATTTCGTCATGAACTAATTATTTCTTTCATAGTTCATCATAAACTAATTATTTCTTTCGACGTTTTACTTAATTTAAAGTCTTTCGTTTAAGGGAATCGATAATATCGGAAATATCAATTTTTCTCTCATTTGTGCAAAGCTTCTTTAAAAATGAAAATCATTAATTATACATCAGTTCCATATTTTTATTTAATTACATTGATTAAAGCAATTTTTCCAGTTGTTACCTTTTAGGGATTTGCTTATTTTTTATTTTTTGTTAGAAATTGGAAAACATAATTATATCATATCTAGTATTTGCCCATCAGAAATTGAAAATTTGAAACACGTCTCTCGTAGTTTGTTTAAAAAAAAATTCCAATAAAAATAAACTAACAGATAGGCACACAACCAGTAATTTAGTACATATTTTTTAACAAAGATTTGATTTATTATTACGGTAAAGTAACATGGGGATAATCTGCCTAGGAAAAGATGCCTGAGGCGGAGAACTTTTTAAGGGCCTATTCGGGTTACATCCTGAGAAAACCGAAAAAAACTACAAGCAGTTAAATCGACAGCTGCAAGCAGGCTTTACATTTGGACCGTGTTCAGTGTCTTACCAAGTCGGTCATGTTCGGTCCAAGACGGTAAATGTATTCAATGTGGCTATAGCTGTTGCCACTTTTTAATAAGAAATATTTAAATTTTCTCGAATGAATATTGTCTGCTTACGAGAGAGACATGCTGATTAAGAAATCTGATGAGCTAACATTATACGAATAAGTATTTTAAAAACATAATTTGAGGAAATTACGCTTTTTGCATGATTCCTTGGACATTTTCCTCCTTGATGTCAAACTATTTTTTTTATTCCATTTGTAACTATTTTCTCTGTAAATGTAACTATTTTCTTTGTAATTCGTATAATGTGAATCGAAACTTTTTTTTTTCTAATGGGCAGGCACTGGCCACAAGCCTTTTTGCCATAACTGTGTCTAAAATTCTGTGTCGTTTCTGTGTCTAAAATAAATATATTTGATTATGTCATTGATTATTATATGGGGAAAAATAATTAAAAAAATAATAACCAAATATTTTACTAGAAAATCACCTTTTTATTTCAGTTTTGTATGTGGTACACTGAGACTTGACTATATTTTATCGCATTCAATTGGAATCTTAGTATGGAAATTTTTTCTTAATATGACGTACTCCAACACACAGTCATTTTTTTCTGAGTTAAAACTCTTAGCTAACTATTTTTGTTAATTTTCTAAAATAAACAAAAAGACTTACGAAAGATTACTGTTTAAATTTCAATACATTTTGGCAATAATATGAACATTAATGACATCTACAAGCAATAGCCGGAATTCCACGTATGGTTCAAAGTGTCTTGCAGGGTTAAACCTGGAAGCCTGATTTTTGAACGAGCTGTAGAAGAATCCAAGATACCAAATATTGTTTGAATTTTTTTAAATATTCATAAAATTCATGAATAAGTATTTCATTTCATTATTGCAGTCATCATATAAAAAGAATATATTGCGATCAACATAGTTTACTTTTTCTTCAATTATATTTGTTTGCCTGTTACAAATGTCTTTTTTAATATGTTACAATAACACCTCTGTTTTTTGTTGATTTTGATTCGGGATCTTTGCAAAAATGAGAATTTTCGGAATCATTTCACTAGTGGCAATATTTTTACACCACAGCTTGCAGCCACATTGGATTTTTGTAGCATTTTTCAACTCGTGACATCAAAATGACGTAGATATGCCTTACGGTACTTGGATTTGTCATGTTAATGATTCACTTTTTTTTTACTTAAGGATATGAAACGGATATCAGAAAAGCTATTCCTAGAACTGAAAGTAGTGAAAAATTACTAAAAATTGGAGAGCGATTGGATTTTCTGATTTCTAATGAATCGGATTTCTAAATTCTTTTCTCGTATGTTTTTTTTTTCTGTGTTTGTATGTTTAACTGTACAAAATTTCAAACCAATCCGTCTGCTCGCTTTGAAGTGTACGTTGAGCATATACACATAACATGTACACATACTTTCGTTTTTATTTATATAGATTTTTACAGGGAGACACAAAACTCTTACAATAGACATTAAGGAGTATGAATAGTCATTGCTTAAAGTGAATTTCGAAGACAGTTGTCTATTTCAAGCAAAAACAATCAGTCTATCAATCATAAAGCTTCAGTAAAATACTCTCGAGGCGGGGCACAGGCACACTGGTGCCTGGCTGTGCGGACACAGCCAGCTGCGCCAAAAAAGAGTATCTAGATCTGTGGCAGGCGATGAATGTTTCGATCGTCCGCCATCTTGCTGGTAGTTAAGTCGAGCGATGGCAACCGCTGCCCTTTTTTCAGCATTGGGAAAGGATTGCGCCTCAAAGGGTTAAATTACAACACAGCTGCTACCATGTAACATTAATTTTTGTGTAAATAAAGATTACTGTTACATGATCGTCTTTAAATCATTACGCTCTATCAGTCAGAAAAACAGCACAGTTTTTCTCTTTTTCTCGGAGATTCCTTTTCATAAATTTTTCAAAAAATCACTAAAACCTTTTGAACAAAATATCTGCAAACATTCTTTAATCGATAAACTTCGGGATGAATGACGCTAAAGCATTTCTTGTGAGATGAAAAAAATAAAGCAGAAAATAAGGTTATAATGTTGGTAGCAATGTGTTTTCATCGCGTTTTCACTTTATCTCCCCTAAGATAAGCCGTGATTTTTAAGGATTAGTGACCGTTCATGATGTAATGATTAATTATGAAGCGAAAAATCTGCTTGCGATTAATAATTGGAGAAGTAATAGATAACAGTTAAGAAAAAATGGTATTTTCTTTATAAATTGGGGGAGTATTAAACCTGATAAAAATAACACATTTATCATTTTCTAATATTATTTTTTAATTAAATGCAACATCTATTGCTTTTATATAAATGAAACATATTTATCATTCCTTAACTTTTTTTGTTATCTAATCATGTTTTTTTTTTTTTTTTTTACAAGAACTATTATTTCTAGACCATTCTGTTCTTGCTGCACTTCGCCAACACATTACGTTCGATTTGATATTCTACTCTACTTCTTTAAATGCAGTCTAAAAGTGGCTCTCACTGCCAATTAGTATTCCCTCGAGGACGTGTAAAGCGAAAGGAAAGTAATCGATTTCCTTTATATTAAAAGCTTTCTTTCTCTTTTTAAGGGGCTATTTCTTTTTACGATATTTATTCCATTTCTAATATCGATGTATAGGGTTAATTTGAGACTGCTTCATTAAGTTCTGTCTGGGCCGATCTTCATTTTCTAAGAAGGTAGTAAGCTTACAGCGTTCCACATAGAGGGTGTTTCACGAAGTACCCCTAACTTTGAACATAAATAACTCTAAAACGGTGACTGATAGAAGCATGAAACTAGTGATATGTTTATCAAATAAAACTTTATGAAATTGATACAGAAGCTACAAAATCTAAGTTACAAACTGCGCTGATAGATGGCGCTTCAAGCGGTAATGCAGATCTAGGAAAATTCTCATTTGTCGCACAGAAGACCGCTTCACTGCCCAAAACTTGCGCTTGTGCTGCAATCTTTGCAAAGGGATCATCTTCAACCTTCGAGAAAGAATGACGACTGACGGTATATTGTGCTTTTGAAATATTCATCTCCTCTCAGCAACCGTTGGATGATCGACTGGGTAAGGCTCGCCTACACCGTACACAATACTTCCCGGACGAATAATTGGATGATAGAGTTAGTGCATTGAACTATTTGCCAGTTATGGAAAAAGGCATGAATCCACTCAGAGCCTTATTATCGCATGGGCAAATCGGGACTTTGCCCAAGGTCCAAATTTATCAATGCTCGGGGCCCCTGTTGGTCATAATCGGGCCCTGAATCCACTTCCGTAGTCTCTCGACCTCACCCCTTTCCACAACCCCTGAAATTCTTTCCCGGCTACGCCCCTAGCTAGTAGTGTGGAAGCTCTGCATATTAAACGGATTTTGATGTGATTGTTCTCGGTGTCTGAGCTCTACTTTTAGCATCCGTATTGCCGTTAATAGCGCCATCTATCGGTGTAGTTTGTAATTAAAATTCTGTAGCTCCTGTATCAAATTCTGAAGGTTTTTTTTAATTAACGTACCACTTGTTTATACCTCTGTGTATCTTCGTTTTTGAAATATTCATTTTCAAAGTTAGCAGTTCTTCGTGAAACACCCTGTACCTGCGTAATAAAACAGTACCCTCGTAACCAGGTACCATCAACTATTACATACGACCAGGGGCGTAGCCAGAAATTTTTCATGGGGGGGGTTACGACTACTACAACTCATATATATGTATACGTGGGTGTGACAATAGTGAAGAATATACATTTTGTATGGCAAAAAATTCCTCATGGGGGGGTTATGACCCCCCTAACCCCCCCCTTGGCTACGCCCCTGCATACGACAGAAGCTGCAGCTTTAAATTTAATGACCTTTAATAATCAAATTGAAGCCGTGCCATTATTCAGAGTTTATTCAAAGTATTATTTTAGTAAATTTTCTGCATCATATATCTGACATTAAAATTATTTTCTACAATTAATAGAAAAATTTTTAATTTTAAATTAGTGATAATTTTATAATAACAATATTGTTAGATACGTTTAATATGCAGTACTAGTAGATAGAGCCTGTTGTGAAGGAAATTACACTCGGCGCTAGAAAAAAATATTTGACAAAAAATCTCATTCGAATGGTCTACCGCAATACATTTAATTTTGTCTACTTAAAAGAAATAATTTCATATTCTATTTTATATATTACTAGCCGAAGTACCCGTTGTTGACAGGTTAGTACATAATGCAAATATTCAAAAAACTTCAATATTCGTCAGCATGATAATGTATAAAGAATGGAAATAGTATGTTACAATAGTATAGAGATAAAAATTATCACGGAGAACTTCTTTCTGTTTAAAAAATTAAATTTTATTCTGTTAGAATGAGTTTTTCGCGTAAGAGGTCATTCCTAACCTGTAACTAAATTTTGTTTGATTCACTGTAGATATTTTAACATTATTCGTCGAAAATATTTTGCGCATTTTTCACAAAATCTAAAAAAGCTAAAAAACATTTCAAAAATCTATTTAAATTTTTCAAAAAAATTCCGATTTTTGTGTTTTAGCCGTTGCTGATCATGTTGCTAAACTTCACTATATTCCTTTAAGCCATTTTTAAGTAATGCGAGATTAAAGATTTATACAATTTGCACAAAATCTATGAAATATTTAAAACTGTTTTTGCATATGGAGTTCAAATTAACTTGCATCTAACATAATTGAAAATTTTATTCTATCCCATTCCCATTGTTCAGAAAGAGCGGAAACATATACCGAATTTTCACAAAATTTCAAAATCTATTAAAAAATATATTTAAAATACTTTGACTCAAAGAGTTCAAGTGACCACCAGTGACGATACTAAATTTTATTTCACTCGCTTCAGTGGTTTATACGCAATCGGAAAATGTTTCATATTTTGAACAATTTTTGAAAAATCTCAAAATCTAATCAAAATTTTCAGACAATTCGGCACTTATAGTTTTAGTTGAGTGACTACCTATCATGTTACTCAATTTCACTTCGTTCGCTTCAGTAATTTTTACGTGTGTGCGAACATAAATGTAAGCAAACCTGTAATCTTTTAGCAATACACATTAGGTATAATTTTTATTTACTAATATAAATTACTTCTATTGCTAATATTCTATTTCCATTCCTACACTTACAATGCTGACGAAGATTCAAGCAGAAAATTTGCATTATCTGCTAACCCCTCAACGTCAGGTACTTCAGCTAATCATAAATTAATTTTATTTTTGTCTGTTGATTTTTCTAACACTTCAACTCTTATGTGAAAGTTAATATTAATTCGTGCATAATGGTAACTAACACGTTTGCAAACCTGCGCAATACGTCATTCTTAATTTTCTTATATTTTCTTATCGCACTCTATCTTTTCAAGATGTGTCGTTCTTATTGCGACATCCTTTAGAATTCTTTTTAAAAATGCAATCAGGTGTTTTTCTCTTCCAGAAACTAATGAATATTAATACTTCCTGAAAAATTTAATACACATTATAGTTTGCATTACCTTTTTGTAAAAAAAAAATCTTTATTCTTTTTATAATAGTCTCTTTATGCTCAGTCATCTTAACGACACAAACTTCAAAATTACTGTCTCTATCCAGGTTTAATTCGAAGCTGCTTTATTAGCTCCTGTCTAGACAAATAATTTTCTCATAAAACAACGAAACAAGGGAACGTCTGAACAATTTCAAACATTTCAGTTCTGTAATATTAATACTGAGAACTTATCTTAATGACTTAAATGGCGTAATCTTATCTTAATATATTCCCTTACAATATTTAAAAAAAAGTGGCATCATTTAGTCATGTTGATATGCTAATCTGTACGGATGCAAATTTTCTATAGGTCCGTCTAGACAGGTACTTTTCTCTGTTTTGGGAAAATGGACAGTCGGAGAGACTCTTAAGCCCAAAATCTTACACAATCCATTGATTTAATTTTTAATAAAATAATTTATTAAGTTCTCCCTTGAGTTAATGCTGTAAGATTTTCATTGAATTTTTTAAATTAAAATTAATAAGAACACAGTTCCCGAACAAGAGCTTATTTCTAAATTGCTACTGGCTGTAGAAATAGAGTTATCACACTATAAAATGGGATCTGTGTAATATTTTCCCTTTGCTCGCGTCATATATCATAAGAAAATGCAAGGGATAATTTCTGCGAGTCATTAGGAAACCAAAAAAGCGTATTCACCAGAACACTGCGATTACTTTTCCAAAACAATCATTACTTGCATGGCATTTACATTAACAATCTTTAAGTCTAGTATGTTCATCGAGGAATAGGCAATTTTTGTTTAAATATTCTAACAATCTCCATTTCATGCGACGAACGAGCACTTCAGCTAGTGTATATATATTTAAAGATAGGATTAAGCGTGCAAAGAAGCAGCTAGTACGGTGCGCACTGTATGTTGATAAAAATTTATATATCCCAAACCAAGAAAACAAAAATTTCGCGAATTAATTCTTATCTCTTACAGTTACACGAAAAATAAATGTCCGTTGAGTTAGTCATCTGCAGTCTAAAAGTGCTCAGCTGAAGCAATGAAGATGACATTCGCTAGCACGCATATCAATGCGCCGCATCTTTCGGTCATCAGCTGAGCCCTTTTCCACCGCGAAAAACTCAGCGAACTATTTTTTCGTAAAGCTGTTACAGATAACTATGGAATAATATAAGGGTTGCCCAAATGAAAGTGGCACTACAGGCTGTTTGAGAAATGGTTCAATGATATTAATATAAATTAGAATACAAAAGAAAGAGGTAATATAGGCATAACAGGTAGGCTAAACATAGTCACATTGTAGATTGAAAAAAGTATCCCAGTGGTCAATGAGATGGTGGATACTCTGAGTGAGAAGCTCCGGGGAAAGGGGCAACATTTCATGCAGTATTGTGGGTACACTTCCTTTTCACACAGACATTTCCTCCGCTATTTCGTGACGGTTGAGAAGGATTCGGCGTATCGTCACTCGCAAAATAGATGAAGAGCTGTCTATGAGCAAAGGAAGTGTGCACACAATACTGTATGAAAGGTTGTCCTTACGCCAGAGCTCGCCACCCAGGACATCCATCATCTTGTTGAGTTCTGAGACACTTGTTTCAACACAGAATGTGACTTTGTATAGCCTAAATGTTACCCGTGTATTACCTCTTTCTTTTGTATGCTAATTTATAGGAATAACATTAAACCATTTCTCAAATAGCCTGCAGTGCCATTTTCATTTGGGCGATCTTTATTCAATTTCACTCAAAGCATTTTTTTCCGCATGTTTAAACGAGAAGCTGGCGTGTAATACTCCACAATAAAGCCAGCTGACTACTTTTTCCCGTCTTGCACAGCCAGCTGTCATCAAAAAAGGGTCTCTAGGTCTGTGGCACGTGATGAACGTTTCGATCTTCCGCCATCTTGCTGGTAGTTAAGTCGAGCGATGGCAAGGGATGCCCCTTTTTCAGCATTGGGCAATCTATCCAGCTCTTCTCACATTCTTCCATTTTTCAGCAGAGGAAAGGGTCTCTAGATCTGTGGCACGCGATGAAAGTTTCGATCGTCCGCCATCTTGCTGGTAGTTAAGTCGAGCGATGGCAAGGGATGCCCTTTTTTCAGCATTGGGCAATCTATCCAGCTCTTCTCACATTCTTCAATTTTTCAGCAGATGTCAATGCTGTTAAAAATAATCGCGACCATTTTTTACGGGAAATGACGTGCTAAAAGTAAAGGATTCTCGTGGAGCTATGTCAACCGCAACTATTTTTATAGAAATCAAATATATTCTTCGTGACCGGCAACAGTCAAAACGTCAGAGTTTGGTGTTCCCAGAGCGGGACACTGCGCGTTAACACATTCCAACAAGGTTGAAATGTGTTTATGATTTCGGTTTGTCTGTCTGTCCGTCCGTCCGTGCTCTAACTCCCGTAAATATGCATTGATTTCGAAGAAATTTAAATAATTTATTCTTCTCTACTGTATCATGTATACCTTCAAATCTAAAATTTTTATTCATCTTCAAATGCATGCATATGTAAATATACTGCAGTTTTAAATACATTCAAATATATATTCAGAACAATTAATAAATAAATAAAATTATAAAATATTAGAAAAAAGTTCATGGAATTTCAAACGCACGATTTCTCTACTCTTTTTCGTGGATCAACTTGCGTTCGGCAACCCTTACCTTGAAGTGTATAACAGAGTGAGAAACGATTCTTGCCAAAGCAGTCTGTCTACACGCCAAATCGCCAGAGAGCAATTTTAGATTACGCCCGCCAGCGCCTCGTGAAAAAAAAAAAAGCAGCTATGCTATGATTTTTTTTGTGTTGTTTTAATCCTGTACTGGAGTTTCATACTTATACATGGAAAGTATTATGCCGGATATAACGGAATCATTTATGCATTTCCATCGATAAACATGCTATTTTAATCATTCAAAATTTATTACTACTTCTATATTTCATGGATGAGATATCGTTCAATCTCTTGCTAACTCAACCAGTTTCATCTTTATAGCATCTTAAAATGTCATCGAATCCATCAAAAAAGACATCTAAGCATCCATCACGTAACACAAAGAAAAGTGGGAAACCCTCTAGTGCTAGAGGTACTGGTTTTCGTTTCGAACAAAATAACGTTTTTTTTCCGGTTTTCTGTTCAGTTACGGTTCGAAATCCTGATCTCAACCCATAAAACCGAACGGCGAGGTCGGTAGACGCGACCCGGGTTTCGAACCAGGCACCTTCCGTCTCCCAGTCCTGAGCGCTATGAGCTCGGCCACGGGTGGGGAGCAGCCAGCCATTTTGAAACGAACGCTCGTATATGTTGCAGTAGTTCGCTATTGTTGTGCATTTAACAGTGTTGGAGGGTAGCGTTTGCCGTTGTTTGTGTAACAATGTGCTTGCAACAATGCAAGCTTTAAGTACGGCCTGCCGAGGTTGAATGTGTATGGCAAGACAGGCCGTGTGTCGGGGGTCGCCGGTATCTCCCCACTCATGGTTCGTATGCCTTGTCGGGGACATGGCGGTCATCGTCATGTTTTTTTTTTTTTTTTTCCGAGAAATGAGTTCGGTATCATTTTGGTGTGTATTCGTGCATTTGAGCCAAGCGCCGATGCCGGTGACCATGTTTCCGCAGCTCGTTTTTACGTTACACGTTCGTGCATTTAGGTCTTTGACGTTCCTCAGCAGGTTCATCCTTTTTAACACTTTCCAACAAGGTTGAAATGTGTTTATGATTTCGGTTTGTCTGTCTGTCCGTCCGTCCGTGCTCTAACTCCCGTAAATATGCATTGATTTCGAAGAAATTTAAATAATTTATTCTTCTCTACTGTATCATGTATACCTTCAAATCTAAAATTTTTATTCATCTTCAAATGCATGCATATGTAAATATACTGCAGTTTTAAATACATTCAAATATATATTCAGAACAATTAATAAATAAATAAAATTATAAAATATTAGAAAAAAGTTCATGGAATTTCAAACGCACGATTTCTCTACTCTTTTTCGTGGATCAACTTGCGTTCGGCAACCCCTACCGTGAAGTGTATAACAGAGTGAGAAACGATTCTTGCCAAAGCAGTCTGTCTGCACGCCAAATCGCCAGAGAGCAATTTTAGATTACGCCCGCCAGCGCCTCGTGAAAAAAAAGAAAGAAAAAAAAAAAAGCAGCTATGCTATGATTTTTTTGTGTTGTTTTAATCCTGTACTGGAGTTTCATGCTTATACATGGAAAGTATTATGCCGGATATAACGGAATCATTTATGCATTTCCATCGATAAACATGCTATTTTAATCATTCAAAATTTATTACTACTTCTATATTTCATGGATGAGATATCGTTCAATCTCTTGCTAACTCAACCAGTTTCATCTTTATAGCATCTTAAAATGTCATCGAATCCATCAAAAAAGACATCTAAGCATCCATCACGTAACACAAAGAAAAGTGGGAAACCCTCTAGTGCTAGAGGTACTGGTTTTCGTTTCGAACAAAATAACGTTTTTTTTTCCGGTTTTCTGTTCAGTTACGGTTCGAAATCCTGATCTCAACCCATAAAACCGAACGGCGAGGTCGGTAGACGCGACCCGGGTTTCGAACCAGGCACCTTCCGTCTCCCAGTCCTGAGCGCTATGAGCTCGGCCACGGGTGGGGAGCAGCCAGCCATTTTGAAACGAACGCTCGTATATGTTGCAGTAGTTCGCTATTGTTGTGCATTTAACAGTGTTGGAGGGTAGCGTTTGCCGTTGTTTGTGTAACAATGTGCTTGCAACAATGCAAGCTTTAAGTACGGCCTGCCGAGGTTGAATGTGTATGGCAAGACAGGCCGTGTGTCGGGGGTCGCCGGTATCTCCCCACTCATGGTTCGTATGCCTTGTCGGGGACATGGCGGTCATCGTCATGTTTTTTTTTTTTTTTTTTTTTCCGAGAAATGAGTTCGGTATCATTTTGGTGTGTATTCGTGCATTTGAGCCAAGCGCCGATGCCGGTGACCATGTTTCCGCAGCTTGTTTTTACGTTACACGTTCGTGCATTTAGGTCTTTGACGTTCCTCAGCAGGTTCATCCTTTTTAAAGGGTTAAACATTACTTTGCGAGTGTGAGAGTCTAACGCCGCTACACCCACCGCAAGCTGACGATCACTCGTTTAGTAGCAATGCTAAGGGAACTACAGGGGGAAAAATCCTCATCTACCATAAAATAATTCACTAAAGTAACAGGTAGCTCCAGACGTATAGATATGTACGCCTAAAGGCATATTATGCTTCAACTTTATTTAATAAAGCATTTTATTATTATTTTCTTTTTTAAAAAGAATAATCAACTTCAATAGTATGCAGAACATTTATTCCCTAAACTACGCAAATTCTTTCGATCATGTTTACATTACTTGTAGTATGATCAATTCTCCTGAAGTCAATTTAGATTTAACAAAACTTATTTAATTAACATTCGCACAGATTGTTGCTCAGGTAAACAAAAGTACACTTTATTTTCAATGTTGCGTATAATTAACTTGGTAGAATTTTCAGTGACAAACTCGATATCGGCTTATCGGTTAAGTATTTAGCCAATACGGATGAAAAGGCCATTAGAGAGGTGAAAACATATTGAACTGTCTCGAGGATACAGCCAGAGCACTAATGTTTCCTGGGATAGTATAAACAAACTAAAGTTTATCGAAGCGAAAGTACTTTAAACTTTCTCTAGACGTTGTTCATGTTCTTTACTACGTAAGTCACTTTCCGAAATGAATTGTTAGTAAAAACTAGATTTTTATAATTTTGTTGCCAACTGAAATAAAAGCAAAAGGGAAAAAGAAAATATTGTTCTTAGTAGAATATTACGGAAAATAGAAGAGGGGCCGTAAGGTTTTTTTTTTTTTTTTTTTTTTTTTTGTATAAAAAAAATTAGTCTATCCAAATCTACTCAAAATAATCATACGATATTTGGCATGCATGTGAGTTTCTTAACGAAGTGCAACATTAGACAACATTTCCTAAAATTCCTAAACAGGACCGGCCTTCTGTTTGAAGTGGCCCGGTTGCAAACATTTTTTGGGGGCCCCAAACATTATAGATGCTAAAAATTCATTAATTAATAGACCCATTTATAAAGCAAACATTAATAATGAACTGAAATACCACTTTAATGGTCGTGGTAATTAGGGTTGAAGGCCGGCTCTAAGGAAGCTGGCGCCCTGGACAAGCTAATTTTTGGCGCCCTTTTTAAATAAATCTAACTCGTTTATGAAGACTCCTTATTTAAGAAGAACCCAGATTGAATGAGAAAATCGAAAATACTTGGCTGGTACAATGTTAAGTTTATGGGAGTATAACTCTCTTTTAACGAGTAAAACCTGGTTATATCGAGGAATATTTTTGTGATTTATAAAATTTCTACTGACTTCCACCTCACCAGCTCAGATAATCTTTTCTTAGATAATATCTTTTAACATTCCAAATTCAATAAAGACGACGATGATAGCGAAGAATAGGAATAAACTACAAAGGGAGCTTACCTGACCATGGACAAGTGGGACAGTCTGACGTTGGATAAACCTTCAAAAGAAAAAAAAAATCCGTTCTCTCTCCTAAGATTATGTTTTCATGGCGCCCCTAAACATATAGCGCCCCGGGCAGCTGCCCGAGTTGCCGGCACTGGTTGGAGGTCTAAACCGTATTAAATATGTATGCTAAACCAGTGGGGCCGTTTATCACCCATTTCAGTTAACCTGCATTACTAATATTGAAAAATGTGAGAAAATATGAATCTATTCACTCTGGAGATCCACCGACCACCGAGAGTGACATTAATTGTTTCTTCAGAGTAGTTTTGTTAGTAATGAAGACAGTAAAATAAATGTTTTGTTGACCAAATACCTATTTAAAATTTGAAAAAGCCCACAATAGAAGTGGGGGGGATGACTTAAAGCTTAGGTCAAATTAAATAAAATCAATAATTTAATACTTAAGTTAAATTAACCAAAATGTATGTTTGAATATTTTTCTTCACATTAAGTCCATTAATTTAATATAAGAGGACATTTCATTAGTCAGTGCTGCCAATTTAAGGGATTTGTCGCTAAATTTAGCAACTTTTCACTGTATTTAGTGAATAAATTTTTTTGAAAGTGACATTTTTGATGATCTTGCTCTCTAATTTAGAGATTCAGATGAATTTGGAATATTGTTTCAAACTTTCTAAGATTTTAAAATCTAATCAGTACTACTTTAGAAAAGAAATGATGACATGTTTAAGAAATCTTTGCAATGAAATGTTTAAGAATGGATCGTGGATGAACAGACATATCAGGGACGTAGCCAGAGAATAGGCGATGGAGGCCTCGGCCCCTTCCGAAATTCCCATTTTTCTTAATTGGATGTCAATAATCAAGCTTTTTCGTAGAAATGCTATCTTAATTAGAAATGCCTCCTTTTGGGCCCGCCCCGATTTATCTTTTTCTTTCTGGTTATGTGCCCGAGACGTACATTTCAATCATCCAATTTTATGTATACTTTTATCCGCTATTATACTGTAAATATTCAAATATAGTATGAGTGCTATTTTAAGTATGAGGGTTCTATTAGAAAATACAGCAACATCCATTCGAAATCTATTATTAATTTCAGTTGGTATTTTTTTGGAATTAACCCTTTATTGGTAGGATATTTTTTCGAAATTATTATTATTATTATTATTTTTCATAGTTATCAACCCTTACCGAACACATCTAACCGCTTTTTGGAAACAGTAAATTTTTAATATCTTTTCAAAATGTTAACCAACCCACACGCATATTTGAAAACTAAATATGGTATTCAGTTGTCCACGATCTTTTTCTATATTCTAACATAAAAATCACTGTACATATAAAGTGGTTAATTATATTCCCTAAATGTTATCAACTGTACGTCGCATGGCACGCGCCGCTGACTGTACGGGCACAAAAACGCCGAAAGTGTGAGATGCGACGTCGAAGAAGAAGGGGTTGAGATCGATTAATGTGTTTTTAAATATTTTATATTCCTAATTTTCAATAAACACAGATTTAAAAGTACTTTTTCTACTTCAGAATAGCTGTTTCATCTGACTGCAGAACTTCGCTTACTCTACATACTCATTTATTGCTTAGGGATTAAATCGCGTAAATATAAGTTACGGGAACAATCAAAATGCATTTAAAACTTTTATAAATGTGAAATTTAACACAATTTAAAACTTTTTGACGAAAATTATCCAATTATTTGCAATCTCGGCTATTATAAACAAAACAACGACTTACCTTTTTTCAAATGTAGAAAACGCGATGATAAAATTGGTAAAGCTTAATCCATAATTTTGGCCCGTGAAAGTCATAAAATTCAAGAAAAATCTTTCAAAATATATATAACATATACACAAAAGTTAATAGACTCGTACAAAGTCTAATACAAGCAAACACTTCCAATGGCTCAACTTCGGTTAGTAACTTTGAGAGAAGACACATTTGCACAGTTGTAATGGGGGAAAAAATGTTCCCATGCTTGCAAAGGTACCCAAATGCAGGTTATTTTTTATTCTTTGTGTACTCTTATCTTCAAATTAATGCCAGACGCGTGAAACGTACTTCGTATCAACAAAGTTAGTTTAGAGGGGGCCCCCACAGGTATTAATCAATCAGTCCTTGGTCTTGACAACAAAAAGGCCTCTTCCGCTGTTCTTTGGGTTTCGGTTCTTTTCAAAGAATTCGCTAATGAGCGGTCGCTATGACCAATGGTCCAGATCTGATAGTTGTATTTTTCTCTAACTGATGTTTTCGCTCTTTCCACGGTGAAAGGTGCGAAGGTAAGTGACATTTGATAAGAGCTGGGGTGTACTGTCAAAGAATACTGTTCGTAGAAAGACACTTTTATAAATGATGTTTAGCTCTGAAAGATGCAGAGTAGTCACACAACACTATCACTCTACTTTAATTTAAAGAAATCTTTTATATTTTTCACGATAAGAGAGAGAGACATAATAAAAAATATAGAACGGATTTGGGAGCCCCTCTGAAACCGGGGCCCAGGTGCCTTGCATCCCCCTGTGGCCGGCCCTGTTCCTAAACCTATATTAGGGTACCAAAACGTTCTTTTTACATACATCTCGGATTACAAAAATCCATACCACAAAATTCTCCATAAAAGAAAGATAAATTCATAAAAGATCCATAAAATTCTTGCTGTAAAATGCAACACTCACGAATGTCCGAAAATTAATTTAAGACATTTTGAAATTTTTCCTCCAAGGAGGGTAGACGCCCCCCCCCCCCCGCCTTTTGTACAAATATATTTCTTGGATTAAAAAAAAAAAAAAAAATCTGTAAAATTCTTCTTGAAAGTATAACAAATATGAATCTACTGTGCAGACAAAGCTTGTTTGACATTAAATATTTGTTGAAATTTTATTTGTTTGCATTTAATGTTTGAAAAAAAAACCTTGCTTTCTCCATAATACGATGAATCTTTTTTCTTTGTTTGTTTGTTTTATTCCTTTCTTTTTTTTAATATAATGGTTAATGAAATAAAATTATTACATATATTTTGCAGAGTAATCACTATAAAAATTCAGAATCGTTGAAAATCCACTAATTTAATAGTTGAATGTATTGTTGATTCTTAAAACGTTATAATATATAGTTTTTGAATTGATTTATTCCAATAAAGTAATACTTTCCAGATTTTTACACGGAATACAAAATTCTTTTATCTACATGACTTTACCTCCACAGAAGAGTCTGTTATTTGCCTATTAAATGCCCATTTAGTAATATTATGTAGTTTTTAAAAGAATATTCAGAAATAGCCATAGTGTTATACATTTGAAATCGACACCACCCTGCGATTTTCTCTGGCGACATTAAAAAACTCTTTTAAAAAATTCAAAACTATGAGCAAAGATCAAGCAAAGCTATTTGAGAACCATTCTGGAATTTCTAAAAGTAAAAGAAATGTAGTTGGATAAAAAATGAGCTTTCCAGAACATGCAGTACACAAAAAATGGTCGAAAAGGGGACAAAACCCAAAAAATAATAAAAATTATTAACGATGCTATTTTTTTTTTCATAAATAGCTGTCTCTGTACCATTTAGACAGCATGCTAAATTCGTTCCAGCCACAACAAACTATGTGGGCGCCTACAGCTAACACGCAAATGGTCTGACAAACAATAAAGCTCTTTTATATGTGTGTGTATATGTAAATATTCATTAAATATGCTCATTAGATTTTTTTTATAAAAGAAATCTCTCTTAACAATTTAACAATGACAGTATTAAGATCCCATTTTACTTTAAATTTTCTTAGATGAAAATATAAAACTAAAATCAATTTTTATTTCATTAAACGTAACACCTGAGAAGCATTCTAATATTTTATTAATTATAAAAAAATATATTCGAAATTATCTTTAATTTCATATATTTTTATAATTGCCTTATTAACAAAAATCAGTTAATTTTTTGGATACACTTCTGTAAATTATTTCTCTTACAAAGCTTTATTTTCACTAAGTAATCGCTTCTGTTCAAGATGGTTCCACTTAAAAAAACAATTAGCTGATTGGCTTAGTTCCAACAACTAGCTTGTAAAGGATATTGCATAAAAAATACTTAGTGTTTGGAATGAAAACTTTTTTTATTAATTTACGGACATATCTAACACAAAGTATTGATGATTAGCATTATTTTCTAAATTCTCTTTTATGAAGAGAATGTTTATGCCAAAAACCAAGTCAAAGCTTGGATCAAGGATCATTTTTGGTTATATATATATATATATATATATGTTTGGTCTTGTGCTTTACTTTTGTTTTTTGAGCAAACTTCAAATTTTTTTATGGTTTGGTTCTGCGATTGATTATCTAAGGGTGAAATGTAACATAAAAAGTATTACTTTCCTTCCTACCTTAAACATTTAAGTTCGATTTCGTTACACTATCTCTAATGTCATTTCTTATATCAACAACAATCATAATTAAATATATAAGGCCTCCGTAATTTATCATTACAACTTTAGACTATAATAATGATTTAAATGTAATATAAAAGCTGTACACGATAAGATAGTTTGTGTCGAAGAAAGTTTTATGTAGTAGATTGCAAACTTGAAAAAATTCTGTCACTTTTATTACTTACTAAATTTATAAATGTGCTATTGGATTACTAAAAAAATTTGATTGTTTTATTAATTTACGTGAGTGAAAGGAATACGAAAACACGATTTTTTTAAATATTGCTTCATGTATACGGAAAATCACATCTGTCCCTAGTTGTTTATATGGCGTAGAGCCAACACCTCCTAGACAGAGAAGGCCTGAGAACAAAACCTTTTTCGTCATCACTAGGTCTTCCAAGATGACGTCATCACAGTGTTACTTTGACAAAGTAAAACTATTTAAAATTTCTGGTGGATGATACGAATTTTAGAAATATCTTAAGTTGAAGATAAAAATTAAAATACGTTTCTGATAAAAAGTAATTTATTATGATTTTTTTTCTATATCATATTATATAATTTGTGATAGTTAAAATTTCCTATTTATTGTTAAATTAAATTTTCTATCTAAAATCATTAAAATGGTTTATGGGGGAGTAAATTCACCACAAAATTTGAATAGTTTTACTTAATGAAAATAAATGTGTGATGACGTCACACTAGTGGACCTAGTGATGACGTAAATGTTTCTGTTCTCAGGCATTGTATATCTAGGAGGTGTTGGTAGAGCACAAGCAGCTTGGCGCAGACTTACAATCTCTTTCCCGAAATGCTTGAGGGGAACTGACTGCACTATTTAAAAAAGTGTTAAGTTTCATTCTTAGAAATGTAGAATAGTTTTGTAAAAGTTACGTGGCATAGCGGATCATCATCTAAGCTTCTCAATCATTTTGTAATCTACCTGCAACAGAATGTTGAGACATTGGCAAGCTGAACGTATTAGAAAAATTATATTCAGTTATATAGCAAGTTATTGATTTAACATTTTGCTGGTGAAAATGAGCCTTACAACATTGTCAGCTGTCACTTGTCAGTGAATTGCCAGTTGTATTACAGTACTTTCGACTCGCAAGTGTCACTCATGATAATTGTTAGCAATAAGGAATTCTTTAAAAATATTAACAAATTTTTAAATGTGAGCTCATTTTAGAATATCAAATTGAAGTATTTTGATCTCAATCAGTTAATTATTTTTAAAAAAACTGAGGCAGTTTATCTTTAAATAATTATACTTTCTTAGTAAACAGGTATATCTTCATTTTTATAGAATTTGAACTATGTAGGGTAGAGTGGAGTAAAGTGGGTCATTGAAGATATTTTTGGTTCAGTAAATAGTTTTCAAATGAGAAAATACCTCACCATGGTACAGTGTTTATGTCACTGAAAATGGTAGATAGCTGAAGTGTGAAGGTCCCGGGTACGGGTACTATCGCGCGGCTGTCGACCTAGCCGTTCGGAGTTCTCCGTGGTTTTCTCCGAAACTTGCGTAGATACGGGTTCAGACCGCTTAGGAAGACCCCCCATGGAAGGCACTCCTACCCTGTGTTGTTCTTCTGACTTGGATTTATGAATGGGCTTCGTACCAAGCATTCAAATCCGAAATACAAATGAGAAAACTATTTAAAGCAGGAATAAAACGACTTAACTCTGTGGAAAGAGTTTAACATCTCACTTTGATTGTGGCGAAAAGAAAGAGCCACTTTGTTTTCTGATCATATTCCTGAAATTTGAAGAAAGTAAGACTTAATGTTATTACACTTGAAATTTTTCAAGTAAATATGAGTTATGTGGTATGTTTATGTAGTTTAAGTTACCTTCTTTTTTATTGTGTTCAGATGAATATGTTAACGATTTGGAATTTTGGAGTGAAAAATAATACATTGGTTCATATGAAGCATACTGGGTCACCTGAAACCGGGTACAGTGGGTCAGTGATCCATTGTGTCCCCATTCATGTATTTATTGTCTTTCTGTAAGTTTTTTACTTTTTAATGTTTGAATGATCTAAATTTATCTATGATGTTTGAATGATCTAAGTCATCCACATCAGCCACAGAATCTTTAGTTTCTAAATAAACTTATGTAAAACAAAAAATGACACCAGAGATAGTAAAAATCTTTTCCTAACTCTGATGCAAAAAAGAAAGAAAATGAGAGGCAACCTAAAAAATTCAGAAATTCTTACAGATGCACCTGTGAAAATCACAAATCAAAATTAGATGATTGAAAAGAAGAGTGAAAGATTAGTGATGTGAAGCAGGAGAGAAAAAACGAATGCAAGCAATTACAAGAATAACTCAACTGAAGAAGAGGAAGAATGAAAAGAATTTTGTAGT
This sequence comes from Cheiracanthium punctorium, assembly GCA_038373885.1. NCBI lineage: Eukaryota > Metazoa > Arthropoda > Arachnida > Araneae > Cheiracanthiidae > Cheiracanthium > Cheiracanthium punctorium. Next base: position 1,014,750 of record JAWZYV010016180.1, on the reverse strand, counting down.
GATTCTGACTTTGAATATTTGGAATTTGAAGATGTAGACGATTTAATGTTGGGGATTCGTACTATCAAGGTCTAAGGCAAGGAAAAATACAGTTTTAAGCACTATGTTACTAAAGTTGCATGCAAAAATTAAAATGAAATTGGAATACACTACATGAAAGGAATTCAGCCAGGTTATGCATTTATCTTTAATGAGGCAAACATAATACATCAGACAGTACAGAAATTGTGAGCTAGATGAGAGTAGCTAAAACCAAATGTATAGCAAGGAACTGAGAAAATAGTGAGAAAGTTCGCTTTTGCTGTAGATTTTCAGTTACATAATTTCCAATAGTTAAAGTAAAATAATAGTTTTCGATTGAGTATCTTAAAAATAACTATAAAACTAAATTTTGTAAACTAAATGGGAAAGTGATATTATCTAACCAAAACCTTTTTTTTAATTTTATTAACAAATTTAGTGTGCGTATATTTTAAAACCATAAAATTAATATTTACTTTATAATGTTTGAGGACTTTAATACGTAACTTAATGCTAAATATTGCCAGGCAATAAAAAATTAAATTACTCATTATCGAGTGAAGGAAATTTTTTTATTGTGTTTCTCGTTAGCTGGCCCATTGTACCCCATTTGTTGACCCAGTGTACCTCTTTATGGGGTACAGTGGATCAACAAAATCTATTTAAGAAAAATGGTTTTTTATTGTACAAAAACTTTTCTTAAAATTGAACTAAAATTAATTAGGATAGCCAATTGATCAGAAAACATAATACATTAGTTTGGTATTCTGTTGTTAAAATATCTTTGGAATTATATTGAAAATTCTAAAAATTGACCCACTGTACCTTCTCTCCTACATGTATTAAGCATCTTCAACTCTTTCTATAGCAACAAAGACAAAAATTCATTTTTACAATCTGATAGGGCAAATGACAAATCTTAAAAAGAGTACAGCTGATCATTTATTTATCCGAATGTTTACTTTATATTTCAAAACTTAAGTGCATCAATGTGTGACTGAATGCAGTGAATCTATAAACTGGGTCTTGCCAATTATAGAGATAGAATCAATCACTTTACAGCGCAATTAAAATCTTATTTTCGGAAAATCTTTGCTGTAGAGGGAGTCTGTCTGTTATATTTTGTAAGCTTATTTTTAAAAATTATCTTTTTATTTTTGACAAGCTGTAGTCTTTAAAACTTTAATATAATTTGGGAACTTTCTTGATAATTTATAAAAGAAATTGGAAACAACAGGCCAGGCAGAATAAAAGTAATGCAATATAACCATCCCTTTAATAATATTTTTTATCTGCAGAACAATTTCATTTCATATTTCTCACAATTTAGGCTCATTTATTTTGATCATTCACCTGAAACAGTTTTATACATATTCACAAAGTTGGCTTCTTTTCAAGAATCTCAAAGGTCGCGAATCGTCGTCATTAATGGCCCGTTTGGAGTATTTCTTCAGTTTTTTTTTAAATTATTATTTTGTCTCCTTTGCTGACATTGGGTTAAGAATAATTGCTCTCGTAGTCTCGGTAGTCATTTAGTAAATGTTCCTTCAGTAATTGTCTAAAAAATGTAGCAAGCTTTCATCTGTTAATGTAATAAATTTTTATTTCTATAAATGCTGTCTACATATAATATTATTTCGTTTGTTATCTGATGTTGCTTATTCGTTATAAAATGCATCTTGTCATATGCATTTTTTTTTCAGAAATATGTTTTTTACAATCTTCAGAATAAAAACTGAAACAACCAGAAAAATATATGGAAGTCGATTGTCAGATTATGTTTCGATTATCATTTAATTAGAATGACTCCGCACAATGGATTTATTGTACGCACTAGGTGGCAAAGTCTATGAGTGTCCCTTAGGATCCCACTGATTGGCCCTTAAATATGTAAATAAGAGTTCACAACCCTCTCTATTAATTATGTAGCACTGCTTCACACCAAATAAAATTATGTTTTGTGTAATACATAATTTTATTTTCTGTGGAACATATACAGGTAAATTAACCAGTATATCAATATTATAATTCTAAAAGAAAGAAACAAGTAAAGATTTTTTTAAACAAATTGCAGATTGTTGATGTATTAAATTGGGACCAATAAAGTTTTTCAGATACCGATTTGGAAAGCTTTTTAACTGACAACACACCTTCATCAAGATCTTCTATTGAAAAAAAAATGTATTCAGATCGGATTAAAATTATATTTTAAATTCTTTATTTAAAGATTAGCGTTATAAACGATGCGAAGGCGAAAGCGAGCAGCATCTTAAAAGTAAAATTTATGCAAATGAAAAGTTTAGACAATTTGTTTGAATTTTTAAACAAAACTTAGTGTTGAGTTAATCATTATTTGTCACTTTATTATTAATCAGGAATTTTTGTGGGCGTTTTTTAATTTCAGAGAAAAACATGCAAAGAATTTTGATTTGGTTCTTTTTAATTTCACAATAACATTCACGGAGATAAGAATTTTTTTTTTTCTTCTACCTAAAAGTGTAAGAATATATACCAAAAATAAACTACAAGCAAACCAAAGTACTGTGAAAATAAATTGTTAAAGAAAAGAATGAATAAACTGATCATTATATTTTTATCACTCGTAAATGCATGTCCAAAAACATTCCTCGTATTTGTCAGTATCTCGTATAATCTTTAAATATTAAGTTTAATTAAAAAATCCCCTTTTTAAATATGCACAATAGTCAGTCAGAAGAATTGTTCTAATAAAAGCTCAAAACAGTATGAGTAATGGATTTAAAAATATCTAATTTTCAAAAATTCTACTTTTCGACAATGTCTCATTCATATCGTATAATCTCTGCAATTTTTCCCACTTCATTCATCTAAGCCATTCACCTGAAAATCTCTTCCAGTGAAAGAAAAATCCAATTGGCTTACTTCCAGAGATAACAGCGGTAACAAATTATTGTCCGAATCGGGCTTTCTTTGAATATTTTTATTTTGAACACAATGTCTCTTGCCTAAAAAAAAAGTGAAGAGAATTGATATTTTTTTATTAAACAAGTTATTTTGGAAATGATTTTTACAGAAGAAAGGCCTCATTGCAAAAAAAAAAAAAAAAAAAAAAAAAAAAAAAAAAATATGTGGAAAATGAGGTACCATTACCAAAGGAAGCTGTCTAATAAAGCTGCTTGGATAATTTATATTATATGTATTTACATTTGATCTGTAGTCAATTTTTCGTCTATAAATCTACTTTTCCGTCATTACAAAGTGACTCTTTTTCCCGAGGATTAGCATGCTTCTATGAGAATAATGAGAAGTTTGTGAAAATACATATTTTCAGCTTTTATATATTTTATTTATTGAACAAATCTTGCCCACTAATAAAAATGATATGAAAATAATTGGAGCGGTAAGGCTCGTGCCTTCTTACAAATATGCATTTTAAAAGCAATTCCTTTATTTTGAAAGTGTAGTGAATGAAATTTGATTCATTTAGGTTAATTAAAACATGTATATCATAATCTGACTACACATAAGTCACATGCAGTTTTCAGTTAATTTTTAAAAAAAATAAGTTTTATACACGTTTTTCTATTCCAGACAAAATAAAAGTCGTGTATATTATTTTTATATACATTTAACCCTAAAAGGACCTGATTTTTTTTCTGAATCTGAAAAAAGTAGTGATGATGTTAAAGATCAGTAGTTTGAGGGAAAAAAAATAACAACCAAATGTTATTCTTCTAGAAAATCACTTATTTATTTTGGTTCCCTCTTTGGCACACTAAGGTTTTAACTGTGGGCGTAACTTACTTAGCGCAAGAAAGGGAATTGCGCCCCCCAATTTTGCTTCTTCAAACATTTTGCAATCCCCCCCCCCAATATTACATGCAAATTTACGCCAACTGTACTTTTTTGACGTTTATTTTGAACTTGTAGCATTCAGACTTTTTTAAAATTCAACTGAAAATCTCTTCCAGTGAAAGAAAAATCCAATTGGCTTACTTCCAGAGATAACAGCGGTAACAAATTATTGTCCGAATCGGGCTTTCTTTGAATATTTTTATTTTGAACACAATGTCTCTTGCCTAAAAAAAAAGTGAAGAGAATTGATATTTTTTTATTAAACAAGTTATTTTGGAAATGATTTTTACAGAAGAAAGGCCTCATTGCAAAAAAAAAAAAAAAAAAAAAAAAAAAAAAAAAATATGTGGAAAATGAGGTACCATTACCAAAGGAAGCTGTCTAATAAAGCTGCTTGGATAATTTATATTATATGTATTTACATTTGATCTGTAGTCAATTTTTCGTCTATAAATCTACTTTTCCGTCATTACAAAGTGACTCTTTTTCGCGAGGATTAGCATGCTTCTATGAGAATAATGAGAAGTTTGTGAAAATACATATTTTCAGCTTTTATATATTTTATTTATTGAACAAATCTTGCCCACTAATAAAAATGATATGAAAATAATTGGAGCGGTAAGGCTCGTGCCTTCTTACAAATATGCATTTTAAAAGCAATTCCTTTATTTTGAAAGTGTAGTGAATGAAATTTGATTCATTTAGGTTAATTAAAACATGTATATCATAATCTGACTACACATAAGTCACATGCAGTTTTCAGTTAATTTTTAAAAAAAATAAGTTTTATACACGTTTTTCTATTCCAGACAAAATAAAAGTCGTGTATATTATTTTTATATACATTTAACCCTAAAAAAAAGTGCTGTACTGATAGCAGTTGAATGAAGTTTGACACATAAAATTATTTTTTGCAGCTGCAATTGCGCCCCAGAAGGCTTCAAAACACTTCATTTTAAATGTAGTTCTCAAAATTTTTTGAGTGAGGGTTCCCGAATGAATAAGGGATTAATTAATGTGAATGCCGCATATTAATTAATAGATCAATATTTTATTAATGTATTAATTATCAATCATAATTTATTAATAATAACACCATACCTCCCCCATGCCCCGAAAGTTAACATATTCTATTATTAATCGGTTGCAAAATAACCGCCCCCCCTTCTCTTGATACGGGCGGGCCCCTCCCTCCCAGTCCGGGCCTGCTTGGAGGAATAATTAATAAGGTTGTTCAGTTTAAGGTACCAGGTGTCTTGTAGGGTTAATGATCTCCAGCAAATACAGTGTATTCAGTATCTATATATATATTACCTTTATTCTATGAATTTTTCATTACAACACAACATTTCTGGATTAAGAGTTGTGGGGACCCTTAATCATTTTTCAAACAAGTGAAACAATTTTTTAGATGACCTGTGTGGCTAAAGCGGTAACTCATAGCTTAGCTGTCCCGAAACAATTCCGGGTGGCGGTAGATTTTATTTACACGCAAAATGATGTCTTCTTCTCTTGTCTGGTGTTGCACTCTTAACTCCTTAGCGGTCGTATTATTTTCAAGAAAACGGTCATAAAAATGTGCATGTTTTATTCCAGAAAATTGTACAAAAATAAGTGCATGTACAATATACGTATGTATTCATTTTAAGGTTTTAGACAATTTTTTAAAAGGAAAAAAAAGTTAAATTTCTAGGAAAAGCCAGGATTTAGGGTTATTGTGGCTGAATGTGTGCTTTGTAGTAAGCAGGAAATCATTGAAATATATGTTTTAAACGCTTAAGGAGAATTTTATTAAATTTAATAATTTTGCCTAGGTTACATTTTATCTCTGTTGATCTCCCCTGTGGCGTATCACATTTAAATTTTAGTATACGCATATAAGGCCCAACGCTTCTTTTCATTTTTACAATCTAGCGATTTATTTGGCGACAGTCCCTTTTAGCGCTCCGCTCTGTAGCCAGGTTGGCTTTCGGTTCTCAGACCTTTCACACACTTAACGGCTTTGGTCTCTGCCTAATAAGTCACGTTTCATGTCTCTATTTTGTCAGCCACCGCACTAGCTGTATGTAATTTTTCGTTATTGATGACGTTAATAAAATATTATCGTGCAACTATCTATCCGCATGGAGTTCCTGGGTATTGCTTTCTTCCACACTACACGACAGAATAAAATTGAAATGCGACTTTCTCGAGTGTGAAATATTTTCCATCCGAATCTACATCACAGTATGCATCTATTCACCTCTGTTTTATCTTTCTTTATTCTTAACAAACATCCTAAATCTTCGAAAAACGTTTCTTTTGACTAACTTTTCAGTCCTACTCTTCAGTCCTCAGTTATTACAGCATCAGTTTCAAAGACAATTTGTAATTAAGCATCCTTTCAAATGAGTTAGCATTTGTAATTTTTATCTTCGAATGACTAGAAGTTTTAGGCATTTGAAAAATTTCTTCGAAGTATGATATTGATTCCGAAAAAGGAAGGAATTGAAAGACACAATACCATCAATCTATTGTTACAAAATTGTAATGCTGTTTTCCCGCATTTATATGTGTAGCTGGAAAGAGTTGTAGAGGCATTCCTGGAAGTGAATTGAGCATGTGAGCCCTTGACCTTGACTACAAACTAGACGACCGTTTTGGCGACGTCACCAAAAGGAAGTTCAAAAAAGTAGTGGAAATGGGACTGTATCTCCATTAGGAAAGAAGTTAAGAGATAGTTCAAGAAATATGACGTTACGGCTTGCTTCGAAATCTATAAGTATCCGAGTCTCTCTCGTGACAGACTTTGGATATAGCAAGCAGAGCTGTACTATTGACACTTCGATTTGAATAGTGTTATTGCTGAGATAGTTAATGATGTTGCATGTGTTACTAAATTCTGTAATTTATGTGAGATATAAGTGGCTTCGATTCGTGGAATAAAGTGTTATATTCGCTTTTAGAGCTTATTGCACTATCCTAACGTACACCCACTGTGCAATTTCCGTACCATTATAAATTTGGATCATCCTCCTAATCTATGTAAACGCTGCAACCTAATACAAGTAAGCTAATACTAACTTATTCTGAAAAATAAAATAAATCATGACGCCTAGAGACATTGTGAGGTTATCCATAAAAGAAAATCTCCAAGACATCTCGCAATAGAATTTTAAAAAATCTTCAGTCAGATCTCTTAACAAGATTTTAAAAAATTAAAAAGAGCACTTCTTAAGGGCATTATTTACCGCATATTAATTTTTCAGTAACTCATTCATAAACAACAGAATAAAAAGCGAGGCTAAAATATCTCATGTCATCAACCATTTTTCTTAAATTACTGCATAAAAACAAATTATTCTCTTTATAATTAATCATTACAACGTAAGCATTGAATAATCCCAGAAAAAATGGCGCTTGTGTGTTTGAGGTGATAAAATAAAAATCCGAAGATTCACTGCTTTCCAACTTATAATCTTATTTAGCTTTATACAGTTTTTTTTTCTACTTCTTGGAGAAAGTACTTTGTTCTTTTAAGAAATATATCGATTAAAGAACAGCACTTCGAAAGTTCTTTTTATTCTGGAAAGATATTCTTTGCTTTGCGTAGATAATTTAACTTTGATTTAAAAAAAAAGGTGTATATATGTGCTTAAGATTGCGTTGCGGCTTACCTGATAATTTCTTTTGTTTTTTTCGTAGTTAATAAAAATTCTAATAATTGACTCCAACTTGCTGTTTGTGAAGTAGTTTTGAAATTTATAGAATCAGAAAGAGGAATTTGAAGTTGTCGCTTGCTTTGGCCATTTTAGAAAGTGTTTTTTCTTCCTTTCTTTCTTTATCAACGCAAAAAACTTGAAAGTAATTCATTTTATCTTTAGTGTTTCTTTTTTCATGACATATCCGTTTAATAATATTCCAAGTGTACTTGAATTTTTTTAATCTTTTCTGCTTACTTTCCTTTCCGAATTTTGTTTGTTTTAGAACAAACAATGCGTTATTAATGCATAAACGGATTATTCTACTTTTCATGAATCATACTGAAAAAGAGGCCACCTCAGATCTGCTATTTTGATGTGTATTTTAACTTCACAATATTTGAAATTAAATTAAAAATACGCTTGTGATATTTACGAAATAGGGACCTATTCGAGTCCCAAGTAACTTTATCTTTCTAAAAACTCTTAGTTAAAGAGGTCCACATATGTGAACCTCACGTTTTCATCGTTCACGTTTCCATCCCTTAACCCTTAACGGTCGTATTATTTTCAAGAAAACGGTCATAAAAGTTCCTATTTTTTTTTATTCCAGAAAATTGCATAAAAATCAGTGCATGTACAGTTTATGTATTCATTTTAAGGTTTTAGACATTTTTTTAGCGCGAAAAAGTTTAAATTTCTAGGAAAAGCCAACATTCAGTGTTATTGTGAACATTTTTTATCAAGTACAATCGGGGAAAGATAGATTAGTTTTTGATAAACCATGGTCGGAAAGTTTACTATTCCATGTCTACTTGTACCATATCTACTTGTACCGTACCATACATACTATTTCCATACCTAGTATTACCATGCCAAGTTTACTATAGCGCCCATAGAACTTTTTTTTTGGAGGGGGGGCAAACTTCAAAAAAAGAATTCTGGAGGGGGAAAATTTCACACTTGTAACAATTTGCTTCCGATTTTTCTTTGTTATGCACTTTTGTTTAATTGATATACTAAATCTCTAAAGGGGGGCAAGTGCCCTACTTGCCCCCTTATGGGTGCCGATGACTATTACTTGAACACTTCTAAAGTGATTATTAACAGGTACATGATGACGACGTTTCTGACCCTGCATTGCAAGGTGATTCTTAAACGTTTTGGTGTATCCTACCCTCCCTAAATGTTTGTAAAACTAATTTCGAATAACCTCGTATGTATAATTTTAATTTTTTTAAATGTCCAATGTAAAAGCACATCTTACTGTAGTCTATACCTTATAATAATCCTTTTTATATTAATGAAATCTTCGAGAAACTCATGTCGAAAACTCATGATACTTAATCTATTGCGTCCTGATGAAAAGTAGAGCAAGTAAAATCATAAGTAAGTTGTCATCAGATTTCTACAGCCTTTTCCAACGAAATAACGAACAATGTTACCACTTTCAGAAGAATTACGTCCCGCAATGGGAAGCTGTCAGACTGTTCATGATTTATCGGTTTCATAGCCGCACGAACTTTCCGCACATTCTTCGGCAAATGAATAGTTTGAAGAGAAGTGAAATTAAATAAATCCACTAAAATGTGCTGTAAATTATTTCATGAGAGGCTGATAGCAAAACTTCGTCCATTGTTGAGTATTACAGTCATACAAATGGGAAATCCATGAAATTTCTTTTGCTTCATATTTTAAAGACAAGGTTACAAAAATTTAACGTTTTACTAAAGATTAACCCAAAATACTGATTAATTTGAAAAGACCTTATATTTTCAAATTCTATTTTATAGAGAAAAGTTAGTTTGTGTAATACATCTCTTTTTGATTTTATGGAATGATCCTAAACAAGTAATATAAAAAAAAAACTGTTAAAGTCAATACCTACTTAGGTCAACAAAGAAAATTTTTATTTTAGTTACTTTTTATTAAATTTAATTAATGAATTAATGAATTATTAATTAATTAATACAGGGCCGTTAGTGAAGCAGGGATCGATACCGTTAATCCAGTTTGTTTGGTTTATTGTTTTCATTCATTTTTAATCGCACGTAACAGGATCTAAAATTAATTAATTTAATCTAATTAATGAATTAATATTTGATACACGTAATAACATCAAGTGTCGTCCACTGCAAGTTTAAAAAATGCGTTTGAACTTGAGTGGATGAATAAAAAGTATTTTATTAACGATTGAAAGTTTGAACAAGATATATATATATATATATATATATATATATATATATATATATATATATATATAGGGAGTGTGAACTAATAAGAATTGAAAAACAAAGAATTTTTCACTAGAATTAGCAATTTTTTTCATTGTACTTGTTGAGTGAATAAGAAACTTGAGACGGTGAAAAAAAAAATTGACTAAAAATTTATACTTATATCAAATCCAAGTTAGATCAAAGAATGTATTTACAGAATCTTTTTGCTGTCGTATTCAAAGTGCATTTAACTTAACAGACTTTCTTTTAATGCTTAAATGAGTCTGTGCGAATAAATACGTGTATATTCACATACATACATATCTGAATACATAGAAGACTGATTTGTAAGACAAAAACCTACATTAAAACCGTCACAGTGAAATAGGTTTAAATATTTGTTAATTCCAAAAAAACATAAAACATCCCAAATATTCAAATTTCTCAGAAAATTAATGTTGTAGATATGATAGGTTAAAAAGTGAGAAAACGAACTAAACATGTAACGTTTTGAATTGGTTTGATTCAAATGGTTTCATCTGACATTGGTGTGACCCTGGCTTTTTTTAGATGCTCTAACCAAACGTCCTTGATTACAAATAACTGAAATAACAATTTTTAAAAAATTAAGCTAAAATTCCTGTAAAACTAGCCGGTAAAAACGATCAAACCTACCTTGCACAAAAAAGTCTATTAAACTGATAGAAAAAAAACTGTCAGCCAGCACGCCAGTTTATTTCCGTATATTTTACAGAATTCTTCCGTATTTTTTCCTTATACGGAAGATTTCAGTAAAATAAACTGAGAACCTGTAAAATGTATAGAAGACTTCTGTTTTAAAAAAAAACGGAAATAAACTGGCATCCTGGCTGACAGTTTTTTTTTTTCTGTAAATTTGGCAGACTTTTTTTGCAGTGTACAAAGCTATTTTAAATAAATAGAATTTTTCTTCATGGTACTGATCTTGCTTTCAGTAACTCGCACATGAAGAAATTCCTATCCATGCATCACTTTCCCACAGACAATGACCGTAAACAACTGTGACACTCTGACTCCTTTCTTAGGAGGCAGACGTCTATGACACTGGATTACACAAAACTTATCCCACTGTATGACAAGTGTTGCAGTTCATGTTATTCATATGTTGAGAAGTATTTTAAATATTGCTATATCTGAAATCTCTTTTTCAATATTTTTTTCCGGGCAATGAAGTTCTGTGCTTTCTCTGATTGTCCGTGGAAAACTTATTTTCAGGACCAGGACAACCCTGGTATGAATGAAACGCTTTAAAGAAAAAAGAAAAATTTATTGAATATGAAACCTCGTTTCCTTGAGAAATTATATGATTCAAAGCAGCAAAAATTTGATATATAAGGTATTTTTTTTCCTCTGTTACAAAACATACAAAAATGTTTGATTTATAAATGCTTAAAACAAGTTTTAATGCTTAGGTTAAATTCGAGAATTGAAATAATTTTAACTTAATAGTATAATATAAAAAAGATCCAATTATAGATTTAAAAATTATAAAACGAAGCCTTAAAAGGTTTTCAAAACTAATACATCTTATCGAAACTTAAGTACGGATATCCATCTGTAACAAAAATAGTATGACTTACATTTTAACTAGATTACACACGACACACAATATACCATTTTTCAGTCTGCGGGTAATAACAGTTGACATTACGTTTTCACCTCATTGCTTTAAATTTTTTTAAGGCAAGAAAAAACGAGTAATGTATTCTTTTTCTTTTTATTTGTTGTATTATGGTACTTGCATTATCCACCGGGAAATGAAATTAAATTGAAACATAATTTGACAAACCATGAGCAAATTAAAATAAATAAAAACTTTGTGAAAAAAACACACATAAAATATTACTTATAAGATGTTACGATCGTTTCGACCAAAAAATTCTTTCGTTCTTCATGAGACAAGCCCTTCGACTTACTTAGCAGAGTTCCTTCTGCACAGTGAGTGGAAAGGCTTGTAAGTAACATTTTATGTGTGTTTTTTTCAAAAATTTTTTATTTATTTTATCATTTAACACCAATATTTTGACTGTTTTTTCATGAGCAAATTATTTCAAAACATCACATAATGTAATCAAGAAATTTCCTTTCTTCTTGTTTTTAGGGTATAGCAACAAGAGATGGAACGGGCTCAGCCTGAGTCCGAGCCCGAGCCCGAACCAGGCTCGGGCTCTTTAATTCACGATTGCGTTCGGGCTTGGGCTCGTGAGAAATTTCTCTTTTTTCCAATATACTCCTTGTAAACAGATTTTAAAAACTGATTCTGTGAAGAAATGAACATTAATTATTATTATTTGATAAATTTGAGTAAAAGGATTTAGAAAGTGCATTAAGAGTATGCTATTATATTTGTCTTTATTATGCACCAACTGCAAAATTTATGATTTTCTATCAATGGAGTAATTAACATTTATTTATAGCTGAAATTTCGGGCTCCGACTTAAATAATATCGTTCGGGCTCGGACTTTAAAAAATATGCCCGAACTCATCTCTAATAGCAACAGATAAATTTGTTTGTTTAAAAGCAAAATATCGGCAGTGAAAAATTGGAGCGCTGCCTGGTTTCGGGAAGCGATATCCCCAGCCCTGTTTGGACCCTGTTTACACGTGAATTTAACAAACTTTCGTCAACAGGACAAGTCTTTAAAAAAAGTGGGCAGAAAAGTTTCAAAAGATGGAACATGTTCTGCATGATGAGCAATCAACTGAGAACGGTTTTGATATGCTCTGAGTAGTAAGAGCCAATGTTGATAGGTATCGACTCTCAATCATCTTATGAAAGGTTACTCTCAGCGGTTGTTTTAATATTGAAAAAAATATCGCTTATCTTGACTGCCTAGCTCCACGTTTTTAATCAAAAGAAAACTTTTTATAAAAAAGAAAGAAATTTTTATTTAGAATGTACTGTTTAAATATGCATTTTTTTCTCTGTACTGTATCATTTATTTTTTCATGTTAAATAGCTTACTTTCTTTAGGCTGATTAGTTTAACAGTTTATAATATAAACTGTGTTGTCTTCATTACAGAGCCGGAAATCTAAAATTAGATAGCCAGAAAAAAAATAAACATGCTGCGAAAGAGTTAACATAAAATTATTTGACTGGCTGAATAAGATTTAGTAAAACATTTTCACCTTTATCTCTTTTCTGCATTGTGTACTATAGGTGTTTTTCTTTTGAATAATTTATGACTCTTCCCTGCAGTGGCGGCTCGTGACCTGCTTCAGTGGTGGGGCCCGAAAAAAATAATGCCAGTTCAAATCGGGAAAATACATATACATAGAGCTGTGGTGGATCGTCACCCATTTCAGTGGAGGGGGCTTTTTTTTAAGCTCGAAAAGGTAAAACATATGAATCGCTTTTGTAAACAGTGTGAATACATAAAAACTTTCGAATAACAAGTTATGAAAGGCGTATTGATTTCTCCTTTAGTTTTCATTTAAAGACAGCAGATATATTTTGCACCAAAAAATCCTTTTCCTCCATTTTTCTTTCTCAAAAAGGTACAATATCAATAAAAATATATATATATATATAAAAAAAGTATGATTTTCTTGAATACAATATTAAATTCAACAATTGTATGTGTACATTTTGAAAAACGAATTGGTCCATAATGTTTCATCTCCAAATAGCAAACAATAAAAACGAAAAAAAACAGAATTTTTTGCTTCACTTATTGAACGTCATGGTGCTTTACTGTACCATTCTAGTTGAAATGATCGTGTCCTTTTGCCATCTTTTTGTCTAAGGACAAAATTTTTTGGTTGATAGGGTCCCAAGCGTTTTATTTCAAGCTTTTCTGCTATTTTTAATCTGCTGAAAGGAACTTGTAATAAACTAACTGTCAACAGAATTCATGGTCGTTAAATATATTTATAATTTGACAAAATATTTTAATCTACGACCATTTCTCACTCAATTGATGCTTTCACTATATTAAAAATAGTAAAATTAAGTCTGTTTTAAATGAGATAAAAAAAAAAATTTCTAATTCTTAATGATCAGCGATAAGAACAAAAATCACAATCAGCAGCTTTTTACGACCATAAGAACAAAACTCGCCAAATACAACTGTTTCCATGAAAACACTTTTATTTCTCCTATCGGGCCAATGCTAAGGGGCCCTAAATTGGTGCTAAATTAACTGTGTTTTCGCATTCTTTTTTATGATAACCAGCCAAATATGTTCATCTTTTTAGAAATGATCAATGGTACTAACACTACTCTGCTGTTCTTGGCGCAAATATATTCGGGCTTCATTTCTGGGGCCCCAGAGTGCTTCAATGGGGAATACATTGGAGATGTCGCGGCGCGGCCGTAGGATTTTATCCATTTTAAATCAAAATTGAATAATATACAAGCAGACACCTTTATTAAAGTAAACTGATTTTAAAAGAATACAAATTTTGCATTATAATTAAAAAAAACTTTTGAAATATCAGGTGGGGTCAGGCCCCTCTGGCCCCTAATGACGAACCGCCACTACTTCCCTGTATATGGAGAAATAAGACGACTATTTTGAAAATTGCTCCGTAAACGAAGTTTCCTGAGAATTTTATCCTTCTTTCGTCTCTTCTCGATTGAAGTGCAGAAGACAAACTTAGAGTGGAACTGAATTTCATCACAAATTCTGTTTAGTATTGTTAAATAGTTATAAAAGTACGCGAATTCACATTAAGATTGGCAGCCCATCAATGGACGCACTCAGCATACAGCGCACAGTCATCCATCATCTGCCACTGTCGTGTCCTGTGATTTATTTGTCACATGGCCGCCTTATGCTTTAGCAGTCGCAACCTTTGTACAAGACATTTTTGACACAGCAGAAAATTAATGAAACCAAATTGTCTGCACTTTAAATTTATATCTTGATTTATCATAATTTGCTTGGAGGACTGACTGTTTAAGAAATGTTACAAGATTGTGAATGCTTAAGATAAAATCCTGTTAGTAAATTTATCGCCTTTCATCCGCTTAGATAAAATTGATAGTCATAAAGACGACGAACTTAACTTATTGTAATTACTAGCAAGTAAATTGGTAAATATTAATCAGTATCAAAATTTTAATGTTCCTTAAAAGTTTTGTATAAAAATTGTATTTTAAAATGAATTTGAAGAAATTATATTACAATTTAAATTCCTTCACACTTTATAAATATTACTTTTTTAAGCATTCAGTAAAATATTTTCTTGTTAAAATCAATGTACTTACGAGGCAAAATTGCATCTTCTTTAAATGTAACAAAAGTATTATGATACATCATTATAAATGGACAATTATGCCGTATGACTAGTGTAAGAAAAACTCAGTTTGACTCAGTTTTACACGGTTGATTCCATAGACGCACATTCCTATAGACACGGGGGCATAGAGGAGACACGGGTTCCGACTAGATTCCATGAAAATATATATTTCCATAATGATTTATTTACGCACTGGTGTAACGTAGATGTGGTTCAACACTAGAATATAATACATTTCAGGTACATAACCCCTGACTTGACTCCGCTCTACAAACAATCATATGGATACAAGTGGTTGATTCTAAATTGCACGTCCTTCTATACATATAACTTTTTGAAATAAATAAACTAATCATAGTCTATCTCAATGAGTCTTCAAATAAGTCAAATGAAGCATTACGAAAAATGAAAAAAAAAAACATTAATTCTAAAAATGAAACAAGATATTTAACAAAAATATCAAACCACCAGTAATTAGATGCATTCGTTTAGAAAACTCAGCTTTTGTTTTATTAAAACTAAAAATTTTTCATAGATGATTGAATACATTGAATTTCCATACTCAGAAATTTTGTTAAATAAATTTAAATTCGCATGCTTTACCACAAACACCCACCCTAAATCCCAATCTAATAATTAAGAAGTTAACTCAAATTACTTGCATAATTCAATTTGAATTATTAGCTTTTTTTAAACTCATTCTCTGTAATCCTAAAACAATCAAATTTAAGAGAAGGTTTAAAAAAAAGTTTTTGCAAAAAAGGACTTTTAAATATTTAATAATGGCAATTTCAAATTCGTTTAACATGAAAACAGAGTTTGAATAAATCGATTTCGGAAATACAGGTTCTAGGGAGTAATGAAGAATTTTTAACAGTATTACTTTTAGATTACTGGTCTTTGATTTAAAACGCATTTGAATAAAATATTATAACAACAGAGCTAAAAGGATATTGAGAAAGAACTGAAGGGAACAGCATTCGTGCGTTTTTCGTAAAACAATTTCATATTAATTTTCTCCTCGCGTCAGTAAATTTCATTTCCTTTAATGAAGCGGAAACTTTGTTACATTCTTTTCATGTTATCGCACAAGGGAAAAGCTAAATGGAATTTAAAAACTGATTACATAAAATGATATATTTTAAGAGTTTTAATCAGTTTTGGGGAAAAGTGCATTAGATCGAACATTTTTATTGCATTTTGTTCATTTATCAAGAATCCAATCAACATTTATCTTATCTTAGTCGAAGAAAGCTATCTCTGAAATAGAAATTCATTCTTTTTTTAAGTTTAATTTAAATAAGCAAAATAAGTCAATTTTTTTCAAATGAGAACTAAGTTCAGTAACCCATAATTTGCTACTTAGTAAACATTCATAGTAAACATAATGACAGCAATAACAATAAGAAGTTGAAGAAAAACATTTTAAAATATGAGTTCTTCAGGTTTAAATAATAACATTACAATTCTTCTATTTGCTAATATAGTGCAAATGTTCTAATTGTTAACCAGATTTGTTGTAAAGGTGGTAGTAGTAAGTTAAGTTACCACAAGAAGAGAAGTATTTCAATTTGAGACCTAACTACTATTTTTAAATGGGCGTATAATTTGTTGACGTTGGTGTTAATGGGTGGAGGACTTTGGTACCAGTTAGGTCAAGATGGTAGAAGCTGAGAAAGACAGCCTTTCAGAGTTACAGAAATTTGAAATTTTCGACATGAAATTTTCATTTCAACATGAAATTTTCATAAGTAAATATATGAAAAGCATAAATTTACAAGAAAGGAAAAATAATCAATAAACACCAGAAAATATTCTTAATCTAGCAAAGACCGATACTGAAGGTCATCAACGGAGTAATTGATACTATACAATATATGTATAAATATATCTGTCTTTATAGCTATACGAGTATATATCGTTCCTTTGACTTGCACAAAATAGTTTCATTACAGAGTACCACTTTTATCCTCTTTCAGGCTTCTTAAACAGTATAAGAAGATGAATGAAATATATGAAGATGAAACGAATTTTTTCAATGAAGGGTTAGCACCGTTAGAAGTAGTGCAAAATACATAATAGATCTCAATTGTTACATGCCCCGGGCATGTCGGACAATGTATTTTTCCAATCCTGCAGCCTAAGCCAAAAATTGGCTGTAGAGCGAAAGAAGAAAAAATCTAAAAATGCGGGAAATATATCTTATAAATAAAAATGAAATTCTGTTTGTTTGTTTGTTTCTTTGTTGATATGATTCGTATACAAATCCACAAAAATGGACCTATCGGCCTGAAATTTAGCACAGATATGTAAAATAATATAGAATAAATCGTAGTCCACTTTAAAACTTTGAAAGTCCACCCGTTCCCGGAATTTAAGAGATTTTTTATGCTCTCCACGCAAAAAGCTTTCCGTAATTGTAACCCCTGTAGTGAAAAAAGTGTGAAATAAGGATCGTGGTTGCCATGTGTGGCGATTTTGCCGAATAAAATGTTTTAAATTCCCAAAAAAAAAAAAAAAAAAAAAAAGAATAATAATGATTTTTTTTACTTAGTTTATATTCGTAAGGTTATTTTTTTTAAATTATAATATCGTGTGCATGGGAAATCAGAGCAGGAATGAAATGTTTTATACGCAAAACAATAAGAATTGGAGATTTCCGATGTGTAAAATTTTTTAGTTTGGCGAAAAAATAAAGTGGCTGATATATCGATTTTGAGTAAGTGAGTTCTAGCTGTTTGCACAGTTTTTGGCTTGGTGCAATTTATTGAGAGCTTTAGGAGAGCTTAAGGGATTTCAAGCGATCTAACTTCAGAATTCTCGCCAATTGAGTACATTGATTTAAGTTGGGGGAATTCCGCCAATTTTAGAAAATTGAAATCTTCTCATTTAGTACATCGGAGTAACGATGAATAAAACACATTATAGTTGATAATTTTTAAAAATTCGGCTGTATTAAAGGATTCCATTTTTCAAATAAATGCGTGCTTTACTCTGGCGGTCGAACCATTTCCCATATTGATTGCTACTAAGTTAATGCTTCGAATGATTCCCTGAAAAAACTCTTGCAAAATGGCGTATTTGGCACTCTGGCGAGGCTTAGATTTGAAACTGGATTTTATTTGAGACTGGTATATATAATAACACTGGTTATAGATAAAAATGAATGTTCGTATGTGTTTATGAGGTTGAAAAACTCCAGCACCGTTGAGCACCGTTGCACCATGAAATTTGGTTCACCTAAGTCTTTTATGATGGAGAAGGTTTTTATGCTATCCGTTTTCCTTAACTTGCCACTTGGTGCCGCAGCTCAACGTCGAATTCTATTCCGTTTAGCCGTTTGCTATGCAAATATCGTCCAACCGATTTCGATGAAATTTGGTACACGCGAATATTAGAACACGGAGAATATTTTTCACTATCCATTTTACTGTAACTTGCCGCTATATGGCGCTGCAACGCATCAACTTCTATACCGTTTGACCGATCGGCATAAAATTTGTTATACTTACACTTGAGCATGAAGAATATATTCTAACTGCGTTCCTTTTGATGTTACTCACCACTAGATGACACTGCAATGCATTATTATTTTAACTCGCCGCTAGATGACGCTGCAGCAGGCCAAATTCTTGACCATTCAAACGGTCGATATGAAAATCAGTATACATAGCTATTTGAACAATGAGAATATTTTGGCGTTATCCATTTTGCTATAACTCGCCACTTGACGGCGCTGTAGCAAATCATTACTTTAATTAACCACTAGATGGCCCTGCAGTGTATCACTTCTTGACTGTGCAAATGATCGTTATGAAAATTGGTATACATAGATAGTTGAACACGGTCGCTATGAAAATCAGTATACATAGCTATTTGAACAATGAGAATATTTTGGCGTTATCCATTTTCCTATAACTCGCCACTTGACGGCGCTGTAGAAAATCATTACTTTAATTAACTACTAGATGGCCCTGCAGTGTATCACTTCTTGACTGTGCAAATGATCGCTATGAAAATAGGTTTACATAGATATTTGAACACGGGGAAGAGTTAGGCGCTATCCATTTTCCTATAACTTACCACTAGATGTCGCGTCAACACATGAACTTCAGGACTGTCCAGCCGATAGTCATGAAAATTCGTATACATCGATATCTGAATGCGAAGAATATTTTCGCCGTATCCGTTTTGGTAAAACTCGCCACTAGATTGCGCTACGCCGCATGGCCTTCTGCACCGTACAAACGATTGCCTTGCAATTCGGTATGCATGATTATTGGACACAATATAACGCGATATCCATTTTGCTATATCTGTTTATTACAATGAATAGTAATCACCACAAATCGTAATATCAAAAAGTCCATTCATTCCCATGCGAAGAACGGGTACTTCAGCTAGTAAGTTATAAACATTACATTTCAGTAAGTAAATAGCTATAGGAGGACTCGGTTGTCGCCGCCCTCCTCCCAAACCTGCGGACACAGATTATGTTTGTGATGGCGCTATAGAGGAAATATGCTAGTAGCAATCGGCAAGCAAGTTTAAACCATTTACGAGTACATTACTCGCTCAATTGATTATATCACTCTAAATTGGGCATTCTTACTTCGTTGCTTGAGATGTGTATGAGGGGATGCAAAATGAAAAAAGAGTAGATGAGGGACAACGATTGTCTGTGACACTGGTCTCTTCGAAACACCCCACCCCCACCCCCTTTCATCATTTTTCCCTAAACTGTTCTTTAAATAAGAACTGTCCTGGTGTGAAAAGAGAACGAGAAATTTTCTATTTAAAAGAACATCATTTATTTTCGTGTTATATTGTAGAGCTTTTAAACAAACGTATGACAATTATTTTAAAATGTGTTTACTATTTAAATATCGTAAAGGAAGTGTAATGGAAGATGTTTTAACCCCTTAAGCCTCACTCATGTCAAAATCGCGGGCTAAGCTTTCTCCTTCTATTTCACGAGGTTGTCCTATTTCTGGGCAATAGTGTTCAAATTTTATGCACCAGAAAAGTAAGAGCATTTCATATCTTATGCACAGATTTTTTTTAATGACTATGTCATTTAATCTCTCACCCCCTTTATTGAAAATTGTCCGAAAAATGTGTCCCAAAAAGCGACATAAAAATGAGACGTAATTTTACATATATTTAAATACTATTAGTTCACAACAGCTTTAATCTATTGTTACAATACTTAGTAAGCTGTAGAATATGCATCACATGTATTTTTTACATATATTTAAATACTATTAGTTCACAACAGCTTTAATCTATTGTTACAATATTTCGTAAGCTGTAGAATATGCATCACATGCATTTTTCTATAAATAGGTTACAATCATAAAAATATCAACATAGGGTTACCTGCGAAATACACGAAAGATGAGAGATAAAATGACATATTCGATTAATATCGTTTTAATATGGCAATAATGAAACTAAAATAATTAGGGGGGTTCAGGGGGGGGGTCTCCCCCTGACGAGGCTCGAACAGCCGAGTTATATTTAATTTTGTTTTTACATCAGTTGTTTTGAGTGTTTTCAACATTTATTAAGAGTTTACAAAACAGTTTCAGAACCAAAATAGAAATGGAAAAAAGAAAAAAGAAAAAAAAATGATTGATGATCACTTTCCTATCACTTTCCCCTGACTGAAAAAGAATTACGAGCAGCTTAAAATGTTGTTTCCAATCTCTTATCAGCAATAATTAACGGAATCAGAAATCGTTATTCTACCTCAAGATGTTTTTCGTAAGTTCTGATATTTATGGATGTTGATGTTGCTAATGCCATTGGACCACTAACTCTTTTTTGAAGTATAACATAAATTATCAGAAAGTTCAATAGCAGGACCATCCATATGTTGCATGTAAGTACAACGTATCATACCCACCTAAAAATTGTTATTCAGTAACTGTAGTTATTATAAATGGAAAACATTAAAGAGGTCAACCTTCCCTGAACATTCACAGAAATTTACGACTGGCATGTGTAAATCTTAAAATAAGTTTCACGTGTATTTTTACTGCCTTGTTTTTGACTTCATTCTTTGCAGAACAGCATTTCTTTATAGATTTCTCACTCATAAATACCCGAAAGCTATAAAACAGCTTTTATGTATTTCTGCTCTTACTTTGTTTTGCAATAATATGACTGAATTCTGACCCAAAAAGTCATAAAATTTGAATAACATGTCTTTCATTGTTGTTACTTTTTTCTATGTAACATATAACTTACATTTTTGTTAAAAATTAATTGCAACTTTTTCATTCGAACCGCATTTCACTTGTACAGCGGGGATAAATAGGAAACGGAGATTAAATACGAAGATAAAAATAATGTTTACATCTATTTCAAACTTATTATTGAATACGGCCGTTCCGAATGTGCCTCAGTTTTATA
The DNA here is from genome assembly GCA_038373885.1 of Cheiracanthium punctorium. Taxonomy (NCBI): domain Eukaryota; kingdom Metazoa; phylum Arthropoda; class Arachnida; order Araneae; family Cheiracanthiidae; genus Cheiracanthium; species Cheiracanthium punctorium. Next base: position 993,296 of record JAWZYV010016180.1, on the reverse strand, counting down.
CATAACGACAAAATGCTATTAGTGTTTGAACAAGGTGTTTAAAAATATCAGCACAGCGTAAAAAATAAATAGTTTTTTGTTTTCATTTCTAAGTTTTTGAGTTAAGTTTCCATATTTTGTTTAGAACTAGTTTTAAATAATACTAACACTAATGAATGGTATATTTATCACTGGACTTTTATGTCGTTTTTTTTTTACAAAAAAAGTGTATTAAATATTTAAAAAGCTTAAAGGTTAAAATTTATTATTAACACGCTTTTATTAGCTTCACCTGTATGTATGCTTGTATGTTTGTATGCTTGTATGTTTGTAACCGACTTCTTTGAACTCGATTTTGACCCACTTTAAACGGTCAGATTTAATTTAAACTTTGTAGATATATCAAGGATCGATGACAATACAATAATTTGATAAGTTTATCCCATTATCCTGATTTTAACACACTTTTATTAGCTTCACCTGTATGTATGTTTGTAACCGACTCCTTTAGACTCGATTTTGACCCACTTTAAACGGACAGATTTAATTCAAACTTTGTACATTTATGTAGAACCGGTGACAATACAATAATTTTACAAGTTTATCTCATTATCCTGATCACGATCGCCAGGATTAAATAATTTCCTCATTTCTTATCCTGATTGAAAGTAGAACACTTCGAAATATTACAATCTTAAGAAAAAGCTTTCTAACTGTAACCGTAATCGTACAGTGGTTAGTACATTGCGTTGTGGCCACAATAAACCCGGTTCGAATCCTGGTCACGGCGATATTTTTATTTTTACAAAATAACGTCATCAATCACATTATGGAAGAGTTGAGTACAAGAATAATGTTAAGGCCATTCTTTTTAACACGCTTTTATTTGTTGATTAGAGACCTATTTTTCCTTTTTAGTGAGGAAGGTAGCATTTAACTGCAGGTTGATTAATACTTTGGTGCACAGCAGGGGCGTAGCCAGAGGGGGGGCTCAGGAGGCTAAATGGGACCCTTTACTTAGCTTAAAATTTGATATTTAGCTTACAATTGAACTTTTGCTTTAAATTTCATACCCAGCCCACCCGAAATAAAATCCTGTCTACGCCACTGGTGCACAGTGAAAATAAATTATCTCTTTGCAGTACTTTCCAACTTAGTGCTCCTTAGTGTCTTATGAGAGATATCGAAAATTAAAAATAAATTTTAAATACATACAGTTAAAAAAAAAACTAAAAAACACGCTTTAATAGCAAATCGAACTAAAAAGTGAAAAATAAATATATAGTTTAAAAAACCGATTTTAATAAACCGATAAATTGAACTAACTAAAAAGAGAAAAATAATTCTTAATATAGAAATAAATTAATGAACGAAAAATAGTATTATTGTGAAAAAAGCGTGGGGTGCTCCATATATGAGTTCTTGAGAATATTCGATCGGTACGATTAGTACAAAAATGATACAAAAAATATAGCACAAAGCACCCCACGCTTTTTTCACAATAATACTATTTTTCTTTCATTAATTTATTTCTATATTAAGAATTATTTTTCGCTTTTAGTTATTTCAATTTATCACTAAAGCGTGTTTTTTGGTTTTTTAGACTATATATATATTTTAAAATTATTTCCATTTGTCAATATTTTACAACTTTTATTCACAATTCATTGAAAATCAATGATTTATTTATTTATTTACCAGTACACTTTAGGAACTTGGGTTCTATTTTAATATGTCAGGCAAAATTTACAATGAAAGATATCTAAAAACATTAACATATAATATAAAAGTATTGCTCTTCCCCAATTAAAGTAGAAAATGTCGTTTATATTTTGTTCATTCTATTTGTATCTGAAAGTGAGTCTTAGGACTTAATTTCTTTTTCCCTCCCAAATAATAATAATATTTAAGCTAAGTAATATGAGAGCTCAATTTTCAGATGCTTTCCATCATTGCACTTCTTGCCTATAGTAAAAGTACACAGATAAGGCACCTCGGTTTCTGTGTTACAACGTCAGTGTTTTTCCTGCAGTGGAAGCCTGTTCTTTCTGATTATAACCTTTATATCTTCATTCTGAAACATTACGCAATTTTTTGAACAAACTATGCCTACTTGAACTCTGGAAATAATTTAAGAAGAAATTCCACAAGAAAATGTTGAAAAACAAAAGTTTGTCAGGTAGATCTCATCAAAGTCTCATGTTAAGAAACTATCTGCATTAACAAGTATCTCAAATCAACTGAATTATATGACAATTGCCTCTTTGTAGAAAAACATTTTAAAATTAATAGATTATTCGGGTATTATTTTTCTAAGGCAACAAAAAAAAAAAAAAGAATTTATTTAATCAAATGTAAGAACTCATCATTTATCATTCATTTGAATTATTGTAAGACCTATTTTTATCTATGATGAATTTCTTATAAATAACAAATATGCTTAAGAGTTATTACCTTTTGCCAGATTCTCATGAATATGCATTAGAACCCTTTCAAAAGTTCTGCGCCCAAAGCTTCCCTAACCTTTTGGGCAGATAGCCCTTGTGTAGCTTTCTCTTAACCAAACCGAACAAAAATACCCTTAAAACAATGACTATTCATAGAACATAGTGCATTAAAATGTTATGTACGTGCTCTTGGCAAAAAAATAAATAAATAAAAGTATGTTAATGCTATTTATAGAAACCTTTTTTAATGTTCTACATAGCATTTTGCATAGCAAAAACATACATTTTGTAGCAGCTGATGCATATTTACGACAGATATAATGAGAGGATGTGGACAGAAAATTCGATATCATAAAAACTTCTCAACTTCTTGGAAAGTGTTAAAATTTCTTACAGTATACCTTACCTACATCATGCTTTTTAGGAGTATGTTAAAGCTATTTATAGAGAACTCTTTCAATACTGTACATAGTATACTGCATAGCAAAAACATACATACATTTTGTAGCACCTGATGCATATTTACGACAGATGTATAATGAGAGAAGGCGGACAGAAAATCGATATCATAAAAACATCTCAACTTCTTGGACAGTGTTAAAAATAATTGCAGTATACCTTACCTACGTCATGCTTTTTAGGAGTATGCTAATGCTATTTATAGGCAACTTTTTCAATACTGTACATAGTACACTGCATAGCAAAAACATACATACACATTGTAGCAACTGATGCATATTTACGATAGATATATAATGTGAGAAAGCGGACAGAAAATCGATATCATAAAAACTTCTCAACTTCTTGGAAACTGTTAAAAATTCTTGCAGTATACCTTACCTACGTCATGCTTTTTAGGGGAGGAAAAACATTTAACCCAATTAGATATTCAAGTACTTCTGTAAGCTATTCAAAAATCCTGATTAGAGTACTCCAAACATGATGACCCTTCGCTTTCGGACATAGCTTTTATAATAATTATGGAGCATTTGCTGAATAATTCGCTCAATTAGGAATTTTCAATGCTGCGCGTTTTCTTTTCAAAGAAAAAAAGTCTGATTAAAACAAAAATATCCGAAGAGCACGATTATCCGACAATGATTCGTTAGTGCTGTTATCTCTGGAAGCAAGCCAAACTGGATATTTCTTCAAGTGGAAACGCTTTTCAGGTGAACGGCTTAAGTGAATGAAGGGGGGGGAAAAACCACAGAGATTATACGTTATGAATGAGACATTGTGGAAAAGTAGAATCTTTGAAGATTAGATATTTTCGACTCCATTAATTATATTGCTTTAAGCTTTTGTTAGCCCGATCCTACAGAATTTGACTGATATGCTTATTTAAATATTGGAGACCTTAACTGTACTGTGTATATCTTACTCTGAGGATGATTGAAAATAATTTATGGTTTTATAACGTGCAAGATATGTTTTAGACAGGATTTAAGATTAATCGTTGAAATATAATGATAAGTTTCCTTATCCTATTTTCTAATATGAGTCTTTGTAGTATGTGTTATTCTCATTGTTACTTTGCAATATTTTGAAAATTGCGCCGAAATTTCCAAATCACACCGAAAAGGTATATTAACGTTTGACGATGTTTATTCTTATCTAATTATTTACTTTTCCTACGTATGATCATACTTGACTATTTGAATTACCGTACCGAGTGTTTATAATTACACTTTCTCTGCAAACAGAATTCGGCAGTTGAAAGAGGTAAGCAGTGCCGGATTAAGACAGCGCGGGGCCCGTAGCAAATGTTTCCAAGGGGCCCCCTGCTCAGTGACGTGAGGAGTTCACACTCACATTAAAGTAGTAGAGCTAAATTAAATGAGAAAATAGATAATGTTAGTTATATTATAATTCATGTTTAGTGCTAATTAATAAGTTAATGGTATTTTTAATGCTAATTAGATGCAAACAAAACTAAAAGATCCCACGTGTTAAATTCGCGAGAGGTTTATCCCAGCCCTTCCTCCAATTTGGGTGAGCTAATCTCTAGGTTTTGTGCGATAATAAAATAAAACACAACTTTTACGAATTTTCTTGATTCAAAATGAGCAAATTTGAGTTAACACTAGACAAATCAATTTCTCCAAGTAAGTTGGTGTGCGGAAAAAATGTCCGTCAAAATAAAGTGAGGGGGGGAGGCTAAATAGATAGTGAGACTGACGATATTTAAAGTTATTTATTCGTACAACTCAGGTTTTATTAATGAATGTTAATGTTCATGGATATATATTTGGAATTTCTAACACTTCCGACCTTTCCCATATGCAAACATATAACTAGACAAGTTTACACACATAAAATAATAATAGTTTCTGTAAAATTTTTAGAACCTTCGAAATCGATATGTATCTTAAACTGTGCCTTTAAACACTTTTTTTCCCTATAAAAATACATGCTTGTAAAATTATTCCATTATCTGGACGATCTTTACTAATAATATGTTACATATTTTTAACTTCTGTTAAGTTATTTAATGAGTTAATTCATAAGAAATTGAACTGGGATAGATAGATCTAGCACAATAATACCTCTGCCATTCAAAATATACGGCATGAGCGGAAGGCATTTAAACTGCACATGCTTGTACAGGGGGACTGTTACTTCCACATACCGCTTGGAACACTTCTAAAGGTCATTTCGTTAGCATTCTACAAGCATACGTGCATTACTTTTCAACTTATCCTCGTTAAAATGATATAAAATAATTTGTTCAAAAAATCATTATAAGAGGATTGCATCTTTTCTAAATAGAAGAATCTATATGATAAACAATAAAAAATTCCGATACAACATTCATTATCGTATTACGTTCAAATGTTTTTGCAAGATATAATAATCTTAAATGCGGCCAGTAGTTTGTGAGTTTCTTTGTGGATCAAGAGTATCCGAAAATTCTCTTTGTTTTCAGTTTGCATGGGGTTATGGCTTCTCGGATACCCGGACCGCCTTGTCTTTGTGCGAAGATCCTCTCGGTTCTAATTATTTTATTTGAACGAACGTACTGGCATTCGCGCTCTTGACCTGTGGTTTCGACCGGCCAAAAATCAATTCTTTTATATTTAACGGGGTTAATTTCCGAGATTAATAGGATAATTTATCGTAATAGTGGATTCCGCAATTATAAAAAAAATGATTTACATTCTACATATTATTATTGTTTCAAAATATAATTCGCCTTTGTTTAAATATTGTAAAATGTAAAATAAATAATTAAGTATAAACAAAGCAAGCCAACTACCAAAAGCTTTATAAGATGGCTTACGCCCTAGTACACCTTCGAATTTAGCCAAAGCCACCTGCCTTTACTCTAAAACAAAAGAACTTTGGGGCTACCCAACATCCGTTTAAAATACCATCCACATATTTACTGCAAAACAAAGTAACTTTATGTCCAGTATTTAAATAAAAATTATTGTTTCGTGGGGGATTATTATAGATTATGGGGCGCGTTTTTCCTACAATCTTAATTCTATGAATCTCAGCTGTCGGGGAAATGCAGAAGGTCAACTCGCGTTCCAGAGAACATCTTCAGAAATAGCCACAAATATTTCCGTTCTATTGAGTCATTTTGAAAAGTTTGATTACCACTTCATTAAAAAAATTCATTCGACTTGTTACTGAAAAGTCCCTAAAATGATCAGGACATATAGACTACAGCCTAATGAATAATCCGGATCACTGACGGATTAATACAATTTTGTGGAAGGAGGCTTGGATGGAAGATTCACACACATATATATATAAATTTTATGGAAGTAAGCTGGGATTGTTTACATTAATTTCATTTTTCTCGGGAGGGCGGTCGCCTCCTCCGACTCCCTCCCTTTAATCCGCCCTTGATCAGACCCTGAGTCTATTCTTTTGTTTCGGCACTTAATTTTCTGACTATATTTTGTTTATTTCTTCAAATAAAGATAAAAATGTAAAATTATTGGTAAGGAATCAATTTTTCTAAAGGCCATAAATGGGTGGTGCAAGGATCTGGATACCTCCTCCTCCATTTATCAGAGTTTCGCTTTTAGTCAACAAAAAGATAATGATACAGCCTTTCTTTCTGTCTTTCTTTTATTTCCCACCTTTTGGACGCTCCCTGAAATTTTTTTCTGAGAACTGTGTTTTTGTTCCACAGTATTGCTAAATATACTCTTGTGTGTGTAATTATTGCTGACTTTAGAATACTCATTCAGTTTCGCCTAGGTAATGAGTTGACTAAATAATGCAGGCATGCAACAGCCACATTAAATGTATTAATGACTATGTCATTTTATCTCTCACCCCCTTTTGAAAATGTGACATAAAAATGAGACACGAAAATGCGTTATGAAAACGCGACATAAAAGTATAGGAATAAATGTCCGCTGAAAATGTTAGTATGTGTTACGTAAACCACCGATTTCTATAAGCTCAGAAAGGTTGCATTTATTTGATAAAATGATTGTTTAAAAATTCCATCCGTTCATTTAAATACTATTACTTCACAACAGCTTTAATCTATTGTTACACTATTTCGTAAGCTGTAGAATATACATCACATATATATTTTACATATATTTAAATACTATTAGTTCACAACAGCTTTAATCTATTGTTACAATATTTACTAAGCTGTAGAATGTGCATCCAATGTATTTTTCTATGAATAGGTTACAATCCCAAAAATTTCAACATAGGGTTACCAGGTGAAATACACGATAGATGAGAGATAAAATGTCATAGTCCATTAATATCGTTTTAATATGGCAATCATGAAACTAAAAAATTAGGGGGGTTCAGGGGGGGTCTCCCATTGACGAGGCTCGAACAGCCGAGTTATACATATATTCTTTCAATGAGTTGTCTACAACTGATTTACAGTTCCACCATATAGAGCTTCAGAAATTGTCTTATCCAAAAAGAAAGAAAAAAAAAAAAAAGAAAGAAAGAACGAAAGAAAAAAGTATTACAAGATTTATCTGTTGCCTTAAAAAATCCAGAAAGATACATCATGCCAAGCTCATAGATTATAAAACACTTTCCAATACAAAAATATTTTTGTGACAAATCTGTGATGTATTTTAGTTGAAACTGGCGAGATTTCGTAGATAAAAAAATGTTGTATTATCACTAAAAATGCAATTTTATGAGACCCTGTAAAAGACCTTTAATTTTTTTTAGCGTTTAACTGAAGAATATAAAAAATTTATATTCATTGTCTTATGCTAGAAATGTATTAGTGTCTCTCAAATGCCGCAGACTGCAATATATGGGAATTTTTTTGAGTGCTCCTGTAGAACTATTAATAATACGGACATTATTCTCAATGGAGAGCATCATTTTGAGAGCCTTAGTAATATATATGCCAACTTTGTTTTCTTTCAAAAATCGAATATCTCTAAAATATGTTTTCAAGAATGTTGATTCAGTCATTCCTGTATCAACAGATACAGGGGGAGATCCCCCTGAACCCCCTAATTTTTTAGACTGTGCTATACATCGGATTTTTTTCTTCTGTAAAAGAACTATAAATGCTATATACACCATTTTCAATATGGTACATGTTACTGTACATAGAAAAACATAAATTTCGCACAAATCGATGTATATCCACAGCAGTAAGAACACTGGATGGGTGGACATCAAAACAGACAAATAACCGAAATCATAAGGACCTCTTAAACTTGCTGGTAAGTTAAAAATGTATAAATAATCCTTTTATACAACATATAATGGTATCGGACAAACACAGAGAGCGATAAATTTATTCTTTTAAGGGTTAACAGTCTCAAATTAATTTTCCACGCGCTAAAGAATCAAAGTTTGCAGTTTTGTTCCATGTAAATCCTTTAACCCGTTTTGGGTTCTAATGCATTAACAGATTTTCGTCGGTCGGAAACCCCCCTTCTACTCCTAGGCAGATAGCCCTTAACAAAACACAATAAATCAGTTAATTACAGCGCGAGTAACGAATTTTCAAAATTCCCAAAGAAATCGTCATAGCTTAATATAATCACATTAGACATTTTTCGAGGTACTTACATATTATCCCGGTGATCGGCCAAGACGAGCAACTTTTTCGCCAAGATAAATGCCGGACACATATATTGCCAACAGTTTGCCAGCAAATTTGAGGAAAAAATAGTTTGGCGTTAATGACCGCCGGGATAATACGTAAATACCTTTTGCGATTTATCGTAAAATAATAAAAATATCGTCAAGTTCGGTTCATTTTTCAAAGCAATTTTTTCGCAGCCTATTTGGCAATTTATCGCAAAAGTCGCCAACATTGCCGGCTTTTGGCGCAAATTTTGAAGGAGGCACACGATCGTCGTCGGACTGTTAGCTAATCATATTGTAGGATAGTATTATATGCTTAAAATAGATGCCTGTCTAAACTGCCATTGAACGTATTGTATTGAAATTATTTTGAGTGCTCCCGTATAGAAAAACTTTTAACTATACAGACACTATTTTCGATGCAAAGCTTCATTTTGTAATCCTTAATAACATCCAATTTTGTTTCATTTCAAAGAGCAGAATATCTCTAAAACTAGAAGTCAAAGCCTTTAATGGAGGCAATTACAACGGGCGCGAGAAAAAACATTTTAAGGAAATGTGTCTTTCTTTCAATATATTTAATTTTCATCCACCTAAAATAAATAAGTTCATATTCAATATTTATTACAGACCCAAATCGAATTTCATGATCATCTGGAAACGCGCGGTATCTTTTCGCAGTCGAAAGCTTTCGTTTTGTATACATAAACATTCGAATATCCAGCAGAAGATTTATTTGTGTGAAAAAAAATAATAATAAACTGTGTAATCGGGAGAAATTATTTTAAACGTATTGGAACCCCCCAATGGTATGACGTCATTTTCACTTAAAGTAGGTCATTTTGTCACGCAAATGATTCACTTTTTTTGACTCTCGGAAACGAAATGGTGCTGAAAATGGCGAAAAATCGCTTAAAAAATGAGGGAACGGGTGGATTTTCAGAATTTTAAAATTGACAGATTGTTTTCTATATTTTTTTTACAAAGTTGTGAAAATTTTCAAGCGGATCGTACAAACGATGTAGAAGTTGTTAGGCTTTTTGTCCTTGACTTTGTAATCTTTTTGCAGTCATGGAAGAAAAAGTTTTATCTTGAAGTCAGGGTTCAGCGCAACTACAAGGGGTGATCAAATGAAAAGGTACGAAACGTCGGGACAACCTAACCGTTATCATATTGTCCATGCAGCTATGAGAGTACGTAGCGAGATATCTAGGAATGCGATTGGAGCATTTTGTGTGGATAGGAACATGCGGGGGCCCGCAGGAGAGAGCAGAAGCTCTTGTAAAAAGCACCCTCCTACGTCCAATTGACGCGGCAGTGCGTGTGAGGACAGGATGGCGTTAACATTGCAAAATTCGACAATTTACGGGCCGCAAGGCGTTATCCGACTTCTGACAGTGGAAGGTCTTAAACCGGCTCTATTCATCGCAGGATGATGACCGTATACTGGGAAGGCTGTTTGTCCCACAAGTCGATGAGAAAATGGAATATCCGTTTTCGCCAAGGAACTGGCCAATTGGGAGACGTTGGACATTCCACTCTACAGTCCGGACATGTCGCCCTGCGATTTCCATGTGATGGGTCCACTGAAGAAACCACCTGAAAGGGAAGCGCTTCCACTCGGACGACGTACTCAACGACGCTGTGACGGACTGGGTCTCGTCACGGCCACAGGAATTCTGGGAACAAAGAATCCTGCGGCTTGTTCGTCAGTGGGACCGTTGTGCTCAGGCCTATGGTGTATATTTTGAATAAAGTCTACATTTGTACCCACCGTGTCGTTTCGTACCTTTTCATTTGATCACCCCTTGTAGCTAGTAGGATAATACGCTTTAAAGAATAACTTCCCATAGAGCGCAATGTATTGGGACTATTTTGAGTGCTCCTGTAGAAAAAAATCTATAAATGCTACATAGACCGTTTACAATAGGGTACATGGTACTGCAGATAAGAATAACATACATAAATTTCGTAGAAATCGATGCCTATTGACGCGAGTTATATCAAGGGCGGACAGACAGACAAACCGAAATCTTTAACACTTTTCTACCTTGTTGTAAAGTGTCAAAAAAGCTAGATCTTGAGGGGGAAAGACGAAATCTTTCACGGTAAAGGCGCGGGGCCCCCAAAAGCGCGGGGCCCGTAGCATTTGCTACATCTGCTATATTGCTAATCCGGCACTGGAGGTAAGCAGATTGCTACCAACTTTAGCATATGTACTGAATACGAGATTCGCTCAAGAAAGATTTTTAAAATATCCTCTAATTTAGATTTTCTTGTGTGTTGTATTTTACAGCAAGAATTTTATGGGTATCTCTTCTCTTCTTTGAGGTTGGTAGGTGTTTAATGGCACAAAATCTAAAAAGGATATACTGTGCCAGACAAAAAATCTCTTCTTTGAGATCACGCAGGATTCGTGAAAGAACGTTTTGGCCTCCTATTTCCCTTAAGTTGCGAACTTTGAAAAATCAGCTTTAGTAGTACTAGATAGCCAAAATGTACGTAAAAAGGACATTATTTGCCGTTCATCTAATATATTTTAAACAAGAACTGCCAACTGCGTTTTACTTTTGTGTAGTCCGAGAGCAGTATATTTTAGTAAATCTAAATGAGTGAAATTTCAATCATCACAATTTTAAAATAAAGGAATTATTTTCAAAATGCATACTTTCTTACAGTTACAATATCTTTTTTTCTGTTTATGTTAGTTGGGAGAATTTGTTCTGTTCATAAAATGTATAAAAGTTAAAATCTGTATTTTCGCAAAAATTGGTATTGTTCTTGCATAAATTTGGTGAATAAAGATATTTATAAACTAAATGATCGTAAGTGACTACAGGTAAAATATGCAGAGATATACAAAGTAGTTGTAAAATAACGTAAGGTGTTCAAAGCCCTCTAACTAGTAAAGTATTAGACGAATCATAACCAAATTTGATGGGTATACATAATGAACCATGTTGTTTCGATTTTTAAAGAAAAAGAATTCGTTCCAAAACTCTCCACCAGTGGGATATGTTTGCGCTGTTTACCCAATAAACTGAATTAATTTCATAGTCGTGCTCCTTGTTGCGATTGTTAGTATAAAATATAAAAAGAAAAGCTGGGAAAATGCTCATTATTCTAAATCCAGTGGCTTGAAGCAGTTTGAACTTCTTCAATTTTTTGCAGGCCACCACTTTGTGTACCCGGCCAGGTTGCTGTGCTAGAGTTCCTGGAGTTTTAAGCATTTACGTCATGTTATGGGATTTTGTTATGCTCATTGGTCCTTTTCGTAACTTCTTTAATCTCCGAAATTCACGAAGGGCAGCAAAGGCATTCTCGTTATGCCAGGGGCGGATCCAGAAATTACTCGAGGAGGGGGCGATTTTGTACCTGAAGCAGGTGTGTGTGTGGGGGGGGGGCTGGGTAGAATGCGCAAATTCATTTTATAATTAATTAATATAATCAATTATATCAATGTCATTAATTATATTATTGATAAAATCTATATAAGAGCGATGACTAAACAGGACAGAGAGTAGTACGCGCCGTACACCCCTTAGGAAAGGCAACTTAATTTTCATTGTACTTTCATAATATATTTTAATAGATTATAACAGATTTTTGGACTTCGCCCAGAAGGGGGCGATTGCCCCCACCGCCCTCTCCTTGGATCCGCGCCTGCGTTATGCTGGTATCAGAGATTGATTAACCCTTTTAAGGAGTGAGGACACAACTCTGACATTTTCGCTGTTTTAATTTACGAAGAATAAATTTCATTTCAATTAAATACTTAAGGAGGACATGTAGATAGTCTGCCCAATGTCAAAAAAGTGCAGCCGTTGCCATCGCACGATTTAATTACCAGCAAGACGGCGGTCGATCGAATCGTTCAGTGCGTTTCACAGAGCTAAGGTACATTTTTGGCACAATTACTTACTTGAGTTAATTGATATTGATGGCAAAAGGCAAGTTTTGCTCACTATTACGAAACGATTTCACAATATTCTTTTTTTTTTTACCCTAATGTACGCCTATCTCATTCGATAATGTTTCGTCCAATACTTCGCTTGTTAGAGAGCTCTGAATACTCCGTGTTATTTTCTAACAATGCTGCATTGTAAATAACCGAATCAGCTTAATTAGACATATTCCTTTCGTATTGGTGCCTCATTTGTGACGACTTTTTTACAGTAAATAATATTTACTGATTCGGAATATTCAAAAAGAATTTTACTTAATCTGTGTCCATTTTTCATTTCTCCAGATGTGGATATCAACATTTTAAAACTCCCTCTTACTATTTCTATTTATCTTGAAATTAAATGAAATAGTTAGAAAATAATTGCTTAGTCGGGGTAGCAAAAATTTTACATATTATTACTAAAACGCCTGAGTTACATTCTCGTTTTTTTTATTTTTCTCATAATGTTCTATTTTTTTGCAAAGAAATAAAATGGTTTTGTAAATATTATTCATGGATAAGGTAATAGTGAGTGTTAATCTGATAGCTCCTCCTTTGTCTACGTCCATAGTAGGAATGCTTTATATCAAGACAGAGTGCATTGTGCATAGTGCACAGAAAATATAAGTAAAATACTGTACTGAAATTTATAAAATGGTAAATACGATCTATCTTTTTACTTTTTAATTTACAGAGCTATCAATTACCGGCTCGTTTAAAAATTTAAAATTTCTTTTGCATTATGCTGTTTTCGACAATATGTAACGTTAACACCTTGCTAATTTTATTATACGCATTACAATGCACAACTTGCCAACGTCAATGTAGCCAGGTCTCTTGAATAAAGTACTATTAAAATTAGGGAATGCAATCCCGCACTGTTTATCGTTTCGAGAGATTTCGGGATCCCTCGGGATTGAGGGATTGAGATTTGTTGTTCCCGCAATTTACTTTTTATCCACGGAATTTACGTTTCATTCAACTAAAATTAATTTCAATAGAGAAAAGTAGGAAGAAGTAAGATTTTAAGCATTATCAAGTTTAACTTTAATAATAATAATTTATTAATGACTATGTCATATTATCTCTCAGCACCCTTTATTGAAAAATGCGACATAATTTTACATGTATTTAAATACTATTAGTTCACAACAGCTTTAATCTATTGTTACAATATTTCGTAAGGTGTAGAATATGCTTCACATGTATTTTTTACATATATTTAAATACTATTAGTTCACAACAGCTTTAATCTATTGTTACAATATTTCGTAAGCTGTAGAATATGCATCACATCTATTTTTCTATAAATAGGTTACACTCATAAAAATTTCAACATAGGGTTACCTGGCGAAATACGCGAAATATGAGAGATAAAATGACAGAGTCAATTAATATCGTTTTAATATGGCAATAATGAAACTAAAAAATTAGGGGGGTTCAGGGGGATCTCCCCCGACGAGGCTCGAACAGCCGAGATTTCTTATTTCATACTTAATACAATATCTTACATAAATATGAAAATTATAGTCATGATGTGCATTATAATATACTAAGTTATTTCTTAGTTGCTAAAAAAAAGAAGAATGTAAACAAGACAACGCGTAAAGAGTCACTCGTTTTCTTAGTCTTGATCTACTTTTGATAGAGAATACAAAAACACTTGAAAAAAGGCTTTCTTTTTTCCTTTCCTTTCTTTCTTTTTTCTTGTTTGAAACCCTGAAAAAGCCTTACATTTTTTTCATGCTCAACTGAAGTTCACCTTTTAAAGACATCCCTGGTATGGGCGGCCTTATTATTGTTTGTGGGGTGGGGGGAGACAAGTGAAGTGCCCTGCCCCAGAAAGGTAAAATATTTAGTTAAAAAACACTTCTGTGTTATACCAGTACATATAAATACTATGCCACCTGTCTGCAAATTGGTATGAAGGCCCATGATCAATTATACTTATATGCAAAAATATTTCGCCAAATGATGCTAAGGAATGCGGCTTGAAATTGTAAAAAGAAAAAGAATTTATTTCTCAGTTGGAATCTCGCGTTATAACAGACTTAGCGGGATACCGTTTCCGCGATATCGGGATTGCATTCCCTTATTGAAGCCTTTAAAAATAAATAAAGTAAAAGGATTTTACTTAGTATTAATAATTAAATTCATTTTCCTATGTTCCCTATTTTTATGTAAATACTAGGGGCCAAGGCCCCTAGACTCGCTACTCTCGCTTTCCGTATGAGGCATTCGGCCCCTAATAAGGCTTGTTCGTAAAAAAAGGCATAATTTTAACAAACAAAACCCAAAGGTTGGATCAGATAGAATGTTACCGAGCTTGGTTCTTGCATGTTGCTTAGAACATAAAAATTTAAGCTTCGCACTATTTTTAATTATGTGAAACACATAGATCACCGGGCGTATTAACCAGGTATGGCGAATTTTCATAATTTGGCGACTTGCGTTTAAGAAAACAGTATTTCATATCTTTTCTTTTATAAAAACTACGGCACAGGTAGAATAGCTTGCCACCAATGGCGACTTTTCATTATTTGGTGATTTACACATGCTCACAACCTATAATTACTGCTCATTTAAGGTTCCCGGATGTTGCAAAATCACTAGTAACATCTCCTAACCATCGCCTCTAGTGACGTCATTTCGTCAGTGTCGTTTTGTGGTTTATTATAGAGTCACTAGTGGCAAGGATATAGAAAAGAATGTGCTTCTAAAAAGGGTTTTTGTTCTTGTTGTTGAACTTGTGCTGTTAAATAAATGTGTGTAATGTATGTATAGAAAATTTTTTGAAACTTTGACCACTGAACCACTGGATAGATTCGCAAAATTGGCGCATCGGCCATTGGAATGTGAAAATGTCTTTGATCATCCTGATAAGGAAGGAATGACGCAGGGTGGGGTGAGTAAAAATTTGTTTCGTTTTGTAGAATAGCTTTGTGGTTTTGTTTGAAATAATATCATAGCCAATTTGTTTCGGTTTGCATTGAAATTCGTTTAAGTGGAATACATTCGAAATTGAAAATGTTAAGAATAGTTCATATTTGTTCTTAATTTAGTTGTTTCATTTCGAAATATATGGTTTCATTTGATTGTTTGTATTATTAGTTGTCAATTTGATTTGTAAGTTGAGTGAAGTATTTGTACCAGGATTTGTTGAAAATTGATATTTGTTCAAAAGCAGTTGTTTGGAGTTTGAGAAGTTAAAATTGTTTGTTTGAATTTGTTTGTTTATGATGTTGTTTATTTAACTTTACAGAAGAGTTATTTGCAGATTGTCATTTATTAGTTAAGGTTTGTTTTGTAATACTTATATCTAAAATGGCAGATAAAAAAGAATTAGAGAAGTTTAAAAAACAGCGTCATCACATAGAAGTCAAGTCACAAAGCTAATTTCGAAAATAGAAAATCGTTTGAGTGAATCAGATGTTGAGGTCGATGAATTTCTCCAGCAGTCAGATCTCCAGCAGTAATCATAATTTAGAGGAATTAATGGATTTTCTGCATAATGCAATTACTGCGAGAGAGAGAACTTTTCATATACACTCTCTTGACCCCCTCCCAGGGCGACATTCAACCAGACTAAACAACCCAATCGTAGAAACTTCGGCGCGCCTAACCGAAATAAATATGCATCCTCTGCTAATGAACTGTTGACTAGTGTTAGTGCAAAAGATACTTGCATTTTTTGCGGTCAAGGTCACTTGAGCCGTCTCTGCGAGAACTCGAGCAGTCAAAAAAAGAGAGATAAACTTTAAGAGATAAAAAGTGTTTGTTATGTTGCGATTTAAATTGTTATTTAAAGATTTGTAAGGGGGCCTGCTGTACATTTTGCAATGGAAGGCATGCACGCGCCATTTGTTTTAAACTGGAAAATTCAAAAAGGCAACGGGTTGAACACGACACAAATACAAAATCTAACAAGATCACTTCTACCTCTTCGAATTATATGATGAATAATGGAACAGGAGTTTTATTGCAATGTGTGAAGGCGGAAATGGTTGGTAAAGAGTTCTCGGATTTCGGGTTTTGTATTTTTGGCAATGGTAGTGAAAGAACGTTTGTGAAAAAAAGTGTTTCTAAAAAATTGAGATTAAAGGTCGTGGGTTCAGAAAAATTGAATATTTATAGTTTTGGTGCTAAAACTCCTAGGATGCAGGTGGGTCGCAGAGTTGAGTTGAAGTTGCGAAATGTTTTGAATGGATATGTGGTTGTGATTGAGGCGTTAGAAATTGAGGAAATATCAAATGCTGCAATAAATTTTCCAGATCGAAGTGCTCATGCTGAGATAGAGGCAAAGGCATTTAATATACAAAAATTGTCTAGTGATTGTCAAATTTCAGTGTTGTTAGGATCGGATTATTTTTGGGATTTGGACAAAGGGTTCGAGAAGTTGAATT
Organism: Cheiracanthium punctorium; assembly: GCA_038373885.1. Taxonomy (NCBI): domain Eukaryota; kingdom Metazoa; phylum Arthropoda; class Arachnida; order Araneae; family Cheiracanthiidae; genus Cheiracanthium; species Cheiracanthium punctorium. Next base: position 976,470 of record JAWZYV010016180.1, on the reverse strand, counting down.
TGTCACTGGTAGATGTTAACACTGAACTTAAATGGTCGCTGCAAGGGAAATGTGATGAAGGGAGTGAATCCACTTTAGTAAATTTAGTTCAAAGTGGTCTAAAATTTGACTCAACTGAACTTGCACGATTTTGGGAACTGAAAAATTTGGGCATTGAAAAAATAGAGACAAATTGTTTCAGTGTGAAAGAACTGGAAATATTTCAAAATTTTAATGATAGTATTAGGTTTGTTGATGGTAGATATTGTGTTAAATTACCCTGGAAAGCAGGGATGAAAGAAAAATTAGCTAACAATAGAAAAAGTGCTTATGAACGTTTTGGGTCTTTAGTGAAAAGATTTCGTAGAAATTTGTCATTTTTTGAGGATTATAAGAAGGTAGTAGATGGGTATCTCGAAGAAGGCGTTGTTGAGAGGTCGTTGTGTGATGCAGAACTATCGTGTCAGGAACCATCGTTTTACTTACCTCACCATGCGGTTATTCGAGAAGATAAATCAACCACTCGTCTTCGGATTGTTTTTGATGGATCAACCCACGAAGAAAACGAACTATCTCTTAACAACTGCCTATACAAAGGATTAAATTTGTACCCTAATTTTTTTGAACTCCTGATAAAATTTCGACAAAATCCTATAGCCTTTACGACAGACATTCGTCAAGCATATTTACAAATTGGCATTGATCCAACTGACAGAAGCTTTACGCGATTTCTGTGGAAAGATGACATAAATAGAGAGAAATCTGAAGAATTACACTTCACTAGAGTCTTGTTCGGACCCAAGCCCAGCCCATATTTGTTAGCTGCTACTCTAAACTACCATTTCAAAGGTAAAAGTGTGGAATTCCCAGAAACCTGCAAATTATTGTTAGACTCATTTTATGTGGATGATTTTCTGAGTGGTGAAGAAGAAGTTGTGCAGCGTTGAAGATAACAACTGAAAGTGTAGAAATACTGAAAGAGGCCAACATGACTTTACGTAAGTGGAAAACTAATTCCAAAGAACTGAGAGAATGTTGGGAAAGAACAAATATGGAAACTGGTGAAGAGAATAGCAACTTATTGACTGAATTCGAAACTCCATCAAAGGTATTGGGTCTGTCTTGGGACCCAGATAAACATACGATATTTTTTGACGTCACAGATATAGTGAAATTTATTGAAAATAAAACTGCAACAAAGCGTGCTGTTCTGCAAGTTGTCGGTCGTGTGTATGATCCCATAGGATTCTTGGTACCTTTTATGATCAAGTTGAAGTGTCTATTGCAAGAAATTTGGAGCAACAATCTTGACTGGGACGATAGACTGCCACATTCACTGTGCCACAAGTGGCAGATGTGGTGCAGTGAACTGAAAACCTTGGACTGTCTTCAAATTCCTAGATACTATTTTTCAAATTTGAACAGTAAATTTAAATCATTTGAATTTCATTATTTTCAGATTCATCAATGTTAGCTTATGGAGCTGTGCTGTATATTAGAGCAGTATCAACTGATGGTAATATTTTTGTTTCTTTTATTTCATGCAAGAGCCGTGTAGCTCCTTTAAAGGGCCTTACATTGCCCAGACTTGAGTTGATGGGAGCTCTTTTGTCTTCACGATTAGCCCATCAAGTTGGTAAATGTTTTGATAAGTATAATATTTCTTCTTTTTCTGGACTGACTCAACTATAACTTTATGTTGGATTCAAAGTAATTCTAGTAAGTTTAAAACTTTTGTTAAAAATAGAATGGAAGAAATCCAACATCTAACAAATCCTGATAATTGGGCTTACTGTTCCGGAAAGGAAAACCCTGCAGACATCCTTTCTAGGGTAATTTCGGGCTCTGACTTAGCGAAAAATGTCTTGTGGTTGCAAGGATCACCTTGGTTGAGTCAACCCCGTGAATTTTGGCCTTGTAAACCTCAAATTGAAAATCCATATGAGGATCTAGAATTACGAAAGGAATGTAAAAATGTAAGTCAAAATGAATGTATTGTTAAGGATTCTCAATTCGTTTTCGATTTAAATAACTATAGTAGCCTTACAAAGGTTTTAAAAATCACTGTATTAATCATAAGATTTGTTAGTAAACTTAAGAAGCAACAAGTTAAAATGGGACCACATAGTGCAATTGAACTTTTTCGTGCCGAACTAGAGTGGATTAAATATGAACAAAGGCTTGTATACTCTTCCGAATTAAAATGTTTTGAAAATGGTAAACAGATTCAAAAGGAATCTTCTCTCATCAAATTAGCTCCTTTTTTGGATGAAAACCATATTTTGCGTGTGAGAGGTAGACTCGAAGAAAGTAGTTTGTCAAACGATGAAATTCATCCAATTATTCTACCCAGACAGTCTAGATTTACTAAATTATTAATTTTGAGAGAACATAACAAAATTTGTCATAGTGGAGTGTCTGCAACTCTTGCTCAAATTAGAAGCAGATTCTGGATTCCGAAGGGTAGACAAGTCGTGAAAGGTGTTTTGAAAACATGTCTAGTATGTAATAGATATTCGGTAAAGCCTGCTAAACAAATAACTGCTCAATTGCCTAAAACTAGAGTACTTGAAAGTACCCCATTTACAGTGTCAGGGATTGATTTCACTGGTCCAGTTTTTGTTCGTTCGGGGAACACCCAACAAAAATCCTCTATAGCGTTGTCCACATGTGGTGTCACGAGAGCAGTGCACCTAGAATTAATAACTGACATGTCTACTAAAAGCTTTATACTGTCGTTAAGGCGATTTTTGGCCAGAAAGGGAAATTGTGGAGTCATCATTTCAGACAATGCTAAAAGTTTTAGGACTGTAGATAACATTTTAAGGGAGTTTTCTCAAATTTTGGCTGACTCGGATTTAAAAAATTTTATTGCAATGCATAACATAACCTGGCAATTTATTGTTCCTCACGCCCTATGGTGGGGTGGATTTTATGAGAGGCTCATGAGGAGTGTTAAGGAGCCTTTAAAGAAAATACTAGGTAACGCTTCTCTTAGTTTTGAGGAAATGATGACCATCTTAGCTGAAATTTAACTAGTGTTAAATCATAGACCACTTACTTATGTAAGTAATGATTTGGAGGCGCCTCAGCCTCTTACACCGGCTCATTTTTTGTTTCTTGGTGTTGAAAATGTTAATTATTCAGTGCATTTTATTGAGATATTTTCTAACCCCCCTTCCACAAAAGTAGGTTTGACTCGTCGAAGGTTATATCAGACTAATCTCCTACGCCGGCTCTGGGTTAGACCGAATACGAACGAAGAGATTGTTTTGAAACTGACCCGTTCTCCCCCCCTTGTAAACACGGTCTTCATCGAACGGGTTAGTCAGTACGACCATGAAAAAAAAGATGCTTAGGAACAGTGTGACATTCCAAAAAAGATGGAAAATAGAAAAGCGTGACCCTCCGTCGAAGCGGAGATTGAAAAAGAAAACCCGAGCATGGTGACGTAAGATCCTCGAAAAAAAAAAAAAAGAAGAAGAAGAAGAAGAAAGGGCCAATTCAACTTACAGGAGTATCTGGAGCGGAGCGAAGATCTTCCGGGACAAATCAAAACACACAACTGAGGCAGGTGGCCAACGTCGCCCATAAGGGTGCTACATCCACAATGTGACAGCAGTCCATCTTCTGTAGAAATACCAGCTACGGCGTACGCCATCAGTCTGTAGCTCTTGTTTAGCGGTAAACTTCAGAAGCGTCAGGAAAACCATCGCACCCTTGTCATCTGCCACACGCAAACCGACCATCAGTCGTTAAAATTCTACGTCCAGGAAAATAATGGCCTCACGCCATCAGTCCACGGGTCGATGATATCAAACACAGCTTGAAGTAGATGTTGAAAAACAACAGCATGATATTGCAAAAGTCCGGCGGTGACGAGTGGAAAAATCTCTAAATAAAATTATAAGTCAGACTGAGGATAGCTAACTCGATCCACCATCCAAGCACGAGATCGCAAATTCCACCGGCAGCCCCCTCAAAAACCCCGGGGGACTTCCGCACCCGTATCCGTCAGGCAGGTCTCCTCAGCTAGAGCCAGTGGCGTAGCCAGGGGGGGGAGGATATCGGGATATATCCCCCACCCCGAAATTTTTGGATTAGTGATGAAATTCCCTCTATTTATACACATATAAGTTCATATCCTCCCCCCGAAAAATTTTCCTGGCTACGCGCCTGGCTAGGGCCTCTTAGAAGAGCGTGTCTCCGGCTTCAACTGCGGCTGAAAATGTTCTATGCACTTATATTAACAGTGTAGGAAAAAACACTCACTGGTGTTAAACGATTAAATAAATAAGAACTTTGTGGAAAACAACACATGTGTATTTTTCACAAAGTTTTTATTTATTTTAGTGTAAGTATATCTTTCATTCAACTTTCAGTAAGAAATGTAACCAAAAATATTCTTTTTAAAAAATGGGCTGAAGAAACTCCGTTTACGCAAAGATTGCAATTCTATACTTCTAAAAATTTTTTCCTGAATGCATCTTGACTTTTATAGGTTACGATTACACACTGTTTGATATTGTGAATAGTATACTTTGTAAGCAAACATTCTAAATTGTTTTTGACCATTTAGCGCGACTGAATTCCTTAAAATGGTGTTGCAGAGACGCCGAATTTGCGGTCATCTGATTCTGCAACTGTTTAACTATCTCACCTCCCTAGATGCCACATAAAGAAGCTGCAGTGGCATAAGCGGGATTTTATTTGGTTGAGTTGGGACGTTCCGTTCATCAAATTGTAAGCCTAGTTTCGACTGTAAGTTAAATATGAAATTGTTCGCTAAGTAATGGATTAGATTTCGGTGTAGGGGGCCTGCAGCCCCCTCAGTTTCTACATGGATACGACCCTGAAAAGCTCGTATAATGAAGAATATTAATAAGGCTTTTGTCTCATGCATATATCAACATTATGTAAAAAAATTTCCTTGACCGTCTTACTTTTATAACGGAGTGCTCGGAACTTTTATCATGGAATATTGCTAAGACGATCATCTGTAGCTTAAATTATAATTTCTTTAACCCTTTATAAGGCAGTGGTAAAATACTTACCACCTACGGTCTATTAAATACAGAAATCAATTGTCATTAGTGAATTTTCTGATTTTTGCTCAGTTATATTGGATGTATATTTTTTCTATACGTCTAGATTCTAAATAATATTTGTCTTATGAATTTTTCTTTCATTCGCAGTTTTAAAGAAAGCTCGAATAATGACTCGAAAATTGAGCATAAGAATCATCGCTTTTAATTATATATTTTTGCGTTTAATTCCGTGTACAAGCAGCAGGTAGTTTTCCGACTTAGATTTTGTGTATAATTAATGTATTCTCCTGCAAAATTTCTATGTTTGTTTAATACTTGTTTCTCCAATTTTCACGTGGGATATTACAGTAGAGGGAAAATATATGAATTAATTCTAAAAAATGGGCCAGAAAAATTCCAAGTAATTTCGACTCTCTGCACATACCCTCGCCTTATAAAGGGTTAAGTTAAGCTAATAATTTATTTTTTTTTTTTTTAATGAAAATGTGCACAGATGAAAAACGTTTCATAATATTCATAGATGAAGAGACGTTTTGTTTAAATAGTTAAAAAAATGAAAAAAATCAGTTTTTTCCAGCTTGAGCGTCTGTTTAATTGCATGGACTGTCCCATTAAATCTCTCTTCGGTGTGCACGATAGCCACGCCAAGCGGTGGAAAAGGGAAAATCTGGTGTTCGCGTTTATCACCCTGTTTGGATAGCCGTGATTAAGATCTCACGAAGCTATGCTAGAACATACATTATGACGCGTCTAAAGTAATAATAAAAGTTGAAACTCAACTGAACAAAACACACACAATATACGATATTTATAAACAACCACAAATTTGCCAGACGGAAAATGTTTGTTCGAAAAATACCAGCTCTACATGTAAGAAGCTCTTTTAAAGGGAAGTGTAATTTCTTAAATTGCCTAATCTGCTACTCGTAACGTGTCAGCGGATTAGGAGTAATAATTAAACATGCTATTTTCTGTTTCTGCGAATGCTTGCCCCGGTTGATATTTGATAACGTTTCAACACCTCTTTAATTGCATTCTAGTATTCTGAATCTGTTCTAGTCTAGAATTCTCTGTTCAGTCTTCTCTTTTACAGAAACTCCCTGTGATTAGGAGGGTTGAGGCAAAATCCTATAGTCCTTTCCCAAGAGAGTAATTTCCTGATAGTAAGCCCTTATAAACATAAAAGAAATAATCAAAAATGCATCTCAATTGTTTTATTATAAACCTTCTTATGAATAGGTAAGCCGATATTTCCACGCCGGCCTCCCGAGATGCCGAGCCGGGGTTTCCACGCCACGCCTCCCGAGAGGCCGAGCCGGGGTTTCGACGCTACGCCTCCCGCGATGCCGAGCCGGGGTTTTCACGACACGCCTCCTGAGATGCCGAGCCGGGGTTTCCACGCCACGCCTCCAGAGATGCCGAGCCGGAGTTTCCACGCCACGCCTCCCGAGATGCCAAGCCGGGGATCCCACGTCAAGCCGAGCCGATATTTCCACGCCAGGCCTCCGGAGATGCCAAGCAGGGGTTTCCACGCCACGCCTCCAGAGATGCCGAGCCGGGGTTTCCACGCCACGCCTCCAGAGATGCCGAGCCGGGGTTTCCACGCCACGCCTCCAGAAATGCCGAGCCGGGGTTTCCACGCCACGCCTCCCGAGATGCCGAGCCGGGGTTTCCACGCCACGCCTCCAGAGATGCCAAGCTAGGGTTTCCACGCCACGCCTCCCGAGATGCCGAGCCGGGGTTCCCCACGCCACCCCTCCCGAGGTGCCAAGCAGGGGTTCCCCACGCCAACCCTGCCGAGGTGCCAAGCCGGTGTTTTCACGTTCCACGCCACCCCTGCCGAGATGCCAAGCCGGGGTTTCCACGCCACCCCTCCCGAGGTGCCAGCTGGCTCAATATTTGTGACCCTGTAAATAGGTTTAAACTAAATTTTTCTGCCTGTTTATGTATGTGCGCCCAGGGCACAGGCCCCAAATGCCCGTACCATAATATTGCCCGATAGGGCCATTTGTTTCTAGTAATGTTATGTTAAAGTATTTTTGGATTGAGTGATTGATAAAAAGTTTGGTTCATTACAAAAATTAATACCTTTTCTTGCGCAATATGATTATGGCGGTATGGTATTTATACGAGGTACATGGCGATCTTGTTTCCTCGTTTTGTAGTTATTAAGAGGAACATGAAGAATATAAGCAGATAATAGCACAAAACATATGGGGGGGGGGAATAGTTTCCATTGACATTTAAAAATTTAGTTTGTGAAGTATAATCCCACGGCTTTATTAAAGGTTAGAAAGTTTATGAAAGGTATGAAATGCCGAGCCGGGGTTTCCACGCCACGCCTCCCGAGATGACGAGCCGGGGTTTCCACGCCACGCCTCCAGAGATGCCGAGCCGGTGTTTCCACGCCACGCCTCCCGAGATGCCGAGCCGGGGTTTCGACGCTACGCCTCCCTCGATGCCAAGCTGGGGATCCCACGTCAAGCCGATAGGTAACCCACCGAAATTTTTTTTAGCCCGAGAAGGCTGCCCTAAACTGCTTTTAGCCTCACAAGGTTGCCGAGGCGAAAAAAGTTTGGGAATCCCTGATATAAATGTGTGCGTTTGGATATTTGAGTCTGAATCACACAAAAATGGCTGAACGGATTTGTATAAAGAAATTTGAAGGATTTAAAAATTTAGAATGAAGATAGCTTGTACTCTGGATTAACATAAAGGCAACCTTTCATGCATATAGCATAAATATTTTTTTTTAAAAAGACACTCAAAATAGTTCTAATACATTACACTCTATTGGCATTTTGTAGCTACTGAACCAATTCTAGAGGTTTTTTAACTGATTGAAAGTTGCACTATTCCTGAGTATTACAGTTTGTTTGTTTGTGGATTAAGGTCGATTGAATGCACTAGGGTCTTAGGCCTATATGGGGAATGCCTTCTGTGGGAGACTTTCTAAGGGATCCTAGCCTGTATTTACGGGAGGTTTCGGAGAAAACCCCGGAAAACTCCGAACGACTTGGTCGACAGGCGTGACCGGGGTTTAAACCTGGCACCTCCCGCCTTCCAGTTTCGAGAGTAGAACTTCTCAGCCACTGGTGGGGCCCTGAGTATTATAGACTACAGTTTATGCATATATCACAAATAGTTCATTTACACGGATATTCATAAGAATTAAACTACGATCTATTTGTATCGCTGTAACAACTGAATCGATTCCAAAATGTTTTTCACTGATACGCAGCTACCTATTCCTGAGTATTATAGGCTAAAATTCATTCATGTAGCATAAATAGTTCTTTTACAGGAACAATCAAAATAATTCTATATATTACTCTCTGTAACTACGAAACCGATCCTAAATCTTCTTCACTAATTGAAAGTTGCACTATTCCTGATTAACATAGACTAAAATTCATGCAAATACTATAAATATTTCTTTACAAGAACACTCAAAATAGTTCGCAAATACTGTTGTAACTGTCTCTATTCACCAAATGCGTAAAATAAAATCTACATTTTGTAACTCTGCATACTCTTTTATTTTAAATGAAGTATACTACCATGTATTATACTTCATTTTAAAAAATGTGATGTGGGCAACACATGACTTAATTGCACGTCTATTAAATCAATAATATTTGCGGCGTACTTCATCTAAACTTACTTTGTTTGAAAGCGATAAAATACTGCAGTAATACCATGGTTTAGCGATTTCTAGCCAAATATTTCCGATATCACGAGGCTGGGTTCAATTTGAAAGATTTGCTTCTGTCACTTAATTTGGCTATATTTTGCCAAAAGCCGAGAAGCCTGAGATGGTTTGCGAGATTTTGCGGATAGCCAAAGTAGTAATTGACCGCAGACTTTCAATGAATTGAATGTATCCATACACCTTATTGTATTTAAAGTCATTTAGGTGACCCTGTAAATAAATTACCCAGCCAATTGGAATCAAAAAAGAGATGCACAGTTAGATGTCACAATAGTTCTAAATACAAAATTTCAACATTCTACGGTTAAAACTATTAGAGTTAAACGAAATTATATTTGGCGCCTAATTTGGCGATATTTCTGCAGGACTCGCAGAGGTCGACGACAAATGGCGAGATTTTGGGCATGGACCAAACAATGACTGTCGACAGTTGTGTTATACTGAAGATATCCATAGACATAAAAGTATTGAAATTCTTTTTGGTAGTCCAGTAAATAAACTCTCCAGTAAACTGGAACGAAAAATCTACATGCACAACTAGATATTACAACAATCTTATAAATGAAATTTCAACAAATCAAGGAATAATAGTTTTTCAGATATGAGAGTTAAATACATACACACGTACACAAAAAGTCGAGAAACTTGGTGCTTTTTTGCTTAATTCTTCAGGGAGGCATGTGACAGTGATCGGACCATTACCTATTTATATAGTAGGACGGTATTGTGCTTGAAATAGATGAATGTCCCTAAAACTGCGATTGACCGTAATGTGTTGGAAAACTTTTGAGTATTCCTGTCGCAGAACTATAAATGTCAAAGAACTATTTTCGATGGAGAAATTTATTTTATAAGCCTCAACGGCATATATCACTTCTGAATCGTTTGAAATAGCTTAATACCTCTAAAATGCGCTTTAATGAATTTCTATCCATAGAGCGTAATGTATCTAGAATATTTTGGGCGGCTCTGTAGATCAACTATCAAGTCGATTGGGACCAAAAGGGGAGGTGCACAACTACGTGTTGCAACAATCCTAAATATGCAGTTTTAATATTCTATGACTAATAGTTTTTGAGATATGCGAGTTACATGCGTGCGTACATACGTACGTACAGTCGGCATAGAAAAACTGGTCAAAATGTGTTGTACATGCATTTATATGAACGTGTATCCTAGCATACGATGAGATGCATCGCAGAAATTCTTTAAAGTAAATTTAGAGGTAGTCAAAATCAGTTTTTTCGTCGAAATCTGGCTCCCGAAATTTTTCGCGATCACCTTACTTCCTTATGCTCCGTAAAAGGAAGTAAAAATAAATAATATTTAAATACAGTCCCATTTGTCTAAAGTGCAAACATATTTGTTATTCCCACATGATTCATTTCTCTCTGGACCTAATTCTAAAGTCCACGCCATGAAGCTCTAAGGAGAATAATCGGGAATGGGCGATCAGGCGGGAAAACGGACCAGGATCCATTTTCACCGGCAGGGGGCGCAGCGCACCGCTTGAATACGGATTTAGCGTTGTTTTGATTGTGAATGAGCTATATTTTTTTTTATAAAATAAATTATTTTGATAGAATATGGGTCGAGCGAGTCACTGCTTTGCACCTGGATGTAACAGTGGATATCCAGAAGCCAGGAAAAGAAATGTATCGCTCGGGAAGAAAAATCCAACATTATTTAAAGCTCCAAACAGCATCACCATAATATTTCTTTAATATGGCCCCTTATAAATGTATAACATAAAAAGCAACACTATGTAAATGGAAAACCTTTTGTACATGTTAGTAGTAGTATAATGCTAATGTAAACACTTTAAAATACGGCCCAATAATCGATTTGAAACAGCAGTATAACACTTTGAAATTGTCCATTTTTAAAAAAATAATAACAGTTTTATGAATAATATTTTTCTGTTTATTAATTTAATTAGGATGGGGGAGGGGATTTTATATTATATAAGAAATACACAAATGGCAGCGAAATTGATAAATATATAGAATTTTCTTTTTAAACACAAAAATTTTCAAAACCAATACAGAATAGATATTTTTGGCATAAGTCTGCAAAACTTATACAAAAACAAATATTTTCAATTCAAAGTCTGTTTTTTTTTTAAATACAAAATTTTTCAAAATTAATGAAATAATAGATTTTTTCTGATATGTGAAAGCTTGCAAAACTGATGCAAAAGGGTCAATCACTGAATATGCGTGTATTTATTGAATTAATAATTTTTTCCTTTGTGCTTTTTTATGAAATTTTATGTAGTACTGAAAAATGATACAGATACTGAAAAGACATTGATTTTTATGTAATTTTTTGTGGTACTCAGGTCCTTATTATCGCACCGGCAAATCGGGACTTTGCCCAGGGGCCCCCAATTTCAAATCTTGTTCTGAAACATCCTTCTTATATCAAAATAAAACAAATTTCATAGATGCCCCCCCCCCCCCCAAATTCATCAATTCCTGGGGCCCTTGTTGGTTATAATCAGGCTCTGGTGGTGCTGAAAAACGGCGTTAAATGTTTTTCTCTTTCCATATTTGTTTTTTGGTTTAACTAACCAACTTTAAGACTAAAGACAAAAATAAATAAATAAATAAATAAAATATAATGTGGAAGAGTGGGTATATAAGAGGAATTTATAGCCTGAAAGAAGGCAGGAAATATTTTTTAATTTTTAGCTAATTGCTACCAAAAATATTTGTCAAAAACTGATCTATTATATCGTTCGTATGCAGTTTTAAAGAGAATTTATTTAAATTATTAATTAATTTATTAAATTATCAAACTGATGTTACATCGTTGTAACTAAGTAATATAGAAACAAAATTATTATATATGCATATTAATTATCGTATTTATTTATTCAAATGTTAGTGTATACTTCAATAAATCCCAATTAGAGAAGCTTTAAATCGGAAAGCGAGCGCGCGATGTTGTTTTTGTCTGCCGTCAATAGATGGCGCCATCAATGGTAGCCACAGTTTCGTTGGCAATTCTCATATTGTGTAGTTGGTCCAAGTTGGATAACAAGCCGATGTTTCTCCTCCCGAGCTTCATGGTCCACGCACACGAAGTTGCGGGTAACAGCTAGTTTTTATATAAATAAACCTAGGACTACATTTAGAAATGGCTTCCTGCAATCAACACGAGGGTATACAGACGAAAATGAGAAAGGAGACCGCGAACATACTCTGGTTGACATTTTCTCCGACGTAGCGCTAGTATAATGCTCAGCGTAGACTGATTTAAAGAGTTACTCCAAACAATTAAACACACGTTAAACTGTCAATTTTTTTAATTAATTAATTTTTTTGTTGTTGTTGTTTTGTTTATACAGAATGTATCTTCATTTATAAATATTTTGAAACGCTTTTTCATCCATGCACACACTGAAAACAACTTTTAAAACATTATATTTTGGTTGATACTTTTCAGGCGCTTCTTCTAGATGTAATATATTAGTAATAAACATATATCTTAAATTTATTTTTTATTTCCGTATTCAAAAGATTCTAATACTTTTGCATATTTTAATCTATTAATACAGCATTCTCCCTATATTTAACTATATACTGTAAAACCATTTATTTTCGCGAGGCTTTAATTTTCGTGATTTTCCCAACCCCGTCGTAATCGTTTTTTTTTTTGTTGTTGTTGTTTTTTTTTTTTTCTTTCTTTTTTCCCCGCTTCAAATAATAAAAAATCAGAAATTTTTCACTTACCCAAATTTTATGATTTTATTGCACAGTTACAAATTCTTTCTTGGCAACTTTCTTTTTACAATTATTCTTTGAATATAAAACAATAATACAATGCAGCTCATTCACTTACAATATGTATATCAGCATCTACGAAGCCATTCAAAATGGGGAGGGAATGCGAAGTTTTCGGACAAACGGAAGTTTCTTAAAATGCCTTATTTGAAAGGGCTTCTGTATTAAGGTACTTTCGGGCGTTTTCATCTTTGGTTCTATTCATATAAAATTCGCGAAATATTCAGCTTGCGAAATCACCGATATCTTCATTTTCGCGAAAATTACGGCTCGGGGAAATAAGTGCTTTTACAGTACGTATGTCTGAATTAATATGTTTTGGTTGGAAGTATAATTATGACAATTGTCAATTTTAATCTTTTTGTACTCCCACGGATTATTCTGGTAATCGAAGCTGGCGCCAGCAGGGGTCCACGGGGCAAGTGAACCATGTCAGGGATACGGTGACGCCCCTTCGGGAACTTCTGATTCATTCGTCGGGGAATTTTTAAAATAACAACAAAAAAAATGTTTGGGGGGGGGGGGCAATTTTAGTTTTTAAATATTGAAAAAAAATTCCTTTGTAGTACGTCCACTTTTTTAAACATTTGTGAAATGATATGTTTACATTTCAATTTAAAAAAAAAATAATAATAATAATGGGGTGTGGGAAGGGCGGGGATGTCCGGAACCCACTTAAATGTTTGTTGCCAAGGTTACACAAATGCAGGAAATATCAATTCTTTTTTGTTCCGTTACCGTTTATAATTTCTTATTATCTTCACAACGAAAATGCAAGTGTTTCTCAATCTAGTGATAATCGAAATATTATGTCTCTTTTTACACTTATAAGTAGTGTGCTTTTAAAGAAATTGGAAAATGGGTGTTTAACACTTTTGGTTAGCTTTTAAAGCTGTTCGAAAGTCCTGCGAAGTCGATTAATTTATAAAACGGAACTGCTCTGAGAGCAAGTGGATGCCCCCAATAGACGAGATGTTATTCTTCGTGTTTACGCCCACTTCAATTTTAAGAAGAAACATCACTTCTGGTGAGTAAGAAACACATTTTTCAGCTTCACAAACAGTAGACAAAAAATTTAAATAATACATCACGACAGTCTGAAAGTAATGTTGAGATCTGCTTCAATAATAAAATCTGCATCATGAAGAATTTTAAGAGCAAGCTATTACTCATGTAGGCGAAAACCTCTTCCTGATGCAACGCCACATCAGTTGTAAGGAAAGGTTATGACTTTTAGTGGGCAAGAAACTCAGATTTTTAAGCTCCACAAAAAGTAAACAAAAGTTTAATAACTAATTTAAATAAGCCATCGTGATCTTTGGAAGTAAAGATGAATTTTTCTGAAAAATTAAAATCTGCATAATGAAGAGTAGTTGTGTGTAGGCGGAAGGTTTGCTCTGATGTTTACGCCCACTTCAATTGTAGCAAGGGGTTACTTCCAATAAGTGGGAAAGATTGATAAGACCGTGTTTCTAATTTGACCTAGGGTGGCATTTTCTTATTTCTTTTTCTTTTCTTTTCTTTTTTTTTAAATCGCAGGCGGAGTTCAGCTCAGTTAGACCATTTCCCCCCCTCTTTGTTCTTATTAAAAAGTATTTTTCCACGAGTACATTCCTTTCTTCGAGACTGGTCACTTTCAATGTCATAAGGCATTTGGCTGAGCGTATGACTATGGATGCCGCTCCCAATATATGATATGAACATGAATTTTATGCTTTCAAAAATATAGTTTAAAAAACCATTAAAGCACTTAAAAAAAAAAATCCTACTTATTCCTCTTATAATTTAGTTTAATGTTTTCCTGTAGAATACAATTTTTTAAAAACTGAAAAGCCTGTAAACTGTATGGAGATATAAACATAAAAGGATTATGATGGGGTGGATGATTTTAATTTGCCTATGGATATCAGACCTAAATCCTCCCCTGAAAGCAGATTTTTAAGCATCGCAAAAAGTAAAGAATAGATTTCATTAAAAAATTAAATAATGCATTGTGATCTTTCAAATAATAATGAGAATTATTAAAAAAAGAAATCCACATCATGAACTATATAGAGATCAAGTGATTGCCATGTAGGCGGAACCCTCCACCTAAAGTTAACGCCCATTGCAATTGTAAGAATAGCTATAATTTTCTGTGGGTCAGAAACGCAGACTTTTAAGCTCGACAAAAAGAACAATGAAAATTTTTCAATAAATGTAGAAAAAATATAGGTGACTAATTTTTTCAAAGAATCTGTAGAGTACTGACTCAATTTTTAAGAGAAAGTCTTTGTATTATGTTGTAAAAAACTCTTAACAAAAAGTTTTTTTTCTTTTTTTTAAGTTTACAATGCTTAGTAATTTTTTCATTCAGTTAAATAATAAATAGATTTATAATAAATGCTGATATCCCCGCACCAAACGCATAATTGTAAGTTTGAAACCATTTCAAAGACTAGTACTTATTAGAAACATTTCAGTTATAAATTATTAAGTAAATGTTAAACGAACTATTAATTTATTATTATATAAATTATAAAAGCTGCTCTTTTTAAAATGCTATAAGCGTCAAAGGGCTTTTCAACAACTTTAAAAAATAATAAGGTTAAACCCTCGAATAAATTAATGCTGTTTCATCACCAAATGTCTTAAATGTATAGACGATTCCCAACGAATTACTCTTTAATCTACCCTTCTACGACAGTAGAATGTATCACAAAAGACCCCGTGCTATTACTCATCCTCCTGATGCATTTCGTTATCGATAATCTTTTCCCGCGCTTTACTATAGCTCTTGTTATTTATTTCGCCAATGCGCAAGTTCCGTAGCGCTGTCAGGAAACTAGGTTGCTCCCTCCCATCCGCCTGTTTTTTTTCTCCCCTCCACCCCTTCCCATTTTATAACTGCACTTACCTGTATTCTACAGAAATAATTTCTATGAGGTAACAATTCTGTTTTCCACTTACTGTCTACCGGAGATATGAGGCTTCGCCTCAGGTGCTCCAAATTTGTTCTAGAATATGTTCTATGACCTTGTATTAACAGTGTAAGTATATGGAAAAACACTCACTGGTGTTAAACGATAAAATAAATAAAATCCTTGTGAAAAAAACACGCGTGTTTTTCTCACAGAGTTTTTATTTATTTTAGCTTAAGTATATGTTTCATTCAACTTCCAAGATGAAATGTAAGCAAAAAATGTTGTTTTAAAAAATGGACTGAAGTAACTCCGTTTGCGCGAAGATTGCAGTTCTATACTTTTAAAAAAAATTTCCTGAATATATTGTAACTTTTATTGGTTACGATTACGCACTGTTTACAATCGTGCATGGTACACTTTGTAAGCAGACATTCTAAATTTCGAATTTTTTTCGACCATTTAGCGCAACTGAATTCTTTAAAATGGTGTTAATTTGCATGTTGCAGAGACGCCTAATTTGCGGTCATCTGATTCTGCAACTGTTCAACTGTCTCACCTCCCTAGATGCCACATAAAGAAGCTGCAGTGGCGCAAGCAGGATTTTATTCGGTTGAGGGGGGACGTTCTGCCTATCAAATTGTAAGCCTAATTTCGACTGTAAGTTAAATATCAAGTTGTTAGCTAAGTATTGGTTTAGATTTCAGTGTAGGGACCTGAAGCCGCCTCAGTTTCCACCTGGATACGACCCTGAGAAGCTCGTATGATGAAGAATATTAATTAGGCTTTTGTCTCGTGCATATATCAACGTTATGTGCATATATCAACGTCTTACTTTTATAACGGAGTGCTCGGAACTTTTCTCACGGAATATTGCTGAGACGTTTATCTGTAGCTTGAATTAAAATAATTTCTTCAAGTTTTTTTTTTCTTTTTTTAAAATGTGCACAGATGAAAAGCGTTTCATAATATTCATAGATGAAGAGACGTTTGGTTTAAGTAGTTAAAAAATGAAAAAAATCAATTTTTACCAGCTTGAGCGTCTGTTTAATTGCATGGACTGTCCCTTTAAATCTCTCCTCGGTGTGTTTGATAGCAACGCAGGCGGTAGAAAAGGGAAGTTCTCCGTGTTCGCGTTTTCGCCGTTTGGATAGCCGTGTGTAAAATCTCAAGAAGCTATGCTAAAACAAACATTATAACGCCTCTAAAATAATAATAACAAGAAAGATAAATCATGCCAAACGCATTGATTATAAAACACTTTCTAACATATCAATTTTTTTGCGCCAAATTGGCAATGTATTTTCCTTAAATCTGGTGAGATTTCGGAGATAAGATAATGTTGTATTATCACTATATATGCAATTTTATGAGACCTTGTAAAAGAGATTTAAAAAAATCCACCGTTTAACTGAAAATTTTAAAAATTTTATACTCATTGTCTCGTGCTAGAAATGTGTTAGTGTCTCTCAAATGCCACAGATTGTAATGTATTGGAATTCTTTTGAGTGTTCCTGTAGAAGAACTATTAATAATACAGACACTATTTTCAATGGGGAGCACGACTTTGAGAGCCTTAATATTATGTATGCCAACATTGTTTTCTTTAAAAAACCGAATCTCTGAAATACGTTTCAAAGAATGACTGCCCATACAGTGCGATGTATTTGATTTTTTTCTCCTGTAAAAGAACTGTAAATGCTACTTACACTGTTTTCAATAGGGTACATGGTACTGTAAATTTAAAAAAAAAATGCGCACATATCGGTGTATATTTATGACAGTTAGAACACTGCCGTGTGAAGAACAGAACGGACAAACAAACTGAAATCATTCAAACTTGTTGGTAAGTTAAAAATATAAATACTCATTTATATAACATAACGGTATCGGGTGAACACGGAAAACCAAAAACTTATTCTTTTAAGGGTTAGCAGTCTAAAATTCATTTTCTAAGCGCTAAAAATCAAAGTTCTGAATTTTGTTCCGTGAAAATCCGTAAACCCGTTTTGGGTTCTTACACATTAACGAATTTCCATCGGTCGGAGAAGCTCCACTTACGCAACGCTCCTCTCACTCCAATGCAGATAACCCTTAGCCATTCCTTAACAAAACACAACACAATAAATCGGTTGATTACAGTGCTAGTAACGAATTTGCAAAATTCCCAATGAAATCGTCATAGATTAATATTATCACATTAGATATTTTTCGATTTAGCGCCAAATAATGAAAATATCGCCAACCTCTGTTCATTTTTAAAAACTTTTTTTATGGTATTATATGCATTAAATAGATGCCTGTCTCTAAACTGCCATTGACCGTATTGTATTGGGAATATTTTGAGTGCTCTTATAGAAGAACTATTTAACTATTCAGGCACTATTTTCGATGGAAAGTTTCATCTTGTAATCCTTAACAACATGTATCAATTTGTTTCATTTCAAATAGCAGAATATCCCTAAAACTAGAAGTCAAAGCCCGTTGTGAGGGCAATTGCAATGGGCTCTAGAAAAAAAAAAGTTCTACGAAAGCGTGTCTACGCTTTCCACCTAAAATAATTAACTTCATATTCAATTTTTATTATATACACTAAAACCGAATTTCATGTTCTTCTGGGAACGTGCGAAATCTTTTCCCATTCAAACGATTTCATTTCACTGTGAACATCCGCGAGGAAATTATTTTATTAAAAAAATAAAAAATAAGGAAATAAACCTATAAATATTGAAAGAGCTCATATTGAAAGAGCTTCATATGAGAATGAAACAGTTAATTTGTCACTCAAATGATTAACTTTATTGACTCTCGTAAATGAAATGGCGCTGAAAGGAGTGAAAAATCGCTAAAAATGAGGGAACGGGTGGATTTTCAGATTTTTAAAGTAGTGCAGATTGTTTTCTATATTTTTGTACATAATTATGAAAATTTTCAAGCGGATCGTACAAACGGTGTAGATGTTATTAGGCTTTTTGTGTTAACTTTGTAATCTTTTTGCAGTAATAGCGGAAAATGTTTTATCTTGAAGTCAGGGATCACAGCGGAACTGTATAGTAAAGCTGATACGCTTCAAAGAATAACTTCTCATAGAGCGCTATGTATTGGGAATATTTTGAGTGCTCCTGTAGAAAAAAACATTTTCAATAGGGTACATGGTACACTACATAAGAATAACATATTTAAATTTCGTCAAAATCGATGCATATTTACGGGAGTTAGAGCAACCTTGTTGGAAAGTGTTAAAAATTGAAACTCAACTGAACAACAATATAAGATATTTATAAACAACCACAAATTTGCCACGAGAAAAAGGTTAATTAAAAAATACTTCCTAAGGCGTGTAGATAAAAGAATACAAGTTCTTTAACTGCCTAATCTGCGTCTTGTAATGTGTCAGCGGATTAGAAGTACTAACAAACATTATCCAGGGGGTACTAATACTTGGCCATAGTGATTTCTGCGTTTGCGAATGCTTGCTACCGGTTGTTAACGCCTGCCCTCCATTTTAAATGCATTCTAGTGTTCTGAATCTGTTGTAGTGTAGAATTCTCTGTTCTGTCTCCTCTTTTACAGGAAACACCCTGTGATTAATGGGTTGATGCAAAATCCTATAATCCTTTCCCAAGAGAGTAATTTCCTGATAGTTAGCCCTTATAAACATAAAAGGAATAATGAAAAATGCATCTCAACTGATTTATTCTAAACCTTCCTATTCATAGGTGACCCACTGAAATTTTTATTAGCCCGAGAAGGCTGCCCTAAACTGCTTTTAGCATCACAAAGTTGAAGCGGCGAAAAAAGTTTGGGAACCTCTGATATAAATATGTGCGTTTGGATATTTGAGTCTGAATCACAAATGGCAGAACGGATTTGTATAAATTTGAAGGATTAAAGAATTTCGAATGAAGATAGCTTGTTCTCTGGATTAACATAAGGATCAAACTAGTTATTCGGGTGAAATGACATGACGTTATACCGCTTTAAAAGGTTTTTTCTTATGTAATTCAAGGAAGTTAAGTCAAATTCCTGTTCTATTTCTTTGATATTAAAAAGAGTAGAAATAATATCTTTACCAAAATTTGAATTTTCAGAGTTCGAATGAACTATGCTAGTATCACTACAGTGACCTACTTTTCAGGCACTTTAACATTCATTTAAAAATTTTTTGACAAATACACTGAAAAAAAATAAGAAAACACTTGATTTGACTTGAGTGGAACTATAATCTGTTCCGCATTCTCTGGTTATCCAATTGTGTATTACTTATTTATAAAAGCACACAAAGCAGCAATATTTTGTTCTCACTCTTATATAAAATGTGGGGTTTCAGTTTCCGAAAATTGTCACAGTAGAAAATTTATCATGCAAAATTTTTGCAACACAAATTGAAGATTGAAGAAAATCATTTAAAATTCCAGTTAAAGTATTAATGTTTGGAGTATTTATGGAATCGAAAAATTGCTGTATATAACTAATTTAAACATTGTTGTAGCTGTAGTATAAATTAGTTATAGCTGCATTAAACACATTTTTTAAACAAACAGACAAAAGAAAAAACTATTCGTTTAAACCCCCCCCCCCTTCTCCGATGTAATAGAGTTCTCAACTTAATGGCATTAAATTTTTTATATTTTTACGTAAAGATTGCGAATATTAGCATAAAATTACTTCCATAACGCCCCCCTCCCCAATTCTACAAAGAGTCTGCTTACGGCATTAGAAAGAAGGTTGTCCTTCGCAGTCTATGTTGCTTATTCATTCAACGTACAATACCCACTTCTAAAATATTAAAATCTAATTCAATAGTGTTTTTACGTACTGAATAAATTACATATGCCTTAACATTCTACTTGTTTCATGCGGGATCCACAAAACTACGATCCGCCTTCCTTTAATTAACATTAGATAACATCCAGAAAACTCATACCTCTAATTTCGTAAATCTATAATTTCTAACAGTTTTTCAGTTTCAAGGAACGTAGGTTTGAAGGCAATCAGTAATTGAAAAGAATTTTAATAAAAATTGTAGCATGAATAATTTTTATTTTCCATTATTTGCATAGTATGGGCGTATCCTATCTTTTACTATTTGATTTAGCTCCTCCTTGCGTGTCAATATTAAGGTAGTTCAATTACTTCTAAATAAAAATAAATAGTGCATAATCTTGTGGATTAACAGATTGTAGATATTGCTATCATTAAAAAGTAATAATAATAATAAAGAAATTGAAAAACGAATTGTATGATATATTTTCGGTAAAGTGCTTTCCTCTCCCCCTCCCATTCAACCTACGATACTCACTTCTATATAAAAATTAAAATACTCTTCATTATTTAAATCTTATTCAAGAATCTTTTTACATACTGAATAAATCACATACGTCTTAAAATTATGTTTGTTTGATGCAAGGTCTACAAAACTAGGATACGCCTTTCTTTAATTAATAGTAGATAACATTCTAGAAAACTCATGTCTAAGATCATGATTTCGTAATTTGCGACAGTTTCTTTAGTTTTCAAAGAGCATAGGAATGAAAACATTCAATATTTGAAAAGAATTTCAATAAATATTGTAATACGAATAATTTTCATTTTCTATTATTTACATAATGTAGGCGTATCCATATGTGGTATAGTTCGATTTAGCCCCAACTCGCGAAAAAGCAACTCTCTGCCTCTCCCTATTCCATTCAACATATAATATCCGCTTCTATGCAAATGTTAAAATACTCTTCATTATTAAAATCTAATTGAAGGATCTTTTTAAGCACTGAATAAATCACATGTCTTAACGTTATATTTGTTTCATGCAAGATCGGCAAAACTAGGATACGCCTTCCTTTAATTAATATTAGATAACATTTTAGAAAAGTTATATGTCTAATACCGTGAATTCGTGATTTCCAATATTTTTTCAATTTTTAAAGAACAGATTTACGGAATCATTCGTTATTTGAAACTAATTTTAATAAATTTTAACATGAATAATTTTTATTTTCCATTATTTATATAACGTGGGCGTATCCATATGTAGCATCCTTTCATTTAGTTCCACCTCGCAAAATCTGTCATTATTTAGGTAGTTCAATTGCTCCTAAGCAAAGGTAATAATGACTGACTGACTGACTAAAGTACGGTCATACGGGAGCACCTTAGCGTAGGTCGCTTTATCTCCAGTGATGAGGGATAGTATTTTGTGGTGAATATCTTGAGGTGTTTCAGGGTGGGCCGAAGGCCCAGATCAGTCATGATCAGTCTTGAGGTAAAGCATAAGCAGAGCGGCTAGGAACGAGAAGCAAAAGTGAACAGAATGGCTTTGGGCCTTTTCCTGTTAGGAGCCTCGGATGGATCATAGTCCGGGTAGGATGCTGCGATTTCATTAGGCAAGTTGTTGAGCCGGCTGTAATATCTCACAGCAGTCTTATAAATGAATTGTCTGAGGGTTGTAATTCGTAAGTCCTTCCCAAAGGTAATACTATATAATCTTTTGGATTAACAGATTACAGATATAATTATTATAAAAAGGTGGCAATAATAATAATAAAGAAAATTGAAAAATTAATTGTAGGAACATATGCTGTTTTCGTTGAAGTGATATTTGTAAAAAGCATACGTATTTCGAATATTTTTTGTTAAAATTTTTAAGATTTCATCGAAAATTTTATATTTGTCTTATTTTTCCCTCTACTCACAGTATTTTGCTATACCTTCCTTCATCGAAACTTAGGGGGGTTGGGGGGAATTGCCCACTCTAAGTTCAATCAGTGGGCCGTAAATTCGTAATTTCCAATACCTTAAATTCGTAATTTCCAATATTTTTAAATTTTTAAAGAACAGATTTACGGAAGCATTCGTTATTTGAAACTAAATTATATTTATTTATGCCCACTCTAAGTTCAATCACAGTGGGCCGTAAATTCGTAATTTCCAATATTTTTCCGTAATACCGTAAATTCGTAATTTCCAATTTTTTTCCGTAATTCCGTAAATACCGTAATTTCCAATATTTTTTCAATTTTCAAAGAACAGGTTTACGGAAGCATTCGTTATTTGAAACTAGTTTTAATAAATTTTAACATGGATAATTTTTATTTTCCATTATTTAGATAACGTGGGCGTATCTATATTAAGCATCCTTTCATTTAGTTCCACCTCGCGAAATCTGTCATTATTTAGGTAGTTCAATTGCTCCTAAGCAAAGGTAATAATATATAATCTTTTGGATTAACAGATTATAGATATAATTATTATAAAAAGGTGGCAATAAAAATAATAATAATAATAATAATAAAGAAAATTGAAAAATTAATTGTAGGAACATATGCTGTTTTCGTTAAGAGATTTTCGTAAAAAGCATACGTATTTCGAATATTTTTTGTTAAAAATTTTAAGATTTCATCGAAAATTTTATATTTCAGTATTATTTTTCCCTCTACTCATAGCATTGTGCTATTCCTTCCTTTGGTTGAACTTGGAATGGGCAAGATTTCATCGAAAATTTTATATTTCAGTCTTATTTTTCCCTCTACTCATAGCATTTTGCTATACCTTCCTTCATCAAAACGTAGGGGGGGAGGGGGGGGGAATTGCCCACTCTAAGTTCAATCAGTGGGATATCCCCCCCCCCTCCAGAAATCACTATTCTAATAGTGCGGAAAAGGTTCTCTCTGCGTTCAATAAAAACGATCTAAAATATTATTGTGATTGTATAGTATCTTCTGCCCACGCATCGGATTTGAATTTTCCGAATTTGAATAAAAATAGACACTTTTTACGGCTTAAAAAACATAATTATTTTTCCATATTGTTATTCTAATAGTGAGGGAAATTAGCCAACTGGTTTAATAATATGTCCACATTATTTTTCCATTCAAATGTATCTTCTGCCTTCGCATCGCACTTCAAAGTTTGCCATTCTCGACGAAAAATGCACTTTTCTGTAATGTAATGCCACATGGCGGTTTATGACCGGAGGCTTGTTGCATGTGACGTCACCTCTTGGTAGACAAAACAAAACTAACCAATAGGCTTGTTCTATGGGACGTCTGGTAGGCATAAGTAGCCAATAGGCTTGCTCTACCTGACGTCACTTTGCCATTTGTTAGTAAACATGCTACGGCCCTGAAATTTCATTTGTTCTAACAAAGAGGAGGCACGACATGTGTTAAACCTGCATTTCCCCAGCCCAACCACATTGGCAAATGCAAACTCGAGTTATACCATTCGTTTGTACTTCGTTTGTACCGGAATGTACCAAAATATTTTCGTTCGTACAGATACCGATACCGAGATACAGTGCCCCCTTTGTGGTCGGGCTGGGGAAACGGCAGCTCGACTACAACGCAAATTGAAAATTTGAGCTATGCCATTCGTTTGTACTTCGTTCGTACCGGAATGTACCGAAATATTTTCGTTTGTACCGATACCGATACCGAGATACAGCGCCCCCTTTGTGGTCGGGCTGGGGAAACGGCAGCTCGACTACAACGCAAATTGAAAATTTGAGCTATGCCATTCGTTTGTACCGGAATGTACCGAAATATTTTCGTTTGTACCGGAATATACCGAAATATTATCGTTTGCACCGATACCGATATCGAGATACAGCGCCCCACTTGAAGCCCCAAAACAGAAGGCCGGAAATTTGTCTATTGCACGATACCCTTTGCGGCCGCTCAAACGTGGCACCAAGCAAAGTAATTTTTAGGAGACTTGCGGACGGACGGCAAAGTGTTCGTGACGGCGCTTCGGGCGATCCCGTTGACTCCCACATTGAAATCTGTTTCATGTATATTTTTTTTATACTTAAAACTCCGATTTTGATTCTATTTCTGTGCTTACGTTAAGATAAGGTGACCATACGTCCCCAATTTTTGGGGACAGTGCCCAATTTCTGTTGTTTTGCAATTTGCCCCCAAAATGTAAAAAAAACAAACAATTGGGGACAATTTTTAATTAATACTTTTTTTTATTAGATTACTGTTCATTATTTCATTAATTATAAAATGTCCCAAATTTTGTTTCAAGTTCGGGGACATGTCCTCAATTTTACGTTCAAAAATTAGGTCACCTTAGTTAAGGTGACCAAACGTTCCCGCTTTCAAAACTTTTCAGCTTGTCCCCAAAATATAAAACAACAATTGGGAACAAAATTTTTATTAAAACAGTCATATCTTCCCTATTTAGTAAGAAATCAATCGTTTTTCCTTAATTTTATCAATGTTAATTATGCTCTAGCTAGTTCAATAAATAGAAGCTATTCTAGTCCAGTCATTTGGTCGAAAAAAGGGGGGTTACCTGGAAAGTTTTCCGAGAGTTTTGAAAGTGGGAAATTTTATAGATTTCGATGCGCTCTTTCCGAATTTCAACTTTGCCCTCTCGTATCTTTGCCGCTCGTGCCGCCACGTTCGAAAAATGGTGCCCAAAAGTAGTCTTTTTGGCAATATCTTCTTACCGACTCATTTCACGAAAAAAATAATTACAAAAAAGGAAACTAGAGAAAATTTCCTACAATTTATGTAATTACCTTTTTTACGTAAAATCAATAGTTTTGGCGTACGAGCGCCGCAAAGTGAAGTTCCGAATGCGTTTTGGCCAAAAAACGTATTTCCACACCACCTCGTGAGGTAGAGTAAGCGTTGTTTTTTTTTTTTTTCTTTTTTCCGTGGTGTCCCCAGTAGGCCCAATCCACTTGCATTTAACTCAGGGATGGTCAAATTACGGCCCGCGGGCCAAATCCAGCCCGCCGGAAGGTTTTATCTGGCCCGCAGAAAGAATTTTGCAGGATGTGTTTTTGAGCGAGTTTGGCAGCTGAAAGACGACATTGTGTCTTTCTTCCATGAGAGACAATGTTCTGCGGAATGCGAAATGTAAGAAGATACAGAATGGCTTTCGGACTATGCATTTTTCACAGATCTTCTTTGTCATATGAGCAACTTGAATGTCAAGATGCAAGGGAAAAATCAATTTATCGACGATATCTGGGCCAATCTCAAAGCTTTAAAACTAAAATCTAATCTGTTTCCTGGGTAGCTAGCTAAGAACGACTTGTCTCATTCCTCATGGTTAAATTCAATACTCTCAATAAATGAATAGAAGCTTAAGAATTATGAAGATGGCTTGAAAGAACTGCATTTTGAGTTCGAACTCAGATTTCAAGATTTCAGTGCCATTCAAACAGAATTGGATATTTTTACCATGCCTTTCAACGTAAATTGTGAAGCAGTGAGGTCAGATTTGCAGCTTGAATTAATTGAGTTGCAATCTAGCGATCATCTCAAGCAGCTAAATATGCCAGAGTTTTACAAATCATTGTCGTTTCCCAAATTTAATATCTCACGCTCAGAAAATCAGTGCTATGTTTGCTTCATCTTATATATGTGAACAAGTGTTTTCAACTATGAACCTTAGAAAGAATTCTTTCAGAAGTAGACTGACAGATGAGCATTTAGCCTCATTCCTTGGAATGAGTACATCTCACTTCGAACCTCAATATAAGGAACTTTTAAAAATGAAATAGCAATTTCATTCATCTTATTAACATATTTAAATTGTAATACTTGTATATTGTTTTTAACATTTTAGAAAATTTATCTTGGCCCGTCAAACTTTTTTTTTTTTCGATTTTTGGACCGCGACCGAAAAAGTTTGCCCAATCCTGATTTAACTAATCCAAAATTTAGCGCATATTCTCCTTCGCTTCGCTGTTCTTGATGGACCAGGAGTTGCAAGTTCATTGTCTATAGTACCGATCGAAATGTCACAGACATTTCGATCAGTACACATCATTCGATCAGTGAGACACCGAAATTTCTTCCACATCAGCCGCGATGGGATTCAGTTTCATCGCAATCTTCTTCGCTCTCGATTTCATCATACATTTGCTCGAAAATAGTCTCCGATTCTTCCTCTTCATTACTATCTTGTAATGGAACTTGCGAGTTATCACAGGTACCATTGCAATTCGTGCATATAACCAACACCTCCTAGATATAAAAAGCCTAACAACTGGAACGTCCCCAAGCTTTCACGTCATCAGTAGGCCTTCAAGAATGACGTCATCACAATTTAACACTCATAAAGTAAAACTATTTAAAATTTCTGCTGAATTTACTCACGCACAACAGGATTTTACTGATTTGAGATAGAAAATTTTAATTTTACGGCAAAAAGCAAGTTTTTAACTGTAATTTATTATGTAGTGTAAGAAGGAAATAGATCATAATGAATTGTTTTGTATCACAAAGGTATTTTATTTTTTATCTTAAGCTATTTTCTAATATTTGTAGAATTCAGCAGAAAATTTAAATAGTTTTACTTTATGAAAGTAAACATCCTCCAAAATTCTATCTGCGGGCCGCATTTGGCCCGCGGGCCGTAGTTTGCCCTTCACTGAGTTAAATGCACGTGGATTAGGCCTACGGGGGATACCACGGGGAGAAAAAAAACAACGCTTACTCTACCTCACAAGGTGGTGTGGAAATACGTTTTTTGGCCAAAAGCATTCGGAACTTCACTTTGCGGCGCTCGTACGCCAAAACTATTGATTTTACGAAAAAAAAGGTAATTACATAAATTGTAGGAAATTTCCTCTAGTTTCCTTTTTTGTAATTGTTTTTTTTTTTTGTGAAATGAGTCGGAAAGGAGATATTGCCAAAAAACTGCTTTTGGGCGCCATTTTTCGAACGTGGCGGCACGAGCGGCAAAGATACGAGGGGGCAAAGTTGAAATTCGGAAAGAGCACATCGAAATCTATAAAATTGCCCATTTTCAAAACTCCCGGAAAACTTTTCAGGTAAAACTAACAAATGACTGGACTATTCTGAGAAGAGCATTTAATTTATAAAGGGCCTCAAACTTCTGTTTCAAAATTGGGGACACAACACTGATTTGTCCCGTATCCTTTGTTTAAATATAGTCACCTTAGTTAAGGCGACCATGTTTCTAAACAATAATTTGGGGACAAATGAAGCATTGTCCTCGAATCTAAACAAAACTTGGGGACGCTAGAAAATATTTTCGAGGACACGACATATTACCATGTACACCCTCCAAAAATAGTATTCGAGAATCCTAAAATAGGAAGAGATAAATTTCCTATTTTAGATTTGCGAATAATAATTGAGTTTTTGAAAAACGTAAAACGTGACAGAAATATGGAAAATCATATTTATACATAGCCTAATTCATATTCTATGATAAATAATTTTTAATATACGAAACCAACGTAGGAAATTTTTACTCGAACACTTTTTTTGGAGGGTGTATAGCAGTATACCCATACTTTAAATCTTCTATGACTTTGATACTTAAAAATGAACACTAATAGATATATACATCAATTGTGTATTCTTATTTCTAATA
This sequence comes from Cheiracanthium punctorium, assembly GCA_038373885.1. Classification (NCBI taxonomy): domain Eukaryota; kingdom Metazoa; phylum Arthropoda; class Arachnida; order Araneae; family Cheiracanthiidae; genus Cheiracanthium; species Cheiracanthium punctorium. Next base: position 948,680 of record JAWZYV010016180.1, on the reverse strand, counting down.
AATTAATGGAAGTATTTCATTAATTTATAAATATTTATTTAAACCAGAAGTATGAAAGGAACATCATGTTGAAATATTGCAATTTATTCAAAATTTAACTCTAGGAATAGTATTTGTATTTTTCAGAAGACATTGCTTTTTACATTGGATCATTTTGTGATAATTTTTCATGGAATCTTGTACACCCTCTAAAAAAAGAATTCGAGTGCAAGAAAATTTTCGTACATCAATTTCAAGCATGGTTCTTCATGAAAAGGGATTAATCATTAAGAAAACTGAAATGGGAAATTTGGCTCATAGTCGGATACTTTATTGAATGTCTGTACACGCTACACACACAACATGGGCGTAGCCAGCGAGGGGCAGGGTGGGGCAGCTGCCCCCCTTAAAATGAGCTATCATAGGGTCTGATTATGACGAACCGGACATTCTTCGGTTAGACTCCATGTCCTACCCCACCCCCCACCCTTATGAAAATCCTGGCTACGCCCTTGACACACAATGACAACAAGCGCTTTCACAGTTCGAATTTCATTGTTTCTCTGAGTAGATGGCGCTTTTATTTGATTTATTTTACTTATTTCTTCAGTTTTTTTCTGAAAGAAATAAAGTAAACGGAAACTTTCAGGGAAAAAATGTCCAAATCTTTAAATTTGGGGACATTTGGGAACAAAGTATTTTTGGGGACAAAATGAAAAACAGATCTATATTTGGGGACTGTCCTCGAATTTCGAGGACGTATGGTCACCTTACCTTAGTATACGAAGGAAAAGTATGCAATATTCACACAGATTCTTAAATGTATCAAACATATACAGGGTGACTCATAACTATATGTACAAAATTTAAGGGGGAGACAGAGCATATCATAAGGAATCAGACTTACATATCAATGCGGTGTCGTAAACGTTGTCTTCATGTAGCTTGTAATAATCACTTTGGTATAAGTGCAGAAACAATAGCGGAATATCCGACCATTGTACGACAAAGACTAATGTATTTTTCTCAGAAACAAGGTATCTGAAATTCTTAATTTAAAAATTCTCTTTCATTTCACGGATGAAATTTTTGGAGATAAGCCTGTTGTTTAAAGAACCCAAGCCTTGCGTACCCAGGCCTTGGGTAAATACCAATAAGCCTTGGGTAAATACCAATTTCTGTTTCAAAATTGGGGACATTTTATAAATTCAATGCTCTTCTCAGAATAGCTTCTATTTATTGAACTAGAGCATTATTAACATTGATAAAATTAAGGAAAAACGATTGATTTCTTACTAAATTGGGAAGATATGACTGTTTTAATTAAAATTTTGTTCCCAATTGTTGTTTTATATTTTGGGGACAAGCTGAAAAGTTTCGAAAGCGGGAACGTTTGGTCACCTTAACTACGGTGACCTAATTTTTGAACGTAAAATTGAGGACATGTCCCTAAATTTGAAACAAAATTTGGGACATTTTATAATTAATGAAATAATGAACAGTAATCTAATTAAAAAAAAGTACTAATTAAAAATTGTCCCCAATAGTTTTTTTTACATTTTGGGGGCAAATTGCAAAACAACAGAAATTGGGCACTGTCCCCCAAAATTGGGGACGTATGGTCACCTTACCTTAACGTATGCACAGAAATAGAATAAAAATCGGAGTTTCTCTCTATTCAAAAAAAAAGTAAAGGCCGCTGTCGCCGCCGCTGTCAAAAGCTTGTCAGCGTATCTCCTCCTAAACCGTGGGGATTTGAGTTTCGACTAAGGTGCCCACAGATTTGAAAAATTCCGAGGAACCCGCTAAGCTGATTTCAATTTCGAAAATCGAATTATTTTAGAAGATATTAATAAAAAACTGAAAAAATAAACCTAATGGTTGCCAGATTTGGCATAAAATCTTTCATTCCTTTGCAACAAAGCGTTTCCAAGTATGTAGAATCGCGTGAAATTTACAAACATGAGTTAGAATTACGCCCATTTTACGCCAAAATAAAAACTATATGAAATAAGTAACTCAAAATGTGTTACACAAAGTTGACAATTTTCAAATAGTAAGTTCGCTTAGACAACAGGAGTTTAGAATTAGCGATTATTCGTTTTTCCAAAACAGAATAAGTAATATCTTGAAAATGAAAAATATTTAAAATGCAGATTATTTTAAAGCCGGTTCTCGTCCAGCTGGATTATTTGCTACCAGTAGAAATATTTGGCGGCGTTAACTATTATAGCAGTTACATTACACTTTGGATATTTGCTAGCTTGACGAGATGGTATAATTCGTGGTGCTAAGTACGCCAATCTGCAAACGATTATGTAAATGAAAATATGGATAACGGTTTTCCGGTAACCTTACATGAACAGTAATTATAGGTTGTGAGCAGTTGTAAATCGCCAAATAATGAAAAGTCGCCATTGGTGGCAAGCTATCCTATCTGTTCCGTAGCTTTTATTAACTTTACATGTACGCAAATCGCCAAATAATAAAAAATCGCAATGGGTGGCAAATTCGAAGGGTGTCCAATAGGTTTTACATTATTAAAAATACAGCTGAAACAGATGTTCTGATTTTATTATGCTTTAGCTCCTAATTAATATAACTTTTGAATGGCAACATTGAAAATCATTGTGTTTCTGAAGAGTGCAAATAATTTTTCCAGCGATTATAAGCGGAGTCCGCACTCCAGGTGTAGTATAGGTCAGGACCCGTACAACACGGATTCTCATAACAAAATATCTTCCGTCTTATGAGGGGGAAGGGGTCTACTGTAGTGTGAAGTTTAAATTTTTATGTACCAATGAACATGCAAGAACCAAGCAATGCGTAGCTCAGTAACATTCTATCTGATCCGATCTTCGGGTTTTGTCTGTTGAAATTATGTCTTTTTCACGAATAAGCCTGATTAGGGGCCGAATGCCTCATACGAAAAGCGAGCGTAGCGAGTCTTGGGACCTTAGCCCCTAGTTAAGTAAAAAAAAAAATTACATGAAACGGATTTCAATGTGGGAGTCAACGGGATCGTCGAAGCCGCCCGTCTCTTGAACACTTTGCCGTCCGTCCGCAAGTCTCCTAAAAATTACTTTGCTTGGTGCCACGTTTGATCGGCCGCAAAGGGTATCGTGCAATAGACGAATTTCCGGCCTTCTGTTTTTGGGCTTCAAGGGGGGGCACTGTATCTCGATATCGGAATCGGTATAAACGAAAATATTTCGGTACATTCCGGTACAAACGAATGGCATAGCTCAAATTTTCAAATTGCGTTGTGGTCGGGCTGCCGTTTCCCCAGCCCGACTACAAAGGGGGCGGTGCATCTCGATATCGGTATCGGTACAAACGAAAATATTTCGTTACATTCCGGTACAAACGAAGTACAAACGAATGGCATAGCTCAAATTTTCAATTTGCGTTGTGGTCGGGCTGCCGTTTCCCCAGCCCGACCACGAAGGGGGCGCTGCATCTCGATATCGGTATCGGTACAAACGAAAATATTTCGTTACATTCCGGTACAAACGAATGGCATAGCTCAAATTTTCAATTTGCGTTGTGGTCGGGCTGCCGTTTCCCCAGCCCGACCACGAAGGGGGCGCTGCATCTCGATATCGGTATCGGTACAAACGAAAATATTTCGTTACATTCCGGTACAAACGAATGGCATAGCTCAAATTTTCAATTTGCGTTGTGGTCGGGCTGCCGTTTCCCCAGCCCGACCACAAAGGGGGCGCTGTATCTCGATATCGGTATCGGTACAAACGAAAATATTTCGGTACATTCCGGTACAAACAAATGGTATAACTCGAATTTTCATTTGGGGAAATGTAGGTCTCAAAACACATGTGTTTCAGGACTTGCAATCAAAAGTAATACTCCTTCAGGGGCGTAGCCAGAAATTTTTCATGGGGGGGGTTACGACTACTACAACTCAAATATATGTATACGTGTCTGTGATAACGTAGTGAAGAATATACATTTTGTATGGCAAAAATTTCTCTTGGGGGGGTTATGACCCCCCTAACTCCCCCTTGGCTACGCCCCTGCTCCTAGTGTTGAAATGGTCATTTAGATCATGATAAATTAGACGAAAGTCAGCGGTAAAATCAATCACAGCATAGCTCTAGGCAGTGGCGGAATATTGCAAGTTTCTCGGGGGGGGGGCGGTTCGTTTGTCGGTGGGGGCGATTAGTTAGAAGAATGACATATACGTCCATTTTAGGGAAGTAAAATATGATCTTTTACATTAATTTCTTTTATATAGGAGGGGAGGTCGGTCCCTCCGCCCCCCTTTAATCCGCCCTTGGTTCTAGGACTGTTGACTTCTGTTTTTGTTCAGAGCTCTGGGAATGGGGGGACCACAACGAGTCTGCCCTTTCTTAAAAAGCGGGCATTTTCAAAGGGCTGGTGATTTTAAGCGTTTCTAATGACTCTTCAGGGAGCAGGATCGGGTTTTTTAGTTTTTTCGATTGTACACAATAGATTCACTTGAGGACTATGACCCCCGAACCTCTGTGAAGGAAACGTTTTAATTCCACTCCGGTGGGCCACAAAGGGAAGGTAGCTTTACAAATCTACTGCGCATAATAAATTTCACTTTTCAAGTCTGCTGTTAATTTAGATGCTAATGGGAAGAAAAATGGAAAACAAACAATAAAAATATACATTTATACTATATGATTAAATTTAAAATAAATTTACTATTAGCATATTAAAATAATACATTTTTACCCCTATTTTTTGAAAAGTGTAAATTTGAAAAGTGTCAAAAAAGGGTCTCTAGATCTCTGGCACGTGATGAACGTTTCGATCGTCCGCCATCTTGCTGGTAGTTAATTCGAGCGATGGCAACGGCTGCCCTTTTTTTCAGCATTGGGCAATCTATCCAGCTGTTCTCGCTTTCTTCCATTTTTCAGCAGGTGTCAGTGCTGTTAAAAATAACCGTGACAATTTTTTTACGGGAAATGACGTGCTAAATGTAAAGGTTTCTGGTGGAGCTATGTCACAAGTACTATTTTTATAGAAATCAAATCTATTCTTCGTGACTGGCAACAATTAATACGTCAAGAGTTTGGTGTCCTCACGGCGAGGACACCACGCGTTAAAGGGTTAAAAGCCGAAGTGACCTAAAAAATGAGAACAGAAATGATTCAGAATACGTGATTTTGCATAGATTACATTAAAGAAAGCCATAGTAAAAGAAAGCCAAAGTAACCTGGCCAGTCCGGGCCTGGTAGTGCGTATAACACAATAGGTTTATTTTGGAAAACGCTCCCCAGGGCACGGTCCATAGAATATGCGATAATAAAGGATTATAGCATGGGAGTAAAAAAAAAAAAAAAAGAAAAAAAAATCAATCATATAGGTCCTTGTTCTTCGAAATTTGTTTTTCATGCGCTAGACCACGGTCTAGGACCCCCAACATTTTTATTTATTTGCCAGGAGAGGACAGCTCGCGTTACTGAATGTGTCGCTTAGAGCTACATATACGATCTTCCCGAAATTTCTCGCCACAATTTGGAACCTCATCAGAAGGTGGGGGACTTCTGAATACTGGCACCCCTCGGAAACTGCTAGCGACCGCCAAGAGGACTTTCGGAACCACGGATTTAACGTGCACGTACACCGCATGTACACGGTGGTCTTTAGTGGTACACCGGTATCGAACCCGCAACCTTCCGGTTACGAGTCCAACGCCTTAACCACAGGGCTACCACGCCCCATCCCCCAACATTTTTTGGGGGCAATCGTTAAAATAGTTTAAGACAAGAGTACTCCATCAATATTTTTATATCCATCAATATCCATCAATATCGATATATCCATAAATATTTTTTATTATTTCAGGTCACGATCAACAAATAAAAGCCAGAAAGATAAATCACATCGAATGCATTGAGCATAGTCGGCCCCTCTAAATCTTAATAAGGTCCTACCCTTAACTTCATGGTTTTTCATGAATATTAAATCTCAAGTGTATATTTTGAGTGTCTACATTCCTATCCACCCCCATCCCCCAACACCCACGCACACACTACTTGAAAGATAATATTGCATTCATTTTCACAGTAACAAAACAAATTTTAAAAAAATTCTGTAATAATAATAATAATAATAATAATAACGACAATAACAATAATTATAATCTTTTAAATGTATTTTTATTTTTTCTAAAAAACTAGTGCCAAGACCCCCAGATTCGCTACGCTCACTTTTCGTATGAGGCATTCGACCCCTAATAAGGCTTATTCGTAAAAAAGACATAATTTCAACAGACAAAACCCGAAAATTGGATCAGATAGAATGTTACTGAGCTACACATTGCTTGGTTCTTGCATGTTCATTGATACATAAAAATTTAAACTTCACACTACAGAAGACCCCCTCATCCTCATAACACGGAAGATATTTTGTTATGGGAATCCGTGTTGTACGGGTCCTGAGCTATTCTCCACCTGGAGTGCGGACTCCGCTTATAATCGCTGGAAAAATTATTTGCTTTCCTCAGAAACACAATGATATTTAATGGTGCCATTGAAAAGTTATATCAATTAGGAGTTAAAGCGTAATAAAATCAGAACATCTGTTTCAGCTGTATTTTTAATAATGTAAAACCTATTGGACATCTTGCGAATTTGTCACCCATGGCGATTTTTCATTATTTGGCGACTTGCGTACATGTAAAGTTAATAAAAGCTACGGAACAGATAGGATAGCTTGCCACCAATGGCGACTTTTCATTATTTGGCGATTGACACATGCTCACAACCTATAATTACTGTTCATTTAAGGTTACCGGAAAACCGTTATCCATATTTTCATTTACATAATCGTTTGCAGATTGGCGTACTAAGCACTACGAATTATACCATCTCGTCGCGCTAGCAAAAATCCAAAGTGTACTATAACTGCTATAATGGCATAGTTAACGCCGCCAAATATTTCTATTGCTGGCAAATAATCCAGCTGGACCGAACCGGCTTTAAAATAATATGCATTTTAATTATTTTTCATTTTCAAGATATTAGTTATTCTGTTTTGGAAAAACGAATAATCGCTAATTCTAAACTCCGTTGTCTAAGCGAACTTACTATTTGAAAATTGTCAACTTACTTATTTCATATAGTTTTTATTTTGGTGTAAAATGGCGTAATTCTAACTCATGTTTGTAAATTGCACGCGATTTTAGATACTTGGAAACGCTTTGTTGCAAAGGAATGAATGATTTTATGCCAAATCTGGCAACCATTATGTTTATTTTTTCAGTTTTTTATTAATATCTTCTAAAATAATTCGATTTTCGAAATTTAAGTCAGCTTAGCAGGTTCCTTGAATTTTTCGAATCTGTGGGCACCACAGTCTAAACTCAAATCCCCACGGTTTAGGAGGAGATAGGTCAACAAGCTTTGACAGCGCCAGCGGCAGCGGCCTTTACTTTTTTTTTAAATTCAGAGATAACCTACGCTTGTTTTTAAAAGTGCCCATTCATTAAATTGCGCCAAGCCCTAGAATCATCTTCTGAAAATCGCATATCACCCGTTTTATTTTTTGCCAAATTAAAAAGTTGCACATTATAGTCTCGGAAAATTTCCAAATCCTATTTTTAATTTGAGTATAAAAGATTTCATTCTTGCTCTGATTTCACATGCACACGATATTTTAATTAAAAAACCGCCTTACAAATATTCTAAACAGAAAAAAAATTATTATTCTTTTATTTTTAATTCAAGAGTCTAAATCGTTTAATAAAATCGCCAAACATGGCAACCTCGATGCTTATTTCTCACTTTTTCACTGCAGGGGTTACAATTGCGGTATTGCGGAAAGCAAGAATTGGTGTTTTTGACGGTGCTTTTTATCAATATCTCCTAAACTAATTCGAATTTCGAAAAAATAGCTTCGAAGTGTGTCGGGACACGTGCTGGAGAATTTCCGTACAAAATTTGGTTGGTCTAAGATCACCCGTCTGCGAGCTACGCGAGACACAGACAGACAAACTAACGGGCAGTTTACTCATTGCTTTATTTATATAGACTAGGAGCCAAAGCCCCCAGACTCGCTACGCTCGCTTTTCGTATGAGGCATTCGGCCCCTAATAAGGCTTATTCGTAAAAAAGACATAATTTCAACAGACAAAACCCGAAGATTGGATCAGATAGAATGTTATTGAGCTACACATTTCATGGTTCTTGCATGCTCATTGATACATGAAAATTTAAACTTCGCACTACAGAAGACCCCCTCATCCTCATCACACGGAAGATATTTTGTTATGGGAATCCGTGTTGTACGGGTCCTGAGCTATACTCCACCTGGAATGCGGAATCCGCTTATAATGACTGGAAAAATTATTTGCACTCCTCAGAAAAACAATGATATTTAATGTTGCCATTCAAAAGTTATATTAATTAGGAGCTAAAGCATAATAAAATCAGAAAATCTGTTTCAGCTGTATTTTTAATAATGTAAAACCTATTGGACCCCTTGCAAATTTACCACCCATGGCGATTTTTCATTATTTGGCGACTTGCGTACATGTAAAGTTAATAAAAGCTACGGAACAGATAGGATAGCTTGCCACCAATGGCGACTTTTCATTATTTGGCGATTTGCACATGCTCACAACCTATAATTACTCTTCATTTAAGGTTACCGGAAAACCGTTATTCATATTTTCATTTATACAATCGTTTGCAGATTGGCGTACTTAGCACCACGAATTATACCATCTCGTCGCACTAGCAAATATCCAAAGTGTACTATAACTGCTATAATGGCATAGTTAACGCCGCCAAATATTTCTACTGGTAGCAAATAATCCAGCTGGATCGAACCGGCTTTAAAATAATCTGCATTTTAATTATTTTTCATTTTCAAGGTATTAGTTATTCTGTTTTGAAAAACGAATAATCACTAATTCTAAACTCCTGTTGTCTAAGCGAACTTGCTATTTGAAAATTGTCAACTTTGTGTAACACATTTTGAGTTACTTATTTCATATTATTGTAACCTATTTATAGAAAAATACATGGGATGCCTGTTCTACAGCTTACGAAATATTATAACAATAGATTAAAGCTGTTGTGAACTAATAGTATTTAAATATATGTAAAAAATACATGTGAAACATATTCTGTAGCTTACGAAATATTGTAACAATAGATTAAAGCTGTTGTGAACTAATGGTATTTAAATCTATGTAAAATTATGTGGCATACTTTTATGTCGCATTTTTGGGACACGTTTTTCATACAACTTTCAATAAAGGGGGTGAGAGATAAAATGACATAGTCATTAATAGATGGAGAACATCCTCACAGAAAGTTGCATAATTCCAACTGAATGAAAATTTCAAAACCTTATTGTCAGGTGTATTCAGCAGACGATAAATTACGATAAATTGCGCCAAGCATTAGAATCATCTCCTCAAAATCGCACAAAACCGTTTAATTTTTAGCCAAATTAAAAAGTTGCATATTTTAGTCTCAGGAAATTTCTAAATATGTTTCTTTTGAGTATAAAACATTTCATTCCTGCTCTGATTTCCCATGCACACGATATTTTAATTTAAAAACAGCCTTACAAATAATCTAGACAAAAAAAAAAAAAATCGTTATTCTTTTATTTTAACTTCAAGAGTCTGAATCATTTAATAAACTTGCCGAATGTGGCAACCTAGATAAGCTTAAATGTCGCTTTTTTTCCACTGTGGGGTTACAATTACGAAATGGCGGAAAGCAAAAATTAGCCTTTTGTGATACGTTTTTTTATCGATATCTCCTAAAATAATTCGAATTTTGAAAAAATCGCTTCGAGGTGTGTCGGGAACTGTCATGGAAAATTTCCGTACAAAATTTGGTAGGTCTACGATCACCGCGAGACACATTCAAACAAACTAACTAACACTTTACACATTTTTTTATTAATATAGAAGAAATATTTTTATTTTGGCGTAAAATGGGCGTAATTTTAACTCATGTTTGTAAATTTCACGCGATTCTAGATACTTGGAAACGCTTTGTTGCAAAGGAATGAATGATTTTAGGCCAAATCTGGCAACCATTCTGTTTATTTTTTCAGTTTTTTATTAATATCTTCTAAAATAATTCGATTTTCGAAATTTAACTCAGCTTAGCAGGTTCCTCGGAATTTTTCGAATCTATGGGCACCTTAGTCGAAACTCAAATCCCCACGGTTTAGGAGGAGATAAGCTGACAAGCTTTGACAGCGCCAGCGGCCTTTACTTTTTTTTAGAATAGAGAGATTATGCGATTATTTATATTATATTTTAAATGCATAAGGCTATAAATTTTATATTTTCCCTTCGTCCCCTTCCGCCGGAATCGTGCATTTTCCTTGTCTCCTGATAAGCGCGATATAACGAGGGGAAACCGATTTTCTTCCCATTGGGCCCATCCTCTTCACCCATCGACCTTCACACCCCTCAGCCCAGCGGTCGACATCCAGAAGACTACGAAAGACGGGGTTAAATTCTGAGCCCCAATGTTTTGGATAGCGGTCGATGAACTCTTGCGTTCTCTCAAAATTGCTTGTTGAAAAACCGCATCTCTCGTATTATAAGAGTACAAACGAAAATATTTCGGTACACTCCGGTACAAACGAAGTACAAACGAATGGCATAGCTCAAATTTGCAATTTGCGTTGTGGTCGGGCTGGGGAAATGTAGGTCTCGGTTAAACAGATTTCACTGATCTTCAGCACAGTGCAGTGGCGCCGACTACGTGGGTGCTCCGGGGCTCAAGCACCCACTGAAAAAATTCTGTGGGTGCTCCCCACCCACAGAAATTTTAGTGCCAAGTCATAATTTGAAGTTCCCAGAAAGGGCTAGGAAAAGACGTTTATGTGGGTGCTTTGGGCTTGTAAAAAAAATTACGTTGGATGCTGAGCTCCAGCAATCGTCTGATAACCCCAACACAGTGATGTACACTCAAGGAGGGTCCCCCCCCCCCCCGCCCCAATTATGCCATTACGTAATATGAATATTTGTAAAGCATACTGAACTTTTTGCATTATTTCAGTACTAAAATGCTTTATTTGCTTATTAGTTGTGTGATATTTTAAAAGTTTAAAAAAGATCTTTAATGAGGTCAAATGTATGTGGGTGCTTCGGCATGGACGTCCATATGAGTACTTTAAGACGAGGGGGGGGGGGGTTATTTCTGGCATTTTTAAGGTCATCGGCAATCGCGCTTTCAAACATTTTAGTACTGAAATAGTGAAAAAAAGGTTAGCTAATATAAAAATGTTCACTATACCGACGGCTAGAGAGAGGGACCCGAGCCCCCACCTATTTCCCTATATGAGCACCCATGTCCTTTATAATTTAGATGCGCATGAGGAACTTCGATGAGACAATCACTGGCGTAACTATAGGGCGGTAGAACGGGCAAAAGCCACGGTCCCCCGGACGGAGGGGGAGCTTTTCCCAAATAGAAAGCTAGAAAAAGTGAACTGCAACATGTTGCTTGAGATTCTGTACAATGAGGAATGACCCTATCCAATGAATTCATTACGTGCCCTAACGGTATAGTCGCGCCACTGATGACGACGAGTGCTTTGCCACTGCATAATTCGAAAATAAAATTTTAGTGAGGGACAGTTGGTTTTTTTTTTATGTAGTATGTCAGATCTCAAGCACCCACAGAAAAGTTTTCGTGGGTGCTAAATACTTGCATGTATTTAAAGGAAGTGCTTAATTTGCATGGGAGGGAGCTCAGCTCTACTACTTCTTTTTTCTCGGTGGAATTTTACACTAAATTTAAATTTTTAATTACCATCGTAATTGTTTCGGTTGATATTAATTTTATTACATCGCAAACTAATACAGAGGTAACAAAAATTAACTTAATAATACCTTAAATTAGGTAAATAATTTTGTAAGTTGCAATACAAAAAATCAGGGCTCTTGCACTTTTTTTGGATAGAAATTAAACCCTGTTTAAAGGCAACTGAATGACAGCTACTTTCAGCTTATCGCTGTAGTTCGGGGAAAAAAAAAAAAAAAAAAAAAAAAAAAAACATGAAATTTTGGTACACAGATTCAAAATAATTAATTATGTCAAATATTTCAAACATTTAGGATATATGTTTTAGAAACTACACTATACACTGAAATAAACAATAAACCTGTATCATTTACGAAACTTTTAGAAAAAATTCTTAAAAATCGAAAATTTTAAAGAAGTGTTATTCGTTATTTCGGTATGTAGTGCAGCTTATAAAGAATCATCCTAATTTTTTTCGAATCCTTGGTGCGATAGTCTACTTTAATTTGTGTACTAAGACCGTTATGCAGATTATGTTTCTTACGCATACACCCTTATGTGCCTCGGAACTGGAGTAATTATAATAAAATTCCAATAAGTAGTAACTTAGCACATACTCTAAAATTTAAAAAAGTGCATGAAAAAAAAAAAAAAAAAAAAGGAATCCAAACAGGTAATATTTTTGTCTACTTAAAATAATAATAATTATTATAATAGTTTCTCATATGAGTACTAATTTAGAGGTGTATGGGGGTCATCTTAACTTTCAGACATTTTAGCACGAAAATAATGCTTAGAAGTTCAGTATGCTGTAAAAATGTTTACTATACTAGGCGGGCTCAAATCTCAATCCACCACTGCCACTTGCCTTCCTATCTGTCGCCCATGGAAACAATGTCTTTCTAAAATTCAAAGCTTTTTCACAATGTGATGTGCGACTCCCTGCAGCCCCACAGGCAATGCCTTTGCGCACTGTGCCCCCCCCCTTTCTGACCCACACAAACACACCTCATCCCAGAATCCTCGTCCTCCATGGGAAAATGTATGAATACAATGATACTATGTTAGCCCAAGAGTACCGGAAAACGGAGAATTTGAGACAAAGCCGCTGGCTACAATCAGAAATTCACTCGGGAAAGATAACACTGAAGTTAGGTGAAAGACTCATTCCCATTATGGAAATGTTTTGAGATAGTTCTAATAATATTACGTCAGGATTCCGAAGTGAGTAGGTTTAATTTTTTTAATTGTAAATAGAGAACATCAAGGTCTGTCTGTTTACAAGCACCTAATATACAACACTTTGTATGTCTCTGGAACAAAAAAAGATGCCCATTCATCAAAAAGTGTCGGCGCTTTGGTGTTAATTGAATGAGACTGAGGCGAGGCTTCTAAGGTATAAAGGTTTGTGTCACTTTCTTCTAAAGTCTCAATTTCCTTTTCTTATTTTGGAATGATTTTAGTGCTCAGTTATTTATTGAAAAGGATGGAACAGACTGTGGTCCACACTAACATTTCGAGATGCCTTCCGTTTCATTTTCTGCGAATATTTTGTTCAATTTTTGTTCTTGTTTGACAAAGCGGAATTAGGTACTATTTGCTTTGATCTAGCCCAATGCTGTTTTTGTAAAATTATACGGAAATCATGGGCGCATGAACACACATTACTGAAATGTATGTCTCTCGTAATTTTGCAAATTTGACCACATAATGGTAGAGGGTAAAATAGCTCTACTTCAGGAGGATGCTCAAAATCCTGCCTGGAGGTTATATGGCCAACAATTCAAAATATTTTTTGAATAATTATTAACACTAAGATAAACAACTTTTTTTCTGCTTTATTTTTCTGCTTGCATTTAAATAGTTACCAATTTTTTTATGTCATCCTACACACATTTCAACATAGAAAACGTTGCATTAAATCATTCAGAGGAAACTATCTAGTTTAATTTTAAAGGTATAATGTTTGTAATTTTTTTAATTTGTTGGGGAAAAAAAGAAAAGAAAATAGTCAAGGCTTAGCTGCAGCTGTTTATAGGAGTACAAAAATGTAAAAAAAAAATACAGGAAATGAATGAGCTGAGAAACAATACTATGAATAACATTTTTTGAAAACTGAGGATTTCAGACAGGGATGAGATAGATTAAACAAGAATAACATTGATCGTGAATTGTTACATTCGAAAACTGAATCACTTTTTATACAAAATTTCCATTTACATGACAAGGAATTTGACTGGTTGTGATATTATTGTTGCATGTTTTTTTCCCCCAATACACTTTTCTTTTGCTTTGAAATTTATAATGATTAGTTAAAACCAATCAAAATTCTATCGCTAAAAGTTAAAAAAAAGGGAAATAGTGTAATACACCTCTTTCGGGTCTGATTTATTACAAGGGCAAAGGGGGTGTGCGCCCAGGAATTCTCGATTTTTGACAGAGAATTTGCGTAAGACAAACAAATTTAAGGTGACTTCAGCACAAGCAGATTTTTCTAAAAGAAGGGCATTTCATCAGAAATACTTCATTACTTTAAAAAGAATCTTGATTTTAACTGGTTCGCTGTTATCGTTACTAAGACACAACGGTGGAGACTTTCATTCTATGCCCAGCGTAGTACAGATAATCGTAGTAGTGCTTCACCGTAGTACAGATAATCGGATGCCTAAATTCACACTATTCACTTAAACTTTGAACGTCACTTTCAGCGCTGGGAAAAAAAACACGCAATTTTGGTATATAAATACAAAAAAGAAAACTAAGTATCTCAAGCACTTCACAATTTTTAGGATGTAAGTTCACAAGCTGTACTAGACACCCGAATAAACGAAAATTTTTTGTAGAATGGCCACTCTTAGAAATATTTTGCTGTGCAGTTCCACATTTAAGATTTTTTCTGAAAGTTTCATGAAAGTTTTCGAATTTATTGCAGTGTGTAGTGCAGCTTGTAAAGAATTATCCTGAATTTTTTCGAATCCTTGGTGCAGTTAGTTTATTTTAATTTGTGTACCAAAACCGTGAGACAGATATCGTTTCTTCGATCTATAACCTCAGATATTGGATATTTTATGTGGAGCTAAAATGATTATTTGTGTTACCAATTTCCCGCTGGTAAAAATGTGCACGAAAAGTCAAATGATTGAGTAGTTACGAGCAAGGAAGCAAATAATAATAGGAAAAGATTGAAGGGTAGTTGGAAAAGATTCCATAAAGTTGGAAAGTGTATCGTTATTCATGAGTGTGCCGTATTTTTCTTCCTTGTTCCATAAAAACCCATCCTCGGAATCGAAATCTATCTTAAAATCACCTACTAAAACTATTAGCCAAGTACATTCCAACTATACTCCCCCTTTAAAATAAATTGCCGCGTTTTGGCACCAAACTTAGCGATCCTTTATCAAAAATTACAAACCTTATGCGACTTTCAACATTTTATTAACCCCCCCCCCCACCCACGGACTTTTAGGGCACCCACAGAAATTTTGTAAAGTCGGCGCCTCTGGCACAGTGGTAGTATATCATGTACGCAATACTCAAATACATTCGAGAAAAATTAATATTAATTTTCGTACCACTTCACCAAAACTTTAAACTTAAGTTACACGCTAATAAGGTTGAACGCCATGGTGTAATGGTTAGAACGGTGGTCTTCTACTCAGGTTCGAATCACGTGCTGAGCTATCGTATATTTTTCGCTCACTCTGTTTTTAAATACAACAATACTGGTAAATAATTCATTTTTTAGTCAAGTAAATAATTAACTTATTCTTTTATTTATTTATTATTATTTTTTTAATTTTTAGTACCTACTAATTGATTTTTTTATTATTATTTAAATTTTATTTCTACTTGCAAAATCTTTACTTTGGAATCAGAATTTTACACATTCAAAAGAATTCACTTTAAACACTCGCAAAACTTAATGTTTATTTAAGGTACATTTCTTTTTGTCACAATCATAAGACAGACTTCTTTTCTAATTTCTCCCCGTTCGTGATGTCACAGCAATAGCAATATTTCTTTTAATCGTCTATTATCTGTTGATGGGTTGTCAAATTTAAAGTATCACATGTCAAAATTTCGAATAGACATATTTAAGCAGTGAAACTTATTTTGAAGAATTATATTTTCAGTTACAAATATGCCACCAGGCCAAGCAAGCTCTTATTGTTGTGATGAAAAAGCTACTGATAGTTCTACATACAGTGATGTCTTGAAGCAGTGACTAAAAAATGGAGTAGTTAATTGCAACGCCAGTTTCTGATTCACTACCTGAAGAAGCTATGATGATGAAAAATTGATCCATGCTCAAGGAGAGTGTATAGAAGAAAGTTTCGAATCAGTTAAAGATAACTCATCTGATGACTATGTACCAGATGGGAGAAAAAAAGAAATTCAATTAGTCATAACTATATTATTGATTATAATTATTCTATTCAAATAATCATAACTATAATCAATTGTAAAAGTTGACTTCGAATAGTAGAAATAAAATTAAAAGATATATGTATATAAGTAATAAAAAAATTCAATAGGTAGTAAAAATAAATAAATGAAACAGTAAGTAAATATTTACTGGACTGAAAAAAGAATTATCATTACCAGTATTGATGTATTTAAGAACAGAGAGAGAGGAAAAAAAAACCGCTATCGCAGTACGAGATTCGAGCCTGAGGAGTAGACCAGCGTTCTAACCATTACACCAGGGCGCTCACTCTGACAAGCGCGTAACTTATATTTAAAGTTTTGGTTAAATGGTTCGAAAATTAATATTAATTTTTCTCGACTGCATTTGAGTATTGCGTCTTAGTATTTTACACGTAATATATTCCCATGGTATACTACAACTGTATCAACGATCATTGAAATCTGTTTCCCCGTGGCCGTGCCTCCTCCAAGTCACGTTGGGCAACTGATATTACGTATGTGTATTGTTTATCCTGCGCGCTATGGAGTGAGTCTATGTGCATGGAGCATAAGAACTGATTCAATCATGCCGTAGCAACGTTGTTATAAATATTATCATGCCGACGTTATCGACGTGCCAACGTTTATATTTCACTGGCGTAAAGGCAAAAAATGCATACCCAACAAAGGTACGTACACCTCTTATTAAATCTAAAATCGCATCTCATGTTTTAAAGGAAAATCCAACTGCCCAAAGAACTATCGCAAAATCCTTAAATATCTCTGTGTCTGTAGGAACTTTGAACAAAATTATAAAATCCAATTTAAAGTTAATCAAAGCAAAAAAACACGATGTTCATCGCCTAACGCCGAAACATGTTTCTCAGCGTAAGACTATGTGTAGATTGTTGTATGAAAATTATTTGGTGGGTGAAATATGTAGTTACAATTGATGAAGCTTGGATACATTTATCCGACTGCAATAGAAAAAGATGGATTTATTACCACAAAAGAGGAGAAAAAGACTTAACAAGTTGGTTTAGAGAAAACGAGGAAAGTTTTTCTAAAGGTTTTGTGGTTATTACTGGATTTTCTTATAACGGAAAACTTATATTAAGGAAAGCAGAAAAAAAAATGTCAAAATTATTTCGGATTACTATCCGAAGTATGTTTTAACACCTATTTTTAAAGAAGAAATTCCATACCTTTATCCAAACAATCTTCACTGTGTTAAGTGCCATCAGGATAAATCTCCAAGCCATACCTTTAAATATACTGCTCTATTTTTTGATTAAATGAGAAATGAAACTGGAATTGAAGCTATTCCCTTTAATTGCATCCCATACTAGTCCCCTGACGTGTCTCCTATGGATTACTATGCATTTGGACTTTTAAAACAAGCTCTTTATAAGCGGCATCCCGAAACATTGGGTGCACTCTGGAAGATTGTGAAGGAGGAGTGGAACAATATCAGCCTTGATGTTTTCAGAAAAGGACTTTTATCTTGGCGATCAAGATGTAATATGATAGTTCAAAGAAAGGGCTATCAGATTGAACACATTAGAAAATTAAATTCTTATATTTATTTTTATATATATCTTTGCAAAATCGTTACAAAAATATGTGAACACCCTCTGTAAGTTGTAAGAACATATTACAGTGAAACCCCGCATTTAACGTTATCCCGTCTATAACGTCATTTTCCGTTAGTCCCGAATATTCTCTATGCTTATAATGTTTAAAATTCCGGTAATAACGTTACATTTCCCACATTTAACGCTTTTTTCGGAATCACATAGCTCGTATGATACTCGAACGATCGACAACGAGGAAGGACATAAAATTTCTTCATCGATTCAAGCGATCTCAGCTGTGAAAGTAATGAAAGCGTTCTTTCAAGCTTTGAAGATCAAGAAATTTAAAAAAAGACTCATAAACATTAAAAATGAAATTTCTGATGCAGGTAGCAAAAAAAAAACATAAAGTAAATAGCTGATTCCTTTAAAAAATAATTTTGGAAATTACTGTCTACATTTTTGTAGACAAATAAATAAATAGTATGCAACCTAATTAAAGGACGTTAAAGCTGGGTTTTGCTACATCGTATCCTACTATATAGTTACGCTGATCTTTACTCACTGACTCTAACAATCCCGGGCAACCACTCCGAGATAAAACTTTTACCGCCATAACTCAAAAACATTAAAAAGTTAAGCAAAACGAGCGTAGTAACATCTACACCGTCTGTAAGATCCGCTTAAAAGTTTCCATAATTATGTACAAAAGCATAGAAAAGAAGGTGTGCTATTTTAAAAATCTGAAAATCCGCCCGTTTCCTCATTTTTAAAGGATTGTTCGCTACTTTCAGCTCCATTTTATTTCCGAGAGTCAAAAAAGTGAATCGTTTGCGTGTCAAAATTAGTTGTTTCAAGTGACAATGACGTCAAACTGAAATCACGGTTATCAGGCTTTGAAGGAAAAAGTGAGATTCCAATTCGTTTAAAATAGTTTTTCTAGGTTACGCAGTTCTTTCTTTCACGCACACAAAATTATTCGTCTGCATGAAACATTGATATAAGAGGGGATGTTTCCATCGAAACGAAATCTTTCGAGTGCGAAAAATTTTTGCACGTTTTTAGAAGAAAACGCAATTTCGATTTTGGTATATGATAAAAATTGAATATGGAGTTATTTATTTTAAAGTTGACGAAGATTAAATATATTGAGTGTAGGCATATTTTGTGAAATGTTTTTCTAGCGCCCGTTGTAACTACCTCCACAACGGGCTTTATCTTGAAGTTTTACAGAAAGTAGCACCTCACAATTCATTGTTAAATAAACTGAATAAATACTCTTATAGAGCAATGTGCAGCAGAGCAGATACCAAATTTAATTCTCTCCTTTGTCGAATGAATCGAGGGGAAATTGCAAACTTCCCCCTCGAGAGCTCTAACGGAATTAGAAAAGCTTTATTGGAAATGATGCGTTTTCGATGAACTCGGCTGGCCGATGGGAGGGCGTTTTTAATACCTTCATTCCTCCTTCACCGCAATTTCTGTTTTGCTGATTAATGGAAGGCGTCCTTCTTAATAGACTTGTGAAACAGCGTGGCGTGTAATTCCCATTCCCACATCAAAGTGGGTGTAAGCTCTTTGCGGCTCGATACGTCTAAACAGGAATTCGATGTTTTGGCATCGATTGTTGACATGTAAGATTTTCTTAACCCTTTAACGCGCAGTGTTCCCGCTCTGGGAACACCAGACTCTGACGTTTTGACTGTTGCCAGTCACGAAGAATAGACTTGATTTCTATAAAAATAGTTGCGGGTGACATAGCTCCACGAGAATCCTTTACTTTTTTCTCGTCATTTCCCGTAAAAAAATTGTCACGATTATTTTTAACAGCACTGACATCCGCTGAAAAACGGAAGAATGCGAGACACAGCTGGATAGATTGCCCAATGCTGATAAAAGGGCAGCCGTTGCCATCGCTCGATTTAAGTATCAGCAAGATGGTGGACGATCAAAACGTTCATCGCGTGCCACAGAACTAGAGACCCTTTTTCAACGCTAGCTGGCTGTGCCCGGCACAGCCAGCTGCGTCAAAGGTAGGGAACGGGTTGCGCCTCAAAGGGTTAAGAAAAGGTTCAGAGTTCGCAAATGTACTTGTGACAAGTAATACAAAAAAAGTGAATTCCTACTTAGGTCAACCCCAAAAAGAATTATTTTAGTTACTTTTTATTAAATTTAATTAATTAATTAATGCAGGGCGGTTTGTGAAGCAAGGGTCGATACCGTTCATATAGTTTGTTTGGTTTGTTGTTTTCATTCATTTTTAATCCCACGTAACAAGATTTAAAATTAATTAATTTAATTTAATTAATGAATTAATATCTGAAAAAAACTGCATCAACATCAAGTGTCATCCATTACAATAAAAAAAAATGCATTTGAACTTGAGTGGATGAATAAAATGTATTTTATTAACGATTGAAAATTTGAACAAGATTTATAAATATAGAGAGAGTGTGAACTAGTAGACATAGAATAAAATGGGTTGTTATGTGTGTAGATACGATCAATGACAACATGCACAGTCTTTTTTTTTTTTTGAAATTCCGCATTCAGTTCCGCATTCTTATCATTAATTGGATGTTTAATAAAACATATTAAAATTCCAAAAATATTTGTTTTGGGGATAATCCTGATTGCATTACACTAAGGAAAGGAGTGACGTAATACTGATCTAAGGGAAAACGAAGAAAAGCACGTATGAAACTTGTTAATTTTTAGCACTTATTTCGTTCCCGCCGCCAATTTTTGTCGACATAATTTGTGGCCATTTGCGTCAACATTTTTCCGTTGCATTTTTCAACTGGGTAACGGTACATTCGATGGAGCTCAAATTTGGTATATATATTACAGACCGATGTCGCACGACGGGTATTGATTTTGATGTTTGTAGGACTTACAGTTTTTTCGGAGGGCTACGAAAAATATTTCTCATTCATTATGCCCTATGGAGAAAAATACTTATAAGTATGCATGCTGCTAAACGGTGTATTCGATTGAGCTCAGTATTGGCACATATGTTACAGACTACCGTCGTACAACCGTTATTGAGTTTGGCGAGTATTGGACTCATACATTACCGCCTAAGGAAAAAAGTACTTAAAAGTGCCGGATATCGTGCAGGGGGGGGGGGATGAAATGTTAAAAATCGCTGAGGTTTGCATGTTTTAATAATTTTGATAGCTTGGTCCCAAAAAATAAGTCCTCAAAACTGAACCAAGCTTGGCGATATCTTCCGAATTTGGTTAGAAATTGGCAAACACGACAGTTTATTACAAAGGAGAAGTATAGTTAGAATATGCCTGGCGAAGATTGTAAAATAGTTTTAGTAGGCGATTTTAATATAGATTTCAATTCCAAGCGTTTTATGGAATAGGGAAGGCAAATACGTACACTCATGGATTATGATACACTTTCTAGAGTATTTATAAAGTTGAAGTATAAGTAGAATATGCCAGACGAAGGCTGCTAAGGAGTTTTGGTAGGTGATTCTAATATAGATTTTAGTTCTGAAGAAGTGTTTTGTGGAACAAGGAAGACAAGCACGGCACACTCATGGATTATGATGCACATTCCAAATAGTATTTATAATGGTGAAATATAGTTAGAGTATGCTTAGCGAAAATTGTAAAACAGTTTTAGTAGGCGATTTTAACATAGATTTCGATTACAAAGATGTGTTTTATGGAACAAGGAAGAAAAATGCGCATACTCATGAATAATGATACACTTTCCAACTTAATGGAATAAAGAAGAAAATAGGTGCGACGCATAAATTATGATACTCTTTTTATATATAGAACTTTAGCGGGTATTAAAAATATGAAAATGTTTCAGATTATTTTTCTTTTCTTTGAATGACACGCTTCTTAAATAGATTTACTTCTGTCATTACGTATGGATTCTTAAAAATTATTGTCTTCTATTCGTGTTTAAAAGAGCAAGATTATTTAAAAAACTGGTTAGTATTACAACAACTTGCAAAAAATATATGATGTAAAATATATTTATAGTAAAAGAATTTCTAAAAAAAGAAAAAATTGTGTATGATTAGATTAAGAATATATTGTTCCTTTGTAATCGATGAAAAAAAAGTTTAATAAGAGCATGGCCGTTATGATGAATGAAATCGAAAGATTACAGTAACTTTAAACTAAAATGCATTTGTAAGTGTACTACAAATTTGTATAATAGTTGCTAGAACATAGAACACCGTATTTTATAAGTAAGTAGCACATCGCGATTCAGTGTTAATCCATTTCCTGATAGTGTTGAGTTTTCTCACCATTAATTTAATATATATTTCAGTATTAAAATGTAGGAAGTCTGTTAAAACAAATAAACAGCATTATTGAAAGAGGCTTGAAAATTTCTAATAATTTTTAAAAAATAAATTAGCATTGCTTAGTACTAAAATTTATAGTAATTAATGATGCGAAAACACAATGCTTCCAGGGAATAGGTTTAAGCAAACTGAATAAATATTTCTGTAGAGTAATATGCAACAGTGTAGATATCCCACATTTAATTCTCTCCTTTGTGGAATGAATTAGAGGTAAAATTGCAAACTTCCCCTCGACAGCTGTAACGGAATTAGAAAAGCTTTATTAGAACTGAACGTTTTCGATGAATTCGGTTGGCCGATGGGAGGGCATTTTAATACCTCCATTCCTCCTTCACCACACTTTCTGTTTGCTGATTAATGGAAAGCATCCTTGATAGCATACTTGTGAAATAGTGCAGCATGTAATTACCATTCCCATCTCAAACTGGGTGTAAGCTCTTTGCGGCTCGATATGTCTCAGTTGGAACAGTGTTTTCACCGCGAGGTTTAGCATCATTCTTGTTGTTTTCCTTGAAAGAGGGATTTGAAGTTCACAAACGTGCTTTTAATAAAATGGGTGGTTATAGATATTACAATTAATAACGCATATTCGTCTGATTTGACATTCCGCAAGTTCTACGTAGTTGTTCGAACTTATCGTTCATTGGATCCAAAAATGTTTGTTTTTCAGATCATCCATATTGCATTATGTATGAGTAGTTATGGATTTCTGATAGAAAAAGTTGGAGGGGGAAAATACTTACGAAACTTTTTAAATTTTTGTTTGTTGTTGTTTTGTTTGAATGATAAGCTTCACAAGTAAATTAATTTCTGTAAATATATACGCACTCTTAAAAATCACACATGTCCATATTCTACTTATTATAAAAGAAGTTATTTGTTATTTGTTTGTATAATGTTTATTTGTTTGTCTGTCCGTCTGTCTGTCTGTTTGTCGGCGGCGTAACGGACAAACGGCTATACGTAGAGTGACCAAATTTGGTAGATGGGAAGTTCTAAACAAGAAGTTGTACACTTTGAAGATATTTTTTTCTCAAAATTCGGCCAAGAAGATTGGAGACTTTTTATTCATTATTTTATCGATATTTCAAGATATTCACCAATAGGAGCGAAAAAATTATCCTCAGGAAAACGGCCGATACATCAACAAACAGAAGAGAAAATTTTCTTTCAAAAACAGCTTGTTCTGAATGTTTAACATTATTCACTGATTTTTGAGATTTTTTTTAAAGAAATTCCACATTTACCGGAAATTTTTGAGAAATAATTTTTAAATTGCCACATCTTAAAATCTATCCTTCAGAATATTTTATTATTTGGTCAGATTATAAAATGAACATTGAATCCCCTTTTAAACTTTAAACGAAATAAAAATATAAATTTGGAGATTTTCAATAAATTTATAATGAAACAACATTTTAAATTCCATCAGCTGCTGCGGAGCCATTTCGCTATTTACCCGTTACATTTCCTGGTATGCGTCACCTTAGTAACGCAAACATTGAAACTGCTTTTTTGAAAAAGAAAAGAGGAAACACAATAATAATTTCAAATGTGTAGTACCGAGTTTTAAATGGTGAGTGAAATATACGTCACTTTGATGTCATGAGTTTAAACACGCATTCGAAATCCATTCAGAATAATAGATTCTGATTGAAATCTATCAGTCAAAATGTTTTTTTTTTTTTGTTGTTGTTTCTTGATCTGGAATAACAATGGCATAGTATTTTGTGTCATGATATTGCAAGGATCTCGGGCAAGTACTCATAACGCAAACTTTGGATCATGAGTCAAATAGTTTTGCTTTTTTAAAGATTCCACATCACTTGAATCAATTCGAATTACACATGTAAGAAAAGTTATCGTTTCCTCCCGTACGAAGAACGGGCGCGCAGCTAGCTGTGTTTAAAAGAACAAGACTATCTTACAACTGGTTTGTATAGCACTAAAACAACTTGGAAAAACATGCGATGTAAAATATATTTTTAGGAAAAGGATTTTTAACTTTTAAGGTTTAAAAACTTTTAAGGTTAACTTAAAAGGTTTTTTAAAGAAAGAACAACAACAATAACAAAAAATTGTACATGATTAGATAAAAAAATATACATTATTGCTCTGTAACCGGGAAAAAATGTTTACTTTTAACAAGCGCATGAACAGTATGATGAAAGAGCTGCCAACCTCCAATTGTAAAATATAGGAGCATCCATATACGGCGCCATAAGAGAAAAATTAAGAGGGCAGGAGGGGGTGAAAAAAATCAAACAGTTTCCCAATTTTAGGGAATTTTTCACTTTTTTTAGAGGAAAAGAAAAGGATTAGTCAAGCTACTTTATACATGGAGTGATAATCATACACTATACTGCAGTAGTAACTAGAATGATAATCATACATAATACTGCAGTAACTAAAACAACTATTTTAAACTGGTGAAACAGCATGTTATAACGTGACTATCTGTTATAATTCATTAATAAATATTTAACAAACACATTTCAAATGTAGATCTTTTAAGTAGATTTGAATTTTACCTTAAAAATCAACTGCAACATGCAGAAAATCATAAGTAAATTTTAAATAACATTAATTAATAAAAATAAATAAATAAATCAAACTCTAAAATAAGAGTTAATTTTTAATCATTGAGTATTGGAGACTTCAGTAGGGAAATGCACAGCAAAAGATAATTATTTACAGGAAGGATTGAAAATATCTCCTTTCCTCTATAAATAAATTTTTAAGACCGAAAAATCGGAGTTTTTGTTAATTATCGGATTTCCGGAGCAAATTAAAAATATCGGAGAAACTCAGGCGAAATCGGAATACTTGTCAGCTATGTGAATGGCATCAAAAAATCACAGTGGTTCTAAACTAAAATGAATTTATAAGTATATTAAGAATTTGTGTAATGTATCTGATAGGAAAACAGTTCCCAACCTTTTAGCATTGTGCCTCCCCCCCCCTACACACACATACACAACAAAAGATAACTGCGATGGCGCCCGCCATCACAATCCTCAGCAAACAGGCACTTTTTCATTCTTCAACAATGAACATTTAGTTGCCTTTTCTGCAAAATAATGTTTTTTTTGGAAAAGATTGGATAAACATTTTAATAGAAAATATATATGTTTTGGAGTAAAAAAAGAATAACTAACACGATTTTTTAAAACATGCGTTGTCACTTGCTCTTTTCCTATTTTTCTCGCCTCCACCCCTTTACAAACACTGTGCGTCCCCAAGAGGGGTGCGCATCACCAGTTGGGGCGCTGTGCATAAGCGTAAAGTTTTCAAAATTATTGGGGGGCCGGGCCCCACAACTACATATATTTACGTCAGTGGCGTATATACATATATGTGAGTTGCAAAAGTCGTAACCCTCCCCCATGAAAAGTTTCTGGCTACGCCACTGATTCACGTACATATAACTTACTCATAGTTGCCAACTAATATGGAATATAATTATCCACTTTTTCCACATGATTTTTCGGCTTAAAATATAGCAAAATTTTTGTAATGCGCGCGCGAGCTGGTTACTATTTTGAAAAAAATAATTTAAAAATATACTGTTTACAAAAAGTGGTTAGTTATATTCCGTAGTAGTTGGCAGCTATGACTTACTATATATAAGTGTAAATTATTGGAGGCGCTCGATCTCTATGGGTCCATAGAATTCTACACCAATGTAAGGTAACTATCCATGTTAGTATCTTCCTACCATGTTATAAGTTAAAAATAGAAGCAAAGTAAAAAATCCAAAGGAGGAAAAAAAAACATTTTCGATGAGATAGTGCATTTTAGACACATCTTAACTTTTCTTCATTTCATACTTTACATTGCATAATCTGATTTTAATTAATCAGAGCCTGGCGACGGCAGCTTATAGTAACATTTTGTGTTACAGGGCGTCACAATGAATACTAAATCATGATTGAAATCAAAAGATGAAAAAATTTTAAAAGTAAAGGTTTTTTTAAACATTTGTAAATGGCTTGAATACTTCTTTTTATGCTAGTATAAATTAGTTTTCTGCATTTAGTGATAAATTATTGGGTGGGCTCAGCCCCTATTCACAATTTATTGGGGGGGCTCGAGCCTCACGGGCCCATATAACTCTACGCCTATGGCGCTGTGATGAAACATATTACATCCTATTTTATAGTGGCACATCACAATTCTTCCATTAGCTATTATTTGTTATGTTGCGTTATTGCACCATTTATGTAATATAATTTTTAGCATAAAATTTACCGATTGCGTGAAAAAAAAATTAATGGTATTATTCAAAAAGGATTGAAATTTTTTCACGATTCTGCTAAATAAATTAGAGTTGTTTCGAACTAAAATTTATAGAAATTAATGTTGAAAAAACACAACAGGAGATAGGTTTAAACAAACTGTATAAATACTCCCGTAGAACAACGTGCAAAAGAGCAGACACCAAATTAAATTCTCTCCTTTGTGGAATTGGAATCAATTCAAGGAAATTGCAAACTTGACCCTCGAGAGTAGGGATCGACCGATAGTATCGGCGCCAATATTTCCTATTTTTGTAGGTATCGGTATCGGTTCTTTTATGCTTCAAAGTATCGGGAAAGTATCGGTTCCTGATACATTCATCCATTCTTACCGATATTTTTCAACCGATACTTAGTTTTTCAGAAGAAAAACCACGCAGGCGTAAATACCTCTCAAGAATCTATTCTGGTGATTATATTAGAAAACCGTTTCATTGGCATATTTGTTTGCACGACTGTTTTCGAACGGCGTTTTTGTTTTATCTAACTATCACTAAATATGGATGTACCTAGGATTTCAATTAGGAATGTCAGGGATTCACTAGGATGTAAATGGCTCACTAGGATGTAATGGCAAATTTCACTAGGATGTAAATGGCATTAAATCCAGTATCGGTATCCACCGATATAATAGCGGTAGAGTATCGGCACGGCCGATACTATAACTGTAAAGTATCGGTATTGGCCGATACAATAACTGTAAAGTATCGGTATCGGCTATTTCTAAAAATGAATTTATAGATAAAGTATCGGTATAGGTGAACATCTGGTATCGGTCGATTCCTACTCGAGAGCTGTAACAGAATTAGAAAAGTTTATTAGAACTGATGCGTTTTCGATGAAATCGATTTAATACCTTCATTCCTTCTTCACCGCAATTTCTGTTTGCTGATTAAAGAAAGGCATCCTTCTTAATAAACTAGCGAAACAACGTGGCGTGTAATTCCCATTCCCACATCAAAGTGGGGGCGAGCGCTTTGCGGTACTAAATGTCTAAACTGAAATAGAGTTTTTTCCCGTGTGGTTTGGCATCGATCTTTGACGGATTCGGGGTACACAAATGTGCTTTTAATAAAATGGGTGATTGCAGATACTATAGAAAGCAATTGTGTAGATATAATTGAAGAGGGAAAAAAATAATACGTGTGAAACGCATTAGTTATAAAACCCTTTCACACGCGATTTTATTAGTTTTATACTTGACGTTAGCTTAATAGTTTATCTTTCTGGGTTTTTCCCCCTCTCTTATTTGTTTCTTTGTTTGAAATTTATATATCTTGCCTGTTTAAGAAGTCCTTATAAGCTCTGAAAATATTAAATGCACCCCCTCTATTCTAAAAAAAAAAAGTAACGGCCGCTGCTGTCAAAAGCTTGTTCTGCTATCTCCTCCAGTACCGTGGGGATTTGAGTTTCGACGAAGGTGTCCACGGATTCAAAAAATTCCGGGAAAGCCGATAAGCTGACTTAAAGTTCCAAATTCAAATTATTTTAGAATATATTAATATTAAAATCATTCATTCCTTTGCAACAAAGGAATTCCAAGCTTGTAGAATCGCGTGAAATTGACAAACATGAAGTTGAATTACACCAATTCTATGCCAAATTAAAAAGTATGTGAAATAAATAAGTCAAAATGTGTTACACAAAGTTGACAATTTTCAAATAGTGAGTTCTCTTAGATAACAGAGTTCCGAATTACCGATTATTCTTTTTTCCAAAATAGAATAACTAATTTTAACTGATTTAAAAAGTGCCATTTTGGAATAGGTACGATCTGGCAAAAGACTAGCTCTCCAAGTAGGGTGAATCTAAACCGCGTGTTCCAAAATGTTAGTACCCAGTATCTTGAAAATGAAAAATAATTAAAGTGCAGATTATAGTAAAGCCGGTGAGGTTCAGCTTGCGTATTTGCTACCAGTAGGAATATTTGGCGTCGTTAACTATGCCATTATAACAGTTATCGTACAGCTTGGATATTTGCCAGCACGGCGAGATGGTATATTTGGTGGTGCTAAATACGCCAATCTTCAAAGGATTATGTATGGATAATGATTTTCCCGGTAACCATACATGAGCAGTAATTCTCGATTATGAGCATGTGTAAATCGCCAAATAATGAAAAGTCGGCATTGGTGGCAAGCTATCCTAGCTGTTCCGCAGTTTTTATCAAAAACATATGAAGTACTGTTTTCTTAGAACTAGTTATTAAATACATATATGTAAGTCACCAAATTATGAAAACTCACCATGGGTGGCAAATACGCAAGGTGTTCCACAGGTTTTACATACACTCATGTCCATAAATTAAGGATAATTCAGAATCACACAGAAATTGATCTCTAAAATAAAAATTTCACCTGTGGAATGATCACACACATCTTGAAGAAGAACATGCAAATTACAGGAAACCACCAGATGGCGTGGATGGTACGTCACAATGACGAGAGTGTAAGAGAGGGGTATATAAGGAATGGTGGCAAAGAAGTAAAATTGTTCACAAGCGCTGTGAAAGCCTTTCAGTGCAAAAACCGCATAGTTATGGCACAAAGAAGGCATTTGGATGATGTTTTACGTGGCAGAATTATCGGACGACTGGAATGTAGACGTACCCAGCTGGAAGTATCCGAGGAACTTGGAATCGCCCAGAGTGTCATCTCCAGGCTTTGGCAACGATTCCAAGATGATGGTAATGTGAGTAGACGTTACAGCACAGGTTGCCCCCGAGTTACAACGCCGAATGAGGACCGCTATTTGGCAGTTACTGCCAAAAGAAACAGACGGAGTACAGCATCAGACCTGTCTCGTCAGCTCTCTTCAGCTACCGGTACGACAGTTTCAAGGCAGACCGTGTACAGACGCTTAGGGCACATTGGTCTATATGCTCGTAGGCCTGTCAGATGTGTTCCACTTACCGCAACTCACTGTCGCCTGCGATTAACCTGGAGTAGAGAGCATGCATTGTGGACACGGCAACAGTGGTCTTGTGTGATGTTTTTCGACGAGTCCAGGTTTAGTTTGGAGTCTGATTCTCGCCGGACATTCATCTGGAGAGCGCCAGGTACCCGTTACCACCAAGAGAACACCATTGAAAGACACCGTTACGGTGGTGCAGGATGGCTCGTTTGGGGAGGAATTATTCTTGGTTCCAGAACTGACCTGCATGTTCAGAGTGTAACGATGACAGGCCACATCTATCGGGATGTCATTCTGGAACAACATGTACGTTTGTTTCGGGGCGCCATGGGTGCTGAATTTGTGTTTATGGATGACAACGCCCGTCCTCCCCGTGCAAACCTTGTAGACGAATGCCTTCAATCGGAGGATATCACCCGTATGCATTGGCCAGCATACTCACCGGACTTGAATCCAATAGAGCATGTGTGGGATATGCTTGGCCGACGAATTGCAGCCCGTCAACCCCCTCCCACCTGTCTACCGGAACTTCGGAGTGCATTGCTTGATGAGTGGTGTAATATTCCCCAAGATCAGATTGATCATTTGATACTCAGCATGCCTAGGCGTTGTCAGGCCTGTATTGCATCGTCCGGGAGACATACTCCGTATTAACCATCCTACTAACCATGTTATACTGTTTTTTGTAAATAGGTTCTTTTTTGAAATTTGGTCAAGGGAGTAAAACTTGCAATTTTTATTAATTATGTCAAACATATAGCATCTTTTTTGCTCTTTACTTTTTGTGTAATAAATCGACTTCACAAATAAGTCAAATTTGTTTTGCTTCTTTCTCTTTCTTTGCCTGAACTTCATTATCCCCCATTTATGGACATGAGTGTAATTAAATGTAGTGTGAAGTTTAAATTTTTATGTTTCAAGGAACAAGAAATGTGTAGGTCGGTAACATTCTATCTGATCCAATCTTTTGGTTTTGTCTGCTGAAACTATGCCTTTTTTTTACGAATAAGCGTTATTAGGGACCGAATGTCTCAGACGAAAAGCGAGCGTAGCGAGTCTAGGGGCTTTGGTCCCTAGTTAAGTAAATAATCCCGAGGGGAAAATATTGCTAGATATTCTTAAAATGGCAAAGCTTTCCCCATATTAATTGAAATAACTTTTTTATAATTAAAAGAATTAAGAATTCACAATGTCGAAATTTTGAACAATAATTGGCTATAGTTACACCACCTAACCTGATCTGATTTGGTGTTTTTGAGACCACACACAAGTTTTTTAAGTGCTTTTAAAATTCAAACTACCGCATTAGTTTTCCATATAGATTCTTGCATAGTAAGTAAAACACATGCAATTTAGTATTAAACTAAATTCCTGTACAAGAACAACGAGCAACAGATCAGATCCCAAATTAAATTCCCTCCGTCCTGGGTGGATCGATTCTGGAAAATTGCAAACTTCCCCGCGAGAGATGTAATGGAATTAGAAAAGCTTTATTGGAAATGATGCGTTCCCAATGAACTCCGTTGGCCGGTGGGAAGACGTTTTAATACCCTCATTCCTCTAACGCCGCAAATTCTCTTTTGCTGATTAATTGAAAACGTTCCTGGTAATAGACATGAAAGAGAGCGGCATAATTCCCATTTTCCCACCAAATTAGGTGTAAGCACCTTGTGTTTCAGTATATCTAAACGAACTGCGTAACCGCATGAAATATAACTTTAAATTTGTGTTATCAGTGATTAAATTTGAAGGCGCTTATTGCAAATATCCCAAATCACGAATTACGTTTAATCAGTCTTGGTCAGTTTGTTAAGCTGTTATCACAATTATAATACTTATGCTATTTTTTCAAGAAATAACTTTAGTTATTTCAGTTTTTATTTTTAAATAAAATTTAAATTTTCGTATGATAACCCATTAACGCCGAGCGTCCTGTTTTTAGTACATTCACAAAATTTGTTAATCTCAAACATATAATAAGCATTCATTTATTTTCCTATTTTAATTATTACTCGACTAATAAATCTGATTTACACAAACTTCTCAGCAATAACAAAGTAAAATACGAATATTTCACTATTTTATTCATATTTTTTTTTAAAGAACTATTTTATTTATACCCTACAAATGTCGGAAATTTATTTATCACTTCTGGCATCAGCATAGATTGGGGAATGTGATGAAAAAATTCGGGCGCTAATGGGCTAATTTTAAACACACATTTCGCAGAGTTTTACTAAGGCGCGAACACTCCCGAAAACAAAGGTAAGGAAATTCATCATTTCACCTGAAAGCTACAACCCACTGAATTGCTCAGATCTTATCAACTGACAAGAATGCATCATAACAGCACTATATTTACTCTAAAACAGGTATGGGTAACCTTTGGAAAGTTACCAGCCAAACTATAGGATGTTAGCGAAGTCGCAAGCCATATAATTTTTATTTATATGGGATTTTGAATGGTTTATGTAAGCTTTAGACAGGGTGTCACAAAAAGGCTTTAATTTCTTATCTATTAGAGATAAGTGGGCAGTGTAAATTGAAAAAAAATGTTCAAAATAAGGTCGGAAATAATAATCCGTTAAGAGAAAATTTCTCTTGCTTATTTGCAAAAAGTTACACTTTTTAGATTCTTATACCACCCCCGTACAAAAACATTCCCGATTAGCAAAATATGCACCGTACACTAGTGAGGTGATGTACCAAATTTGAGGCTTGCATCATACGAAGTAGCAGAGATATCTTTAAAGAAAGATGATAAGGGATGATACATGATTTTGTATGTAAACGTTTATTCCTACAGTGGAAAAAAAGATTTTCTTTCGTAATTTCTGTGCAATCCCTGAAATTTAGATCCTTCGACGTGATTTTTTTCCCATCGAGAGCCTTTGAAAACTGATTTAAGTCAGCGTTATATTTACTTTCATATCTCTGACACTTTTTAAGGTATAGTCCTCAAATTTTATGTTACCTCATTAGTGTATGGGGCGCATTTTACTAATTGGCAATTGCTTCGTACGAGAGACGTATAAAAATTTAAAAAGTGCAACTTTTTGAAAATTGACCAGAGAGATTTTTCCTTAAGGTGCATCATTTCCGACCTCATTTTGAATTTTTTTTTAAATTTACACTACCCACTTACGTCTAATAGTTAAAGGATTAAAGCCCATTTACCGCCTTTTTGGAACACCCTATATAGGGTTTTGATATGTTCCTCGGGATAAATCAAAAGCCGAAGTGGGCCAATTCCGGCCAGCGCGCCGAACGTTGCCCATATATGCTGTAATGTCTGGAAATTTATTTCAGTGCTTCATGTTAAGAATAAAATAAAGTCTTTGAAGGAAATATTAGTATTAGATCAAATTACACTTACAAGTGAAGTATTCCGAATAATTTATAAAGAATACCAATATCATTTTTAAGGAGCAACATATAAATATTGCAGAATATACAAGAAAACAGAAAATTTGTGGGAATTTAGGGTGAGAGGAAAATACACATATCAAGTGGAAACTTTTTTTTCTCTAATGCTTTTGGGTATACGCGACTTTCGATTAAAAAATTGCAGAATAAGCTAAAATGAGCAAATCGGGGGGGGGTTATGTTTAATTAGTTTTTTGCTGTAGATATTTGTTATAGCTGAAGAAAAGTTTCACTATGTACACCCCGTATATAAGTTTATTGCGAGGGAAGGTTAGCATTTTGTAATGAGTACAACTGACAGAAGGGATTTCAAAGGTGAAATCTTGTGCAATTATTATGTGTTCAAATGTGAATTAAGACGCACTAAATAGTGACTTCTGAAGAAACCTATGAAAAGAAATCATTCTAAATGCATCAATAATTAAGGAACTTCAAACAAAAATGTCTTTCATGAGCATGCACAGATGCATTTGATAACAAAATGAAAATCAAATATTCCATTGTCATTAGCGTTACACTTCTTGGCAAAATTAAACTAACTCCGTTCCCGTACGGAAAGCGAAGCATCATCGGCATGGCCAGTTCTTGGGAGGGTGATCTCCTCTCTCGGCTGCACTGCTGTGGGACCATGTACGCTAATGGAAGCTGGTGCACGTAAAATCTGGCACCGATCCAATTACCAGAGGGCATCAGTAACAACAAGAACATAATTTTTTTTTATGCCCAAATGCTTTCGCCAGAAAACTAAAACCACCATTTTTAAATTTAGCATTTTGACAAGTCTTTCAATCTGTCTACTAAATCGGTCTTTCATTATGCTAAAAATACAATCGTACTTTAAACACTGATTTAAACTTGCAGAAAAACATTATATTAAAACTTGTAATTATACTAATATGTATTTCAACAGGCAGAAATGAAAAAAGTAAAGTGTCTAAAACTTGCGTTAGTACCAACATAATAAAAATTGTGCATACAGATTAAATTCACTCTAATAAATTATTAGACAACCAAGTTTTTGTTATTCTTATTTAAGATTTTGCATGAAAACTAAAGTTCGTCTAATAATTTGGGTAGGGACTGTAAATGATTGATACAACAACATAAAATTTTTGATCTAACTATGAATACTTCTCGATTTCAATCAACAACAAGTTTCGGTACAACGATAGATGCTGTATTTTCAAGAAAATTAGCAAATTTAGAGAGTAAAATTTATGTTTCACATTATAATTACCACAAACCTATAATTTCATACATAAAAAGTTAC
This sequence comes from Cheiracanthium punctorium, assembly GCA_038373885.1. NCBI lineage: Eukaryota > Metazoa > Arthropoda > Arachnida > Araneae > Cheiracanthiidae > Cheiracanthium > Cheiracanthium punctorium. The sequence goes on along the minus strand of JAWZYV010016180.1, from coordinate 914,694 downwards.
GATGACATTCAAGTACCTATTTCCAATGAATAATATGAATATAACATTTATATAATCTTTGGAAAGTGCATGAATAATAAATATAATTAAATTATAATATGATATTTATTTTAAGTTTAATCATTTCAGTGATACGTGTAAACGTCAAAGAAGCTTTACTTCAATCGCGCGTAAAGATTACACGCACACACTTTTTTTTAAAAACTTTTACTCAATTGTGGAAAATTTCAAGTCGATGTTCCACAAGCTGTGTTGATTTCTTAGTTTTTTTGAGCCTAACTATTTTTTCTTTGAGTAATGCCGGTAAAAGTTTTGTTTTGGAGGGATGCAACCGGACGCGTTCCAAAGTTTGTGAGTCAGTTATCACAGTAGCCATATGAAAAAAAACACTCAAAATACTGGTGCTAAATTATAAAATAAATAAAAACTTAGTGAAAAAAAAGCACACATAAAATGTTACTTTAAAGAAGTTCCCTCTGCTCAACGAGTCGAAGGGCTTGTCTGACGAAGACCGAAAGAATTTTTTGGTCGATACGATCGTAACTTCTTAAAAGTAACATTGTATGTGTGCTTTTTTCACAAAGTTTTTATTTCAAATATTAGTATTTTTGAATGGGTGAAGAGCACAAAGAAAACTGCAAGCCTAAACATTTTTTCTTAAATTTGAATTAAAACTTTGCTCAAAAATAGAAAAATGCCATTTAAAGATACCTATAGCAATTTCTGCACCCAAATCATAACGTCCCGTGATTAAAAAATCCTTCTGAAAATATCTTTATCGATTCTCTAAAGCCTTCAGCGACCAAATCATTTTTGGTTCTAGAAAAAAGTTTCAATTTGTTACGAAAAGTAAACTGTCTTTTGAATATGCTAATCAGGATTTTCTCTAATCTCTTGCATATAAAACAATTCACAGCTTTTAACTTTAAAAGCAAATCCTCTCCAAGTTAAGCCTGTTTATAAATTCTGAGTAAAATGACATCAAGAAATTCTTCTCATACCTCTCTCAAAAGTTCCTGGCATAAATCAATACTTGAGAGTGTCTAGATTTCTCTTAACAGTTGGCATGAAAGCGGAAGTAGTTCAGGGAAAATAATATGTTTCAAGTGAATTCTATAATTTGAGATAAGTTTATGTGGATATTATCGAGTAACATTACATGAGGTAGCCTTAAATGATATTGCAATCGTATAGTAAAATTTGTTTTTTAAATCGTGTAAAATAATTTGAGCTATAATTTAGTTTTTAAATTTATCTGAGAAGGCATGAAACCGAAGCAGAAACTTTCACTTTTTAGTTCGCCATTTCTACGTAACGTTTTGCTCGAATTCTGTACTGTGTCTTAACTGTTCGTCTTAACTCTCGTTAAGACGAACAGTCAACGGCCTACGATTTCTGCCCGCATTAAGGAGAGTCTATTTATGGCAGAGGTTCATATATATGAAGTTTTAATACCAGTATAGAACACTGTTACGTACACATAGCACCCATTTACATGCACAAAAATGCGGGGCAAATGCCGAACTTTCACTACTTGCCCCTCCGTAGGGAAAAAATGAGGAGTAGGAAGATTCCTAGTCCAATGAAGGGTAAATACATTGATGATCTCACTTTCCCATGATACTTTGCATATTTTCCCCTGTACTCTGCTTCTACACGGGATTTTCTATTTTCCCATGTAAACGGACCAATACAGGGTGATTATAACTAAATCTTCCCTATAAACTACATTTTTTAGCTGAAACGGATGAGCAGATTGTCACCAACTTCGGGGTGTAAATTGTACACAAGATGAGCTCAAGGAACTTAAAAAAAGTTTGGTTTTATAAAAGTCCACTAGATGGCGTTTTGTATAGGAATTCAACTTTAGAAAAGACTCGGTTAATAAATGCATCAAAACTACTGAATAACTTGTGAAATTTTTTGAACATTTTGAGCTAGTCATTTCCATTACTGAATTTGTTGTTTTCCCCAGCAAAGCGCCACCTGGTTGACAATTTTTGAACTGCTTTTTTTTTTTTCGAATTTCGTTGAGCGCATCTTATGTGAAGTCTATGCAATAAATTTGGTAACAAAATACGGTCACCCGTTAAATGTAAAAGTCTATGTGTACCAGTTATGTCTATACCCGTTATGTCTATACGTCAATCTATGTATATCCGTCTACCCGTTAAATATAAAAGTCTATGTATTAAAATTAGTTACAAAATACGGTCACCCGTTTCAGGTGCAGAACAGTAAAACCCTGTTCATAGGGAAAGTTTAATTATATGACATGTATATCATGATAGGAATAAAAGTTTTTTCAAACCTTTTTATGTTTGCTAAAATTATTAACCCAGGAAGAACGCTACGCAAAAGTAATTTAAAAATGATTTTTTTTAATCTAGTTTGCATTGACCGATAAAAGTAAGCTTTATGGAAAAAAAATATCTCAAGACCTGTGAACTAGCATACATGTAAAGCGATATCTGTTACTTGCAATCTCTATGAAGTTTAATTAGTGTGTTTTTCTGCATAGAACGATCTTCAAACAGATTGCCTTGACGAAATTTCATTGTATAAACCATCTATCTGTTATTTCAAGAAAGATTACCGAAATAATTAAATGGTACTTCCATTAAAATAGAGTTTAAAAAGCATTCAGGTAGTCTCTTATGCTGAAATTTCAGCGGCATCTATTAATGCAACTCAGGATTACTTATGGTTTAGTTAGTTGTAAGGTGTCCGATGAAAAATAATGAATATAACAAGCATTTTTAATTTAATGCGCCCAAAATGTTTATTAACACCATTATATTGTGCTTTAATCCATATTATCTACAATCTACTAATACTACCCATTACTTAAGCGAATATTATCTGTCTACGTTCAATTTGAATATTTCAGTCTTACGTCTATCATAAAATATATTTTATTTATTTTAATTTAAAGTGAGTTTAGCTCGAAAGCCAGTTTTCTTTCTAAGGAAGTAATATTGTTCAGTTATATTAAAACCCTCTGATCGTTTTGGAAATGGGTAAATAATGTAAAGCTGTTTTCACAGTAAAATTTTCATGCAGCTTATAAATTATAAAAAATAAATAAAAAATCAATAGGAATAGCCTATCTAAAAATAGGCTACTAAAATATACATAATCTTTAATATCAAAACATATGTTAAGATATCTCAGTGTTTTAAATAATTTAAGTTATAGATGCATTGCAGTGAAAACTGGAATAAAGTGGACGGGATTTTACGTCACAAACGCTTGGAGGGTCAAAAATAAATAAATTAGTTTTCTGTATCACTCGAAATTACATGAGTTGTGTTGGTTTCACCGCTCCGTTTTAATTTTGAAAAGGTATTCAACATTTATAGACCTGCAAATAGGGTTCAAAAAGTCATGTTAATTAGCTCTGAGTAAAAAACCATTTGGGTTTAATATCTTGCTGACCAATTGGCTGAAACGGAGGCTGTAAAGTAGTTGGGCAATATCTAACAAATATTGTAGATTGATATTAATAGTTTTAAACCTTCTTATATAGGGTCGGCTGTCAGCCCTCCATGAGCCTGAACCTCTTAAGCATTAAATACTTTAAACTTTTATCCTTCCAACGGCAAAAGGGTACACTTGTTCATTGAAAACATATAAGTATTAGAAATCTTATAATATTACTTATAATAAGATACTTCTTATGTGAAATCCTTAAGACCTTTTTTTTCTCTCAAAATAAGGACTTTGCAGGTTCTTTTACACAATTACTTATAATAAGATACTTCTTATGTGAAATCCTTAAGACCTTTTTTTTTCTCAAAATAAGGACTTCGCAGGTTCTTTTACACAATATTTATGAGACTTATAAGCTTAATTTTTTAACGAGGAGATATATCATTTTATATTACATACTTTAGCACGGCGGTTTGAGAAAATGTTGAGGATTATTAATTTTAGCGAGAAAAATTCTATCGAAAATTCAAATTTAAAAGCATTTTTTAATAAAAAATGAATAATATATTTTTTAAATTTTTATTTTGAAAGAGATGCATGTGTTAAAGTATGTAAAACACGTTATTATATAACTGCAGTAAAAATTTTATAATATTATCTTTTACCATTTCTGAGAAAAGCGTACATAAAGTTGATGAATTTAACATGGTTCAGATAGGGCTTACCTGGTTCCCTTGGAACTTTCATTGGAAAACAAATTTCATTCATAGGTTCATAATGGATTAATGTAACCCTACCTTAAAAATCAAAGGCGAGAAAACTCAGAATTTAATTACAAAACTGCTCTCGATTTTGCACGCTATAATTTAGTTTAGATTTTATTCATGTAGTACATTAATTCAAGAATGCCATTCATAACACAAAATGCCTCGATAAAGATTACATTTTACTATCAAATGAGCGTGAAGTGCATTCGAGGCAATAGAATTTAAACTCAGATCGTACTACATCACATAAATTCATAAAAATAAGACGGAATAGGTCATTCGGGAGATAGAAAAATCAGTCAGCCTTTGTTTAAGCATCACGGCTCTATTTGCCGTGCTTTTAAGTTCACTCTGGCCATGTCTCTTAAGACAATAAAACTTTTAAGTTGAGGAATTTTTGAGAACTGTAAATACGGTTGCTAGAGGAAATCCATACGTTTGCTGGGATTCCATGACGCAAAATGAAATTCAATTTCGTGAGTTAAAGTTTTGAATGCAGAGTCGTTCCGGATATTCCGCATGGAATATGAATAATCCTGTAAGTTAGTCAGTTCTCTTTATTGAGACATTTGAAATACGATTTGATAAAAGTCGTTCTCAAATGTTTTGACTTTAAGTTAAAACTCGTTAAGTTAAACTCCGCTTATATAAGCAGATTACAGTGAAAGCGAAATTTATAATAAATAGAAATATATCTAGAAACGAATTATTTTGTTGGTACCTAAGAACGCTATGAAGATACCCATCATTTCATGTAAGTTCATGTAAGAAAGAGAAAAAAAAACATTGTAGAAGCGTAATTGTTTGTTTTAATCAGATATAAAGATATACAGATCTACATTTTAAAAGAAAGCTAGTATATTTTACAAACAAATTCGTGAAAAGCTGTGAAAGCAGCTGGTCTGTGAGAAGCTAGTTGACTTATAGTTTGTCTATAGCGCATGTCAGCAAATGTATCGCCTCATATCGCCACGATTTGGATCCTCACCAGAAGGAGAGCTTCTGAATATTGGCACCCCTTGGAAACTGCTAGTGACCTCCGAGTGGACATTCGGAACCCGGATTTAACGTGCGTACACAGTAAGTGGTACGTCGGAATCGAACATCCTACGTTCCGGTTACCAGTCAAACATTTTAACCACTGGGGCTACCAGTACTTATTATAATATTCAATAATAATATAGTTCACTCATAGAAAAATACTACAATTTTCTTAAAAATCACCATAAATAATGAAATAATATCCCTAGTATACTAGAAAAGTACCGCGTATCCTTTCGGATGGAGGTTCTTTTGTCCCATCCCTTCACATTACAACGGCGCCGTTGCAAATCCCTTTTAACCCTCTCGTCACCCTGAACCTCATATGAGGCTCCTATTTCAAATAGCAATATTTAGAGAGAAAACAATTGAATTTAGTATTTTTTTCTTTCAGTGATATCAGTATCATTAATTCATCTAGAAAGTATATGAGGCTCTTAACTAGATGCAAAAATTCGTGCCTAGATTGCAGTACTAGTCAATTTAGATCATTTTTTTTACACTTTTTGCTTCATTGTTTCAGGAGAAAAATTAAGAAAATATTTACGCTGCTTTTTTACAGTTTTTTTTTTCTTTTTAAGGTAAATATAGTTTTTTTACTTATTCCTCAACCTTTACCTAATATGTGCATCCTTTTAAATTAATTTTAGCATAACAAAATGCTTCGAAAATGCAGAAATTAATATTAGAAAAATCTAATATTAATCGACATTAGAAAAACATTTTTTTGCATGATTTATAAGAGTATTTCAGATGCATTAAATGCTAGACGGATATTTTTGCTCTGATTTTCCATAATTCGGTGACGAGAGGGTTAAGATATAAATTCATAAAATTCTAGGCCAATTCTTTTCGGAGGGAGTTATACCGTTCTGTTGTAAGTATCGGACAGGATCCTCCTCGGATGAAGATCAGTCCCAAATTTTTATCATAATAAAAGCAAAACAAATACTTAAAAAAACTTTCCTCATAGTAACAGCAAAAACAAATACTGTAAAGAACAGCGATGTAAATAATGCGCTGTTACTCGTAACATGAGTAGTCCGGGAAGGAACCAGTTCATTTGAACTGTTTGTTAAAAATAATTGAACGAGCCGGTTCCCAATACGATTGGCAACAGTTTGCCAGAACGTTTGAAGAAAAAATAATTTGGTGTTAATGACAGCTGAGATAATACGTAAGTACCGGCTTTGCTAATTTGGCTTCTGTTTGTTTCGCACCAACTAGGCCAATACTAGCAGATTTATCGGAAATGCTAAAAATAATGCAGATTATAGAGGTACAGAGGGTATTTACACAGTTTTAGAACGACTTTGATAAATGCTTATAGAAAAGCAAATGTTTTGAAATAAAAATTTCTGGCAATAGCTTATTATTTAAAATGAGAAAAATCATCTGCTACATTTAAATTTATTCTTCTTTCAAAATATCGCATGTAAACAAGCTTTGGATTGAAGGGTATGATTCTGCGCTTTCCGAAGAGAAATACTCCTATTCTATCTCTTATAAATAAAAATGAAATTCTGTTTGTTTGTTTGTTTGTTTGTTTGTTTGTGGATTTGATTCGTATACAAATCCACAAAAATGGACCTATCGGCCTGAAATTTAGTACAGATATGTAAAATAATATAGAATAACTCATAGTCCACTTTAAAACTTTGAAAGTCCACCCGTTCCCGGAATTTAAGAGATTTTTTATGCTCTTCACGCAAAAATCTTTCCGTAATTGTAACCCCTGTAGTGAAAAAAGTGTGAAATAAGGATCGTAGTTGCCATGTGTGGCGATTTTGCCGAATAAAATGTCGTTCGTATACAAATCCACAAAAATGGACCTATCGGCCTGAAATTTAGCACAGATATGTAAAATAATATAGAATAAATCGTAGTCCACTTTAAAACTTTTAAAGTCCACCCGTTCCCGGAATTTAAGAGATTTTTTATGCTATTCACGCAAAAAGCTTTCCGTAATTGTAACCCCTGTAGTGAAAAAAGTGTGACATAAGGATCGTGGTTGCCATGTGTGGCGATTTTGCCGAATAAAATGTTTTAAATTCTCAAAGTAAAAATAAAAGAATAATTATGATTTTTTTTGTTAGTTTATATTCGTAAGGTTATTTTTTTTAAATTATAATATCGTGTGCATGGGAAATCAGAGCAGGAATGTAATGCTTTACGCTCAAAACAATAAGAATTGAAGATTTCCGAGGCTAATAGGTAAATTATTTTAGTTTGGCGAAAAAATAAAATGGCTCAAATGCCGATTTTGTGAAAGTGAGTTCTAGCGGTTTGCACTGATTTCGGCTTGGCGCAATTTATTGAGAGCTTAAGGAAATATATTTTTGAAAACAAGTGCAAAGGTTTTATTAGAATACAGCGTTAAATTTTAATAATCCGTGAAGAAATAATGCAGTTATTAAGGGATTTCAATTGATCTATCTCCAGAATTCTCGCCAAATGAGTACATTGATTTAAGTTGGGGGAATTCCGCCAAATTTCAGAAAATTGAAATCTTCTCATTTAGTACATCGGAGTAATGATGAATAAAACACGTTATAGTTGATAATTTTAAAAAATTCGGCTGTATTAAGGGATTCAACTTTTCAAATAAAGGCTTGCTTTACTTTTTCGCGGTCGAACCATTTCCCATATATTATTGCTGGTAAGTCAATGCTTCGAATGATTTCCTGAAAAAAACGCTTGCAAAATGGCGTATGTTGGCACTTTGGCGAGGCTTAGATTTGAAACTGGATTTTATTTGAGACTGGGATATATAATGACACTGGTTATAGATAAAAATGAATGTTGGTATGAGTGTATGAGGTTGAAAAACTCCAGCACCGTTGAGCACCGTTGCACCATGAAATTTGGTTCACCTAAGTCTTTTATCATGGAGAAGCTTTTTATGCTATCCGTTTTCCTCTAACTTGCCACAAGGTGGCGCAGCAGAACGTCGAATTCTATTCCGTTTAGCCGTTTGCTATGCGAATATCGTCCAACCGATTTCGATGAAATTTGGTACACGCGAATATTAGAACACGGAGAATATTTTTCACTATCCATTTTGCTGTAACTTGCCGCTAAATGGCGCTGAAAAGCATCAACTTCTATACCGTTCGACCGATCGGCATAAAATTTTTTATACTTACACATTTGAGCACGAAGAATATATTCTAACTGCGTTCCTTTTGATGTTACTCACCACTAGATGACACTGCAATGCATTATTATTTTAACTCGCCACTAGATGACGCTGCAGCAGGCCAAATTCTTGACCATTCAAACGGTCGCTATGAAAATCAGTATACATAGCTATTTGAACAATGAGAATATTTTGGCGTTATCCATTTTGCTATAACTCGCCACTTGACGGCGCTGTAGCAAATCATTACTTTAATTAACTACTAGATGGCCCTGCAGTGTATCACTTATTGACTGTGCAAATGATCGTTATGAAAATTGGTATACATAGATAGTTGAACACGGTCGCTATGAAAATCAGTATACATAGCTATTTGAACAATGAGAATATTTTGGCGTTATCCATTTTGCTATAACTCGCCACTTGACGGCGCTGTAGCAAATCATTACTTTATTGAACCACTGGATGGCCCTGCAGTGTATCACTTCTTGACTGTGCAAATGATCGCTATGAAAATAGGTATACATAGATATTTGAACACGGGGAAGAGTTTGGCGCTATCCATTTTCTTATAACTTGCCACTAGATGTCGCGTCAACACATGAACTTCAGGACTGTCCAGCCGATAGTCATGAAAATTTTTATACATCGATATCTGAATGCGAAAAATATTTTCGCCATATCCGTTTTGCTAAAACTCGCCACTAGATTGCGCTAACGCCGCATGGCCTTCTGCACCGTACAAACGATTGCCTTACAATTCGGTATGCATGATTATTGGACACAATATAACGCGATATCCACTTTGCTATATCTGTTTATTACAATGAATAGTAATCACCACAAATCGTAATATCAAAAAGTCCATTCATTCCCGTGCGAAGAACAGGTACTTCAGCTAGTAATTTTAAAAAATCTGATGTGGATAAAACATGACTTCCTTGCACGTCCATTAAATAAAAAATATTTTCAGCGCACATCATCTAAACTTATTTTGTTTGAAAGAGATAAAATACTGCAGTAATACTAAAGTTTAGCGATTTCCAGCCAAATATTTTGATATCGCCCAGCTGAGTTCAGTTTGAAAGATTTCCTTCTGACACTTTATTTGGCGATATTTCACCAAAAGCCGACAAGCTTCAGATAGTTTGCGAGATTTTGGGGATAGCCAAAGTAGTAATTGACCACAGACTTTCAATGAATTAAATGCATCCATACACCTTAATGTATTTAAAGTCATTTGGCTGACCCTGTAAATAAATTACTCAGTCGATCGCAGTCAAAAAGGATAATGAAAACAGTTAGATATTACAATAATTCTAAATACAAAAGTTCAAAATTCTACGGGTTAAAGTTTTAGAGTTATACAAAATACGAAATAATTTTTGGCGCCAAATTTGGCGATATTTCGGCGAAACTCGCCAAGGTCGACGACATATGGCGAGATTTTAAGCATGGACCAAACAATGACTGACTATCGCCAAATTTGGCGATATTTCGCCAAAACTCGCCAAGAACGATGACAAATGGCGATACTTTTGGCATGGACCAAATCACTGACTATCGCCAAATTTGGCGATATTTCGATAAAACTCGCCAAGTTCGACGACAGACGGCGAGATTTTGGGCATGGACCAAACAATGACTGTCTACAGTTGTATTATATTGAAGATGTCCATAGACATTAAAGTACTGAAATTCTTTTCGGTGGTCCTGTAAATAAACTCTCCAGTAGATTGGAACCAAAAATCGAGATGCACAACTAGATGTTACAACATTCTTATATATGAAATTTCATCATAATAGTTTTTGAGATTTGAGAGTTAAATACGCACACACGTACACCAAAAGTCGCCAAGCTTGGCGACTTTTGGCATAGTTCTTGAGGGAGGCACGTGACCGTGGTCGGACCATTACCTAACTTATGTGGTAGGACGGTATTGTGCTTGAAATGGATGAATGCCCCTAAAATTGCCATTGACCGTAATGTATTGGAAATCTTTTGAGTGTTCCTGTAGCAGAACTATAAATGATAAAGACACTCTTTTAATGGAGAAATTCATTTTGTAACTCTTAACAGCATATATCACATCTGAGTCGTTTGAAATAGCCCAATACCCCAAAAATACGCTTTAATGAATTTCGGGTCATAGAGCATAATGTATTTAGAAACTCTTCAGCGGCCCTGTAGATAAACAATCCAGTGGAATGGAACCGAAAGGGGAGCCGCACAAGTAGATGTTACAGCAATCCTAAATATAAAAGTTTCAACATTCTACGCCAAATAGTTTTGAGATATGCGAGTTTAATGAATTTCGGCCCATAGACCGTAATGTATTTCGAATTTTTTGGGCGGTCCTGTGGATAAAGTATCCATTCGATTGAGACCAAAAGGGGAGGTACACAATTAGATATTAGAACAATCCTAAATGTAAAGTTTCAACATTCTACGACCAATAGTTTTTGAGATATGCAAGTTACATATATACGTACGTACGTACAGGCGGCATGGAAAAACTGTCCAAAATAGACTCGCCGCTGGTCAAAATGAGTTGCAGACCCATTTATATGAACCTGTATGCTAGTTTACGATGAGATGAATTGAAAAAATTCTTAAAATTAAATTTAGAGGTATTCAAAATCGGTTTATCGTCGAAATTTGGCCCTCGAAATTTTTCGGGATCACATTACTTCCTTATACTCCGTACAAAGAAGTAATACATAAAATAGTAGACCAAGCTTTACTGCTTAAAAAACTTAAAAACATAATGTTCACTAGCTTTTACCGAGGCATGTAGTTCAATGCAGAGCATTTCGTAGAACCCTTTATGAAAACTATTTAGCATGCTCATTGGTTAATTTGATAAATATTCTTTGCATCATTTATGAAATTGCCCAAAGGACAACATAGATTATCCACTTACTGAATGCAACTGATTGCGTTCAATGTAAACTGAGCACGGAGCAAGTTCATCCAGTTGGTGAGAAGATACACTTGCTGCATGTTGTTTTTGTTTTGAAATGCCGTCCATTTTTATGGAAAAGTATGTTGTTATGAAAAGTATTTTACGCTTGCTAAATGTTACTTTTTGGAGTAGGAAATTCGTACAGACTTCAGAAGCTGCTACGAGGGTGCATAATTTTTCAAAGGTAATCATTTTCTTGAATTTTTCATTTTCGTAAATTCAAAAATGAATATTTTAGTGTTGAGATTGAAGTTCATTTAAACTGTTATTAGCGAAATTTGAGCTTCACTTGCTAAATGATTTTAAGAAGTTTAAGTTGAAATTTCTATCTGAATTTTTGATCTGTGTGCTTCAATTGCCACTCTTTCTTTTAAAAATTCGTTTGATTTTATATTGAGTATGTACTAAAATCTGTCCTGAGCAAAAATAACAACAGACGCGAATTGTAAACAAGCACGTCTCCTAGGCGACGAAACTAAATAAACTGAAGTTGTTCGTAAAGGCAAAAGAAACTGATAGCCAATGATAGCATTAAACACAGGTATTCCAGTTTTCTTACGAAAACTCGTGCAACGAGTTTGTCGTTTACGAATGCCCTCAATGAGGGAGGGGGGGCAAGCTTGCGGAGTGAATGCATTTCCTCTTGCTCATCTCTATGTGATTGTATTGTAATGACGTCAACACACAGTAATCTATGATAATCTGTAATATACTGAAATATAGCACGCGGAACTTTTTATCATTATTATTATTATTGAGGATATCAGCGCGATGTCTGAGCGTCAGGAACGGACACTATGAATGCGGACTAGATTCACTTCTTCAAAACTGCGTCTGAATAATTTAGCGACAAGCATACATCTAACTGCCATCCCCATCAGCTAATGGACTTCCCGTTTCCCCATCTAAACCGGATGTTTAGGTTTCTACAAAATCAGTAGTCAAACAGTATGAGACGAGAAAACGAGGGAAGCTATTTCAATTACTTTTTTAATAAATTTAGATCTCAAGACAAATCTTCTTTCTGAAAACGAATGCTGTTACATCCCTATAGAATTTTGAAGGGAGTTAATAGAAAATTTGAATTTTCAGAGTATATTTAGTTTTATATGTTATATACAGTGAAACCCCGGTTTAAGGTTACCCGTATTTACCGTTTTCCCGCTTATAACGTCATTTTCTATTGGTTCCAGATATCTTCCTATAATTGTAATGTAAAAAAATCCCGTCAATAACGTTAGATTTTCCGCATTTAACGTTTTTTCGGCGACAAAAATGTGATGCGTTTTCTCTAAAACAAGTCACAGTAATTGTGATGGGAAGGAAATAGTTCTTGAGAATGGCGGCAATGCGCATTCCTTTTCCTTTATTTAGATAAAAAGAGGGAAAATTACTCTTTATCTCCTCCAACTGTCCGAGCGCCTTCATTCCCATTAAAACGGAGTGTAGCCTTCTAGGAACTCCCTCCCCCTTACAGGTGTTTCGGGTGTGTCTGGATTAACATGCTTGAAGAATAAGACGGACGATTTTTGATGAATTGGGTTTAAGTGCTGGGGGAATTTCCGGTAGAGCGGGAGAGAAGCCTAAAGTTACTTTAAAATTTTGTCATTGCTACCTTCCTGTGTTCTGGAGTAGATACAATAGACCATCTTCGGATTTTCACAACAGCAAGCCTTTCACGCGACGCAAAAAGGGAGGTAACATGGGGAAAGGGTGGGCAGGCCATTTTCTGCAGTTTCGATGGGAACCAACAGCTATGAGATTCTCTTTGGGAGCTAAAGAGTTAAACTGACCACCCATCAATACAATTCATGGAAGGGATAATAAACGGCTTTTCTACAGTATCTTTTAAGCATCTGTTTATCTGATGATGATTGTGATGAGAGAGAAGAGTTCTTTCCTTCGTCGTATGATTTTAATGAATACCTATCCTATGATGCAATTGTCGTGACTTCTGAGATTCCATCAATCAATGATTTGATTGACTCAGAATCGGATAGCTCTGAGGAAAAACAAAATGATAATGAAGAGGGAAGTATAATTCCCTCGACGAGTGAAGCGATCCAAGCTGTAAGAAAAGTGGAAGCATTCCATTTAAGTAGTGAGGGTTAAGAAAAAAATCTACAGAAACTCATTTGCATAGAAAATTACATTTGTAATGCAATTAATAAGAACAAATCTCAAAATAAAATAACCGATTTCTTTAAGATATAATTTTGAAAATTAAATTGTGAAGCATTGTATACAAAGAAATAAAAGGTATGTAATTTAAATTAGACTTTCTTTCAATGTCATTAATTTGTTTTTATACAACCCCGATTTAGCGTTTTCCCGCATATAACGTTACTTCTTTCCGGTCCCTTGAATGACGTTAAATCGGGGTTTCACTGTATATATATATTTCATTTTTGGGAGAATGTTAAATGTTTTATTGATTGCATTTATATTTTAATTTCCATTCCCTAAGTAAAGAAGTGAGAATTATTTTAGAACCTTCTTTATTTGCCTTCTCGTAATTTAACCGATCTTTTCCTGGACTTAGTTACCGAAATTTTGATGAAAATTCACTTTGATCAAATTACTGTAGTGAAGTAACAAAAAAGTAGTAACAAGAAAGTTTCTTCTGCGATGTCTTTCAAACTGATTTACTTTGCTCTTAAATTCTTTAATGCTGAATTTTTATAAAGTACGAAAGAATTTCTTGGCGAATCAGGCAGGCAGTGTGTTTCAAAAGCTTTGGTTTCTGAGGAAATCAAATGAAATAAATTAAATGGATAGACTTTGATACTGCGTTTTTTTTTCACTTTATAGATACTTTTAAGAAACATGAAACTATATAGATAAAAGTTAAAATCTTAGCTTGATACTTTATTTCCAGTACAAATCCACACAGTTTAACCTATTGGACCGAAATTTTGAATAAGTACATAAAAAATTGAGGAATTTTTTCTTTGAACTTTACAAATTTAAAAATCAGCGATTTGTCGTAATTTTTATGTTCATTAACTTAACGGCATATTTCGAAATATCAGATTATCCGATACATATAACTAATAACGATAAGTTATTGTAAGCCACTTATGTCAGGGTTTTGAAAATTCTTAAGATGTTTCTTCACAAGCTGTACTATACAGTGTAGAAAAGGATAAACCTATATCAATTCCGAAACTTTTAGAAAAAGTTCTAAAGAATCAAAACTTTTGCAGAATGTGTCACTCTTCCAAACATTTTGCTACATAGTTCCATCTCTATGGATGTTTTACAAAAGACACCTTTTTTTCATTTATTACAGTATACAGATTCAGCTTAAAGAAAAGTCGAATATTTTTTCCAGTCCCTTCTGCAACTAGGCTGTTTTACTTTGTGGTTCAAGACCATGAGGCAGATTTTATTTCTTCGACATACACCACTAGTTACTCTTCACTAATTGATGACTGAGGGAGCCTTCTTTTTTCAGTCAAGGATATAAAAAAAGAATGAAAATTATAATCTCTGCCATAAAAATTACTCCACAATCTAAATAAATTCAAATTTTGAAATTCCAGTTATCCCGGAAAGCCTCTGAGATTAACCGATTAACTTTTTTGACAATATTCAAATTAAAATATTTACAGAATGTCACAAAAGGTCGTAGCCCAACTCAAAGGCCGGTTTTTCATAGTATAAGAAAATAGATTTACGTAGGGACTTGCGTCCGGGAACTCAAACGAAGACCGCTAGAGGGCGAGTTCGCAGGCTTATGGAAGCGTGATCTTTCAGCCTAGGACGTTGCCGGAGATGTATGAATGGAATTACTAACTCAGAATTGGTCGATATACATTATGTGTATGGTGCCGCGAATGCAGAGTCATCCTTAGTAGCATAACTAGTTCAAAAAACGTTTAGATTACGTTGGAAACACGTTTTTTGACGTTAAAAAACGTGTTTTAAAAGTCTTTTGGACTGATTGTGCTACCAGGGATATTGACAAATGAGACAATTACCTCTTTTGACATCATTTCTCTCTCCCCTGTACGCCTACAAACATTGTGTACAGCTAATCAATTCTGAGTTAGTAAACCGACTTATCCATCTCCGGTGACTCTTAGAGATATAAACACAGGAGATGGCATTACCTGTCTGATAGTGAAGCCGAAACAGTAACCGAGCCACCAAATTGACTAGACCAAAGGATTGCCATATGACTGTGCTATTCTGTGGTGATAGTTCCAATTTCACCCTTCAACTGTGACAATAATTTTATTGCTTCTTGAAAGTGTAAATTTTAACAACTTTTCACTACCTTATATCAATTAAAAGAAATTGTATCCTTGAATAGTATGAGTCTAGACTAGTATAAATATATTCTACTAAAAATCTTTCCAACTGTCATCGACCTTGCCGAGTTTTTCCGAAATATCGTCGGAATTGGCATCAAAAATAACGTATGTGGCACAACTCTAAAACTTTTAACCGTAGAACACCGAGATTTTGTATTTAGAACTATTGTGACAGATAATTGTGCATCTGTCCTTTTTCATGCTATCGAATGGGTAATTTATTTACAAGGTTAACCAAAAAATTTCAAAAGCGTACTTAAGTATTATCCTGGCGGTCCACCAAGACGAGCGACTTTTTTTTTGCCAAGAGAAATGCCGGGCATATGAAATTACTAATGGTTTTGAATACGATTGGCAACTAATTTGACGGAAAAATAGTTTGGCGGAAATGACCGCTGGGATAATGCGTAAGTACCTTCAATAGTTTAAGGTCTATGGATACCTTCAATTCATTAAAAGTCTGATCAATCACCATTTCGACTGTGTTCAAAATCTTGCAAACTATCGTAAACTTGGCGGCTTTTGGCGAAATATCCCTAAGTGCAGAAAGCAAGTTTTTAAAACTGAAACTGAACCGAGCTTGGAGATATCTTAAATGTTTGGCTAGAAATAGCAGAATCTTAATATTAATGCATTATAGTATCTCTTTCAAGGAAATAAGTTTAGATTAAGTGTAACGAAAATATTTAAAGTGTGCAGCGAGCTGTCACAAGCTTGGTGAAATATCACGAAGCTAAATGCAAGTTTTTAAAACATAACCGAGCTTCACGGAGAAAAAAAATATACCCCTCTCATCTAGAACGAATAGGTGGCTGTTTTCTGTGTCCCAAAACTAGAAGAATAGATAGCAGAATGATGCGTGTAGGTTATACACACAAGTAGTATAGACGAAATCGTCAAGAATTTCTAGTCCGTAGTATGGTAGTTAATCACACTAGAATGTCTAGTTTGTGTAACGAGAAATTATCGTTCGATTTCTGGAGTACACTCATGATCTGGATTCTCGGTTAAGTAACTATATTCTCGTGTACGGATCGATTTACAAATATTTTCATCCTGATACTCTAGCTGAGAGATCTAGAAATTATCTAGGCGCGTTAACAAGAAGCTCTAAAGCCTTCCCGTCCAAGCCTATGCCTATGCTCTTTCGAGAGGCGATGTGACGTCACCACAGCCCCGGTTCCTTCTTCGCACCGCAGCAAAACAACAGCTTTGTAATTCGTTTTTGTTTTTATTTACAGCAAGCAACGGCTGGCGGGAATTCGATTCATTCTATCATATCATATCTAAAATTTCACAATAGTAGATTGACTCATTTGATAAATTCTAGTTATTTCGATAGAAGATGGGACAAAAAACTGAAGTTATGCTATCCACGTAACCCTGATTAGGAAGTTAGTTAAACTGTAAAAGGTAAGTCTCGTTGCAAGTATTTTACTTTATTGTTATTAACTTAGGAACTTTTTAATTCAGACGCAGACGCATATATTACTTACAATGTACTTAAGAACAAATGTAACCAGACTTCAGTTTTTATGAATGAGCTGCTATACATCAACGACAAATTAATCGTTCAAGCATTTGTTTACAATTCGTTTTATACTGTTGTTTATCTTTTGTTTATAATTCTTCAGATTTATAGCGCTGTCAATTGTCAATTATTACTGTCCTAAACAATGCTAATTAAATGAAATTTATATCATGAATGTAAAACTTTTTGTATTAAGTAATTTTTGTTTAGCTTGAGCCATTATTGCTGGAAACAGCATTCATGTATAGCTTTGATGCCTGTAAATTGCATTAAGCTGTGTGTCTTGATACACATTTTTGTGGCGTTCAATCTTCCTTTCGTTTTACATCTAATTATTCTTGTAAATTGAGATTCATATTATTTAGACTAAATCTATTTTCTGTATTTGTTTCTGATTTTCTGTATTTGACTAAATGTTTCATTTGCATTTCAAAAGAGTAATGTTAAATTTGTTAGATAAGTAGAAATGAGCTTAGTATAATACTTAGTACTTGGCTACACTTAATTAGCACTATTTAGCAGCGGTTCCCAACCTTTTAACATTGTGCCCTCCTCAACACAGGATAACTTACAATGTCGCCCTACCTCACATTCTTCGGTATACATACTACAGTTTTTTTTTAATACTTCAGCGATGAACACTAAGTAGCCTTTAATATAAAATAATGTTTTCAGTAAAGTTTGAATTAACATTTTAAGAAAAAGTAGATGCTTTGGAGTAAAAATAAGATTAAATATGATTTTTCAAACATGCTTTATCACTTGCTCTTTGCCCGTTTTTCTCGAGGACCCCGTAATAAGCACTTTTCAAGGAGGGCGCGTCCCATCAGTGGGGAACTGCTGCTCTAGGCCAGTAGTTCCCAACTTTTTAACATTGTGCCCCACCAACAAAGGATAACTTGGGATGACACCCCCCCCCCCCTGAGATTCCTCAGCATACATACTTTTTTATTCTTTTAAAATGAATACTTAGTCACCTTTTCCACAAAATACTGTTATCGATAAAGTGTCAATAAATATTTCAAATGTAATATAGATTGGGTTGATTCCTAGTTGAAAAGGTTTAATGTGGTAACCCTGGACACTTTTGTTTTCTGGCAACCTTGTTTCAGTTCCAAGAGACAAGACGGGAAAATGCACCAAATTGGGGATTTTTGAAAACACGTCAAGAAGCACCTTAAATTAGGAATTAACCAATAGATGTTTTGGAGTAAAAATAAGAAGAATGTCTTTTAAACATGCATTACCACTTGCTGTTTACCTGTTTTTCTCACATACCCCTGCAAACGTTTTGCGCACCCCCAGAGGGGGCACGTCTCACCGGCTGGGAACCGCTGACATATAGAATAATATACTGGTTGTTTCAGAAAAGATGTGAAAAGTGATTATATTTTTAACCGTAAGGCAGGTATGCCAAAAAGGGGGTGCAGTTGCACCCCAACAAAGAATGGTGCCGGGTTATTATGGTGTGGTAACTTTCACTAGAAACTGTTAAACGTGCTTTATGGGAAAATTTCAGCTAAATTAGAATTTGAGAAGCCAACAGGGTCAGATACGCCCACTGGGTAGCCAGGAAATTTTTCAGTCGGCCGGTCACTTTCACATGCATGTCATAAAATATTATGTGTATGTTCGTTCAGAGTAAAATGTAAGTGGTCTGCCATTTACATATATTTACCAGGCCGGTCTAATCAGTTGCATCCAGCACTGGGAGTCAGCAGTGTCTAACATAAATTAACATCATTTGAAAAGTAATTACATTTTTCTCACTTTTGAGACATCCTCAGTTAGTGATGCAACTGATATCAGTTTGGCTGGGTACTGAATACAGTCGAACTCGTTCATAACGAGCAGAAAGGGTTCCGTAACATTTACTCATTAAATCAGAGTGCTCGTAATAAACGGGTCCTTAAGGCAGTCATGCAACCAGAAGGGGGGGGGGCTTGGGAGGTCAAATGATTGAGTTAGCTTAAAATTTAATTAATGCTTACTTACTTTAATTACATTAATTAATTTAATTAAATACTTTTCTTAATTTAATGAAAATTAACCCCCCCCCCCCAACCAGCAAAAAATTTCTAGTTGCGCTACAGTCTTAAAGGAAAGAAACAATAAATGGAAAGAAAAATAAAGGAAAAGATTCTTACCGAAACATTTTGTTTTTTTCATTAATCTACAGATTTGAAATAGTTTGTTAGCTTACTCTGAACTCGTTCCCTGTCTCTTTCCTTTGCTATTGTTCTTCGGAGAAGACTCCTTGCCCGGAAAACATCATCACTGACATCCCTCGCTTCAAAAAAGGTCTGCATTTTTTCAGCGAACTCCAACATCGTAGAACAAGTTGGGGGTGGTTCACTTTCTTTATCTTTATCAGTGTCCTCATCGCTTTTGTCATGTTTTTCTGCTGAATTTGCTAGTACGTCAGCTACAATATGTTCAGTGGTCGGTACATCTGAGGTCATCAGCTCTTCATCGATGGATACATAGTTGTGAAATCATTTCCGAATTTGCAGTTTGTATGAAATTGCCAACCTCTTCTTCCTCAGTGGATTGACCTTCTTGACAACTCTCCAATCCAGCCGTATGGAAACACTTGATGATGCATGTTGATGTGACATTTTCCCATGCATCGTTCATCAAACGTATCGCTTCCAGTACGTTGACATTGGTATTTGATGCTATTCCACTTCTATCTCTTCGGTCCAGAAGCATCAAAATCAGTTGCTTACGAAAGTGGCACTTGAAACTTCTTATGACTCCTTGGTCCATAAGCTGGCTAACAGATGTAGAATTTGGTGGGAAAAATTCAATTCTGATATTGGAAAGTCCAGTGATTTCGGGATGAGCTGAACAATTGTCTATCAAAAGGAGAATTTTACGATTTTCTCTACGCAGTTGTCTCTCCCATTTTGAAATGAATTTTGTGAAAATGTCCGAAGTCATCCAGGCTTTTTGGCTATGATCATAGTCTGCTGGTAGCTTTTTCACATTTTTGAAACATCTAGGGTTCTTTGATTTGCCGATAATCAAGAATTTTTTCTGGTCAATGCCAGACATGTTCGAACACACTAAAGCTGCTAGCCTATTTTTCGAGAGCTTGCCTTCAACACATTTTTCACCTTTAAATTTTAAGGTATACTGTGGAGTTACATTGTATAATATCCCTGTTTCATCAGCGTTATAGATGTCATCTGCTGCGTATCCTTCTCTGACAGGCCTGGACTGGCCAGAGTGTCTGACTGTCTGCAGACGGGTGGGCCCCGGCCCTCGGCAGTCCCTCCCTGCTGCCCAAACAGAAAAAAGAAAGAAAAAAAAAATGCTATACTGATAGGACTTCAATGAAGTTTGACACATAAAATTTTTTTTTGCAGCTGCAATTGGCCCCAGAAGGCTTCAAAACACTTCATTTTAAATGTAGTTCACAAAATTTTTTGAGTGAGGGTTCTCGAATGAACAAGGGATTAATTAATATGAATGACACATATTAATTAATAGATCAATACTTTATGAATGCATTAATAATCAATCATAATTAATTAATAATAACACCATACCTCCCACATACCCCGAAAGTTAACACATCCTATTATTTATCGGTTGCACAATAACCAACCCCCCCCCCTTCTCTTGAGACGGGCGGGCCCCTTTCTCCCAGTCCGGGCCTGCTCTCTGATGCCTGGCCACTTTTCACTCAACCATGTTTGCGGACTTTGCTTCACTGCATATTTTTCCAAAAGTTATGCCATGCCTAACTTTAAAATGATCAATCCATCCATTCGAACACACAAACTCAGAATATCCAAATTGTTCAGCAAATTTTTCTGCTTGCACTTTTAGAATAGGTCCACTCACAGGAAAACCAGCACTACGTTGCACCTTCATGCATTTCAATAACGCTTTGTCCAAATCCTCTTTGGAACACTTCTTCAGTTGTTTACAGTCTGTTTTATTTTGGTCATATACATCCATTAACTTGCCATTGTTTTTTAGCAGTGTGGAAACAGTAGATGAAGACAATCCATACCTTTTGCAGATTTCGAAATTTTTAACACCGTCATCCAACTCCCGTAAAATTTGTACTTTTTCATCAACCGATAAAGCTTTGCGTTTCGACATAGTGACAGGATAAAAATTGTCGTGTTTACTCAACGAACTCAGGTCAAAGAATGATCATCTGACCCTCCTACTTGACCCATACACTTAGCAGGTGCAGCTGTTCTCCCCCTCCCACCCCACCCCCCTTATTTACAATACGCACCAGATTTGTGAACCATCCCTATTGACATTGGAATGCTGGAGGAATTTTTCCTCCGTGGAAAAAGAACCGTGGAAGCCACAGAGAAGAAAAAAAAGATAAGACAGTAAGACTAGAAAGATGAGAAAAAAGATTGCAAGACAGAAGAAGTATTGCTCGCTAAAACCAGGTCTTGCTCGTTAAAAGCGACTTCTGTTCCATAGACTTGACATTGATCCAACCAAATATTCTCGCTTCCCTTGGTAAATCCGAGTTCTCGTTGAATCCTAGCTTGTTATAAATGAGTTCGACTGTATCCGGCCACACTTTACCCGGTTATCTGGCAGTAGTATATTTTTTTTTCTTGTTTTATTTTCACACGATTTTTTTAGATCATTCAGCTATTTTTTTTTTAAACTTTCTCAATCTCTTTCAAATCATTTAAAAATCATAATGTCATTGATGAATCAGCTCTCCTTCAGGAGTTAGATAAAAATCTTACAAAATCAGTAATTGAAAGAAAAACATCTCCACTCAACTGTTAGAAAATCAATGCCATGACTTTCCCTACTTTATCAAGAAAAAGAAAAAAAAAAACTTCTTTCAAAAGCCAGCAGTACTACAGCAAGTAGACTATTCTCATAAGCATCCTCATAATAATAATAAAGTAACTAAATTCTACAAAGAATGGTAGAACTAGTTCATAGTTGTGTTTTTGCGCCATAATTTACCAATCTTAAAAAAAAAGAAGTGCTTAATTTTTTTCTCAGATTCTCTCTCCCTCTACATGATAAAAATATATTCTAAGAAGTATTGAAAGCAAAATCTTTTCACCAAACTTTGTTTTTCTCATTTTTTATTTTTGCAGTTTTTAGAATTTATTTATTTATTATGTTTATTTATGTTATTTCTCAGTATAATAATTTTAGGTTGGATGTACTGCCAGATATTTGTGTAATATTGGCTATTGCCAATTCAGCTATAAGTAAAACAGGGTTAATTAACTATTATCAGTATTATTGAGTGAGTGGAAATAATATTCTCTGCACCCTTTGTAATTTTTCATTTTATCATTTCAATTTGCTCAAAAAGATTTATGTTTGTGTTAGATTTTATCCCCCCCCCCCGAAATAATTCCTGTAAGTGGTCTGTGGGTAAATTGGAAGTGGAAAAGTGGTCTGCAGTTTAAGTTGAGTTGGGAGCCGCTACTTTAAATAGTTGACAAGAACATGAAAGGAGACGTAAAATATAATTTTAGGTAATTTGGACTAAAAATCTATTGATCTAAATTAATTAGTTGAATTTACAAATAAATAAATATATTGTGTAAAATGAATTAAGCTAATAGACATAACATGCAATAAAAATACTTATCGCAAACAGGCTTTTGCTTTTTTAGTCAAATTCCAAAACCTCAAGATGTTTGCTTGGATGTTTTTTCAACCATGCTCTTATGGTAAACAGATGTTACAATTCTCAAATTTCAATTTTGTTGTTTAAAAAGTTTTAAAATAATGTACATGAAATGAATGCCAGGACAGCTGTATTTAACTTTAACACACAAAATGTTTAATTATCAAAAGCTTTGTTTAGTTATAAAAAAAATCTTGTATTTTTTTAAAAATCTTATAAAAACCTTCTCATGATGTAATTTAAACTATTTTACAATGTTTAAGTATGGCGGAAGAAATTTTAGTTTTATGGAAGTAATTCTGCATAACACGTTTCTTGTTCTATGATTTGGACAGCTATATTTTGGTTTCATCTCTACTCATTTCTTTTTTTAAAATGTATTATTAAATACCGTATTATCTTGAATATAACAGGATATTTTTTGACTGATCATTTTCTGCTAAAAACCTAACTTTATACTAAATTTGAGATCAAAATGTAAGATTTTTCTTATCTTGATGAAAAATTTCAAGGCCACATTATATTCGAGCTAATACGGTACTGTGCTTTTTAATGTGTATCACTACTAGAAACTGTTTTAATAAAACCACGCTAAAAAGAAATAAATTTTCTTATACATTGCTTACAAAAAAAAAAAAAAAAATTACACGGACAGCAAATGTCACCAAATTTTGAAAATGTCTCATAAAAATAAATTGTTTCATTGTCCTTACATATTTTTGGGACAGCTTAATTTGAATTATATTTTCTCTCTATTCTAAAAAAAAGTAAAGGCCGCTGGCACTGTCAAAGCTTGTTGACCTAACTCCTCCTAAACCGTAGGGATTTGAGTTTCGACTAAGGTGCCCACAGATTCGAAAAATTCCGAGGTACCTGCTAAGCTGATTTAAATTTTGAAAATCGAATTATTTTAGAAGATATTAATAAAAACTGAAAAAATAAACCGAACGGTTGCCAGATTTGGCATAAAATCATTCATTTCTTTGCAACAAAGCATTTCCAAGTATCTAGAATTGTGTGAAATTTACAAACATGTTAGAATTACCCCCATTTTACGCCAAAATAAAAACTATATGAAATAAGTAACTCAAAATGTGTTACACAAAGTTGACAATTTTCAAATAGTAAGTTCGCTTAGACAACAGGAGTTTAGAATTAGCGATTATTCGTTTTTCCAAAACAGAATAACTAATATCTTGAAAATGAAAAATAATTTAAATGCAGATTATTTTAAAGCCGGTTCTCGTCCAGCTGAATTATTTGCTACCAGTAGAAATATTTGGGGGCGTTAACTATGCCATTATAGGAGTTATAGTACACTTTGGATATTGCTAGTTCGACGAGATGGTATAATTCGTGGTATTAAGTATGCCAATCTGCAAACGATTATGTAAATGAAAATATAGGTAATGGTTTTCCGGTAACCTTAAATGAACAGTAAATATAGGTTGTAAGCATGTGTAAATCGCCAAATAATGAAAAGTCGCCATTGGTGGCAGGCTATTCTATCTGTTCCGTAGCTTTTATTAACTTTACATGTACGCAAGTCGCCAAATAATGAAAAATTGCCATGGGTGGCTAATTTGCAAGGTGTCCAATAGGTTTTACATTATTAAAAATACAGCTGAAACAGATGTTCTGATTTTATTACGCTTTAGCTCCTAATTAATATAACTTTTGAATGGCAACATTAAATATCATTGTGTTTCTGAGGAGTGCAAATAATTTTTCCAGCGATTATAAGCAGAGTCCGCACCAAGGGTGGCTCCAGACTGAATTCTCGGAGGGGGCCATCGAACTTTTTACTTAGGTCTATAAATTGTTCAAAATTCAAATTGAACGTGTGAAATCGTGAAGTATGCGAACCTAAAGTTGTAAAACAAAATTTCGGAGGGGGCCATGGCCCCTATGGCCCCCTCACTGGAGCCGCCCTTGGTCCGCACTCCAGGTGGAGTATAGCTCAGGACCCGTACAACACGGATTCCCATAACAAAATATCTTCAATGCAAGAACCAAGCAATGTGTAGTTCGGTAACATTCTATCTGATCCAATCTTCGGGTTTTGTCTATTGAAATTATGTCTTTTTTACGAATAAGCCTGATTAGGGGCCGAATGCCTCATACGAAAAGCGAGCGTAGCGAGTCTGCGGGCCTTGGCCCCTAGTTTTCTAAAATCTGTAATATAAGCATGATATTGCAACTGCAATCCTATACCTAGTTATCATATATCTTGATTCTTATTACACTTTTTTTTTTTTTTTTCAGATGAAACAGAGTAACAGGATTAATCAGCGGGATTCTAATCAAACCTTCTTTAGTCCTTCTATGTTCTGATTAGCTCATTGCTGGATCAGCAGCAAAAAAAGAGCGCTGATAAACAAGACCTATGAATGCCTCTCTTACACACCTTAAAAGCTTGTATGAGGAAGAAGCCTTAAGAACTGTTAAATTGCCATGAAGTTTGAGCATAAAGTCACTATATCCAAACCATTTAGAACTTCAGAATGTCCAACTGGCTTTAAAGCTATTTGATATTAAATTCATTCTTGCATTGGAATCACCCAAAAACATAATCGGGAAAGATGTCATTGGAACTTTACATTTCGTTGGCGTCATTTCAAAATGGTGGCAAATTGTCAATGTAAAAACACCACACTAAGAAAAACATAAATGTGATTTATTTTATGATCTCTGAATCATCATGTATGCCATAATTTACAGTTTTTCCAAGTTTTTAAGTGGTCTGACAAATTGGAAAATCTACCTGCTCCTGCATTCACAAAGCCTGATCTAGATGTGAAAAATTCGAAATTAACAAAAGAAAATTTTTTTCAATGCGACACTCAACTGAAATATTAATTTTAATCTGCAAATATTTGTTTGATTATATGATAAACATTCTCCAGAGCTACCTGACATATTTTTAGATGTCTTGCTTTTGTGCAATACAATCAAAGTGAGTGTATCTAATTTGAAAGTTTTAATTTATATTGCTGGACATGTTGCTCATACTGCAGCAGGATCTTGTATTAAATGCAAAAAATTACTTCATGTCTTTACATCGTGGTGGACTTTGCTGGCCAGCTGGCCTACTGATTTTTCTGTGAACATCTGTGTTTATAAATTTTTTAACGTCTGTATTGATAGTAAATGTGAGGAACATTATTTAAAACTTCAGCAATATTGGTTATGTGAATTACCTAAAGTAAAATAAGATGAGTTACAATTTTTTTTTATCAATTTGTATGTGAAAGTAGCAAATCTCAACAATTTTTAGTTCATAAGTGTATAAAAATCATATCAAATATATTTATAAATAATTATACAAGAAATTTTAAATGGTGAATTGCGAAAAAATCTGTGTAAGCATAAGCAGTCTACATACTACCAACAATAATTGGTAAGTTTAACTTTTTTTTATACAGTATACATCAGAATTTGATGAAAGGTAGCTTTTTCTCTTTTTGAAATATCTTTAAAATGTGCATTTGCATTGTAAGAAAAGCCCTTAATTCAATTATAAGCACTATCAACTCATAAAAATAAGCTTTTCCTACTAAAAGTGTTGCTTTAAAAAAATTATGTATTACATATTTTTTTTTTATTTGAACATTTTAAAAATTAAATGATTGTATAATAATAAATCCCCCAAAGCAAAATTGAGATGTCTGAATAATTAATACTACATAGTAATAATAATTAATTAGTTCTTATCATAATTTCCATGTTCCATAAATATCACCAGCCCTTTAAAAATTTTCAACATTTGCATATGTTGCTTTTTTTTATGCATTTAGTTTCTGTATTCGAACAAAACTGGACAATGGAAAAAGAAAAATACTGTCTTGCCTCTAAAAATATTTATGGTTGCTTTCAAAATATATATTGTATATGTATAGTATATTGTTTATCTAGCATACACCTTAAAATGTTACTCGGTTTCATCATGAAAATTTTTTAGTAAATAATCAAATTGTTGGACACTAGTTTTTCTGCTAAAATATATTCTCCAAATGAGAGATAGAAAAGGTTAATTTGACAATGCAGTCAAGTATGGTTCATTTGTAGATGTTCTGTTTCATTTTGCATAATTTCAGAAAAATAAAAAATCGTTTAAAATATTTTGAATGTCATTATATTTGGTAAATTTAGAAGACCTGTATGATAAAACTTCAATTCCTGATTCATTAATATTGTCTTAAAACAATTGATTTAGTTTTCAAAAACATTTTCAAGGTTTAATGAAATATCTTTCTTAGTATATTTAATATTTCAGTGTATTCTGTTTGTAAACCATGTAGTTATTTGCATCCAAATATTAAGTATTTTACTGAAAAAAAATGTAAACAATCTATAAATATGTGTTCATTAATAAAAACTTTGCCTACACTTGAAATATTGTAGTCATTTTTATGTTGTAAATTATTGAAAATTAACTGTATAATGCATCTCTTATACCTGTAATATATTATATATATATTCCCTTGAATATTAATTATTAGTAATATTGAGATGAATTGAAAATTAACATTTGTAAATTCATCTCAATATTTGTCATCTAACTGCATATATGTGTGCAATTAAATTAACAAAGAAAAGGTACTTTAAAAAGTATAAGAACCTAGTCTTTAATTGCTGAAAAAGAAAAAGCTTTTATTGATTATCTTATAAACAACATTTACTTTTAAAATTAAGCACATTATTTGGTTATCTTATTGACTATTTTAAACATTAAAAATAAAGAGTAGGTATTCTATTACTTTTAAGAATAAATATTTGTGAGAAAAAGTACAAAGAAGTTTAAAGAACAAATAAGAATAAAACTTCATTTTATTATTGTTTTATGGGTTATATTTGCAATGTAAATACAGATAAGCCTAGTGAGTAAGTGTTATAAAATTTTTTTATAAAACTGTTATTTAAGTGCTACTGTCCAGCTTTTTGCAGAGCTGTAAAAAAGTATTTCTTTACCAATAGACTCAAATTATTTGAAGTGCACTAGTGTCTTAACACTACATCCAATTGAGTTAAATTGAATTTTAACACTTTGTAGCGATGAAGTGTTGAAGAAGTCAGGTGGTGTCATTCCACATATTCTTTAACTAATCTTGAAAATTGTGGTATGTTCTGAAAAATTGTTGGTGATAATGTTGCAACTTTACTTGACATTGTGGAAAAATATATTAAATTATATCACAAAACAGTGGCATATGCAAACTTCCTTCAAGGTGGTGGTGGGGGGGGGGTATAGTTATAACTTTGTGTTAAAATGTGTAATATTTAAGCTAAAAAATTATGGACATTTTATTTAAAGAACTTTGACAAGGGGGGGGGGCTGATGGCCCAAACTGCCCCTTTGTATATGCCACTGTCACAAAACTATATTAAACAAAAAAATATAATTGGAAAACATTAGTTATTCAGATTTTTTTTAATGTCTTTTTCTGCTGAGTATTTAATTAGCATTTGAAATCCACAAAATGGAGTAATTAGTGTGATTGCGAGCCTAAACCTGATTTTCAGAACATGCAAGCAAGTTTCCTGAAAAACTATAATATTCAGTTGTATTAAGTAACTGAAAGAAATTTAGAACAAGCAAAGATAGCCCCAAAACAGTAAAGTATCTGGTTTAAATTAAAGGACCTTAATTATTATTTCTTATTTAAGAATATAAAAGTAAAAGGCAAAGTACATTTTACCTTTTTGTTTAAATTGCAAAGATACTTAGATTTCTCTAATTTGTGCAGGTAAGTTATTCCATACATTGATTCGTGTGTATTGTTTTTGAGCCTGGTACAGAGATCTTTCAGTGGTAGAGAACTGGTAATTTCTAATTATGAAGCTAAATATTTTAATGAAATAAATGAGTAAATTATAATTCTCAGGCCTGCCTCTCAGTGGAGGGGAAATGGAAATTATAGTTCATGAAACTAGAATTTTTGAAAGAGGTGTCCATAAATTATTAGTCAAAACCCAGTGTTCTGTTTTAGGAGCCTAAATATTCCAATCAAGGTATCTATAAATTGGTAATCCTCAGATCTATCTCTCAGTGGAGGGGAACTGGAAATTCTAGTTCATGAAGCAAAAGAGTTCTGTTTCAGGAAACTAAATATTCTATTCAAAGTATCTATAAATTCTAGTTCTTAAAACCAGAATTTCCAGTTGTGAGATCTAGAATTATTTTCAAAACCTAGAAATTCTAATCCCAAATACAATTTTTCTAGTTCAGGGAACTAGAAGATTCTGGGTACCTGGTTCGGAATATTTAACTAGAAGTGTCTCGTTCTTTGATCTAGAATTTATAGGGATCACATAGTCCTAGAATTTCTAGTTCCCCCAATTATTTTCTAGATGTCAGAGGCATGTTTTTTTTTTCAGTGTTGGTGATATGTTATGTATTTGGCTAGAGATCGCTGAACCTTAATATTATTGGAGTATTGAATCTCTTTCAAATAATTTTTTCGTATCAAATTTTAAATGCATTCAGTATCATACATAAAGATCGTGAAATGTGCAAAAATTCCATTTCGCTTTTAACGGCAAAGTAAAAGGTTTAATTAATCCGTAAAATCATGCATCTTTCACTGTTATTTAAAAAGAAACCAACTAAATGTTCCTCCATACTTAGAACACAGTTACTTCATTTTGTCTAATGCTGAAGATAGCTAATGCCACCTCCTTGTATTCATATCTCTATGCTGGCAACGTCCTAGGGTAAAATCACTGAGCTAAAATGATCTCGCTCCCATAAACCTGCAAACGTCGCCCTCTAGCGGCCACCGTTTGCATTTCCTGACACAAGTTCCTATGTAAATCTTGTTTGGCGTGTTATGATAGACAGACATGTTAAGTTAGGAAACCCGTCGCCTACGTAATACTCAAAGCCGGGAAAAGATCGTGTTTTTCAGCAATGAAACGGGCGAAAGCTTAGTTCACTGAAAATGACCGCTAGGAGCGCTCTTATTTCCTGGCAACGTTTGTGTTTTCTTGCTGTTTCAATGTAAACAATGATGTGTTCTTGGGTTTTCTTGCTGTTTGAATGTAAACAATGATATGCTCATGAGTTTTCCAGCCGTGAAAACACTCTTAAACATTTATTTTAATTTTATATTTCTTATTAATATTTATTACATTGTATGGTTTGAATCGTAAACCGATGCGGATTTTAAATTATAAAATAATATATCAGAATGTCTAAAAAAACTGAGGAATTTGAAAATAGCTCTCATAGAGTAATAAGGTAACAGTCTGTTCTTTCAGGAAAAAGAGGCGCCATCTACATATCCTACAGCGTTGAAAGCCGCATTTTACGGCCTTGAGTATTGCGTAGGCAATGAGCAACCAGCGATTCAGGTGTTGTAGTGGTTAAAGAACCGTTTTATCACGCCTTGGGTCCCGGTTCGATTCCTGGCTTGGGCTTGGGTATTAACACGGCCGACTCTTCATTGGAGTAGTGTTGGGCGCCCATTGGGTGCCCCAATATTAGAATGTCCAGTACCTTCGGGCCGTTGTGGTGGAGAATGCCTAATCGGCAAGTGCTCGCCCGTTATCAAAATAATAATAATAATAATAATAAATAAAATATAAATAAATAAAAGTGAAAAGTTTGGCTACGATCTTTTGTGACACCCTGCATAAATCATATAGAAAAACATTCTTGAAAAGTGAGCTGCTTTCTTGTTTGCAAGAGAATTTTTCGAGAGAGAATTTATTTAAACTCCCGTATGTACAAATTGAAAATGCATAACGATATAAATATATAAGTATACATTCAAATATATGTATAGTAAACAATCTAGTAATACTAAACAATCAGACATATACATTCCATGTCGTTACGTTTAAATTATAACGGAATATTTTATGCGAAGAAAAGTCCAGGCAAAAGTTTTGAAAATGCCATGTGGAGAGTAAAAATTCAGATTTTTGAATAATTTATTGGCAAACCAGTTTATGTTACGATTATCACTATTTCCGTCTACTGATAAATAATTCTATCACTGAATAGAGGACAGGAAATAAGAATTGATTTTCTTATATTCATAATACTATAGCTTCTTCAGGCAATCTCTTTCAATCAGTGGCTATCAATTTCACTGGAGACTCCCATATATATTATCTATTTAGATCGAAAAATGAATATGAAGTATTATCCTGAACCCCAGAAACGCAAAATTAGAAAAGAAAAAATTTATTCTGGAAATGATTATGTTATGTCTCCATATTTTGTTTAAACTCCATGGCATCTCACACCACTTTGCAAAATGTGCAGCAATAATATTATACAAAGTACGAGATTAAAAATGCATTTTGTTTGTAAATCAAACCCTCTTGGATATGAAAAATTAATTGATCAATGAAAATAACAAAAAAAAGTCATGAAAACCTGAAAAACTAATTTCTGCAAACTGATAATAATGAAAAATATTTGAGACAGTAAACAGATGGAAATAAATAAAGTGAAGGCTACCATAAAAAGTTCATTTTAAGGTCCTTAACTGAGTTTACTTTTTAATTAAAAATTCCCGAACGGTTTTTAATAAGTATCACGTTCATGGAAATGCAATTTCTTTCTTTTTAATATGGTATTTAGTTTCTCAGTATTTAGTAAAGCAAATCATTAAGTAAATGAACCCTATTAAAGCCTTTTCACGTTGAAAGGGCTTACAACACGAACAACGTAATTGATTCAGAAACATGTTAGCAAGAACGAATAAAATGAAAAGAGTGTTTGCCGTATATTTCTTTCTGTAACATATTTTCGTTATCTTAGTGCATGTAAGTATTATCTTTGTTTCAAAATATAGAAATAACATTCTTACACTGTGATCGATATGGGTTTTTTTCCAAGCATAATTCTGTACAATTCATTATTCATGAACACTTTCCAACAGAGTTGAGAAGTGTTTGAATTTGGTTTATCCCTTTGAGTCGCAACCCTTTCCCAATGCTGAAAAAAGGGCAGCCGTTGCCATCGCTCGACTTAACTACCAGCAAGATGGCGGACGATCGACACGTTCATCGCGTGCCACAGATCTAGAGACCTTTTTTTTCACGCAGCTGGCTGTGCACAGCCAGCTGCGCAATCTATCGAGCTGTTCTATCGAGCAATCTATCTAATTGAGCAATCTAATCTATCTAATTGAGCAATCTAATCTATCTAATTGAGCTAATTAAGCAGTCTATCGAGCTGTTCTCGCATTCTTCCATTTTTCAGCAGATGTCAGTGCTGTTAAAAATAATCGTGACAATTTTTTTTACGGGAAATGACGTGCTAAAAAGTAAAGGATTCTCGTGGAGCTCTGTCACCCTCAACTATTTTTATAGAAATCAAGTCTATTCTTCGTGTTTGGCAACAGTCAAACCGCCAGAGTTTGGTGTTCCCAGAGCGGGAACACTGCGCGTTAAAGGGTTATCTGTTCTCTGCCTTTCTGTGCTCTAACTGCCGTAAAAATGCTTGCTATGAAATTTATACAGGGTGTTTCCTTATTATACTGACAAACTCTGAGGGGTAATAACTGACCTCATGTGGTGCATATATCAGCATAGTAGCTCCGTCAGATTTCCAACCATTTTAAAATTATTGAGGACAGATTATGAAAGCTGAGGAAAGGTAAAAGCTGAGCTTCTAGAAGAACGGTCTTAATGGGTGTGCGTGGCTGAATTCATATTTGGTTCGCGTATTTTCGTTCTCGGATTTTTTTTTTTTTTTCAGTGATAGATTAAAGTAAAATAAGGTATGCAAAACAAGAAACAGATCAACGTTTAGATAATGGAATGAGGTGGGGAATAGTGGGAAGGCCTGAAGCAAACCAACCTTAAGTTTGTTGAGATGTCGATGCAACGGCCATCTTCGTATGTAACTAATAGAAGCAGTTTCAGGATATCGGATCCATCGAGAGAAAGCTTATTCAAGGTAGTCCAATAGCCACGTGAGGCCTAAAAAGATCGCTATTTTTCTATAATATTTAAATGTAACAGACGGTCCACAGTTTCTCTGTTCTCTTATCATTTCTATGTGGCACAAGAAGCCCGAATAATTTAGAATACTCAGCTTATAGCCCAGACATAGTTCGTTCGGAATATCATTTACTTCGGTCGATGAACAATGCCTTGTCTTCTGTACAGTTCCCCACAGTGAACGAAGTAAAAAATCTATTGGTGATTTCATCGCATCAGAAGATGAATCCTTCTACGCTGCTAGAATCTGTGCACTACATGACCATGAATCCTTCTACGCTGCTAGAATCAGTGCACTACCTGACCCATGGGGGAAGGTGCTGGAAAATAATGGAGATTACTTTGACGAATAAAGTATTATTATAAGCTCTAAATTGCATATTAATATATTTGACAAGCGCTTTAAAACATTTTACTAGACCCAATATAGACATTGGACGGCTATTAACTTCATTTACGAATTCAGGGCCTAACTGCTGACGATTCTTATCATATTTTTAAATGAAGAGAATCAAGGATTCGATACCTCTCCCGCAATACCTTAGAAATAAACTATTGTTGAAACAAAAATAGAAATGTTTAGGTTAGGAATTATGTTTGCTGGTTTTACCGTTGTACACCACTCCATGTCTTGAAAGAGCCATTGTGAGAGATGTGCGATACTGGGCTGAGGTTTTGGAGTCCTATTGCCTTTTCTTGACTGCAGTTGGACCTGATTACATTTTAATGGACG
This sequence comes from Cheiracanthium punctorium, assembly GCA_038373885.1. NCBI lineage: Eukaryota > Metazoa > Arthropoda > Arachnida > Araneae > Cheiracanthiidae > Cheiracanthium > Cheiracanthium punctorium. The sequence continues at coordinate 881,159 of JAWZYV010016180.1, read as the reverse complement.
GCAACGAACAGCTACATAGATCTAGCTCATTGGGTCGACGATTTTCTTGAAAGTGAAGGAATTAGCGAGTCAGATCTCAGATCTCCAAACCTCAGTCCTGTAGTTTATGTCTAAGACACTGTGCAGAAGGCAATTGCAAAGCACGAACCCTTTTCACGAACAATACAGAGCCTAAAAACAAAGTTTCTGAAGTAGTGGGACAAAAGGACACAATATATCATAAGGTCTGCATATGTGAAAAAGGGGACCCTATTTCCCGAATTAATCATTTCGTTTTTGACCTTAAGCCACTGTTTCATACTTTCGACTCCGATGAATGTCATGCACGATTAGGCGTTGTGTCTTAACCCTTTGAGGCGCAACCCTTTCCCAATGCTGAAAAAGGGGCAGCTGTTGCCATCGCTCGACTTAACTACCAGCAACATGGCGGACGATCGAAACGTTCATCGCGTGCCACAAATCTAGAGACCCTTTTATGGGTCTCTAGATCTGTGGTACGCGATGAACGTTTCAGCACATCCAGCTGCGTCAAAAAAGGGTCTCTAGATCTGCGGTACGCGATGAACGCTTCGATCGTCCGCCATCTTGCTGGTACTTAAGTCGAGCGATGGCAACGGCTGCCCTTTTTTCAGCATTGGGCAATCTATCTAGCCGTTTTCGCATTCTTCCATTTTTCAGCAAATGTCAGTGCTGTTAAAAATAATCGTGACAATTTTTTACGGGAAATGACGTGCTAAAAATAAAGGATTCTCGTGGAGCTATATCACCCGCAACTATTTTTATAAAAAGCAAATCTATTCTTCGTGACTGTCAATAGTCAAAACGGCAGAGTTTGGTGTTCCCAGAGCGGGAACACACTGCGCGTTAAGGGGTTAGGAGATAGATGGTTACGTTTATTCTTATTATAGGGTTATATGAATCAAAACAGCGAAATTTCAAACGAAACGAATCAAACAAAATTTTATTAAAATTTGTCGAGTAATTTTGCAAGTAATAGACGACATCTGAAAATTCTCTTTATTTTAAACTCCACTGTATGCACACAATATTGTTCTTACGTTTGTGTTATTATCGAAAATAATTTCTTTACCGTAAAAAGAACGCGTTCTTCAGTTAATAATTCACTAAAGATCACATTTAGGTCATTTAGTATGTGCATGGATTGTTTTTACTTCGTCATGCTTATGAAAGATCACATTTATCTTCACACTGAATAATAGATCTACTAAAAAAAATATTTGCATAAAATATATCTTATCGATTTATATTCCTAAAGGGAAATTCATACACGAAAATAAAATTTAAATTCGGATCATACGACAACATAGATTTATGAAAGTAAGATAGAATAGTCCCTCGGGTTATCGAAAAACAAGTCATCCTTTCTTTGAGCAACACGATCTATTTGCTCTGCTTTTAAGTTCCAGTTGAGTCGTCTCATAAGAGTAGGAAGTTTTGTTACTGGAAATTCTAAAATCATGATATATTTGCAAATTTATATTTCTGAGGGGCTGCATGAAACTGAAACTCAGTTTCGTTTGTTAACGTTCAAAGAGCAGTCCTGTTTAAAATGGTCCATATGGATTACTGAAAATATTTAAAACTTTGCCATTTTTGAAATCTTTATTGAAATTTATTTCTATTTCTATTATCATTATTTATTGTATTATACTTTTATTTATGTTATATCTATAATATATATATATATATATATATATATATATATGTATTTATATATATATATATATATATATATATATATATATATATATATATATATATATATATATATATATATATATATATATATATATATATATATATATATGAGTGTATTGCATTATTTTTACTATACATATTTTTTATTTTTAAAATCTCAGTAAATAAGCAAACCTAAAAATAGACTAAACTATTTTAATAACAGTTTATAACAGACTATAGTATATAAGAAGGATTGGGTTTATACATAATAGTATGAGGTATAATTTTATGTTTATATTGGTTTATTTTAGTTTAAGGGGAAACGAGGTTGATCGCAATCCTAATATTGTATAGCTGTGCTGATAACAATTTACTGACTCACTGACTCTGTTACAATTCCGGTACAAGCTCTACAAAATAAAATTTTACTGCAATTACTCCAAAAATATTTAAAAATTATTTAATAAAATCCACACCCTTTCTGCAATCGGCTTGAGATTATCCATAATTATGTAAAAGATATAAAGAGAAACTCATCTTATCGATTAAAGAAATCTTATCGATTATTAATTAACCCGTTACCAAATTTGTAGCAATTATTAGTAATTTTTGATTCCTTTTTATAAGCATGAGTAGAAAAAGTTAATTTATTGAGTGACAATACAAGGTATCGCAAGTGATATTGACGTCATGTCGATATCACGGTTATCAGTCTTTGAAAAGGAAATTACAGTTCTCAACCGTTTGTAATAGTTTTTCGAGGTTACCCAGTTTAACTTTTTTTTGCCAAGTAAAATGATCTCTTTTGCATGAAACACTGATATAAAATGGACTATTACCAGCAAAACGAAATCTTTTGAATGTGAAAAGTTTCCGCACACACCTTTTCGGAGAAAGATTCCGCACGTTTTCAGAAGAGCGTGACATAGAATTTTATCTTTTTTAAATCATTATAATAGAAGCATTCTTAGCAAGAGTTAAGTAATAAGTAAATTGGAGGAGAAATTTCTTTAAGGAGGAAAGATGTTAAATATTTATTCAAAGAAAATTGAAGTAGCTCAAACGCAATTGAGAATGGGAACTATCTTGTATTTTAACTACACAGAGCTTTTGCTGCTACGGTACAATGTTGTTATTTTCAATTATATTTTTTCGTAAATTTTCTTGATATAACTTTGTGTACGAATGGGGATTTTGATCATACTTTATTCAAAATTTATTGAACAAGGTGTCCCCAAAAATGGGAACACGCTTTAACTCTTTATCCATTAGAGATAAATGGGAAATGTAAATTTGAAAAAAAAATTGTTCAAAGTAATGTAGGAAAAAGTACTTCGTTAAAAAAAACAAGTTCTCTCGATACTTTTCAAAAAAGTGACACTTTTTAAGTTTGTATCCTAAGTTCGGATCCTTTTAAAAAAAATTCCGAGTTAGTAAAATGCTCCTACTGCAGTAATGGTGTGATGTATAAAATTTGAGAATTATATCCTAAAAAGTTCCAGAGATATGATGATAAATATATACCGACTGAAACCACTTTTCAATGGCTTTCGAAGGGGAAAAAATTACGTCGAATGATTGCGTTTCAAGGGTCGTACAGAAATTATGAAAGAAAAAAAATTGTTCTGTAGCAATAAATTTTTGCATTCAAATTCATGTATAGCCGCTGACCATCTAATTTTAAAAATATTCCTGAGACGTTTTATGGTGGCAGACTGAAAGTTTTCTCACCATTTCATTAGTGTATTGGGAATGTTTCACTAGCTGGGAATTTTTTTTGTACCGGGTTTTTTTGCAAATTGAGAAAGCGTGAATTTTTGAAAATCAGCGAGAGTTTTTCTCTTAATGTAGTCTTTTTCCCCTTTATTTTGAAATTTTTTTCAATTTTCATTTGCTTACTTGTTTCTAATGAATAAATAATTAAAAATTTTCACCGTCTGTTTGGGACACCCTAAATAGTAAGTGTCTTCTATTTATCAAATATGAAATAACTATCTATTGACTATATATATATATATATATGAGGCTATGCCATTAAGTAGTAAATGACATTTTTATTTTCATACATATCAAAAATATATCATTTGAAGTCAATACAGGCTGCTTTGTACAGCGACAGAAGTAGTACAAGAAATATAAATGAATGGCTGCTTCTTTTGCTGTCAGATAAAAAACAGATGTCTGTAATTTCAGAGGTCAAAGAAACACCCCGCTTATATGTAGACACGGTAGACGTATGAAGATGGTAATCCTGTCGTTTCCCGGCTCAATAAAAACACGAGGTCTTTCATACATCACAGTTTCTATTTAGTTACAAGTAACACAGTAGGTTACTGATAAGTATATATATTTCGTGTTGATTTGACATAAAAAGAGAAACACTTTTTTAATATTTGCAGTTACATAATTTTTATTCATTTTTTAAATTATTTATAAGAAAATACATATTTTATAACTCAGTATAAGGGTACATTTATTACAGTAAGTGGCCAAGTTGCTAGCGCAGTTAAAAAAAGATTCTGCACCTATAAATTGCAGTTTCCATTAAGTATAAGGACCAATTAATTACTGATAAGCTTTTTATGCAAATATTTGGATAACATATGTAAATTGCCTAGTTATGAGGTAAAATATTTCATTTAGATAGATAGTGACTGTATTTTAAAAGTAAGCACTTACTGATTATTCTAATTAAATGTACAGAAATAGATAACATGAGAATGAGGAACGTGAAAACAGCGAAAAGGGGCAGGATTTAAGTTCTAAAAGTATGTTAGTTTTTTTTTTCTTTTAATTGCTGTATCTATTTACTTTGCAACCTATGATTCTTGAAAAACCTCTCCAGCTTAAATATTTTTTTCCCCTGCTGAATATTTTCCAAGTTAGGCCTGAACTTCACATTCGCTAAAAATGCGACAAAAACTTAAAACTGAAATAGAAAATCGACGAACTTCCGACTTTTTCCGTTATACAGGAAGAAAAACGGAAAATATAGAATTTTTTTGTTTCAGAACGCTTCCTGTTATGTGCCAGCCAATAGGAATTCATCTACGTCCAGGCAAAAAAGAAAAAAGATCTCGTTTGCTTGAATTGAAAGAGGCTGGAATGTATTCTTATTGTGTTGTAAAATTTTTATGCAATCAGAAAGAAAATGTGAAAAAGAGAGATTTTTTTAGAAAACAAAAGTTTACATATTCGAAATAGAACTCTTATCTACAGTTTGAAGACATTCAATTAGTTCTGGCCTCACCATCGCACAGTGGTCATATCAATGAAAATGGTAGACGGCCGAAGTGTGAAGGTCCCGGGTTCGGGTCCCATCGCGCGGTCGTCGTTGTAACGGTCTGGAGTTTTGGTAGGTTTTCTCCAGATGTAACGTGAATGTGCGTTAGAACCCCTTAGAAAGTCCTCCTACCTAGGCATCCCTCATCTTAGGTAGATACCCTTAATCCCACACATTCAATTAGTGTTGAAAATTGCAAATTCTCTCTTCCTAGGAAAATCTTTTGAACTCAGAATATATGTTTGCGTTTTTTAAATTTCATATGTTCTAATCAAAGGCATTAGATTCATAAAGTGAAAGGTCATTACAAAATATAATATTCGTTATTCATATATTTTCTTCTCGCTTCTATTTTAACCATTGAAAGAACAGAACAACAAACGTTTTAAAATGAAGGCGATAAATAGCGCCTGATCACGGTATCTATTGCGGGCTCTGCCCACAAGGAGTTTAGCTACCGCGGATTGCAGACAGAAAATGAATCCATAAAACAATTCTGCTTTTCGAGAAAATTCTGCTTTCTGTACATATGCTGTCCCGGCTTTAATCTTATATATATAAAAATGTGAATTCGGAAACTGGCATTGTTTTGTGACTACCCTGTATGTTTTCAGCTCAGATTACGTTTATTAGTTACTGCTTTATCTTATTTATTTTAAGACACGGTGTTTGCTTTCTTTGAATGAACATTTTTTTTTAAATTTAAAGACTCTCGGAAAATACTTCGAAATTTTAGAACTATAACATTTATTATTTTTTTTCTGTATTGTGTTCATATCCGAACTCAATATTTTATACAAACAAGAAATATCCGCGGCAGAGTAAAGAGTAAACAGACGAAGGCAAAAAAAAACTGGATTTATGAATCTTTTATTGGCAAACAAGCTTATTTGCTGATTATCAGCTCCCTACTGCTTAATAATTCTATTACCGAACAGACTCCATCAGGGCGAAAAAAACATTATTTTTTATTTCTTTTCTTTTCAGTGCTTACTTCCATCCTTCTTTGCTTGTTGAGCTTATTTTTTTTCAATTATCATCCTTGGATAAATTCCAGTTTTTTTTAATCAATCTGTCAGTAAGATTTCTTTTACGAAAAACTAAGTTTCAGATCTTGCCAATTGTTTTTCGCAAAAAGGGTGGTTTCCTTTAAAAGAAGAATGAAAAAAAAAACTTTTTGTTTAGTTTTCAAATCATTTTCTTTCAGACACATTAAAAACAAGATATGAATAATATTTATTCTCTTGTATATTTTTTACAACATGTAATAGTTTTAGATTTCATCTGTAGTACTGAATGAGAAAATATTATCAGAAACTAACGAATTGATTTCTAGTTATCAGACTCATTTCAATAAGCGAAAATTTCCAGGGTATTTCACGGAGGACCCTTAACTTTGAAAATAATTAAGAATTTGATACAGAAGCCACAAAAAATTAATAATAAATTTCACCGACAGACGGCGCTGCAAGCGGTACGACAGATCACGACAAGTAAGAAAATCCTCACTTGTCGCATATAAGACCGCTCATTGCCCAAAACTTTACCGTTTGGGCTGCAATCTCTTGCAGAAGCGTAAATAGCCCTCTTTTCCTACAAGAAACGTTGACTGATGGTATGTTAAACTTTTGCAACATTTGATGCCACTCAACAGCCGTTGAATAATCGACCGAGTACGCATGGTTTATATAAGATGAGATTCGCCGGCACCGTACACAAGACGTTTCTGACTTTCTGGAAGAATTATTTTATGACAGAGTTATTGCGTTGAGATTTTCGACAGTTAAGGAAAAACGCATGAGTTGACTTTCGTATTCTCTCGACTTCACCTCATCTCCGACTCCAATCCCCGATATTTTTTCCTTCCTATTGCCCTGACGTGTAGTCTTGGAGATGTGTGTATGAAATCGATTTTGGTGTGATTATCCTAGGTGTCTAAGCTCTCTCTTCTGGCATCCTTACTGTCGCTTATAGCACCATCTATCGGTGCAATTTGTAACTAAACTTTTGTGACTCAAGTAACAAATTCTTAATTAACATACCACTTGTTTCATGCTTCTATCTATCGTCGTTTTTAAGTTATTCCTCTGCGAAGTTAGGGATTGTTCGTGTAACACCCTGTAAGACAGTATAATTTATTCCATATACCTAGTAAGTTTATGCCTAGATAAAAAGGGAGGGTTCCATGTTTTGAATTCACACCAAAAAGCAACGTTCATTTTCTGGTATGTTCATGAAGGACGTGGTTTTAGTCAGAAACTTCTTTAGAACTTCAGCGAAAAATGAATTTTTCTCTCTTGTGCGTGTTTTATACAAATTTAAGTGATTTCAACATGAAGTATTTTATGTAGTTTCGCATTATTTTAAAACTATGTAGGAGAATGTTAAAAATTAAAGGAATCCTTGATTTGATCCGAGTGATGTTTCGGTTCTCTGTGCAGAGTAAAGAAAGTATTGTGACCTCGATAAATGTTGGTATGAAGGTTTCAACCCTTCCTAAATTTATTTTTACATGATTCTGAGTGTCCTATCCACGCAATCGTGTATGTATGTACGTATTTATGCATGCATTTATGTACGTATTATGCATGTACAATCCTTTTTGACTAGTTTTGTGGTGATGTCTTCCTCTCACTGGGGCACATTATAATGGAAGCCGCTTCCCTTCGCTTTTCGCCTTCCTTTATGCAGGATGTGGCCATGCTCCACGGTTGCCAGAAGGTATTAGTAACAACAACAAACGACATGATTTTCTATAAATCCGTATACAATAAATTTTGATTATGTGTTCACCATGTGGTAAAAAATGAATAAACTTAAATAAAGCACGAAAATTCTCCAGTTTTTCCTATTTATGAGTTTAAATGAGCATCTATCCAACGCAGATCATTACAAGATTTTCTTATTATACTCTTCTTTTTTAACTTTTACTGCGCTTAAATAGTAATTGAAAAATTCCTGAAAACCCTTTCTATTAACGAACAGGTTTATAAATTACATGCTTATTTACTTTAATACGATACTCGGTTATTCAGTATTTAGTTAAGTGGCAGCCATTAAGTAAATGAAAGTCATTAAGGCATTTCCATGTCCAACGGGTAAAAGTTTAATAAAAGAAACACGAAAAAAGATCTGGAAACATTTCATGCTAAGAACCAAACAAAGAGATAAAAAAAATATTTAAATTACATTATTTCGAGTTTAAAAATACGTGAGCGATGGCAGAAGTTATAAGATGTTTTCTTTTTTATGAATTCTAATACATGCGATTAGTTTTTGTTTATACTCTTACCCATTATTTTAAAATTTCTAATACTATTTCTGATACCTTAAACTTGAATCTCATATGCATAATTGAATTTTATGCGCAAGCAGTTAAAACGTATGCATAAAAATGGAATTTACTAAAACATATTATTGATTTTATGAATAGTGGAAAATATTTTTTTTCTCTTGAAACAAATTAGACTGAGCTTTAAAAGAAATCAGATAATTTTTTTGGTCCTGTAATGCAAACAAATCGAGTTAGAGAGCAACGTTTGCTAGCAATTTAAGTGTGTTAAAAGAAAGGTTTTTGAAATAATTGAAGAAATTTTTCCCATCCGGAAACTAGTACTTTGAAAGATGATTTTTCAAGACAAAAATATTTTTTAAACGTCATAAATAATTATTATCGCACAGCCCAAATAGACCACACCATAGTACCTACATATTTTCGTGGCCCGAAATGACAAAATAAAATTTAAATTATAATCTTAAACGAACTTACCTTTTAGAATTATTTTATGAAATATTACCTAATACCTTCCCCCACCCCCAAAAAAGAGAGCTATTCTAATAATGATAAGTACATTGCACCGGCCAAAAAAAAAAAGGGGGGGGTTCTGTTGGGGGAACTTACCTTTTAGAATTATTTTATGAAATATTATCTAATCCCCTCCCCACCCCCCCACCCCCAAAAAGGAAACTATTCTATTAATGATAAGTACATTGCACCGGTCAACAAAAAAAAAAAAAAATTTTGAGGGGGGGTTCTGTTCTCATGCTTAAATTCTGATTCTACTAGACATTGAAAAACACTTAAATTTTGCTTTTGTCTGATTTACGTCGATAAGTATATTTTAATTTATTTCACAAACGAAAGATGGCAGCCCTTTGATTAACCCGAAAGTAAACTGTATTATTATTTGTAACTCTGTAGTATTGCCTGTAGTATTATGTGTAGTATTATTTGTAATATTATCATTTGTTTGTATTATTATTTGCTCATACGAACGTAAAAGAAATACGAAAAATATTCACTTTTAGACATTAATTTCTTATTATTTTACATTTATATGTTATTGTTTTTGTTTATCACAAATCTTGAATAAAAAAGACTTTTATATCCAGCAAAAACTTTTGAGATCATAATTTAGAGTGGAATTATAAAAGAAATATAAAAATCAGTGATTTTTGCCAGAAAATTGAAAATTTGCTTTAATTTCTACAAAAGCAAACTTTCATTAAAAAAAAATTCCCTTAGTTTTGAATTAGGGGAAACTAAAATTTAACATGTAGAAATCAGACCCCAAAAATCGTGTTGACCGGTGTTGTTTAAGATGGAAATCCTTATTTTATAAGCCTCAATTATTGTACTAACTACCTTAACTCGATAGATCCCAAATGTGTCCATTTGGGAAATTTTTATCCAAAAAATTTTTACATCCATAAAAAATTTCTTCAACGAATCTCCGAAGATCGCTACAACGGATATAGCCATGAAAGGGTATACTTAAGCTATCGTTTAGACTTGCGGAACTGGCCACGTACTACCCAGCAAACACACACAGGTTCTCTGAACGTCTATTAACGTTCAGAAAACGTCTTCTGAACGTTAATAGACGTTCAGAGAACCTGTGTGTGTTTACTTCTCAAATAGTTATTAATAACTTACTGTAACTGCGCGTAGTACAAAGATTTTATAAAAATAATCTGAAATATAATTTTCTTATTCATAAAAATAATTAATAAGAAAAGAAAAAGACATTTGTTATCAAATAAATTACAAAAGTACACTTCATGATTTGATTTTATTATTTACGATAATTGCACTAGATTAACTATCTAAAGTAAATATTCTTTACTAATTTTTTTCCCTATCAGTATTCCCCAAGACATTTATTTAAGCTGAAATATTTTGTATGAAACGTTTTTATTTGATTTTTCTTTTTTTATTATAAAAAAGGTAAGTTATTATCGTTAATTTCTGGTAAAATCATAATTTATTTCTTTGATACTTTTTCATTACTCTAAAAAAATTGTTTTTGAGCAATGATTTTGGAAATAAAAATGTTCATTTTCCATGTAAGAAAAGAAGTACGCATATAAAGGTTCCCTTTTCAGGCACAATTTAGAATTAAAACAATAATTTATAGGTATTTCAGTTTGATGCAGTGTCAATTACTCATAAAAGCTTTTGCTTAAATTTCCCAAATAAGACGCAATTCGTTTGCAAAGTTAATTTCTTTGGCCTATTTTTCATCATAACAGAGTCATCATTTAACCCCAAAGATTTTAGGCTGTTCGAACGGATTACTTTGTTTCATTTAATAAAAATTGTAAAACAATATTTTATATGTTGAATTATTTTATATATTGACTTAATAAAATTTATGTATGTTAAGACTCATCTTAAGCAGAATAATGTTTCTTTAATATTTATTTATTGTTTACTGGATGAGTGAACTTTGAAATCAATTAAATTTTGATTTTAATATTTGTGTAGTGTAGTAATAACAACAATCAGAGCATGAATAAAACTTTTAAAATATTTTAAATATGTTTTTATAAAATCTATTTTCGGTCTATAATTCAAGTACAGTGACATCTCACTTATACGCGTTTCAAGGCACCGACTTAAAATCGCGTATAAATGAGAGTTGCGTATAACTGAGAGGTCTTCTAACTCTTCATCTAAATTATGAGAGACAAAACATTAAAAAACCAAAGAAAATGCGTAATAATATTTTTTTTCATTTAAAAAGAGTAATATTATTTTAAAAAATACTTAAATACAATTTAGTTTCACTGTATTCACCTTCCAGATTTCATTATGTTTTATTCCAAATGAATTTATTCAGAAGCGACTTCTGCAATGTATGCATTCTACTCATCAAAGTTCTTAATATTTTTCTGTCAATTTTATTGGAACTTTGCTATATGCGTGTAAGTTCGGTTTAAAATAAAAGTTTATTAAAATTTATAAGTAAGTGTAAATAAAAGAAGGTAGAACAAGTAAAGTATTGGTTTATAAGTTAGTGCAAAATTTATTAATCAGTGCAAATATTACTTTTCCAAAAATGTCAGTTTCGAGATAGTTTTATATGTTGTCTGAAATAGAACAGAAAAATCTATAATCAAATGTTTAAAAAAAAAAAAACAGAATCGATGAAAATATTTTATTTATTAAAACACAAAGTGCATTTTCAATAATAATAATAATAATTTAAGTAAAGAAATGTATTACAAATTCATGGCACAGAGTATATATTTAAGCACATTCTTAACGAATAACATAAGTCATGAAAACAAAATCTGCCATCTCCTCTCAAGAATGCTTAAAACAATTCCTTATCGAAAAGGAATATTTGAAAAATGTATAGAATACATTTAACAAAATTCATTAAAGACCTATTTTCAGATCGAATCTGTAAATTGCTAAAACATATATATTTCGAACACATTTTGAAATTCCTTTCAGAGATATTTGTTCATTATGGAAATGGAACTGTTTACTTTTTCTTGTAAGCTAATATGCTTCGCATAGCCAATTAGTTTTCCTTTTCTAGAGGACATATATAAAAACATACAAGAAACGTTCCCATCGAACATAAAAACATCTAATTATCTGGTAATAAAAGAAACTAATTAATTTTCCTTTCACAATAGTATAAATTTATTATCCATTAGCGTTAATGGATAAATTTATCAACGCAATATTTTATCTAATGTTCTGATGACAAATCATACATTATTTACAGTGTAAAAATTGTTCTCTGAATATTCCTAATGTATTAACTACCTCATTTGAAGTAAAAGAAAAAATTAAATTAATCATCTACTGTTTTATTGTGTGTAAAATCATCTAAGTGCTTGCTCTTCACACAAGGAAAAGAAAGCCTTTCTATATATCCATACAAAGTGCACAAAAAATTCATGAAGTATTGAGAAGGTACAAAAGGAAACTAAATTAAACGAAAAGACCCAGAAAATAGAAGTATCATAAAGTTCTAGGTTAGAATGTACTAAATCTAATTAAAAAATATTCTTTTTATGCAGACGTTACTTATAATTGAGAATTGCACTGTCCATAGCATACGGTATTCGAGAAAGGGACGTCGTTGTTATGGCACGGTTTTGTCATCACATGTTGGCTAATAGCGTAATACCAGAAGCATCACTGAGGACTTCTGGAGACTGTTCTGTACAAAAGAAACAGTCAATACGCACATGCAGAGAGAATTAGGTAATACACTTATTCTCTGGTAAATCATTTTTGAAGCAAATTCTGCTGAATAACTTGACTGGTCAGCATAGAAATCAGATCTCAATATTACTGTTTGTACCCTATGTGAAATCTACGAGGGTCCGAGAAATATATAAAAAGAATTGCGCAATTCCAGAAGAAGCAGGACCTTATTTCTTCCATCTGTGTCTGGAATGAAATGGTATTTTCAAAACGGCTGTCATTGGGCTCCAAAGATAATAGGCTGTTGAAACAAATTATTTTTGTTTTATTTGATAATAAAAATTGTGTAATTGACACGAGCAGAGCAGTGTATATATACGGTGGCACGAAATCACCTCCACACAGGCTACATCTCGGCTACTGATTGCCCGGAAAATGGGTGCATTTTTTCCGGTCGGATAACACCTCTATCTCCCACGCGTATTTCACGAGATCAAAACCAGCCCCCCCCCCCAACCACACACTTCCCTTCATTGATGACCTGAATAAACGAACACTGTTTTGAATCATAATTTTCATCTCGCTTGCCTTTTATACAATGACAATACAGGGAGAATCTAAACTCTAGGACAAAACTTTAAGAGGTGGTAGGGCATATAATAAGGAATCAGAATCGCATAGCAATATGGGGTCGGCAACATCGTCTTCATGTAGCTATTAATAATCACTTTGGAAAAAGTGCTTAAACATCAGAGCACTTTCCGACCATTGTTCGTCAGAAACTATTGTATTTTTCTCCGAAGACTAAAATTCGTAGTTTAAAAATTCTATTTAATTTCATGGATGAAATGTTTGGAGACGAGCCTATTATTTGTGAAACTTCGTTAAGAAATTAGACGAACACTTCAATACTTTTCACAAAGTGATTATTAACGGGTAAGTGAAAACTGCGTTTTTGACCCCACACTGCCATGTGATTCTGATTCCTTATTGTGTGCTCTATCACCCCTTAAAGTTTTGCCCAAGAGTTTAGATCCACCCTGTATATACTATAATAACCCATATCGAGTATTTAGAGACTGGAGTTGCACTTCGACCTTGATTACAGAATTGGTAAATATACCGAGATATGACAATGTCGATCCCCTGCGTTCACAAAATCAGAAACAAATTCTAAAATTTCTTTCTATCATGCGTTCTCCGCAGACGAATGGCCGAATGGATAAGACACTGAACACTGGGAGACGGCTGAAATGTACGGGGTCCAGAGTTCTGTCCTTTGGTCCAGGGTTCTGACCTCCAGTGCGGCTATATTGATCTAATAGTCATGAGCATTGGGCGGTTTTCTAATGATAACGGGACCTGTATAAAAGTTGAATTTTCTATTTATTTGGATTAAATCTCTAGGAAATTTTAATGGATATCATGAAATTCTGTCCTTTTTTTTTACACAACTTTGTAATTTGCTGTATATGTCTATGATGTATTAGGAATGGGCAACTGACGTCACACGTAAATATCCTAGAGCTCTGAGTGGCAAAACATTGGCCCCTTCAACTAAACAATTGGACAACTTCTGCCGCTCAAACGCGCGCATACATCTTGCACATGCTGTTTGTTTACACTTCTGACCATTCCTAATATACCAGAAATAAAAATCTAGGTTGAGTTTTGGGGACAACCTCCATATTGTTGCAGAACTACTCTGCTTGTTTCCGGGGTTCGTCGTTCTAAAGTCCAGTTGGTGTAGAAAGTTCTAGTAAAAATTCCACTGGCCAGGATGGAACATAACTTTATCGCTTCTAGAACTTCGTAGAACAATCAGCTGTACACAATTCACAAGCACAATCTAACAGTAACGTGTTTTTAACAGTCCGATAAGATCAGAAGCTTTCACAAATGCTGTAATTCTCACATCAAATAAAACATCCACAGGTAAAACTTCAGTGGAAATATTCGAGGGATAACACTAACAGTCCCTCAAGACTCAGCAGTGAAGAATTTACACACAGCACTTAAATTAAAAGCTTCAAAATCGCAGGCGGAAACACCGCTGGATCACACTGAACGGGAGCTACTCTAAACTGCGGATGCTCCACTCTCACTGAATTATCGGGGCTGCGAGCAGCTTCCAGAAAAGTCTATTTCTCGTAGATTCTACATAAAGCGGGAATTTTGATTACGTCATAGAAGAGAAATGTTAGGTTATTATGTGATTTTAGTGCAGCAAAAGCAGCTTTACTGGCCCCATAGGAAAAATCGCGCGAAATGACCAAAATGTCGCCAAGCTTGGCGACTTTCGGCGAAATATCGCCAAATTTAGCGCCAAAAAGAAGTCCCCAAAAGTGAGGAGATCGAGGCCCTAGGACCAATATTTCTCGAGATTTCTAGAAACCCGATAGAAAAGCATAGGGGAAACCAAAACCTCCGTATCTCCGGTTCTAGTTGACGGATTTTGATGCAACAAATAGCAAAATTCAACTATTTGAAACGTAGAATACGAATTTTAAACTATTTTAAGCCCCAGAACAGCGGGTTTCCCCGAAAATTCGTAACATTGCATACGTTTATTAACAAAGTTACTTATTTAATTCTTGCGTTAAATGGCTACATTTTCAAAACTTGAGAACACTTATTATTAGACCGCGGATTATATGCACTTAAAAAGTGACAAAATATGCATCAAAAAATCTAAAAATATGCACTCAAAATCTAAAAGTATGCACCACATAACTGAAGAAATATTCACATATTAAAAGAAAATAAAAACGTATTTACTTGTAAAAGTATTTCCCATCACTTACCTAGCAATTATGACACATTTTTTTCTCTTTGAAACTTCAAAACATCATGAAAGAGAGAATGAGTAATTTTTATTCACAGTCTTAGTGATATGAAATATGAATTGAAACTGCTTTCAGTAATTTTTGTTGCAATGCACAGCTAACTGTTTTTCTAAATTTTCAATAGTGAGGCTTTGTCTTTTATCATCTAAAATCACTTTATATGCTGAAAATGCTCTTTCAACATGAATGTCACTGGACAGTACTTATAATATTTCGCTTTGGATGGTTCTAATTTTTCCGGTAATTCACTCCCCTCACCATTAATAAAATTATTTATTTTATTCACTGCCAAAAATTCTGAATTTTTATTTAAAACAAAATTCAGTTTCTCATTGATTTCTTCTCCTAATGACTCTGGAATCCTACCAACGCATTCCTCTACTTTTACAACTTGACTCATTACATAACTCAGAGGCAGACTTTGTATTCTAATTTTGTGATGTCTGATGTTAAGAAAGAAAAATGTGCATTTCTTCCACAATGAAAAAAAGGAGAAGAATCGACGCAGTCCAAAGCATTAACTACATCTTTTATGGAGTCTTGTCCATCATCCGAAATCCACGTCTTCATCATGGTTGGCATGCTTGCTTTCATTCTAGCCATTTCTGAAATTTTAATATGTAGGCTGACTTAATTTATTAGGTTGTAACGAAAGTTTCCCGCCACCGCAAACATCGTCAGCACACAGTTCGCGTTGGCGTATTTGCTCATATTTTGTCAAACGATTTTTGGCATTTGAAAGAAAGAGGCTTACTTTATAACACTGTGTTGTGAAATCTGTAAAAAATATAGTTATCGTTAAGTATAAGGTGTCCCAAATGGAAATATCACTCTAGAGGTTTAGAACCATCATTTACTTCCATTTGTGTTGCAAAAAGTGAGCTGCATAATATCAACAAATTATGAGTATAGCTTTAAGTACTATTGTTGAATCATGTGACACTGTGCAGGTTTGGTACCGAAAGTTCAAAATCAGTTATCTAAGGAGTTAGAAGTTAGTTTTTCAGGCAGATATGGCGGAAAACTTTCGTTACAACCTGATAAATTGTTGCAAATACACACGAAAAAAATTGAAAGCGTATATGCTATTTTCCTGGGAACCTGAGGTTGTATAAATTTTTCAAAGCGTGGGACTTAAAGCGTTAAAAGAAAAAAAAATACTGAAAGGAAGGTAAAAAAAGTTACAAATTCAAAGCTAAAGAGATTGAAATATGCACCCAACAGAGAAAATGCGTCATTTTGTGCAAAATCAGCAAAAACACCTGAAATATGCAATTGCATATGCAAATATGCGATTGCATATAATCCGCGGTCTGCTTATTATCATACAGTACGTACAAGCACATCTCTGGAAAAAAGCTGATCAGTTTTGACTTTACCATATTCTTCGTTTAAATATCGTTATAATACTGGTGAACGAAAATATTCTTCAAAAGCGTAGAGTCGAAAGACAAATTTGTTTGGTTCCCGGCACATACGTTAACAATTTCATGTTGTTAACACTCTTTTTTTTGTCTTTACGCTCGAAAGAGGTCCTTAAGATGTCAAGTGGCCAAGTCAGATATTGTTTTTTGCCCACTTATTAAAGTATTTCACAAAGTGGGGTTATGTAAGTTTTATATAAGTCTACCAGGAATAGAAATGATATCTTAGTTTATATTTTAAACTAGCTGAAGTACCCGTCCTTGACGGGTTATTGAATGCAAATTTCCAAAAAGCAAGAACTTTCGTCAGCATTGTAGGAGTACACAGAATGGATGTAGTATGTTGCCAAAGTAAAGAAAGCGAAGTTATAATTTTTAAGTATTGTTAAAATATTACAGGTTAGAGAGTAACTAAGTAATATCATTTCATTCGCTTTGGTCGTAATTATGTGATGCGCGAACGAATATTGACGCATATTGAAATAATTTTCGCAAAATCTCAAAATCTAATCAACATTTTTGAAAAATTTTGAAGGCTAGAATTTAAGTTGAGTGACAACCTATCCTGTCACCCAATTTCGTTCCATTCCCTGCAGTCTTTATTTCGTGACGCTGGAACAAAATTTCAGCATTTTAAAACGATTTTCGCAAAATCTCAAAATGTAATCAATATATTTTTAAATTTCAACGCCTATAAATTAAGATTAGCAACTACCTATCCTATCACTAAATTTCGTATCATTCGTATCAGTCGTTATTACGTGATCTTTGAAGAAATATAAGCGTATTTTGAGAGAATTTTCACAAAATCTCAAAATCTAATAAAAATGTTTAAAAAATTGGACACCTATAGTTTATGTTGAGCAACTATCTATCATGTGACCAAATTTCATATCATTTGCTTTAGTCATTATTACTTAATGCGGGAACAAATATTCACTCAGTTTTAAACGATTTTCGCAAAATCTCGAAATCTGATCAATTTTTTTTAGTTAGATGCTTATAGTTTAAGGTGAGTGACCACCTATCATTTCACCAAATATCATTTTTTCACCTTTGCAGTTATTACGTGATGTGCGAACACAAATTTACGCAGTTTGAAATGATTTTCGCAAAATCTCAAAATCTAGTCAAGATTTTTTTTTAATTCGACGCCTATGTTCTAAGTTGAGTGACCACCTATCATGACACCCAATTTCATATCATTCGCTTTAGTCGTTTTTACGTGATGCTTGAACACAAATTTACGCAGTTTGAAAGGATTTTCGCAAAATCTCAAAATCCAATCAAGATTTTTTAAAAATTTGACGCCTATGTTTTAAGTTGAGTGACCGCCTATCATGACACCCAATTTCATATCATTCGCTTCTGTCGTTTTTGCGTGATGCTTGAACACAAATTTACGCAGTTTGAAACGATTTTCGCAAAATCTGAAAATCTAATCAAGATTTTTTAAAAATTCGACGCCTATGTTTTAAGTTGAGTGACCACCTATCATGACACCAAATTTCATATTATTCGCTTCAGTCGTTTTTACGTGATGCTTAAACAAAAAAAGCGTCACAGACAGAATGACAGAATGACAGAATGACAGACAGACAAACTTTTTTTTGAGGGTCGCATCGGATTCCCGGGTGCTTGAAACGGATAGAAATCGCAAAATTTTTGAATTCCAAGAAATGTACAGACAAAAGTCTAATTTTATTTATATAGATATTTGAAACTAAGTTTATAATTTTGCCAAACCTACCAGTTTTTTATTCAAGGAGAAGAAAGATTTAAAAGTTTTCCCAACTAGTTTTAAAAATATTTCCATGTTACCACAGTTAAAAAATGAAATTTTGCTTTTCTTTTCTTAAAAAATAGGTTAATCATGTTCTTCATTTAATTACACTGAAAAAAATGTTTTGGTGGTTCAACAAATTTTGGTTGACTCTATTTCCAAAAAATATTTTTGTTGGATAAATAAAATTTTTGTTAATTCAACGAAATAGTTTGTTGATTTTACAAAATTATTCCGTTGAAATAGCGCTAATCCATTTTTTACTGTATCAACCAAATTTTTGTTCAATTCAACAAAACAATTTTTTCCGTGTAGAATTTTGCGAAATCTTAGAAACAGAAAGGGATTTACAGTTTAGTTATAAAATATTTTACCTAGTCTGAAAAGGGTTCCTAGGTTCCTAATTTTGCTAAGTTTGGAAAGTGGGGTTAGTTCCGCTAACATTGGAACAGAATGTTCCAATGTTAGCGGTGGAGGTGGGAGATTCCTCTCCTTCTATCAAAGGCCATGGTCAATAGCCCCACTGGTTGAAGAGCTATTCATGTATAAATTTGTTTGTAACGCGTGAAGCACCCTGTGTATAATAGGGATGTAACGAATATTCGGCCACTATTCGGTATTTGGCCTATTCGGCTGTTTTGCCCAATATTCGGTGAGCCGAATATTCAGTTGGCCGTACATTCGGTAAGCTGAATACTGAACAGATGTTCGGTCGAATAGTTGTGGCCGAATATTACTACATATTTAGCTGAGTAATTTCAGAACAAAGAGAAAAAATATTTTTAATATGTATTTTTAAGTGCATTTACAAATAATATTGCTTAGTTATACTTCAATATGTTATTTTCATATTATAAAATATCCTAAGTACTTTAATTTTAAGCTGAATGAAACATAATCTAATGTATTTAATATTACAGAAATGCAGACTTTTCTACTTGGCGACACTCCTTGACTTGTTTTTCTACCTTCTTTATGGGTAGGAGGAATCTTTTTAGATACTCAATTACAAACATAATTTTGAAAAGCTGCTACATAAGTTTTTCGAGAGGCTGTAAAACCCAAAGCATGACGTGATTAGTTAGGAGATTAGTCACATGTACCATAGTATATTTACTAAATTATGAATACCTCAAAATATAATTATGCAGCTATTAATATTTACTTTGTAAAAGATATTTTATCATGATTAAGATATTTTTGTTTGACAGATAATGTACTGCTGTGTGTTTTGAAGTAGCTACAAATGATATAAAATGGATTTTAATTAATCTTTGTTTAGTATTTAATTACAAATTTGAAAAGTGGCATATTGTTTCAACTGAAATGAAATTTTTAAAAATTTAATATTCGGCTATTAGGCCAAATCACTATTCGTTACATCTCTAGTATATACTGTGTTTGTTTTCAAAAATATGTTTGAATAAGTTCTATAAGAACGTGAGTAATAAATACATAAAAAATATAAACTTCGTGCCAGAAAATAAACATACCAAACTAATTCAGATACGCCATTCAAAATTCATGGAAGTGTAATAATTGCTTCTATTAAATACCGCATTTAAAAAGGTTTATTATTATATCCGAAGCATACTCATTACTTATGCCATTCACTGATATATTCTCTGCAACTGGGAAACTCTTTAAAACTGCAATTTACTAGCAAAACAGAAAAACTGTGTTCGGAATAAATGAATAAAACATGCCTCGGCTGTGTGTTATTCGAGCAAACATTTTGCAAATTGCACATTAAGTTTTTAACCACAGTACCCAGATATTGATTGGCTTTTCAGACGGTAAACCTAGTCTCCATTAACAAAATGGTTTGTGTGTAAAATGCTTTAGTGTATACACGGCAAGATCTTTTAATAACTAATAAAGAAATAAATGGCTTCGGAAGAAATGGCAAGTAACACTATCACAGAAGCTGAAAAATGGTTTACAGATTACGTCCATTAAAAGTTGTGAAGAAAATATGTAATGTTTGAAATTTGTCTTGATTAATGAATCAGAAAGTTCCTGATTATATCATTTGAAAGAATGGTGTTGATTTTAACTCAGGTGTAAAAATTAGTTTTTATGCCAATGATTCACAAAATATATTTATATATATAAATGGGATCCGGTACTCGAAATTTGTGAATCTAGATCAATTTATTTAATCAGTGGTGAGCGATAAAAAATTCATGTCAAAGAGAATTTTTTCATTAAAAAATAAAAAAAAGCCTCAAAATTAAATAAAATGCTATCGGTAAAATAAGACAGTCTTATAAGCATTTCTTCCTGAATGGATATTAAAATTTTCAGAAGAAGCAAAACACATAAATTGTCTATTCATAAATAAATGAATGTACATAATTTTATTAGTAAATCGTTTTAATTTGATGAATTGTGTTTGTATGAATGAAAGACTTTCAACAAACACAGATTAAAATGTTAAATTATATAAAATGTTAGCAATGAAATAGAATATTGTTGTAAACACTCCTGAAAGTACTTTTAAAATTTTTAGAAGAAGCATAACACACATTAATTGTTCATGCATAAATAAATGAATTTGCATAATTTTATTACCGCGTTTACTCTCGTAGTAGTTGCACTTTTTTACCAATTTTTCATGATGAAAGTTTAGGTGCGATTATTATGCGGAGAAAATTTACTACATAATATTGTAACTCTAAAACTATTTTTTCTGCTTCAAAACGGGGTGCGACTATCATGCGCGGACGACTATTAAGTGAATAAACACAGTAGTAAAACATTTTAATTCGATGGATGCTAATTGTATGAATGAGACATCTTTAACGAATAAAGATTAAAATGTTGTATTGCCTTTACTTCCTTTATCTACTTTAGGTAGTACTGGAAAAGTCAAAATAAATGAGTTAAAATAAATAACTATAAATAAGTAGAATGATGTAATCATTATTTTTTTTTTTTTGTAACAAGTATTGAAATCAAAAATAGTAGAAATAAGAAATAATAATTAGGAAGCCGTTTTCTAATTAGAAAACGTACTGGCTACGTGCGAAGAGAATTATCATTTCCGTGTAAATAATATGTATCTTTGTAGTGAAATTAGAACGCATTTTTTGTGAAAATGTCGAATTTGTTATTTAAAAAATAAGAAATATTTCTAAACGACAGTTTAGATCTTAACACACTTCTCGCCGGCCACATGTAAATATGTTTTACTCGACCGACTTTATAGAGCGCAGTGTGTGAAAAAATTCGCCCTCAAAATGAAAATATGCCCACAGTGAATATCGTCGAATAATTTGTTCGACGATATCAATAATGAACATCCGAAATTAACTAAATTGAGATCAGTTTCTTTACATAAAAAATAGGAAATGTTGAAAAACAAGAATTCATGCTGTACATTCCAAGAGTACAAAGATAATATATTGGTTTTAGGAGCAAAGATGAAGCTACATTCAGGGTAGGCGGAGATGTCATCCCAATTTCGGTTACTTTTTGCACAGATCACGGCGTGGCTTACAGTGTGTTAATATTCAAAGTACAGTGAAACCTCTCCGAGCGGCCACCCCTGTATAGCGGTCAGTCCTCTAAACGGCCAATTTTTCATGACACGGATTTTTTGGCTCATAGACTTAATGTTAAAATAACCTCTATCAGCGGCCACCCGACCCCCCTCTAAATGGACACCGAGTGGGATCGCCCATCTCATTTTTCGGGAAATTCTACTCATTCCATGCTTTAATTTTGAGCGAAAAAACTCAAGGTCAGGTTTATGGTCGAATATAGGTCCCAGGAATAACTGGAATTGAATCTGTTATCTCTTTTTATTCTCCCCACACCCTTAAGAAGGGGAATCCCTTGGAATATCAGGTGTTGAAGTTGGCCTACAAATGAATTTTTGCCCCTTTCAAGTGCTAATTCCGCGCCTGACGAGGAATTTCCCGATGTTTGTAATGGCGAGCAAGCTAAACTTTTAACACAAGAGACTTTAGGGCAAACCGATGAAATTATCGAAGATTCCGGAGCGGTTACAAACTAACCGGTTAGAAGTCTATTTTTTAAAGTAAAAAAACAAACTAGAAAAAACGGTTGTTTCAGAGAAAAGTGAAAACTTAAAATAGACACAAATTGTATAATTTTTTTTTAATGTAAGAAACCATTAAATAAAGTACTATTTTCTCTTTAGATAAATTTTATATTTCATTTTAAATAAGGAATATGTGCCAAACTTGTTTATATTACGCATTATAGCAATTATCTTATAATAGTAAATAAAAGCCTTGAGAGCGGCCACCCCTTCTGAGCGGCCAAATATTCTTGGTACGGTGTGGTGGCCGCTCAGAGAGGTTTGCTTACATAACATTTTTAGAAGGGCTGTAATGCAGAGGCGGACCTACGTTCAAGAGCAGGCATCCGTGAAAGTGTTACTATGAAGATTTCAAGTGTCTTTAACTTTTTTTTGTCTGTAGTAGCGATATTGTAAAACTTTTTGTAGATACTTTAAAAATAGTTGCTATGTTTATCAAATTTTAGTGATATTTCATCTATTGTACAGCTTCGATACTTTTTGATGTGAATACGCCTTTAAATTTGCTTCCATAATGGGAGACAATTCAGAAAACTGCTGATAACAGAATCGGGGGGGGGGGGAATACAGTTTCACGTTGCATCTAAATATCTATCATCTACATCCAAAATTTAATTAAACCACTCGATAGCTAACTGATGAAAGAATCCTTTACTTTGAGTGAAGACTGTGACGCATCACTTGCGGGAGAGCACTGTCATTTCGAAGTCGTTTCGCTGAGTCACATAAAGTCCGTTTAGAAGAAATTTTGACTTCGAGAAGCTAAAACTTTCGTTTTTGTTTCACTCGTCAGCTCTCGTCAAAATCTATTGATTGGTCCTATAAAATATTAGTGTGAAATAGTTATAGTGAATACATACTATAGTGCTAAGGTAAAAAATTAAACTAAATAATGGAATAACATATTTTAATGTTTTACTTTAGTTTTTTTTTTACTTTATATTTTATTTTTTATTTTATACTTGCCGAAAAACCAAATCAAAACACTGAGAACAATTAATGTTGGAAAGGGCTTCGCAACAGCAGTTCCGTGATATCCGTAAAATACCATATGACAGAGTGAAGTGGTGACGGGAACATAAAAGAATGACAGCGTCCGAGAGAATAAACGACAGCGCCAGGACATCTGCAGCGCGGGAGCCCGAGTCTATGCAACAAACTTGCACAGTCTATGCCCAAATCTATGCAAGTGGATGATTTAATCGCTTCTATATCAACGCCGGACCTTATAGACATGGATCGTGTGCGATCGCTGATTATGAAGACACATTGGGCAGCAGCTAGTGCACATTTCACTACTACGTTTGTCGGCAATCCATTCGGACATAAGTGTGACGTGGATGACCGTCTATGGTTTCTGCGCTTATTGAAGCCACCAAAGGAAAAACACTTACCGTGTCTTAGTAATACTTTCCCAGAAGAGGCAGTCGCTGACTTTATACGCTGATACGTGTAGGATATGACAAGATTGAACCAAAGTGCCCAAGTTGTCACGTTCCAACGGATTTGTGTATCCATCAGAGCAAGATGGGTCGCCCGTTTTAGATCTGATCAATGCACATCTAGTACCACCGCTTCTGCCATTCATGCAGATACATTGGTTGCATTACGACGGCAGATACAACATCCCCAGAGAAGTGTTCATTAATCGATGGGTTCATTAATGAACCCATCGATGTCTGTACAATGGTGCGACGCTACCTCGTCAATTGGACGATGATAAGGCGTTTAATGTCAACATTAAAAAGAATATGATGAAAGAAAATCTACGTTTCTGAACGGCTTGGTTAAAAAAGTCAGTGGTAAAAACTTTTTTTACTTGGTCAACTATTCTATAAGCATTACACGACTCAGACATCACAGTAACTGGGATTCGTTTAATGCTGACATAGTAACCAGTTGTGTGGCAGCCAACAATGTGACTGACGATCCGATCAAGTATCTATAGTGCGCTAGCGGAGCACCGGAGTCGGAGGTTCCACTTGCAAGACAACACCAGGCCTACCGACCGGATTTTTGGGCCCCAGGGCAGGTATTTACGACGGGGCCCCTCGCCCTAAAAAAAATCGTCCCTTTTTTTCCAGAAAAGTTTTTTAAACACTTTGTGCACATTAAATTTACCGTAGGCCACACAACCTTGTACATGGATAAAACTTCCATAAAAAAAGATTGCAAGTATTTTATCAGAACTGTTTTAAAGTAAAATGCATATAATTCTGAAATTATTTCTTAATGTATACAGAGGATCACTTGATTCAATTAAATTTATGACTCTTTTAAATGTTGAGTACTCGTTATTTGAAAACTAAAGCAGAGTTATAAAATTCGTAGTAAGTGAATAAAGCAAAAAGAAAAACGTTAGCAAACACCAATGAAAACAATTTCCGCTGACCGATTTAACATGTATGACTTAAAAAAGTCAATATGACTAAGTATGACTTAAAAACAGTAAGCATGACTTAAAAACATCAGTAACACCAATGAAAAACGTTAGCAAACACCAATGAAAACAATTTCCGCTGACCGATTTAAAAAGTATGACATAAAAAAGTCAATATGATTAAGTATGACTTGAAAACAAAGTATGACTTAAAAACATAAGTACGAGAGTGCATTCTCGCACTGATGATGGTAGTCATATTTACCGCAACCAGTTTGCGGTATTAAATCTCATTAATGTTTTCTAACCTTGTTTTTGCTGTGTTAGAGCAGAGTAACCTTCTTTATCAAAGTTTATGAGAGACACAAATATTTCATTTTCCCTTGGGATTTGTACGCTAAAAATTCATAACATACGTCCTCCAAGCCCGCCCCCTTCTAAGGCCCGAGGCAATTGTCCCCCCTATCCTCCCTCTCGGTGGGCCTGGCAGCACACTTTGCTGTAGAATGAGGAAAATTGTCTTGACACGGCTCCAAGGCAGCATTTAACGCCGTTGAGAATTATTTACGACGTGTATGCCGAAGAACTATCGTTTCCTGCGATATACAACGGTACCGGCAGGCAGTTTAACTTGGATGTGTGCGTTACCTCGTTCATAACTACAACAAGCGAGATATGAATAAGCGACAGAAACAGTTTTACGCTCGAACACAATTTTTACGTGGCCATGAAAATTATGCTGCTGCTTATCGTTGAAGCAATATACAGTATGTTCGATGAATACGACAGACTGCTAATATCACATCAATTGTAAAATGCTGGAAAGTCGAACGTTCGTCGCTAAATGCGTGGATTAGAACCTTGCATTTCTGTCTCCTAGTAAAAGTAACAGTCAATGGCATCTTCAGATTTATATCGGGATATGTGCACGCACATCCATCCAGACATAGCATTAACAGAAGTTAAAGATTGTAAGCATATCCCGCAGTGGTCTGGGCGCTAAACTTCGTTCCCATAAGAACACAGAAAGTGATGCAGCATCCGGCTTAGCAAGTGCTAGGTAGGATCAACTCCCTCTCGGCTCGACTGTTTTGGGACCGTGCACGCTAATGGGTGCACGTAAAATCTGTCGTCTCCCCAGGTCAAAAACTGACGATCAGACAGTTACTTGTAAATGTTTCATTGGATCGATAAACGGTTTCATTTTCCTACTTATAAAATGCTCGATACCAATGGAATAAGTAACAAGATTGCTAAAATCAGAAGCGTAACACGTGGTACAACAAAGGTATAACAAAGGTATAACAAAGTATAATCTCCGGTCACGTATAGGTACAATTTCCTGGTACTAAGAATACAGCACTAGACGGAAAAAAGTTCTGCCCTCATAATGGAAATTAACGTCCGCGGTGGAATTATTTGTTTCACAAAATCAGCAATAAACGTTCGAAATTAAATAAAGTGAGAGCATTTTATTCGCATAAAAAACACGAAATGTAGAAAAACAACAATTCAAGCAATGCATTCCACTAGCACAAAGTATGTATGTATGTATAGAGGCGTAGTCAAGGGGGGGGGGGTTAGGGGGGTCATAACCCCCCCATGAGAAATTTTTTGCCACACAAAATGTATATACTTCACTACATTATCACACATATGTATACATATATATGAGTTGCAGTAGTCGTAACCTCCCCCCATGAAAATTTCTGGCTACGCCCCTGATGTATATATATATATATGAAATAGGCGGCCAGCGGAACACCGCATTGAGCCCCAAGCTAGACGAGCTCTTGATTTCGTTAAGTCTTGGCTCTTTGAGATATGACCGGGAGCCGCTTTTTAGTTTTGTAGTCTGGTCGGAGCTTCACGATAGTCCTCGGAGGGAGCTCAGGGGCAGCCCAAATCCTTGTGACTGTGGCTGTCGACATAAATTAATCCACACTTCTGATTAGAACATATTTTTATTTTAAGAATTTTTCACAGAGATTTGCATGGCATCAGAAGCCACAAAATGTGCGCTCTCTCGACAGTGTTTACGCTTTTATTACCTGAGGTCGCATGATTTATAAGCTATTTACATGTTTCAAAAGCGGTGCATTTATCGGCAATTAAAATGCCAGGGTCTCATAGCCCCTGAAAATGCTTGAGAGCTCTAGTGACTATGGGAGGAGAGAACGAGGGAGTTATCAAATGCCTTTTATTAAATGTAGATTCCGTGACAAATCTTTTGTTGGAAAACGAATGCTGTTTCATCACTATAGAATTTTGAAGGAAGCTAATAGAAAACTTGAATTTTGAGAATATATCTATAGATTTATTAGGAACATAGGAGCAGAGGTACAGCTACATTCAAGGTAGGTGGAGATTTAACCTCAATTCTCGTTACTCTTGCATTAAGTTGCTGAACAAAGTGTGCTAATAAATAAAGATTTTAAACAAAAACCTTTATCACACTAATCTCTTGAGAAATACCTCTTTCAAACGTTAATAATCTTATATTCTAGGGAAATGCCTACAATAATAAAGTGCATATTAAAAGTTCGCCTTGATGTAGAGCATTTTTTATTGTGTGACACAAAGAAAATACTTTTAAAAAACTTTATTTTCAAAGATCTTTTAGCACTAGAATTTAAAATATTTTAGAAGACCTGATGTAAATAAATATTTTAAAACTGAACGTCTATTTTATGTAATTAAGTTGAAGAAGAAGAGAGGGCAAAAATGTTTACATGTAGATAAACATAGAATTTTGTATTGAAAAACGGGTGCCATTGAAACTGAATTAACTTTATAAGTTTGATGCAATGCGCCTAATAAAGACAAATATAATACTTACATACAGAGTACCTCGATTCAAAAAGTATACCCAAAATTTTAATAAAATGTTGCATAACTATGTATATAATTAAATAAATTCACAGGAAATTCAATTAATAGAAGCTTTGCTTGAGAAATATAGTCCTTTGTTAATAAATATTCATCAATTTCAAGTTGAATTAACAAATATTTCAGAAACCTAATAAGATTTACATAAAACACACAAATAAGTAATATATCGAAAATTATAGCCGGAGAGTTAAAATAGAGAATAATAAAACATATTAACAACACGGTACAGCAATCAGCTGTGAAAATATTAGCAAATTCCGAGAGTATGAAATACGTAAAACATGACGTATAAACAACATCTAAATTAAATAACTAAAAACCAAGAAATAAGTAACGGGGGGGGGGATTATATTCATGAACTAGCTGAAGTACCCGTTCTTCGCACGGGAATGAATGGACTTTTTGATATTACGATTTGTGGTGATTACTATTCATTGTAATAAACAGATATAGCAAAATGGATATCGCGTTATATTGTGTTCAATAATCATGCATACCGAATTTCAAGGCAATCGTTTGTACGGTGCAGAAGGCGATGCGACGTAGCGCAATCTAGTGGCGAGTTTTAGCAAAACGGATACGGCGAAAATATTCTTCGCATTCAGATATCGATGTATACGAATTTTCATGACGATCGGCTGAATAGTCCTGAAGTTCATGTGTGGACGCAACATCGAGTGGCAAGTTATAGGAAAATGGATAGCGCCAAACTCATCCCCGTGTTCAAATATCTATGTATACCTATTTTCATAGCGATCAGTTACCATCTAGTGGTCAGTTAACCATCTAGTGATTAATTAAAGTAATGATTTGTGGCGAGTTGTAGCAAAATAGATAACGCCAAAATATTCTCATTGTTGAAATAGCTATGTATACTGATTTTCATAGCGACCGTTTGAATGGTCAGGAATTTGGCCTGCTGCAGGGTCATCTAGTGCCGAGTTAAAACAATAATGCATTGCAGTGCCATCTAATGGTGAGTAACATCAAAAGGAACACAGTTAGAATATATTCTTTGTGCTCAAATGTGTAAGTATAAAAAATTTTATGCCGATCAGTCGAACGGTATAGAGGTTGATGCGTTGCAGTGCCATTTAGCGGCAAGTTACAGCAAAATGGATAGTGAAAAATATTCTCCGTGTTCTAATATCCGCGTGTACCAAATTTCATCGAAATGGGTTGGACGATATTCGCATAGCAAACGGCTAAACGGAATAGAATTCGACGTTCTGCTGCACCACCTAGTGGCAAGTTAGAGGAAAACGGATAGCATAAAAACCTTCTCCATGATAAAAGACTTAGGTGAACCAAATTTCATGGTGATCGGTGAAACGGTGCTGAGTTTTTCAACCTCCTACACACATACCAACATTCATTTTTATCTATAACCAGTCTTATTATATATACCAGTCTCAAGTAAAATCCAGTTTCAAATCTAAGCCTCGCCAAAGTGCCAGCATACGCCATTTTGCAAGAGTTTTTTCAGGAATCATTCGAAGCATTGACTTAGCAGCAATCAAAATGGGAAATGTTTGAATGTGATTAAACAAAATTAAAATTGATATTTCTAACATCCTTTTTTCTGGATGTAATTAGAAAGGATTAGAAATCTGGATTAGAAATAGATGCAATAAAGCTGCTCAGAAAAATGCACAATTCCAACTGAATGAAAATTTCAAAAACTTATAAGCAGGTGTATTCATAACCCAAATAGCAGACTATTAAATTACGATAAATAGCGCCAAGCGTTAGAATCCTCCTCAAAATCGCACATCAACCCCTTTTATTTTTCGCCCAATTAAAAAGTTGCACATTTATTTTCGGAAAATTTCCAAATTCTATTTTTCTTTTGACTATAAATCATTTCATTCCCGCTCTGATTTCACATGCACACGATATTTTAATTTAAAAACAACCTTACAAATAATCTAGTCAAAATAAAAAAAAATCGTTATTCTTTTATTTTTACTTCAAGAGTCTGAATCATTTAATGAACTGCCGAATGTGGCAACCTAGATAAGCTTAATTGTCGCTTAATGCACTGTGGGGTTACAATTACGAAATGGCGGAAAGCAAAAATTAGATTTTTGCGATACGTTTTTATCGATATTTCCTAAAATAGTTCGAATTTTGAAAAAATCGCTTCGAGGTGTGTCGGGACATGTCATGGAGAATTTCCGTTCAAAAATTGGTAGGTCTACGATCACCCGTTTGCGAGCTACGCGAGACACAGACAAACAAACAGTTTACACACATTGTTTTATTAATATAGATACCAGTTTCAAATCTAAGCCTCGCCAAAGTGCCAATATACGCCATTTTGCAAGAGTTTTTTCAGGGAATCATTCGAAGCATTGACTTATCAGCAATCAAAATGGGAAATGGTTCGACCGCCAGGCATTTTTTTGAAAAGTGGAATCCCTTAATACAGCCTCATTTTTTAAATTATAAACTATAACATGTTTTATTCATCGTTACTCCGATGTACTATATGCGAAGATTTCAATTATCTGAAATTTGGCGGTATTCCCCCAACTAAAATCAATGCACTCAATTGGCGAGAAAGCTGAAGATAGATCGCTTGAAATCCCTTAATAACTGCATTATTTCCGCACGGATCATTAAAATTTAACGCTGTATTCTAATAAAACCTTTGCACTTGTTTTCAAAAATCCGTTTCCTTAAGCTCTCAGTAAATTGCGCCAAGCCGAAACAGTGCAAACCGCTAGAACTCACTTTTTCGGTATTTGAGCCATTTTATTTTTTCGCCAAACTAAAAAATTTTAACATATTAGCCTCGGAAATCTTCAATTCTTATTGTTTTGCGTATAAAACATTTCATTCCTGCTACGATTTCCCATGCACACGATATTATAATTTTAAAAAAATAACCTTACGAATATAAACTAACAAAAAAAAAATCATTATTATTCTTTTATTTTTACTTTGAGAATTTAAAACATTTTATTCGGCAAAATCGCCACACATGGCAACCACGATCCTTATTTCACACTTTTTTCACTACAGGGGTTACAATTACGGAAAGCTTTTTGCGTGGAGAACATAAAAAATCTCTTAAATTCTGGGAACGGGTGGACTTTCAAAGTTTTAAAGTGGACTATCATTTATTCTATATTATTTTACATATCTGCGCAAAATTTCAGGCTGATAGGTCCATTTTTGTGGATTTGTATACGAATCAAATCCACAAACAAACAAATAAACAAACAAACAAACAAACAAACAAACAAACAAACAAACAGAATTTCATTTTTATTTATAAGGATGAACCAAAACAAGCAAATATTGAAAAAGTTAAAGCGGCAGACGAATGTTCAGCTAGTATAATTTTAATAATATTAGTGGCACAACTTACATGCGTTAAAGCTGCATATGTTAAATTAGCTAACTGTTATATTTCTTGATATATACTTTGTTCGCAGACATATATAAAGACGGCGAAGGTGTTCAGAGAGTCTGGATACCCCCTTTAGTCTGCAACGCTCAAAAGCTAATTATAGCCAAATATTCACCTTTTCAATACATCGACCTAAATAGTCTACGGTAAAAATTATTTAAATTTTATATAAAATTTGAAAACTTTATTAAAAAATTATATTAATTTTGTAAATTTTATATATAATTCACTACACAAGAAACTTAATTTACTATAAAGAATTAAAAAAGTTTAGTGCTATTGAAAATTTTTACCAGATATATTTAGTAAAATTTACAGTCAATCAAATTTTATAGTAAGAATGGACCTCCTTCCATAGGAAAGCCATAAATTTCACTAAAGTGGAAAATACACTGATGATCCAAAATATTATGATCACCTCCCAACATTTTTCAATGATCTCGTCTGGATGACATGGAGAGCACGTGATTTAGTGGGAATGATATATAACTGTTGCTGGAGAAGGTAAGGAATCAGTCTTGCACTTACGTTTGCGAGTGATGAGCAAAGGCAGTCGATTTAAGTGAATTATGATAGAGGACAGATTGTAATGGCCCGAAGACTCGGAACCCGAAAACTGGACGACTGGTCGGTTGCTCACGATCTGCCGTTGTTGTTGTGTGTGTATATATATGATAATTGTTTATCACGATAAACGATTTCCATGATTCCTTTTTTTTTTTTTGGAAAGCGAATAGCTTAGGGATCGTCTCCTTTTAATTTGGTCTCGTTCTTATACTATTACCATTTAGAAAATCGGAAAAAATCCATGTTTTTTAGCCACTGCCTAGTGGGATGCGGGTGGCGCCTGTATGCAAAAAAATTGCCAGTGTTGGGCACTACTGGTCAATTATCACCAATAAGTTTCCAAAACTGTCCCGCAGTGGCTTAGTCGCTATGCTCCGTTCTCATGATAACACGGAAAGTGAAGCAGCACCGACTTGGCCAGTGCTTGGGAGGGTGAATACTTCTTTCGTTTGGACTGCTGTGGAACCGTGTGTGCTGAAGGGAGCTGGTGCATGTAAAATCTCTCGTGGCTCCAATGTCCTCCATGTTCAAACGATACCTCTGGAGGTGCCTATCCAGGTGCTAGGCCTCTCATCTGGAATTCATTCAAAATTAGGAGACCACTCATAAGGGAAACGTTGTTGTGCCTAATAGACACCCCTATAATGAAATGACCTACATTTGCGGCCCTTATAGCAGTCACGCCTACAGTAGGCCGTTGACTATAATACCCCGTGAAAGCATTTTATTTAAATACTTTTCAGATATCACAAGTTATACATTCAACCAATGGTCCATTCATTACCACTCTCTCCCCTACTTTTGAAGGCGTTCTTTCTCCTTTGAGGGCGGGTTAAAACAGTATATTTGTTAATACATACTTAAATTCTTGATTTTTTTTTTAAATTAGATAAAAAATATGGTATTTTCTGAATCACTCGTTTAATGTCAGTTCCTGTATAAACTAAATTTTGTCAAATACAAGTGATTTTTCAATTAAATTTGAAATTTTGGACAGCATACTTTCAATTTATTACTCTTTTTGCTGTTGTTGTTGTAGTTTTGTTTAGTTTCTACCATAAAACGGACGATAGTTACAAATGAAAATATTTTCGTCTTTTTCCTGCTGCGTAATTTTTTTTTTTAAACTTGTAGGTACGGACAATCTTTAAACATCCGTATTACCGTTAGCTTAAACTAATGAAAGTAAAAATATTTTCCTCTTTTATTATTCTGTTTTCGTTTCAGTATTTTGCCTCCAAAATTTCCTTCCCCACCCCTCAACCTCATAGTTCAAAGCCTAAACTTTGTACGTGCAACAAAATTATTCTTTTTCGAAATATTTTTTATGGATACTTCATTAAAATAAGTAAAAAATTCATTATAAGTAGAGTAACGTTGCTTTCTTTTAAAGTGCTCATGTGAAAGAGAATAAAATAGAAGAAAAACGTGCTCGCGAGTATAAAATATATGAAGAATTAAAACTGGAGAGCAATATTCGAAGGTCTTCATTTTTTTTTAAACTGAATAAACTTCGAATAAATATAAGAAGTTTCCATGCAAACAATATTTTAATAAAAGAATGTACATCATATTTCAAATATCGACGAAGTATGTTCATTTACTTTATACTTTTTCATCTTCCTACTCTGTTATGAAACAACTTGAAAACAGTGATGAAAATAAAGTACTCCAGATATAATCTTGTCCATTCTGCCGAAAGAAAAAGTAAATTAATTTTGTGTTCTGAAAAAGAAAAAATGCTATGGTGTTCTTACATAAATTGAAAATATTTTTTAAATTAAAATTGTTCTAAAATAACAAATTTTTCAAATAAGTAGCAGTTCAAGGTCTATGCTAAATCTCGATCATTTTAAATTTCATGCATGTTTTTTAGATGATAACTTTTCTTGTACATTTAAGGGGGCTTACATAAATTACGCTTCTTGGTTTTTGTGACATTTGTGGGTTTGGTATTTTTTTTTTTTTTTTGAATGATTAAAAAAAAAACTTTTTTAAAATTCTGGTTGCTTAAGTTTTTCCGATGCATTCATTATTTAAAGGTAAATTTGTTGTAAAGCTATTACTTTTAATTTAATACACTTAGAATATATTAAGGTAAGTCTTTCTTAAGGGTAAAAAGTACAGAATATCCTTAATTAATAATTCAATAAATATATGCTAAAATCATTCAGATATATGGAGATGATTTTTATTGGGTATTTCATATTATGTGATACCCATCAACATGAACATTAGGTACTCTGAGAGCAGAAAATTTGTTCCTGATTTTCGTCATTGTAAACTGAGTTTTAATGAGAGACCGGACGAGACGGAGGTTGCTGTGAGAGATGAGAGAGGTCCTATAAACACTTGTAAAGAAAATCGTCAAATATAAATTTCAGTATAAATGGTATATACAGTAACTAAAGGTAACAAAGATCAGACAGTTATCATTGAAATATCGCCTCACCATGGCACAGTGGTTGTGCCACGTGAAAATGGTAGACGGCCGAAATGTGAAGGTCCCGGGTTCGGGTCCCATCATGCGGCTGTCGATCTAACGGTCTGGAGTTTTGGTAGGTTTTCTCCATATGTAACGTGAATACGCGTAAGAACCCCTTAGAAAGTCCTCCTACCAAGGCACCCCCTATCCTAGGCAGATACCCCGCGTGCAGGTTTGCCTTAACCAACACAATACATCATTGAAATATCGCCTTTGGTCTTTTACAATCTTTATAAGAACACTTAACAACAAACTGATATTAAATGATTTTTTAATAAACTTTTAGACGTATATTCTCAAAATTTTTTATTCATTTATTTATTACAAATTTTTTAGTTACTCGAAATTTGAGTTCGGAATCTAAAAACTTCGTTTTTTAAAAAGAAAAGGTACTATAAAACTTTAAATTATTTTTTTGAAAAGTAAGCTATACTCCCCTGCAGTTTCCAATAGCTGATATATTAACATTTTTGTAGTAAATTCCAAATGCAAGTTCAATAGCCTAGAGAAAACTCATACATTTTTTCCTAAATTTGTGTCCGAGAAAAATTCACAATTCTTATAGATGCAGATTCATTGTGAAACAATCTCAGTGACACTAACATTGTGCGAAAGCATGAAGAAAACATTAGACTTTCATCCTTTTACACCACTAAAAATACCTAAGTGAAAGTAAAGTTTAATAGTTTTATCACGGAGAGTATGTCCCCCAAATATAACGCAACCTATTGTACAGAGCTCAGTGAGCCAGTTGTCTATGTTTAGTTTTTCTGTGGTCCGTTTCATTTGGTATAGTCAAGGACCTGGCTACAGTTCTGTGGGAAAGTTTGAGTATGGATATTTTTTTTTTCAGGAATTATTAGTAGGAGTCTTAGTAAGCATTTTGCGCTTGGGTGGACATCCGCCACCTGATACATTTTCCGGCTATGACATCATCAAGATGGGGGCTGCTCCGATCTCAGAACTGCTCATATCTAAGTTAATGCTTGTCCGATTTGGATGAAATTGCACTTTTTTATATTAATTTACGCTTTTCGTATTAAATAACGTATGTAATAATGTATAATTAAGACAGTGTGTAATTTTCAGGCATTAACCAGTTCACAGTTCTGTTCAAGCGTCGCTTAGAAACGTCGTCAGGTGGCTTAGTTTTCTGTTCGTATAAACTGATATGCCCATATTTTTTGTTTGTTCAATTTGTAATTTTTCTAATATATGGCTTTAGTAGTCTTATAAAGATAAGATTGCAAAACCAGTATAAGCCGTGAAGTATTTTGGTGCTTTAATTGTTAACATGAAGTATTTTTGGTTGAAGTTGTAGTTAGTTAATGGTTTAATTTAGCATGAAGTAATTCAATTAAGGAATTAATTTGACCAGATCGTTAGTGGTAGTACAATATCCGCAATAATCCAAAATCCTACCTTTGGAAAATCCATAAAACATACGCTCCTAAAATAAAATTTTTCTTCTAAAGATTCCTGAAACAAGTTACAGATACCGGCAAAAATAATTAAAGAAACAGATTTTAAAACATTTTCTTTCAATAATTAATTCTTGACTTCCGAATATACAATATATTTTAACAATTTAATCTTTCTATTTTTTACTTTTTAACATACTTAATACTTGGAGCTGCGACATAACTTTTTTTCAATATTAAACAATATCAACTTGAGAGATAGAGTGATAACGGGGAGATATAGTGCGGCCCCACCTTTTATTCTGTCCTCGTGTGAGGGCCCTTGTCACACTACAAGCCGGTTTTAGGGTTAGGTTTTAATGCTTGCAGAAAAGACACGAATTTCGTTTGTATTTTCTTTTGTTTTTTAGATTATCCAGACTTTTCACAGACCTTATAAAATTTGTTGAACAAGGACGTCAAACATTAGAACAGTTTTTGTACTGGGATAATTTCCTTAAATTGCTCCAGCTTCTAAAAATTTGTTTCATTCCGACTGACAAGGTCTCTGGGAATTGCATCTAGATACAGTACAGAAAGTTTTACCTGTGTTTTCTGTGTTTGACTGTGTAAACTATCAACGATGGGCTGCTTTATATTTGGAAGGCATAAGAAGAAGACACAAGACAGCTCCGGAGGTGCATGAAATGTTCATGAAGGGAACGTAGATTGTGAAACGGTATGAACATAAATTTTCAGCGCTTGCAGCGGACATGGCATAAGAACAAACCATTACTAGATCCCAGAAATGCTCATCTGGTATCTTAGGGCATACTAAGCAAGAGCAGTTTCTAGCAGAATGGGAGATAACACATCATGAGCATCTGATGATATCACATCTAATTCGGGAAATAACAGGCTCCATTGCTATTGTCGACGGTTTGACCGTGGGTTTTCTAAGAAGCAAACCCAAAACTTAGATGTAAATGTGACATCACACAAAAAAGGTAACCCGTTTGTTATATTTCCTAATCCATTACACAATCTTCTAACAAAAGCACTGGTTTCACAAGGTGTAAAGGAAAAGATATTAAATCTGCTTAAGATCGGTGATGATTTATATTCTGCACTGCGCAAAACACGATACGAAAACAAAACAATAAGGATCTCAAGTACCATCCACAAAGTGATGCTACCAGCATTTCATAGACCCAAAACACAAAGTTCTGGCGTTAAAGAAGAGCGTCAATACTTTATCTTACCTCATGATACAAATAGCTCAAGCTCGTGCATACGATATGCAAGAGCTTTTACGGTATGATCTATTTGAAAACTGCTCGTTATTTGATGAAGAGGGATTACTGGCAAAGGCACCGAAAAGTGCACTGTCAAAAGAGTCAGAAACATGGCAATACCAGCGACGAAAACTTGTTCAAGTCTGATGAGAAGATCTGTTTTATACTGGATTCCATAAATTCCATTTAAGAAAAGTTATGACAAATAAAAAGAAAACCTTTTGGTGGAGCAGTTTTTGCTTTTTCGTCTTACACTGGGGGGGGGGGGGCATCACTGAGAACTGTGAAAGACTCGATTATGTTTTTGACAGTTACCGCACATTATCACCGAAAAAGTCTCAGAGAATGTAGAGACAAGGCAGCGGCATTGTTATAGATATCTATTTCTCCTTTATCTCTCCAACTCAGCAGTTTCTGGGGATCATCAAAATACAAACTGATCTTATTGTCTATTACGCAAAATGAGGAATATGTTGGATAGTTACGGGTGGAAAATTTTTCACAACCAGAATTTTATGCGAGATATTTTTAAGATCAAATGATTTTTTGAAAATTACCCTATAGACTCTATAACTACGCTAAGCGAAAGTCTTGAGAAAATATGATAGGTCGGATATTATAGAAAGAAACAAGCGTTCATCAACAAATAGAAAGTTAAAATTTTGACAGATATGTTTGGTTAACTGGAAGCTTTATATTTATGTAAATGATGCAATAAATTTTTGAAATCATTTTCTCAATTTTTTTCCCTTTTCACATAAAACATAGTAACTTAAATATAATACAAAATTGCATGTACAAATAATAGTTTGAAGAAAATATCCACATTTTATTTGTAATGTAAAATGTATTTTATGTTAAAGGATGTTTGATATAACATTTTAATAAACTTTTGTGATCTGCACATAATTCGCATAGTACTGTTGCAAATCTCACGCTGATAACACTGTAAAGAATGTCACGCATTTTTACTGTTTTCATGTCTCACCCCGGCGACACCAAATGAATACCAGTAATTACCAAAGTGTTTGATACTTAAATTTTACTGTTGTTATACTGTCATTCTTAATTCTTAACTACGATCTTCAGAGTATTTGATTTTGATGTTTTTTGTGTTCATTAGTGTAATCACGAATATACTGGGTGTACAAAAAGTCCCTGACAAATTTCAAAATTAAATATAAAATCAACTGATTGGGTTACGAGATTGCGGATTGTACCAAAATGCTTCCTATGATGAAAAGTTTTGTTTAAGCAAATAAAAAATAGTTCCAACTTTCTCCCATAGATGGCACTGCTTGACCTTGAATTAAGTTGTAATGCGTATTTCAATTGA
Source organism: Cheiracanthium punctorium (assembly GCA_038373885.1). NCBI lineage: Eukaryota > Metazoa > Arthropoda > Arachnida > Araneae > Cheiracanthiidae > Cheiracanthium > Cheiracanthium punctorium. Next base: position 842,830 of record JAWZYV010016180.1, on the reverse strand, counting down.
GACTCTCAAATACCCTTCCTGTAGGGGTATGTGAAGGATACAGTTTACTCCTCTCCTGTGGCTGAAATCGAAGAGGCGAATCACACAGGTAATTCAATCAAAACCACAAGCAATGCTACCAAATGCGTGGAGTGAAATTGAGTACTGTTTGGATGTGGCTAGAGCTACATCAGGTGCACATATTGAAGTATGGTAGCTGGTTATGCTTGTATCTGATTCACAAAATAAAAATGCTGAATATTTAATGGTGAGTTTTGTTTTTACTGTTTCTACAGCGCCATCTATGGGTGAAATTTGGAGCAATTTTTTTATTTGCATAAACAAAACTTTTCATCATAGGAAACCTTTTGGTACAAACCGCAATCTCGTAATCCAATTAGTTAATTTTATATTTAATTTTGAAATGTGTCAGGGACTTTTTGTACACCCTGTATATGAAATATCTGATTTTCCAGCCAATCTTCAGAATTAAGTCGGGCAAAACCGTTTATTGAACACTATATATTTCATTAGAATATAGAGTGAGAAGAGAAGTGGGCAGACGGGTACGAAAATCCGCGTGGATTAATTAAGCAGTTCCAGTGGCAGAAAAATCTCTCGATTTTCGAGGTGCAGCTGTATTTACGCTCACGATACCACGTGGGTTGCTAAGACTTAACTCTGCCTTTCTCTCATCTCTAATCTAATTACATACATTTATTAACATGACCTGTATGATGCATGCACACACGTCTACAAAAAACGACCCCAGAAGGGGCACCTGGTGTCTAGCAATAAACAAAAGAAATAAAACGTGGCTCCAGAGCGCGTTTCAAGTATGACAGGAAAATTAAGCTTACAGTGAAAGGTACTCCCTTAATGAACTATATCTAAACCAGTAAAACCCAAACTACCTTTTTATACATTATATATATATACAAGGTGACTGCTAATTCATGGTACAAACTTTAAAGACTGGTACAGAACACCGTAACAGTCACATTTTGTACAGGAACGCATGTTCAAAAAAGAAGCATCGAAGCACAAACACAGGAAAGAACAAATGCAAGGAGACGGACGAGAAACGGAGTTAGTAGTTGCATCCGTTGCCGGTAGATGGAAAGTCGCATTGATTTGGGGAAGCGAGGCCTTTCTCGTTTCAATTTTCGTTCGTCATGAGAGATTTTACGTTTGCCGAAAAAGAAGACATGCATTACATGTACGGCCGTGCAAATGAAAAAGGCGCTACGAATGTATTGTGAGCAGTATTCTGACAGACGGACAAATGCTGGATCACAGAATGTTTCAGAGATTACATCGTCAACTTTGTGAAACAGGTTCATTTCACATTACCAGACACGACGCTGATCCACGAACAACTGTACGCACTGCAACAGTTGAAGAAAGAATCCTGCAAATCGTGGCTGCTACACCCGAATCAAGTACAAGAGCTGTTGCACAGACTGTAGGTGTGAATAAATACACTGTTTGCTACGAGATAATCGTCTACACCCTTTCCATTATCAACGTGTACATGCTTTGAAACCAGAAGACTATCTTCTGCTCAGGAATTTCTGGCAGTAGTTTCTGCAGCAATGTGCACTGCAGCCGAACTTTTCCACCCATGTGCTATATACAGATGAGGCGACATTTACACGCAATGGTGTATTTAATGTGCACAATTGCCATGCATGGGCAAACGAGAATCCTCACGCAACGCGACCGCATGCGTTTCAAGAACGCTACAGTGTCAATGTGTGAGCTGGTATTGTAAATGACTTCTTGATTAGCCAATACCTACTGCCACAACGACTGAATGGCCACTGTTATCTCATTTTCCTTCAACAAGTTTTACCAGATCTGCTACAACATGTCCCAATCACCATTAAAATCCGCATGTGGTTTCAGCATGATGGGGCGCCAGCCCACTTCACCTCAGATGTTTGTTTGTTTGCCAGGAGAGGACAGCTCGCGTCACTTAATGCGTCGCTTAGAGGTACATATACGTCCTTCTCGGAATTTCCCGCCACAATTTGGAACCTCATCAGAAGGTGGGGGACTTCTGAATATTGGAACCCCTCGGAAACTGCTAGCGACCGCCGAGATGACTTTCGGAACCACGGATTTAACGTGCACGTACACCGCATGTACACGGTGGTCTTTAGTGGTACGCCGGTATCGAACCCACAACCTTCTGGTTACGAGTCCAACGCTTTAACCACTGGGCTAACACGGCCAGCACCCTAGATGTTCGTCAGTACTTGAATGCGACATTTGGCATGCGATGGATTGGACGTGGTAGATCTATCTCTTGGCCACCCTGGTCTCCTTATTTGACGCCCCTTGATTTATTTTTATGGGGACATTTGAAAAAAGACGTTTATACCACTCCAGTAGACTCCGATGAAGATCTCGTTGCTCAAGTATCCGTAGCTGCTGCACGTATGCATGAAATTCCTGGTATCTTTGAAAGTGTTCGCCAATCGCTGCACCGACGTTGTCAGGCATGTATCAGTGTTGATGAACTCAATTTTGAACACTTATTGTACATTAATTTCCACGTGTAATAACAATAACGAATGTGCAAAAATCCAAATTAACAGTTCAATGACGTCAAATGGAACAAGCATATGTCACGCAGTAGCTAGATTACAAAAAGTAGGTGCACAATATATGGATGTTATAATAGATGTACAAAAATGCTACATTTTTCGGATTTTTTCACAGCTTTAAAATATCGAATTTACAAAACTTCGCGCATTTTATCGCCCATCTGAAAAATGTCACCATGCATTGCACTAAAGCATATTTTAGCCATCTGCTGTTTCAACCTCGGCATTTATGATGTCCCCCAAAATGTGTAGCAGCCCTAACCTAAATAAATTTAGTGACAAATACTGTTAAAACAAAGAAACATGGTTTTCGTTGAAATGAGTCCAGAAATTTAGTCAACACTGCACTGAGTTTAAAGAACATTAAGGTGTAGGGAGGCGAAGCTGGCCGCCTTGGTGGCTAATATATATATATATATATATTGCGATTCTGAAGCTTTACTTTCTCTGACAAATCTGGTATTAAGTTGTTTTGAATTATGTAGATACAGAGATAAAAGAATTAAAACAAAAATGCCCATTTTAATAAATAGATAAAATAATTAGACTTACTTCAGATACTTTCGACTAACCCAGTTGATTAGTGTATCTTGCATTTGCTATTTTTGATGTGTGGTCTGGGATTTCTAGCTTCGTTCAGGCGAACGGCTTTGTACTTTTGAATATCCGTGGTATGGTAGAATCATCCAGCTTGAATTTCAAAAAAACATTGCCACGGAATTAAATCTATACATCAATCAAAAGTATTGAGGGCATAAAACACCAATGGTGGTCGGAATGACCCTAGGATTAGAAGCGAACAGTGTCCAGGATGAAGGAGATTTTATGTAATCCATAGTTCAACGTATTAATGAATGGACGTTACTAACTGCTTTTAAAAAATCGGATCTTTCGCTTCCCTCGCCCATTGACGCATGCGTAAATTGGTTGGACAAATCAGAATCTTTCAACATAACGTTTTTGTTAATTTAAAAAGCATTTTGTCAAATCGATTTGGTTGAATCAAACATTTGTCAAATCAACAAAACAAAACTACCAAACTGTTTAATCGAAACAAGTTTGTTAAAACTAGACAAAACAGTTTTTAGCATGTAGCAATTAGGTAATCAATATCAGAACACTTGACTAAATCAAGTTTACTTGATATCTTATTGTAATTACTAACTATTGTTACTAACAAGCCTTTTGACTTTTTATATAATGTCAAAAAATACGCTTTTTAAATTCTGGTTGTTAGAGTTATTTACTACCCGAAAGAAAATTTGCTGTAACTTTATTCATTTGAATTTAGTAGTGCACTTAGAATAAATTATTAACCTTTCTTAAGAACCAAATTACAGCATGTCGCTTAATTATTAATTCGATAAAAAATTTGTTAAAAGGGCTCCAAATAAGGTATAGTGGAAAATAAGTAACTCATTTTTATTTGACAATGCAAAATGTATTACATTGTTACACGTTGACTGAGCATCATTCAGTTCTCAGAGAACATTAAAGTTACCTTACTAACACTTCCTCTTAGATTGCGTAAAAAAAAATGTAATCACACAATCAGCAAAAACATAATACTTTGTACTTGGACATTTTGAAAACTATAACTTCTTAAATAATCTTTTTAATTATTTATACTTTTCTAAGTATGCAGGCACTATTAATGGAAGTGGTTCAGATTTCAATATAAAATGGTACTAAGGTTACTATAAATCTTTAGTGAAGATACATGACTACATAATTTGTTGCTAAATCTGACTAGTGAGTGACTCTACAAGCTTACAGGTATTTCAACTAGCAATTTTCTGAGAAAAAGATGTAATAATTTAGAAATGAAATGCAATAGATTTGTAAACCGTTTTCTAAATAAAATTATAGTGGACTTGCACTACAATGCAATCAAACTTACTCGCATTGGGGAAAATTGGCATGTAACATTGGGGGGGGGGGGGTTAAAATGTTTGTCTCTCTATTCTAAAAAAAAGTAAAGGCCGCTGGCGCTGTCAAAGCTTGTGGACCTATCTCCTCCTAAACCGTAGGGATTTGAGTTTCGACTAAGGTGCCCACAGATTCGAAAAATTCCGAGGAACCTGCTAAGCTGACTTAAATTTCGAAAATCGAATTATTTTAGAAGATATTAATAAAAAACTGAAAAAATAAACCTAATGGTTGCCAGATTTGGCATAAAATCATTCATTCCTTTGCAACAAAGCGTTTCCAAGTATCTAGAATGGCGTGAAATTTACAAAGTTAACACAAAAAGCCTAATAACTTCTTCACCGTTTGCACGATCCGCTTGAAAATTTTCATGATCATGTATAAAAATATAGAAAACAATCTGCGCTTCTTTAAAAATCTGAAATCCACCCGTTCCCTCCTTTTTAAGCGATTTTTCGCTATTTTCAGCACCATTTTATTTCCGAGAGTCAAAAAAGTAAATCATTTGCGTGACAAAACTACCCTTTTCAAGTGAATATGACGTCATACAATTGGGATTCAAATTCGTTTAAAAAAACTTTTCCAGATTACACAGTTTATTATCATTTTTTTATCACAAATAAATCGTTTGCATGGACATGAGAATAGCTGTGTACACAAAACGAAATCTTTCGATTGCGAAAAGATTCCGCGAGTTTCCAGAACAGCATGAAATTTAATTTGGGTATCTCTCTATTCTAAAAAAAGTAAAGGCCGCTGGCGCTGTCAAAGCTTGTTGGACTATCTCCTCCTAAACCGTGGGGACTTAAGTTTCGACTAAGGTGCCCACAGATTCGAAAAATTCCGAGGAACCTGATAAGCTGACTTAAATTTCGAAAATCTAATTATTTTAGAAGATATTAATAAAAAACTGAAAAAATAAACAGAATGGTTGCCAGATTTGGCATAAAATCATTCATTCCTTCGCAAGAAAGCAATCCCAAGTACGTAGAATCTCTTGAAATTGACCCGCTTGAAGTTCCCCCAAATTTTAACCCAAATGAAAAATATGAAATAAATAACTCAAAATGTGTTACACAAAGTTGACAATTTTCAAATAGCAAGGTCGCTTAGACAACAGGAGTTTAGAATTAGCGATTATTCGTTTTTCAAAACAGAATAACTAATATCTTGAAAATGAAAAATAATTAAAATGCAGATTATTTTAAAGCCGGTTCGGTCCAGCTGGATTATTTGCTACCAGTAGAAATATTTGGCGGCGTTAACTATGCCATTATAGCAGTTATAGTACACTTTGGATATTTGCTAGTGCGACGAGATGGTATAATTCGTGGTGCTAAGTACGCCAATCTGCAAACGATTGTATAAATGAAAATATCGATAACGGTTTTCCGGTAACCTTAAATGAAGAGTAATTATAGGTTGTGAGCATGTGCAAATCGCCAAATAATGAAAAGTCGCCATTGGTGGCAAGCTATCCTATTTGTTCCGTAGCTTTTATTAACTTTACATGTACGCAAGTCGCCAAATAATGAAAAATCGCCATGGGTGGTAAATTTGCAAGGTGTCCAATAGGTTTTACATTATTAAAAATACAGCTGAAACAGATGTTCTGATTTTATTATGATTTACTCCTAATTAATATAACTTTTGAATGGCGACATTAAATATCATTGTGTTTCTGAGGAGTGCAAATAATTTTTCCAGCGATTATAAGCGGAGTCCGCACTCCAGGTGGAGTATAGCTCAGGACCCGTACAACACGGATTCCCATAACAAAATATCTTCCGTGCTATGAGGGGGAGGGGATCTACTGTAGTGTGAAGTTTAAATTTTTATGTACCAATGGACCTGCAAGAACCAAGCAATGTGTAGCTCAGTAACATTCTATCTGATCCAATCTTCGGGTTTTGTCTGTTGAAATTATGTCTTTTTTACGAATAAGCCTTATTAAGGGCCGAATACCTCATACGAAAAGCGAGCGTAGCGAGTCTGGGGGCCTTGGCCCCTAGTTATTGTAAAAAATACTTTTTTCAAATAAGCGAAATATGAATTTTCTAGAACTTTAGCGCGGGAAGAGGAGTAATTGCTCTTTTTACCCTTAGTAGGTCACACCTATGCTTACGCGAAAGGATACTTCGCGAGTGTTTCACGAGTATTTTATCTTAAAACTAAAACGAACTTCTAGTCTGCAACTCGAGGTTTTCTGCCAACAGTAAGAGGCACCAAAATTCATTTATTCATACACGTAACATTACATAAAGTAGCATACGTACATATAGTATTACTTTATATAAGTTTTACATAAAGTACTGAATAAAGTAATTCATTTATTCATTACTTTATGTGGAAATTGATAGTATTAGGTTGTAACGAAAGTTTCTCTCCACCACACATGTCGTCTGCAAACAGTTCGTCAGCAAACAGTGTTTGCTCATATTTTGTCAAACAATTTTTCTCATTTGTAAGAAAGATACTTGCTTTAGAACAATATGTTGTTAAAAAATGTCATTATCATTTAAGTACAAGGTGTCTGAAATGGAACTATCACGTTACTGGATTAGAACCATCATTTACTTCTAGTTCTGTTGCAAAAAGTCAGCTGCAGAATGTCAATGAATTATCTGTGTAATTAAGATTCTAGTGTTGTGTCATATGGCACTGTGAAGGTTTGGTACTGAAAGTTAAAAAACAGGGCCTATGACATTCACGGAGCTTAGCGTTCTGGCCTGCCTACTGATGTTGATGAGGGCCACCTGCGAGAACTTGTGGAAGAAGATCAGTATTTAACCACTTGAGAGCTAGCTAAAGAGTTAAACATTAATGCCATGGCCATTAGTCACGCTATGCATAAAAAAAAAAAAAAACTTGATGTACAAGTTCAATCTCTTGGGTGCCGCATGAGCTGACGCAAGCAGATTTGGCAAAGAACTTTCGTTACAACCTGATATATAGATAGGGAGAGGCTCAACACAGTTTGAGAGCTGTTGATAAGTATCTAAATTAATGTTGTGCGTATTTCAAAAAGTCACATATGTACTCTGTGAGGGCTGTTTATAAGTATCTAAAATAATTGCGTGCATATTTCAAAAAGTCATATATGTACTCTATTTCATAACGCTATATTTTTACTTACGCGAGTGGTTCTTGGAACACATCTTTCGCGTTGAGACAAGACTCCGAAGTATTCCACTAAAAAACATAGGTTTACGAATGTATTTTAGTGAAAAACTTTCATGTAAAATCGATATAATATAGAGTTCAGTTCGAGTCATATCTTAATTTAGAGTGAGCTCAATATTCATTGGTTTCGTGTTATTAAAGGTTATGAGAAGAACCTTTCAAAAACGAACAAAAAGGAATCGATGAAAACTATTAAAATTTCTATTATAAGTTTAAAAATATTTTTCTTTACATCGTAAATTGCAGAATAAATACAACGAAACATCTGCCGCTATCCCTTTCATAAATATGTAAAATTTCCTTTTCCATTTTTAGACACGACACACTATCACATGCGTCATTCAAGTTGACAGCTGAATTTTTTACTGAAGCTAACTTTAACGAATTCTGTGACTCAGAATTTTCGTTCCTTTCTCCGCAGAAAGAATCGGAAGCTTTTTTTTCTTTTTTAAAATCTGGTTATATTTTGAACTTTCATTTCACATGATGAAGCAGTTGGAAAAAACACAATTGGAACAAAACAGTTCCAAGTTCCTGCTATAAAAGAAATGCAATTTGGAATAATTAACGGGTTTACTGAAAAGAGAGTCTCAAGTTTAAAAATTGTTTTAAATTTGATTTTTTTTTTCATTCTGATTTTATGCTCAAAGTATGCGAACTTCTTTAAAGAGATTTTACTAAAACTTGCGAAACTAATCTCAAAACTAAATGTTAACTCAAAGTATGGTGACTTTAAAATCTGTATATCAATACTCTTACTCATAATTTCTTTTTTAAATATAAAACGTATTGGAGGGGGGAGAGCATGTACTTCAAAAGGGGTTCAGTTCGGATTTCTCTGAAAAGAATAATTTCTCTTTATCAAAATTTCTTTATACAAAAATATTTAACTACTTTACACACGAATTTTGATGTATCATGTACGTTTCACATAGGTGTTATTGATTTCAAATTGAAATATCAGTTTATGAAACCTTGTTATGCGTCCAAAAATATCTTTTTTGCGTATTATAAAGATATATATGTATATGAAAGATGGTGAAGCTTTCCATAATAATTAAATACACAGGTCTCCAAAAGTTAAGGTACAACATATTTTTCGAAGCTCACCGTCAAAAGAAATGGCAGTAACGTCATAGTTTATATAAATGATAATAACGAACTTTAAAATCTTATGCAAAAACAATATCTATCACTTTAAATTAATAGAAAACTGTACACATATAAATGAGTCAGAGAAAACTATGTACTTATCATGCTTTCGTGTTTACGTGAGTAACTTTTGTTGATTTACAAGTGCTGTTGGCATATTCATTGACAATAGGCAGTAGGGTCCAGCAATGTCTAGGAGAAGCCGTTTGCTCGATTCTTTAAGGTAGCATTCAGTCAGATGGATGGAAATAAATTTGTCAAAGGCTGATGCTGGAGAGCGTCTTAACGTATCTCGCAGCGTGGTCCAGTGACTCTGGGATCAATATCAGTTCTAAGATTCTGTGTACGGAAGACATGTTCCAGGTTGACCACGAACTAAAATGCTGTCAGAAGATCCTTTTCTGGCTCTTTCGGGCTAAAGGAAAAGAAGGGCTACTGTGCTGCAGGTCGTTGCAGACCACTTTGTAGTATTACGGAGAGGAATATCCGCTAGTAAAGTGCGAAGACGCCGTCACATTGCAAATTCCTATGCAAGGCGACCAGTTGTGTGTGTCCCCCTCAACGGGCAACAGAAAAGAAACCGCTTATCTTGGGCAAGCGAACACGCTTCCTGGACCAGACAGCGATGGGCTTTTGTACTCTTTAGAAAGAGTCCAGATTTACACCGGAGAGAGATTCAGAACGTCTGCTCATCTAGAGGGAGCAAAGGACCAGATACCATCAGTTCAACACGGTTACCGAGATGGTGGAACCATGGTTTGGGCAAGGATATCACTCGGTGGCCACATTGATCTGCATGTTCTCCACAGAGGAACTCTGACTGGTGTCAGATATCGAATGAGATTCTTGATCCATATATCCGTACATACCGGTGCACTTGGTAATGATTTCATTCTGATAGATTATAAGTCGCGACTTCACCGAGCTGTGGCTGTTGAGGACTATCTTGAGGGTCATGGTTTGTAGCAAATGGAATGAACAGCTCAATACTCAGACCTAAATCCGATAGAGCAACTTTGGGACTGAGATAGGTTGCTGCTTTATGTCGTCCTCCAAGGTCGTTAGATGAGCTAGAACAAGGCTTACTCCATGTCTGGCCTTCGGTGTCCGACAACTTAATTGACAACATGGAGAATTGATGCTGCCAATATGTTCAAATTAGCGATGGACACATTCCTTATTAGAACTCATTTACGTAATTTCCGTAATAAAACTGTGATGTACTGTTTTTTTTTTTTTTTCTTCTGGAAGAATGGCTTTTTCACCAAGATAGCTTTTTTTGCTGCAAATCATTTTTGCTTACGTAAATTTTCCTATCGCATTCAATAAATAACTGTTTTGTGCACAATTCTTTCAAATTAGGCGTTTCTTCATTCATTCATTTGTACATTACACGCAGAAAACCGGTTGTACCTTAACTTTTGGAGACCAGTGCCATTTAATAAACGAATTGTAACTCTATTAGTATTCGTTAAATATTTCCATTTATATTAAATAAAATCATTCCATTTTAAAAAGAATAAATTCTCATCGTCCAGTTAACAATACACTAACGTCCCAACAGGAACTGTTTTTGATAACATATAGATTCTGCTTATTCAATGGACAAGTGAAACTGTCGATTAAAGTTTTAAGTCAATTAAAATTAATGTACCGTCCCTGACTCTCTAGCGGTGAACTGAAGAAGCTGGACTATTTACCCAAAATCTTGCTGGGAAAAAAGGCTTTTTTCTCAGACAACGATGTGGTTTAAAACGCGATAAAATTTCTTCAAAAAGTTTAGCAGCGCGTCTAAGAGTCTCACAGGTCCCCCACGAATTCGTCGATTCCGAGTGACGGCATCATCCCTGCTACGCTCGAAACAAGAAATTGAATACATAGAAAAATGTGTCTTTGAAAGTTCAATTATCTTTTGGCTAAACAGTTTGACTTTATTTCAAAGAAGCAATTTTGTGAATTATCAAAATTATTTTATCAAACAATTTTGTTTCTGTACAACAATTAAATAAAAAAAATACCTTTGGCAGAAAAAAGTAACATAACTATTAGTGATTCGGCAAATAAATTCTCTTCAGCTAAACCAGATTACAGATTACATATTTCATAAAAGTGTCTTAAATTTAAGGTGTCTAAAATAAAAGTGTCTCAACCTTTTTTTTTTTTTGAGAAAAAGAAGGCAAAACGATAAAATAATTACTTTGCTAGGGAATTATTATCTATATTTTAGCTAATTATTTTAGCTATTACAAGAGAAAGAAAATATAATAACAGTGAACTGAGAGATTAATATTAAGTATTTTTTGAAAAAACTTTTCCTAAAATGTCCAAAAAGAAAAATTGCAAAAGGCGTTAGAGCGAAGACATATTCCCGTAAGTATGGGAAGAAATGGCTCTTAAGTAACAGTCTAAATGAAAGAATGTCCCAAACTCGGATTTTCTGAAATCTGTACCTTCGTAATTCTGTGCGAACTCATTTATGCGCTGGCTCAACTCCAAAAGAAGAGATACAAGAAATAAAAGGTTTGAAAGCTGCTGAAGCGCAAATAGAAAAAGTCCTTACGAGTCCAAGACAGGCTCAAACATGTGTACTTATTCCAGTACGCTACCCACGTGGAAGTTTTTAAAGAGGCTAAAAAGAGGAAAATATCAACATTTTATGAAATATGCATCGTAGAAGTGATTTTGTCTATTTTCAAAGGAGATCTTACTATCAGAGAGGCTAATTTTTTCTGACAGAGATCAGAATTGGATTAGTTAAGCTGTTTAACGTAGTATTTACAATGTGTTTCAGTAATTTTTTTAGAAAGTCGACAGACGTGTAGCGTGAAATACTTTACAATCCTATTTTAAAAAGTCTTTATTGAAAATAAAAACGAAGTTTTACTTAAAAAAATGAAATATGTATGGGTCACATTCTCAAAAAATGTTACTTTCCTCGTTCAATGTGTGTTAAAAATATTTTTTCTTTGCAACTTTTACTGATTATTAGTCAGAAAAGTGGTTCTTTTAATAAAATGTATCAAAATTCATACACGTTCTTCATCATAAGTAGAGGGAAGTGACCCAAAATGATCCTAGAGGGCAAAGCAACCCATATATGCTTTCTTCCAGACAGGCAGTGCTTTCATTTAGGTAACACATAAACTACTTATATCAGTTCAAGAAGCCAAGGCGATATTTAAGCGATCGATGTGTCTGAGTAGAATTGTTCAAAAATTGGGTTTTTTCATAACTCTTATAAGGTAGACATTAACTTTCCTCTATATTTAGAAATACAGTCCTTAATGTACAGAAATATGACGGTTTTTTGAAAGGAGTGTGTTTTTAGATATGAATTGCACTTGCATAGTTTGTTATGTTTCTTGGCGCGTTCCAGTAACATGACCTAAAGTGGGCAGCCATACTGCCGGGTAAAATGATCCATCGACTACCCCCATTACACTATTTAACCCATTTATGCCCAGTGTCCCTTTTTTGGGACGGCATTTTCGCTATTAGTCGAAAACGTTATTTATTTTTCCTAGCCTTTATTCACGAGTATTGAGCCTCAACGCTACAAAATATTTTAACATGACCCAGTAGGATGTTGATATTTCGATTTTTATGCATAATGATTTTAAAAGAAATCATCCCTTGTTCAAGAAGTTGACATCAGAAATTTATCTATTATTTCTGTTATCAGTAAAAATCGAAGAAAGTCGCAAAAATATCCAGGCACAAATGGGTTAATGTATTTTTGTTTTTGTTGTAGCCCATAATTTGTGAATTATAATTTTGAAGTGCCCCATTTTATTGATTGTAACACCTTTTTTATTCTAAAATTCTCATAAAATAAATTTTGCATACTATATGATTGTAAAACTTATTTTATTTCATTATGTATAATCCTAATTATGTTTACATCTTTTATTCTTAATTCTTATATGCTTATGTTTACATCTTTTATATTCTTATGTTTATATATTTTATTTAGTCCTAATTATTTTTACATCTTTACATCTAAGTGAAAATTACGTCTCGAGCAAAATAATTTCGTAATTTTTATGATTTCAGTTACTTGAAATGTCTTTTAAGATTTTAAGATTGAAGATTGATCTATTTCACTCAAACTCATACTGAAATATCAAACTCGTGTTACATAAAAAACTCTAAAATGAACTCAAAGACTTATTTTGGCGTAAATAAACACACTCGTAATAAATATAAACTCAATATTTTAATCATCTCAAGATAAAATATATTTTTCCCCTTTCTTGTTCATTTGTTATTTTATTCATTTATTTTTTTATTACTATGGGTCAGTGGGTGAAATAAACGTTAAGTTAGTATATTCAGTAGTTTTATAGGTACCATGGACGAAGGAAATAGATTGAAGATAAGGATCTCAGTCTCCTGAAGCTCAATTTTAAATCACAAGCAGGATTAGAACTACCTCATCCGAACTGCAGTTACGTTTGCGTGACACAAACAAACCTCTCAATTTTTTGAAGCTGTTCAAAAGTGTGTTTCTTAGAGATATAAGACAGATACCCCCATTGCAGAACATATCAATCATCCCAACAACTACGTTTGTTTGATATATAAAAACCTCCGCTTTTGTCATATACAAACAGGGTTGCAGTTATCCAGGTAACCGCACTACAAGTTGGATGTTTCCCGCTAATGCTAGCGGGTGAAACCCACTAATACAGGGATGGCAAACACATTGGCGTGTGTGCCAATTTTTGTCATATATTTTTGGTTTGGGTTTTCTTTCACTCCAGAAAATTTAACTGCTGCACCAAAAATTTTGAGAAACAAATAAAAAAATTAATTAGAAGAGCATTTGAAAAAGTTGCATTTAAATTTACTATAATTTAGGTATTTCAATAAAACCTACTTGCCATCCCTGCACTAGTACTTCATAAAGTAAATCTAATATGTAACAACTTGGTCTTTAGCATTCAAAGAAGGAACATCATCCATATATTACTAATCTTCCATGTAATAAAACATAAGAAAATAACATTTCCAAAAGGAATAACACAATGCATCTTTTTATTTTGGAAGGTAAAAAGAGCAGCTTAGCTTCGTCAGCGACCAATGCAATGCATCCAAATCACATGCGTATGCCTTTTCAATAATCAAGGCAATACCAATTCCGCTGGCAGTAATGATTACAATTCCCTCTTAGAAATATATTCCGTTATGAAAGAATAAAAGGATTGCTTATCTTGGTATTACGTTACTTCATCAGTATTTCTCCGAGCAATTATAAATGATGTATCACATTTATTAGATAAAGAAATAGATTTTCACGTACAATTTTTTATCCGTTATATTATACTATCTCTTTCGAATTATTGATTTATTTATCTATTTATATTTAAAATATGATATTCAATAACTGAAAGCACTAGAAATATAGGGTATGATTAAGTAAAATGGGTATAAAAATCATTTATTTTAGTATTCATGGGCAGTTTGTTACTTGTAATGATAAACATTCAACTTTTTACTTACTTGTAGAAAGTGAAAGGAAGTATAGTGAAGCCGAAAAATTCCGGTATGCAGATTTTGGCGAAAAAATCGATTTTGACTAACGCTAAATTTACTTGGAAGAGTTTTTGAGTGACGTCTCAACGTACCTATGTATCTCTGTTCATAAAAATGCATGGACAAATCATCTTGTCTAACCGCAAGTCCATTTTCACTAGTTTTTTCCTGACGTCTGTACATATGTACTTATGAATTTACGTAATTTGAATATTCCAAAAAACTTTTGGTCGTAGAACGTTGAAAATTGATATTGAGGATTGTCGTAACACATAATTGTGCACCCCCTCTTTTTGGTTCCAATCTACTGGATAATTTATTTACATGGACACCCAACAAAATTTCAATACATTAAGGTCTATGGACATCTTTAATACACTCTGTAACAAAAAAATCGACGCACCAAGAAACAATCATCCGATTGTTTTGAAATTTCGTATGCATGAATGTTTTTAACAGATATGCAAATGATTCAAATTTGGTGTCCAATGAATGAATATAGTTTGATCTCTAGCGCATCGGAACTGCGCATCCAGCAGACGTATATAAGGAGCAGTTCTTCAACGGTTGTTAAAACTTTCGGTTTGATTGCGATTCAGATGACCTTTCAACAACTTAAAAAATTCCTCGCTGCAGGATTCGTGCTCATTACGAGCAACTGTCAGAGTTTGACAGAGGTCGTATCATTGGATTGAAAGAGGCCGGTTTGACTAATCGGAGAATCGCTCGTCATTTGAGTCGAAGCGATGCGACGATTCGAAGAGGCTGGCAAGGATGGGTGGAAAATGGCAGAGTGCAGCGTCAGGATGGTAGCGGTCGACCTAGGGCTACAACAGATCGTGAGGACAGAGTGACGGTCCGATCAGCTGTCACAGCGCCTTCTTCATCTCTATCAACCATCAGACGTTCAACCCAAACACCAGTGTCCATCATGACCATTCACAGACGGTTGAGAGAGCGAAATCTACGCTCGTGCCGACCGTTACGCCACCTGCCACTCACGCCTGCACACTGCCAGGCCAGATTACAGTGGTGCAGGGCTCGATCAGGTTGGAATGATGCCGACTGGGGACGTATAGTCTTTAGAGACGAATCCCGCTTCCAACTGTGTCCTGGCGATCATCGAAGACATGTTTGGAGACGCACAGAGCAGAGGGGGGATCCTGCTTTCACTATTGCACGCCACACCGGCCCTCAACAAGGCATTATGGTCTAGGGTGCCATTTCCTTTGACAGCCGGACCCCTTTGGTCGTCATTAGAGGTACACTTACTGCACAGCGGTACGTGGACGACATCCTAAGACCTGTTTTACTACCGTTCCTTTTGCAGTGCCCTGGACTGGTTTTTCAGCAGGACAATGCCAGACCACATACGGCTCGTGTTGCTCTAAACTGTCTGCAAGCTTGTCAAACTCTTCCTTGGTCTGCCAGATCGCCAGATCTCTCTCCCATCCAGCATGTCTCGGATATGATGGGAAGGCGATTGCATCTGGCACGGACTGTTGGTGACCTCGTTCGACAATTGGAGCGAATTTGGCAGGAAATACCGCGGAGAGACCATCTGGGAGCTTTATCGGCCTACGTCACGCCGTGTGGTAGCTTGTATCTAGGCTAGCGGCGGGTCAACACCTTATTAAACTTGTTACTGTAACTCTGAAATAAATTATTCAATTGTTCTTAAATTTTAATCATTTACTATTCTGTACATTTTCTTCCTATCCACCAATTTTCGTCTAAATCGGACACCTCCTTCTTGGTGCGTCGATTTATTTGTTATAGAGTGTATATCATGTCCATATCAGACACTGTTTTGACCAAAATCTTGCAAAATGCCATCGATCTTGGTGAGGTTTTCAGAAATATCAGCAAATTTGGAGGCAAAAATAATTACATATTAAGTATAACTAAAACTTTTAACAGTAGAATGTTGATTTTACTGTAATCGACTGGTAATTTATTTACAGGGTTACCCAGAAGGTAATACATTAAGATATATGTATACCTTCAATTCATTAAAAATCTGTGGCCAGACGCTATTTCGACTATCTATATATAAATCTCGGAAAGTATAGCAGGCTTCGCGGGTTTCGGCAAAAAATTCACAAATTAAATACGAAATATATCTTCAAACTGAACTCAGCTTGGCGATAGCTCAAATTTTGGCTAGAAATCGCTATACCTTAGTATTACTGCAGTATTGCGTCTTCTTCAATTTAAATAAGTTTAGATGAATTGCACCGAAAATATTTATGATTAGATGGACGTATAAGGAACTCCTGTGTTGTCCACATTAGATTTTTTGTGTTATTTTAAGCAACGTATTCATCCCCTTCACTCCTGAAAGTAATTATTAGTTATATTAGTTTTAAATGCAAAAATATTAAACTTTATTAAGAGCTGTTTTTTCATAAAACTAGGTTAAAATGAGTAATAGATTTTTAAAATGCTAAATAAATTTAATACACTTGAACAAATTTTATTTATTTTCCATCATGATTTACAAATTATTCAAATGTCAAAATGTTATAATCAGGACTGTTAGACTTAGGTTCTATATAAACATTGTAGTTCTATGTCTCATTGTTGCAGGATAAGGTAGGTAAAATCACTAGATATTTCTTTTTAACCCAAAATATGAATAATTTGTTTTAAAATGATTATTTGTAGTCTACTATATTTTTAGACTTACACTATATTACTAGGAAGTACTTATACCTATTTAAAAGTTTATTGGAAACATGGTGTTAACTAAACCTAATTATATACCCATTTTACCATACCACACTAAAACATAAATAGTAAAAAAAAGTTTTCTTTTTAAAAAAATTCTTAGTTTTTCTGATAGTAAGCTGTTTAGACCTTTTCTAAATTGAAAATAATAACGGAACTTTTCGAATTTTCAGGATTGTATCAGTTTCTTGGAACACAAAAAAGAACATTGTATTCAATAAGCAGATAAAATCTAATATTAGGTTTCCAAATACAATTATTGAATTTTTAATGAGTATAAATCTTTCGAACTAATGTCTGCAAGTATGGGCTAAAAAATATTATTTATATATATTTTATTTTTTATCAAAAAGAAATACCTATCCATTTCACCACGCCATATACTAAAGAATGTGTTATATCCATGTCTTTTGAGTTGAAATATACAGTTTCAGTCAGACTAAATAAAGATAAAATTTTAATAGGAAACATGTATATACTCATAAAGCAATTAAAATATTACTATCTTTACATAGTATAAAATGAAGTCGCTTCCGCTCGATGTTCGCTTATATCTTTTAAACTACTTAACGGATTTTAATGCAGTTTCCAGCAATAGATAGAGTGATTCAAGAGGAAGGTTTATATGTATAATACATCGCGGTATGACAATAATATGCACGTGTGTCGAAGAAAAAGACAATATTTACGCCTTCGCAATAAGATTTTCAGGTTAAACCACACGAATAATTGTAATAAGCGATTTTATTTCACGTGATCAGATTATCAAATCTGTAATTTAAAGAGTCACGTGACTCACCATCTACATATGAAAGTGTTTATCCTTATAAATAAAAATAAAATTCTGTTTGTCAGTTTGTGGATTTGTATAGTATACAAATCCACACAAATGGACCTATCAGCCTGAAATTTTGCACAGATATGTAAAATAATATAAAATAAATTACAGTCCACTTTAAAACTTTTAAAGGTCACCCATTCCCGGAATTTAAGAGATTTTTTATGTTCTCCATGCAGAAAGCTTTCCGTTATCGTAACCCCTGTAGTGAAAAAAGTGTGAAATAAGGATCGTGGTTGCCATGTGTGGCGATTTTGCCGAATAAAATGTTTTAAATTCTCAAAGTAAAAATAAAAGAATAATAATGATTTTTTTTTGTTAGTTTATATTCGTAAGGTTATTTCTTTTTAAATTATAATATCGTGTGCATGGGAAATCAGAGCAGGAATGTATTGCTTTACACGCAAAACAATAAGAATTGAAGATTTCCGAGACTAATGTGTAATTTTTTTTAGTTTGGCGAAAAAATAAAATGGCTGAAATATGGATTTTGAGTAAGTGAGTTCTAGCGGTTTGCACAGTTTTCGGCTTGGCGCAATTTATTGAGAGCTTATGGAAATAGATTTTTGAAAACAAGTGCAAAGGTTTTATTAGAATACAGCGTTCAATTTTAATGATCCGTGAAGAAATAATGCAGTTATTAAGGGATTTCAAGCGATCTAACTTCAGAAGATATGTAAAATAATATAGAATAAATCGTAGTCCACTTTAAAACTTTGAAAGTCCACCCGTTCCCGGAATTTAAGAGATTTTTTATGCTCTTCACGCAAAAATCTTTCCGTAATTGTAACCCCTGTAGTGAAAAAAGTGTGAAATAAGGATCGTGGTTGCCATGTGTGGCGATTTTGCCGAATAAAATGTTTTAAATTCTTAAAGTAAAAATAAAAGAATAATAATGATTTTTTTTGTTAGTTTATATTTGTAAGGTTATTTTTTTAAAAATTATAATATCGTGTGCATGGGAAATCAGAGCAGGAATGAAATGTTTTATACGCGAAACAATAATTGAAAATTTCCGCGCTAATATGCTAATATGTAAAATTTTTTAGTTTGGCGAAAAATAAAATGGCTGATTTGCCGATTTTGAGAAAGTGAGTTCTAGCAGTTTGCACAGTTTTCGGCTTGGCGCAATTTACTGAGAGCTTAAGGAAATAGATTTTTGTAAACAAGTGCATAGGTTTTATTAGAATACAGCGTTAAATTTTAATAATCCGTGCAGAAATAATGCATTTATTAAGAGATTTCAAGCGATCTATCTTCAGAATTCTCGCCAATTGAGTACATTGATTTAAGTTGGGAGAATTCCGCCAAATTTCAGAAAATTGAAATCTTCGCATTTAGTACATCGGAGTTACGATGAATAAAACACGTTATAGTTGATAATTTAAAAAATGCGGCTGTATTAAGGGATTCCACTATTCAAATAAATGCCTACTTTACTTTTTGGCGGTCGAACCATTTCCCATTTTGATTGCTGCTAAGTCAATGCTTCGAATGATTCCCTGAAAAAACTCTTGCAAAATGGCTTATGTTGGCACTTTGGCGAGGCTTAGAGTTGAAACTGGATTTTATTTGAGACTGGTATATATAATAACACTGGTTATAGATAAAAATGAATGTTGGTATGTGTGTATGAGGTTGAAAAACTCCAGCACCGTTTGACCGATCACCATGAAATTTGGTTCGCCTAAGTCTTTTATCATGGAGAAGTTTTTTTGCTATCCGTTTTCCTCTAACTTGCCACTAGGTGACGCAGCAGAACGTAGAATTCTATTCCGTTTAGCCATTTGCTATGCCAATATCGTCCAACCGATTTCGATGAAATTCGGTACACGCGGATATTGGAACACGGAAAATATTTTTCACTATCCATTTTGCTGTAACTTGCCGCCAAATGGCGCTGCAACGCATCAACTTCTAAACCGTTCGACCGACGGCATAATTTTTTTTATATTTACACATTTGAGCACGAAGAATATATTCTAATTGTGTTCCTTTTTATGTTACTCACCACTAGATGGCACTGCAATGCATTATTATTTTAACTCGCCACTAGATGACGTTGCAGCAGGCCTAATTCTTGATCATTCAAACGGTCGGTATGAAAATCAGTATACATAGTTTGAACAATGAGAATATTTTGGCGTTATCCATTTTGCTATACTCGCCACTTCACGGCGCTGTAGCAAATCATTACTTTAATTAACCAATAGATGGCGCTGCAGTGTATCACTTCTTAACTGTACAACTGATCCCTAAGAAAATAGGTATACATAGATATTTGAATACGGGGAAGAGTTTGGCACTATCCATTTTCCTATAACTTGCCACTAGATGTCGAGTCAATACATCAACTTCAGGACTATCCAGCCGATCGTCATGAAAATTCGTATACATAGATATCTGAATGCGAAGAATACTTTCGCCGTATCCGTTTTGCTAAAACTCGCCACTAGATTGCGCTACGCCGCATTACCTTCTGCACCGTACAAACGTTTGCCTTGAAATTCGGTATGCATGATTATTGAACACAATATAACGCGATATCCATTTTGCTATATCTCTTTATTACAATAAATAGTAATCAAAACAGATCGTTATATCAAAAAGTCTATTCATTTCCGTGCGAAGAACGGGTACTTCAGCTAGTTGTATATAAAAACAATTCTTACAGTACACAAATCACCACAATTAGGCAGATAAGTTTTAAATTTTGATATGATATAAAAATACTTTTGAAATAAAAAGAGAGTAATCTATTTTTAAAATTTAGAATTCTAAGACGTGCTTTTAAAGTTTTGGTGATATTTTATGACTGTCATCATTAACTTGTCTTTATCGATTCCATAAAGCACAGTAAATTTTAAAAAGCTTTAATGAAAAAGTTAGAAAAAGAAATATGTAGTATTAAAACTACTACTATTAAAACTACATTCGTCAGTTTTCAAACCTTCAGCAGGTGTAGAACTCTGAAAACACGAGTCTGGTTAGCTGTTTGACGAAATGTACACAGGTAAAGGTGGACATTTTAAAAACCCTTCCAGCTACATTAAAAACTGAAAATCTATCTATTTTGCAATTGTTTAACAATTTTGCATTCACTAAAACTGCGTCTTTGAAACGTAGGGTAATGTAAATCAAACTTTTCACACCGAAAGATGAAGTAAGCATACGTACATACGTAAAAAATAGCATGATTTCCAAAAGGGACGTTTCTTTGCATTTTGATAATTGCTTTTTTTTCTTTTTCACAATTTTGTTTATCATTTTATTATTCTTTTAAAATCTACCAATTTGATGAATGTATGCACATTTAGATAAAAGTATAATTAATTTTTGCACATAAGCTCACATTATTCCCTTTTCCACTGAATTTTGTTCAAATTTTCATTTATTTAATATATCTAAAGAACTTCGTGAAAACTTTCAAACATTTTCCATCGATTTTCTCTAGAAGCAAAAACTTGGCATATTTTATGACTACAATAAATTTAAGGAAAGCCATTGACTTGATGTTTTTTCTTTCGTCGGAGCTATTATGTGCGTCGGCGCTTCTGCTTTCGGGTTTTCAATGCGTCTGCCGCTATAATGCAAACACATAGAAAAAACGGAATAATTTATCCATTTCCGCGATTTTATTTCATCATTATCGATTATTCGGCTCTACAACCTCAAATGCAATATCGATTATGTTTTTTTTATATGAACTACATTTCAGAATTAATCTTAGTAGCCGTTTTGTTTATTTATTTTTTACTATAAAATAAAACCTTGATTCCATCCAGGTTTTATTCTTAACCCTCTGTGTGACTTCGGCATAAAATTTCATTCTCTGCAGTTTTTACTGGAAACTCTAACATTTTTCGTTACCTGAAACATTCACATAAATTACACAATTTTTCTCGAACTATAAGACTTAAAAGAAGTATTTAGAGTCGGTCTATTCGAACAAGATCGAAGCTAGAAAAAAATTCGACATGGGAGGGGGATATACAGGCGCTTCGAGGGGGGCTACGTCTTGTAAACGTTTTGCCTCTTATGAAGCAGATATAGGAAGTAGTCCAATGTCATCGTGTGCCCTTCGCAAGATGATGCAGAAATTTGAATCAAATGACGACTGCATTCTTCTAGGGATAACACGAAAGCGAATCTGCTCTTTTACTGCCAAAAAAATGTGTCGTCTGTGGTCGCTGAAGCCAGCTTCAGTCGTCTCATGGAGTGTGAGTGTGGCAGTTGTTTCTCATCTAACATATTAAATGTATTTATGTGTATCAAAGTGCCACTTATCGATGGACTTGGTACTACATTTTTATTTAATAAATGTCATATTCATCATTTGAATTATCTGTAGTCTCCAGTACGAGCAGCAACATATAATGTATCTGATAAACGAACAATAAAGATAAATCATGCCAAATATATCCACTACGAGAGAAAGAAACACATATCACACAGTCTTTTATTTCTTCTTTTCTCCTAACTTGGATATCTATTGATATGTGGCGATTTTCGATAGCAAGGTACCGTCGTCAAACTTCGGCAATTTCCAAAAATAACCTTAAAACGATTGTGTCACTATGTTGATGAAACTTTCTGAGACCTCTTAAGACTTTAAATATGATTTTCATCCTTCAAAATAAAAAGTTTTGTAATCGTCTGTACATATTTGAAATGGTTTAACCCGTTATATCTCAATAATCGAAATTTAAAAATTTTTGTACTGCAATGTGCAAAAACGGATTTTAAACATACTGAAAGTTTTTAGTTTCTTGTTTTGTAATTCATGTAAAATTTATGGACCAAAAAAAAATTTTGTAGAGTTTAGTAAGCCGGTTATTTTTTATTTTTGTATTACTTGAAATTATATCTGAAGTATGACAAAGTGTTACTGAAATGTTTGTAAACAGTTTAAGCTGGGAACATTTTTTATGATCGTTGACAATCTTGTAAGGTTGACTTATGAAAAAAAATCTGATGTGTCCAACACATGACTTCCTTGCACGTCCATTAGGTCAAAAATATTTTCGACGCACTTCCTCTAAATTTATTTGTTTGAAAGAGATAAAATATCAATAATAGTAAGGTTTAGCGATTTCTAGCCAAATATTTCGATATCGCCAAGCTGAGTTCAATTTGAAAGATTTCCTTCTGACACTTTATTTGGCGATATTTCACCAAAAGCCGACAAACTTGAGATAGCGAGATCTTGGGGATAGCCAAAGTAGTCATTGACCACAGACTTTCAATGAATTGAATGCATTCATACACCTTAATGTATTTAAAGTCATTTGGCTCACCCTCTAAATAAATTCCCAGTCGATTGCTGTCAAAAAAGATATTGAAAACAGTTGGATATTATAATATAGTTCTAAAGACAAAAGTTCAAAATTCTACGGGTTAAAGTTTTAGAGTTATACAAAATACGAAATAATTTTGGCAGCCAAATTTGGCGATATTTCGGCGAAACTCGTCAATGTCGACGACATTTGGCGAGATTTTAAGCATGGACCAAAAAAGACAGATTATCGCCAAATTTGGCGATATTTCGCCAAAACTCGCCAAGAATGATGACAAATGGCGATACTTTAGGCATGGACCAAATGACTGACTATCGCCAAATTTGGCGATATTTCGCCAAAACTCGCCAAGGTCGAGGACAGACGGCGAGATTTTGGGCATGTACCAAACAATGACTGTCTACAGCTGTATTATATTGAAGATGTCCATAGACATTAAGGTACTGAAATTCTTTTCGGTGGTCCTGTAAATAAACTCTCCAGTAGATTGGAACCAAAAATCGAGATGCACAACTAGATGTTACAACATTCTTATATATGAAATTTCATAATAGTTTTTGAGATTTGAGAGTTAAATATGCACACACGTACACCAAAAGTCGCCAAGCTTGGCGGCTTTTGGCATAGTTCTTGAGGGAGGCACGTGACCGTGGTCGGACCATTACCTAACTTATGTGGTAGGACGATATTGTGCTTGAAATGGATGAATGCCCCTAAAATTGCCATTGACCGTAATGTATTGGAAATCTTTTGAGTGTTCCTGTAGCAGAACTACAAATGATAAAGACACTTTTTTTAATGGAGAAATTCATTTTCTAACTCTTTACAGCATACATCACTTCTGAGTCGTTTGAAATAGCCCAATACCTCTAAAAAACGCTTTGATGAATTTCGGCCCATAAAGCGTAATGTATTTCGAATCTTTTGGGCGGTTCTGTAGATAAACTATTCAGTCGAATGGAATCGAAAGGGGAGGTGCACAACTAGATGTTACAACAATCCTAAATATAAAGTTTCAACATTCTACGCCTAACAGTTTTTGAGATAATGCGAGTTTAATGAGTTTCGGCCCATTGAGCGTAATGTATTTCGAATGTTTTGGGCAGTCCTGTAGATAAACTATCCAGTCGAATGGAACCAAAAGGGGAGGTGCACAACTAGATGTTACAACTATCCAAAATATGAAGTTTCGACATTCTACGCCTAATAGCTTTTGAGTTAGGCGAGTTTAATGAATTTCGGCCCATAGAGCGTAATGTATTTCGAATCTTTTGGGCGGTCCTGTACATAAACTATCCATTCGATTGCCACCAAAAGGGGAGGTGCACAACTAGATCATAGAAGAATCCTAAATATCAAATCTCAACATTCTACGACCAATAGTTTTTGAGATATGCGAGTTACATACATACGTACGTACGTACGTACGTACAGACGGCATGGAAAAACTGGCCACAGCAGACTCGCCGCTGGTCAAAATGAGTTGCAGACGCGTTAATATGATCGTGCATGCTAGCCTACGATAGGATGCATCGAAAAAAATTTTTTAATTAAATTTAGAGGTAGTCAAAATCGGTTTTTTTGTCGAAATTTGGCCCCCAAAATTTTTCGGGATCACATTACTTCCTTATACTACGTACAAGGAAGTAAAAAAGCTATCAGTGCTACTGTAACCAATAGCACAACTGCTGAAGGAAACTACAGTTCCGTGTTACAATATTAATTAAATATCTTCAGGTTTTTAAAAAATTACTTTATGCTCCTGTTATTCTAGAAAAAACAGTCAGTCAAATATTTTTAATACAGTGTGATTAATTTATACAGTTTTAATCGTTGTGCCACAGATCTGCAACGGTGATATAAAGAGCTAAAGTTTCTGTGCTGCTACAGACCTGTATCAGAACTCTCTAGTGGGCTCCTGTAAAAGAACTAAAAATATTGCGTGAAGTAGTTTCAGTGAAGCCAATTACTTAGTAAATATTTATTATTTTTGCTTTGTTTAGAAGCATGTTTCAAAAATACATTTTAAACAGACTGCCTATAGAGCGTAATGTATAAGAATTCTTTTGGCTGCTGCTGTAAAATAACAATAAATGCTATGTTCGTCATTTTCAATACGGTACATGGTACAATACATAATGACATATGTGTCAATACATATAATACAAAGTACTTTATTGTACAAAGCATACAAAGTTCATATGCCTAGAAAAAGATGCATATTTACGCCAGTTAATGCACGAACGCTAGGACATTCAGACCAATGTATATAATCACCTTTCAACTTTATTGGAAAGTGTAAAAAAACCAAAATAAAAGGGAATATTAAAATGTTTTGATGGTCATCATCTTTTAAAATGAAATAAAAAATTCTTCTCGAATGCGTATGTTTGCATTTAAAAAAGGAATTATGGCAAATGCAAAATTACTTGCAGGTCAGCGATGTAAAGCATAAAAAAAAAAAAGCAGACGCAAATATTTGATCTCTTGCTTCTAGATCGCCGACACTGTTTTCTTTCTGCATACTCTACTTAGAAAATGATCCAATACTTTAGGATAATGGAAAAAAATAGCTGAAAAGAAATTTCAGTATGACCAAAAAAATAAAAGCATTGTTGTCTGCCAAATGCTATAAAACATGCTTTTGTAAAAAAAAAGCATCTCGTTGACATTGTGCCAGACAGCCATAGATATATTTAAAAGACTTTGAAGTTTGGTAAATTGAAAAGTGACTGATAATATGTTCTAACTTTAATACTATACTTAACTATAAATAACTCATTTAAATAAATTACATATGCTGCCTATACTTGTTTCGGCATTTCGTGAGAATAGCGTGATAAATACAGGGTGTGTCACAATTCCCTCCCGGGTTTGGAAGGCTAATAAAAAATGCATTCCCAATACGGCAACAAAGTTGAATTTATTGGATAAAGAAATGTTACGAATTTTGTTTCATAAATGTTCAATATGTGAACCTTGCGTGATGTGTAAGATATCAAGTCTAAAGTCAAACTCTTACCTCCCCATACTCGCTTTAACATGTCGTGATCAATGGTAGCTAATGCGGTTGTGATCTTTCTACGTAAATGTTGTAAATCACGTGGCACAGGGGGCATGAATACACGATCTTTTATGACACCCCATAAAAAAAATCGCGTGGAGTTAGATCCGGAGAGCGAGGTAGCCACGGAAGAAGGCGATGGTCGACGTCAGAACCTCGACCAATCCAACGACGAGAAAGTTCGTTATTTGTGAAACAAAACTTGTAATATTTCTTTCTGCAGTAAAGTCAACTTTGTTGCTGTATTGGTAATATATTATTTTTTATTATTTTTCTACCACAAGATATTTTACTTCATGATGCCAGTTACTGACTGGAGATAAAGCGATCTTCGCATTGGTGCTCCGTTAATCTTCGACATTCAGTCTCTGTCTGTCAGTTCAGTTAACCACTGTTTGGAAACTTTTTCTAAAAACTGCATTAATCACTCATCGGAGGAAAATGGAAAAACGTTGGTTGTGACGTCCGCGGTGTACCTTTTTGTAGGTATTTTCACTAAGCCATCTTATTTTTGTAACCAGGGACGGCCCGACACGATAAGCATAGCACCGGGTCGTCGGCTTCAAAGGGCGTAATTTCAAAATCAAAGGAAGGTCGAAGATTAACAGAGCACCAATGCGAAGAGCATAATAGGACGCGTCTTTTTTACGTTAGCAGGGTGCGCCATTTACCCTAGGGACGCCCCTATTTGTAACCATCTTAATTTTAAATTCCATTCAGAATCTGAGAGATTTCAGTGCCAAGAACGCCGATGAGAAACAGGATTCTCTCCGAGCAAGATTTATTAAGAAGGCGAACCAATTGGTAGCCGGAGACGGCTAGTGAATAATACAAAATAAACACGATCCCAAATTTCCCTTATTTTCAGTGATTTTCTCCTTTAAAAAAATCTGGAGTGACTCCACTCGACTTTCCGAACACTTACGATTAAGATCATTACCAAGCATTTAAATAAATTTTAATCGATGAATAATTCAAATATATATACCAAATTTAAGCTCAATGGAATGAACCGTTTAAACGCTAGCACACTTTCAAGAATTTCTCCCCATAGGCCATAATGTAAAAGAAATCTTTGTCGTAGCCCTGTAGAAAAACTATAAGTCCTATACACACCAAAATCAATACCGGTCTTGCGATGGTGGTTTATAACACGTATACCCAATTTGAGCTCAATCGAAAGTACCGTTTAAACGCTAGCGCATTTTCAAGAATTTCTCCCTATAGGCCATAATGTAAAAGAAATCTTTGTCGTAGCCCTGTAGAAAAACTATAAGTCCTATACACACCAAAATCAATACCGGGCTTGCGACGGTGGTTTATAACATATATACCCAATTTGAGCTCAATCGCATGCCCCATTCAGGAGCTATCGTGTTCACTCACATACACACAAACACACATACACACACACACACACACACACACACACATACACACATACATACATACATCTCGTAAAAATAGCATAAATGAATTCAGAAGACCCCAAAACGTG
The DNA here is from genome assembly GCA_038373885.1 of Cheiracanthium punctorium. Lineage (NCBI taxonomy): Eukaryota > Metazoa > Arthropoda > Arachnida > Araneae > Cheiracanthiidae > Cheiracanthium > Cheiracanthium punctorium. Next base: position 815,013 of record JAWZYV010016180.1, on the reverse strand, counting down.
TAAATACACCAAAATCTCGAATTCGAATTTTTTCATGATTACAATACTTTCCTTACATGGTACATGTTCGGAAAGTAAAAAAGAAATTTCCCACGAGTTACAGTCACTGATTGCCAAGAATGACTAACTATCAGTGCCTGTACAACAGAAACTGGAAGCAGTAATTCTTTATTTTTCATTTTGGAAACTGTATTCTAGTTGGGTATAAATAATATCAACACTTATTAAAATTCTTCGAAATATACCAGGTGTAGAAATATGAAACCGGATTTTTTTTTTTTTTTTTTTTTTGGTAAAAATTATACTTCTGTCGTTTGAAATGATAAAATATATTCCATTCAAGATAATCTCCATTGCTATTTATGCATTTTCCCCACCTTATGAATGCCATGCCAAAAAAAAAATAGTTCTTCGTTTGAAGCGAACCAGTTATCGAGCCATTTTCGTATATTTTCATACGTATTGAAGTGTTGTTCAGCGAGAGCGTGTCCTAGTAATGCGAATAAACGATAATCGCACGGAGCCAAGTCTGGAGAATAAGCAGCATGCGTTAGTATTTCTCAACTCAGAGCTGCCAAGTCTCCGGCTTTTTCCGGGAGATTTCCTACCACAATTTTTAGACAGTTTTATTTTTGATTAAATATTTGGACTTATTTTAACCATAGGTTTGTAAGCAAAAATTAGTGGTGGGAAATCTCCAGAAAAAAGCCGGAGACTGGACAGCTCTGTCAACACCTTCTAGATATACAATGCCTGAGAACAGAAACTTATACGTCATCACTAGGTCCACTAAAATGACGTCATCACGCATTTAACTTCACAAAGTAAAACTATTGAAAGTTTGTGGTGAATTTACTTGCGAATGAAACATTTTAATGATTTAAGACAGAAAATTTAATTTTACGACAAAGAAGAAATTTTAACTATCACTAATTATATAATATGATATAGAAATAGATAATAATATTTTTGATATAGAAATAGATAATAATTATTTTTTATCAGGAAGGTATTTTAATTTTTATCTTTTAACTAAAGATATTTTCCAAAATTTGTATCATCCACCAGAAATTTTAAATAGCTTTGCTTTGTGAAATAGAAAGTGTGATGACGTCGTCTTAGAAGACCTATTAATGACGCAAAAGTTTCTGTTCTCAGGCCTTCTATATCTAAGAGGTGGTGGCTCTGTCAACTGAACGCCTTGATCGTTTCGCTGACCCGTTTTCTTGTGTGTGAAGGGGCATTATGACGGAGCAAAATGACTTTGTGTTGCCTTTTTCCATATACCGATCGTTTTATACGGAATGCTCGATTTAAATCGATCATTTGCTGTTCGTAGCGATCAGTGTTAACGGTTTCACCACGTTTTAGCACCTTGTAATAGATTTTCGGTGGTCTTCCATGCTCCTCGTTTCTCACGTCAAAAGCGAAACTTTTGAATTTTTTGAACCACTCGAAACACTGTGTTTTACCAAGAGTATGTTCACCGCAATCTTTGGCAAGCATTCGATGCAATTCTGCAGCAGTTTTTTCAAATGTTAACAGAAAACCAATGCGGTCAGCAAATCGCAGTTCGTAGGCACAAAACTCCACATGTTTAAGGTTATACAAAAATATACGGGTGTATGAGACTTGGGTTGTCGTGTGTTGAAAATCTCCGTCAGCTGTTGTAGGGAGATAATGGCGCAGTAGAAGCGGTTTTGCGGTCACTAACTGATGGTTAGCGCCATCTATAGGGAAATTCTGGTTTCATACTTTTACACCTGGTATATGCTCACTATAAAAACTACGTAACAATTATTATTTATCTACTTCTTTTTATAGAAGTGGGGTAGAATTCCAGCATATTTTGATCAGCATTTCTCAGGTATCTTCCAACAAAGATGATCGGGGACGACAGATGAATTTGAATGTAAACCTTTTTGCTGGGATGGAAATAATAGTACACTCCTCGGGAGCGATCACCCTTTGTGAGGAGTAAGTATCGTCGTCGTGATTTGATACTGAAAAAGAGAGCCAATCACTGAGCGGTATTTCAGAGCTCATAGCATCATTGAAGGAGGAAGCATCCAAACCGTCCCAGTCTAAACCTGGCATTATTTATAATTTTATGGGACAAATGGTAATATATAGTTATGAAATGGTTTTAAAGGGTTTGAGGAATGTTTATAAGTTTCGAAAGTAACTATGTGTGCATTTCAAAAACTCATACGAGTATATATAATCTATTTCACCACGCGAAATTTTCACTTACGCGAGGGGTCTTGAAATGTATTTCTCGCGTAACTCAAGCATCTATACTGTTCATTTAATTATTATGTTCGTTAAGTCTGGATTACAAAAATCTAATTTTCGCTCAAATAAATATTTATTCCAGATAACTATTCCCGTCAATTTGTTTCGATTGTATAGACGATTCCAAAAATGTTAAGCGTAAGACCACTGAAAGTTTTAATCAAATTCTGTTTCCGCATGTTTCATTTGTTTCTGCGTGCATTTTTATTTATGTCATTTGTGGCTAAACTCCATTTAATTAACTTGGTGTTGCTTTCTGCTAATTAATTCGTAGAATTCTGCTTCTGTAGTAATGAAATGTGCATCTCAGATAATAAATTCTAAATATTACCGTAATCAGGCAAAGTAAATCAATTCTTTCAAACCTATTCCTAATGGAATATTGAGCACAATTCACTACACACGCGTTACAGTCAAAAAGAAGAAAATACATCTATGAAATTATCATTTAAAAGTCGTCAGTGTCGAACCCACAAGTCTTATCATTTTGAACTTATCCACACTTTTCTACTGCATAATGGAAATTTAATTATGCCCCCTCTAGTAACATCTGCGCTTTAGTATACGAAACCTTGCTCAAAAAAAAAGCGCTAGTAAAAAAATTTGATTCAAAAAAATCACATGATTCACCTTTAAAAAAAATAACAACGTTAAACTTTTTAAAGGATTTTTCACATTCGCCTAGAGAAGAAAAGAAAGTTAAAATTGTTAAAAAAAGAACCCATGGTATCAACTCCTCTCTCTCTCTTAAATTATAAATATTAGGTCTGAGAGCTATGCAATCTTCCATGAGGAATATCAGATATGAAGAAACATTTATTGTTACCAAAAATCAAGAGCTTTTTGAAACATTAAAGTTAGATGCCAGAATCTGCTTCCCTCTACATAAACTTAGTAAAATTCCAGCGTTCAAACATGTGAAACATTTACGGCAAAAGAGAAAATTTTTAATATTTTACTACATATTTTAAGACAATTGTGACACCGTACATTTTTTCCAAAATTTTACGATAAATGTGATACTCCTTAAATTATTTACTAATGTATGGTGCAAAAATAAATTTTAAGTGTAACTTCTCTTTAACAAGCATGATTGCTTTTCTACACTAGAGATGGGCGGTTCGACTCATTTTACTGATTCGAATCTCGACTCACTCACTACTTCGATGATTCGAATCACTGATTCGAATCTTGAATCAATAAAACAACTAAAGAAATTTTCCCTCTCTCTGCGCCGAAAGCCGTACTATTTAAACACCCTTCACCCATTCATCGAGTTTCTTCTCCGCTGAGTTCTCGGGCAGTTAGCATCTCTCTCTCCTTGCTCCAGTAAAACTAGTGTTTAAACTGCCCGAAATGAAAATACAGGGGAGCTTCGTATGACCCCCTGGGCCTGTAAGATTAAAAGGTTAAGTTTGGTGTCAAAGTATTCGAAATTTTATGTATCGATGGGGGTCCCAGAAGGGGGGTCGAGAATCAATAAAAACGCGCTCCGATGGATAGTTTCCGAGATATACGTTAATTAATTATGGTAATTAGACTAATTAACCATGATTGAGGCTTAAAAGGACTGCAAACATGTAGAAATTGGCTCTGGGATGGTTTCCAGACTTTGGAGTTGCCGCCGGAGGAGGCTAGTGTTTAAAATGCCCAAATTGAAAATATAGGGGAGCTTCGTATGACCCCCTGGGCCTGTAAGATTAAAAGGTTAAGTTTGGTGTCAAAGCATTCGAAATTTTAAGTATCGGTGGGGTGTTGAGTCTAGGGGGGGTCGAGAATCAATAAAAACGCGCTCCGATGGATAGTTTCCGAGATATACGTTAATTAATTATGGTAATTAGACTAATTAACCATGATTGAGGCTTAAAAGGACTGCAAACATGTAGAAATTGGCTCTGGGATGGTTTCCAGACTTTGGAGTTGCCGCCGGAGGAGGCTAGTGTTTAAAATGCCCAAATTGAAAATATAGGGGAGCTTCGTATGGCCCCCTGGGCCTGTAAGATTAAAAGGTTAAGTTTGGTGTCAAAGCATTCGAAATTTTAAGTATCGGTGGGGTGTCGAGTCTAGGGGGGGTCGAGAATCAATAAAAACGCGCTCCGGTTGATAGGTTCCGAGATATACGTTAATTAATTATGGTAATTAGACTAATAAACCATGGAGCTGTTTTTTCTGCGATGAGAGAAGAAGAAGCTTTCCGAGAGAAAGCAGTAGCAAAAGCATCACAAGCTGGTATTGATCTCAGGATTTTCTTATCGCCGGCCTCAGAGGCGTAGCCAAGGGGGGGGGGGTTAGGGGGGTCATAACCCCCCATGAGGAATTTTTTGCCATACAAAATGTATATTCTTCACTACATTATCATACACACGTATACATATATATGAGTTGCAGTAGTCATAACCCCCCCCAATAAAAAAATTCTGGCTACGCCCCTGGCCGGCCTGTATTTTTGCCCTTTATCGAATTCGAGATTTCACTGAAATGAAAATGGGAATATCGGATATTTGATGTTGAAATAAAACCGATATGTCGATTTTTGGCCCAGTCCTACTGAGGGGCTGCTGCCCCCCCCCCAAAAAATGGGACCCTTTACTTAGCTTACAATTGAACTTTATCTTTAAATTTGATACCCAGCCCACCCCGAAATAAAATCCTGGCTACGCCACTGTCAATAACACTAACTACGCCACTGCTTTAGGCCCTATTTTGTATTTCTCTGAATTACGAAAGAAAATAAAATCATTCCCCTTAAACGAAAAACAAGGTAAAAAAAAAACAAGGAAATCTGCTGCAATAAAGCGAAATGTTATTTTGCTTACTACAAAGTCCTTTTGTGAGAGCGCTTAATACCGCCCCTGTATCCTTCATTAAAAGTGACAAGCACAATCCTAACTTTATTTCATTCTATTTCCCTTCACATGAAAATCCGCCACCATGTAAACTTAACGTTCCGTTTTTTTTTTTTTTTTTTTTTTTTTTTTTTTTTGAGGGTGGGGGCAGGGGGACATATATTAAAGTTAAAAGTAGAAAAGGGATGTTTCATTAAATTTTAAACAAATATTAAATCAGTCAGACAAGTTGGAAGGAGGGATTTTCTTAATTTTTTTTTCGGGGGGGAGATTGACCCCTCTTGCCCTTAGGAAGTAACGCCTATGCCACCCGCCAAAAGCAAACGATGTTCGACCCACTCCACACCCACAGACAGATAAAACTTTAAAATCCGACCACCAACCAAGAAATGAAACACCAAAGATTCGAAAAAAAAACTTCAATTAAATGAAACATCCTTTCAACTCTTTTCGACTCCTTTCGACTCTGAGTCGATAGAAGATTCGAAAAAACCCCTCCAATTAAATGAAACATCCTTTCAACTCTTTTCGGCTCCTTTCGACTCTGAGTCGATAGAAGATTCGAAAAACTAACGAATCTCAACGATAGTATACAATCACCGAAACAGAGCGAAACACTGAATCAGTAAAGATTCGTTGCTGCACCAACTCAGTGACCAACTCACCCACACCCACTCATTTACTGTTTCAAATCATCTATCGACTCAGAGTCGTAAAGAGTCGAAAGGAGCCGAAAGGAGTCGAAAAGAGTTGAAAGAGTAAGGGAAAATCCCTGGGAACGGCAAAGGGAAAATAAGTTTTTCTTCCCTTCGCACTTGGAATGTATTTCCCTTGAGGGTTTGAGATTCGAATCAGTAGAGAGTGAGTGTAAAGACTGAGCCACTCAGTACCAAGATTCGAATCACTGATTCGACTCATCGAATCATTGGCCATCTCTATTCTACACTTTTCTTTTAATTTTAATTTTTTTTGTAATTTTTAAGCGTGTTACAGAATTATTCTAAGGTATGGAAATATTTGTTCATATTTATAAGAAATTTTGAGTTGTGATCTATAGTTTTTCACAAGAGAATTAGAATAAAATTAGTAATAATTTTAAAATTTTTGTTCAGCAAAGGATTATTTAATCTCCCCCTTCTAAAACGGTTCTGTATTTGGATTAAGCAATGTTTTGTGTACAAGGTGTGAGTACAAGGTGTTTTGTAAAGCTAAATAACTGACTTTCCCTCATATTAAAATATTTTCTCCAGTGAGGCTTAACTTCAGTCTAAAGCATTTCACACAGGTAAGTTGTTTTAAAATTGTCAATGCTATAAAATTCTAAGACCTCGATTTTTGTATTCTATATGGCTTCCGTTAAAATAAATTTATCACCTCGAAACTCGCTTAGATGGCAAAAATTGACTATTGCTTACTAAGCAAATTTGAATTGGCTTTCGTTCGCCAAGTGACAAAGAACCACTGTTAGAATTTTGGCCACCTCTCAGTAATCCTTCAATAAATTGGCTAATTATACGTTTTAAAAGCATTCTTTGTTGTTTGCTGTTAGTGTATCCTGTTGTATGGTCTGATGTGCAATTTTTGTTCCTTGTATGGAAAGAACATTTACATTCGTTTGAATTAATTGAAGTATAAATATTTAATACTACTTCAATTTGATAATTGTCAGAAACACTATTTAAATTCCTTTTATTTCTAAGCAAATTTGCAGGTTTTTCATTGCCAACACAAAGACAAGTGTATGATATCCTTAATTCAGGGATGTTTTCGTTGCATTTACAAGCTTAAGTAATAGAAATGCGTGGCTGACAAGATTTACAAGATGCGGTGCTGACATTTTTGTCACAGAGTCATGTGACCTTGAAAGTGTGATTATCTTACGTTCTAGTGTGATTATCTACTTACTAATGGTTACCTATTTCTAATGGTTATCTCGGACTAAGATGGTCACACCCTCTTGATCACATGAGACTGCTGGTGCAAAGGGGTGCTGCCAAAATGTTAGCACCGTGGCCTGTACATCTCGTCAGCCACGGATCAAATGAGAAATGGTAATTCAAAATATGTCAAAGTGTCAAATTAAAAATTTATATCCAATTAATATTTAAATTTATTTTTTAGAATATAATACAAGAGATTCACAAGATTACATCGTATCGACAAATAAATAGAACCAAAAGAAAGTGATAAATTTAATAAAATGAATTTATCTAAAATAAATTGATTTAAATTGATTATCATGCTGGAAGATAAATTATCTCATAGATATGATAATTATTATTTTGTTGGTAACACTAAACGACATTAATAGCAGCAGTCAGGAAGTTTCAATTTTTATTCAAAGATAAATATATCCTTTGATTATATGACTTTAAACAATATGGAGCGGCTTATCTATTTTCCACAACCTGTAAAAAAATATCATTGAAAAATATCATTATAAAAAATATCATTAAAATTCATATTAATAAACACATTCATATATAAAATCAACTCAGACGTTGTAGTAATAGGCAAGGTAAAATTCTATAACGTTTACTCACGTTTTACAACGGAAATCTGAAGAAAATTAACATGTTTTTAGAAAATCATGCATTAATTTTAATGACTATATCATTTTATCTCTCACCCCCTTTATTGAAAAGTGTCCGAAAAATGTGTCCCAAAAAATGCGACTTATATATATTAAGTATTTTACATAGATTTACATAATATTAGTTCACAACAGCTTTAATTATTGTTACAATATTTCGTAAACTGTAGAATATGCATCACATGTATTTTTCTATAAATGGGTTACAATCATAAATATTTCAACAGCTTAAGAAAATTGTTGAGTATTAAATTGTTTATTTTTTTATTGTGCAATGTCTTATCCTCCTGAATTCTGTATTCCTCAATAAGCATTTATCTACTTAACTCTAACTGTGCTCGCGCACGCATTCTTTTTACTTCTTCTATACTTTTTTCCTTCTTGATGCTACCTTGTTATGTGATGTGCCTGTTTCTTCCGTTCTAATTTAATAAAGTAAATGTTAAGTTAAAATCCCACGCTTACTATGGTTGGGCCATAACTCTGCTAACATTTCTAAAAGGTTATGGACACCAGATGGATTAATTTATTTATTGGCTGATTTTTAACGTTCGTTTCACGGCTGCATCATTCATTCTCAAAATGGCGACTGGAACTTGGCGAATTGAAACGCTGAATATCATAAAATTAAGAATGCATCAACAATAACTTGTAAAAGGTGTAAACGCATCGGGCACAGGGCTAGCGAATGTGAAAGTGCAAAAAAGAATAATTTTAAACATAGACCAAACAGCCTGGGATTCTTATCGACTCTGGATGACTCGCCAATAGGGTTACCAGGCGAAATACAGCAAACCTACTCGCCTGAAGCTCTGTCAACAATATCAAATAACGAAAAGCAAAATTTTTGGTGTGTTAAGATAGATACTAAGAATTATACAAGTTACTTCAGTTATCATCGACCCACGTTTGCGATTGCAAGGAAAGATCAGGAAACCCTCCTACTTCCAGTTTATGAAATAAATGTAAAGGAAGAATAAAAGAAAAAGAAAAAGGGGTGAGAGATAAAATGACAAAGTCAATTAATATCCTTTTAATATGGCGCTAATGAAACTAAAAATTAGGGGGGTTCACGGGGGTCTCCCCCTGACGAGGCTCGATCAGCCGAGTTATTTATTTGCAAATTTAAATGAACAACTAATATTTTAAAAATTAAGAACGTTCACGTAATACACTGTTCTTCTTTCTGAAATTTAAATAGAAATACAAAAGACCTGAGATAACAGAATTTGTTTGGAAAAGCGCCTAAATATTCTATAAAACAAACATATAACGTTGCATAATTTAGTAAATAACGTTTCATATGCCTGTCATTTTCTCAGATATAAAGAATATTTCAATACAACACGAGATCCTTCAATATAATTTATAAATATTATTTAATGACCATCATCTCTTATTTTATGGATATTCGATGCAAATATAAATTTTGATAAATAGTATCCATAGTATATTTATTACCTTACATATTGAGTTTCACATTTTCTTCAAATTCAAAAAATTTAAACAGTTCAGTGAAATACGATTTAGTATAATGGCAGTAAAAGAAGCTCTTTTTCTGTATGAACTTTTTTTTATTTCCCTCCTTTCTTTATATTTAAATATAATCATTTTTAAAGCGTATGAATATTTGATGGGACATCCATCTTCTTTTAAAAACGGAATAAGTTTTGAATTCAGAATAATGAAACATTTATGCATATTTTTACTTTTCATATTTCTACATTATTACTTTACAAATTAGATTTTTTGGGGAAGTACTTTAGCAGTTTTCTGATAAATATTATGCAATGTATATTCCTGTATCATAAATTACAGAAGAAATTTGGAAAGAACTACGAAAGAGCTAAATAACAAGATTACTTTTCGTCCATATGCGTTCATTTCCGGCAGAAAGATACATTAATTGGAACATTTATTATAGGAACGTTTCAAATTAAGATGCCTTACAAATTTGAAATAGAACAAAAACATTGTTAATTTAAAACAATAAAGTATTTTTAAAGTGTTTTTTTAATACTTTCGAACGAATTCCAAAAAATAAAAGTAAATGGATTCCGTTAAAAATAGTGTATAAAAGGGGGGTAGGGGAGTGTTCATACGTTTTAAGTGGGAAAATCTCCTTTTTCTGGAGAAAAATGTTCACGCACTGCTAGCATAAAAAATATATAAATAAATAAAATTCCTTGGGTCTTCGAGCCTCGTCAGGGGGAGACTCCCCTGAACCCCCCTAATTTTTTAATTTCATTATTGCCATATTATAACGATATTAATTCATTATGTCATTTTATCTCTCACCCCTTTTTCTTTTATTCTTCCTTTACAGTTATTTCATAGACTGGAAGTAGGAGGGTTTCCTGATCTTTCCTTGCAATTGCAAACCTGGGTCGATGATACTGAAGTAACTTATATAATTTTTAGAATCTATCTTAACACACCAAAAGTTTTGCTTTCCGTTATTTGATATTGTTGAGAGAGCTTTAGGCGAGTAGGTTTGCTGTAATTCTCCTGGTAACCCTATTGGCGAGTCATCCAGAGTGGATAAGAATCCCAGGCTGTTCGGCCTATGTTAAATTCTTTTTTCCACTTTCACATTCGCTAGCCCAGTGTCCGATGCGTTTACACCTTTTACATGTTATCGTTGATGCATTCTTAATTTTATGATATTCAGCGTTTCAATTCACCAAGTTCCAGACGCCATTTTGAGGATGAATGATGCAGCCTTGAAACGAACGCTAAAAATTAGCAAATAAATAAATTAATCCATCTGGTGTTCATAACCTTGTAGAAATGTTAGCAGAGTTATGGCACAAACACAGTAATCGTGGGATTTTAACATAACATTTACTTTATTAAATTAAAACGGAAGAAACAGGCACATCACATAACAAGGTAACATCAAGAAGGAAAAAAATATAGAAGCAGTAAAAAAAATGCGCGCGCAAGCACAGTCACAGTTAAGTAGATAAATGCTTATTGAGGGATACAGAAGTCAGGAGGAAAAGACATTGCACAATAATAGATATACAAATTGAATACTCAACAATTTATTCTTACTTTTATGTCGCATTTTTGGGACACATCTTTTGGATAATTTTCAATAAAGGGGGGGGGGAGGATAAAATAACATAGTCATTAAAAAAAGCGTTCTGCGTTCTGGTGGTCTCTTCTGTTGAAAAAAACGAGGTATATATGAACGTAGGATTCCTTATTGTTTAATTAGTTGTATGACACCCGTTGAAAAATGATGACTATAACAAAAACTTTTCATTTCTAGAAACATTTATGTGCTTTATTCAATTATCGTAACATAATTTCTAATATGCTATTTCTATTTCTAAAACTCATAATAAAATGTTATCACTACATTAGATTATGAGTTTTAGATATAAAAATGGCATATACTTAATTTTAACATAACTTAACTTAAAAGATCATGTTTGAGTGAAAGTTTGAGTTTATACATAAGTTGAGTTTATACATAAAGTTTGAGTTTATACATAATTTAAATTAAAAGATCATGTTTGAGTGAAAAAAAAAAAAAACTCATGCGAAATCTGAAATGCTCAATAAAATCATCCATCATTTAACTGAAGAATATAGTTTATTTATTTTAATCTCATGAAAAATGTCATACTGTATAATCTCGAAGATCTATCTAGAATCTCACAGATTGCGAATTTCCTTTGATAAGATATAAATTTTGTCCACAACTATGAATCGTATGTAATTTTTAATTTAAGACGTCACATTTTTGATGCCGTAAATGAAATTCTTAATAGCTTACTTTTGTACTTATTGTAACTTAGCGAAGTTAATGTCACTTTTATAACGGAGTAGTATTATAACTTACAAAGAAATTGGGGGGGGGGGGATCTTCCCATTGGACAGTTATGAACGAACGCAATCTCGGGTTAAATTTGAGAAAAATAACGCGAAGCATTTTTTATTTTAATCTTTCAAACATCTTCATGGAAACATGCATTTAATCGCGAGTTAGTGAAGCACTGGTCTGGTAAACGCTTAATTATTTTAATATATATATATATAAGTCGGGATATAAGTCGGTAGCTGATATAATAACTAGAAAGTTAGCTGAAGAAAATCCATTACGTCATGATCCAAGTCTTCACCTTGAAGGGTAGCCATTTTTCTCAAAATATCCCAATAGTCCAAATCATGAATACAGCAAATTTTATGAATAAGAAATTTGTATTCTCCAAAAGTAAGCACAACTTTGCCCCTGTAATAAATGCTTAATTTTATTATCTTTGAAAATTACGACGAGCCACGGTTTCTACTATTGTTAATATTTATTTTCTTTATTTAATTTTTCTCATATTTAATGTTCAAGTTATGAATATCATTCAAGCTCAAAATCTAGAATAAAATATTTAAATATACGGTGTTTTCGAATTAAATGCAATAAGATAGTTTATCAAAAAGGAGAGACAAAAAACACTTAAGTATTTTTGAAACAGGAGTAGAAAAGAAAAAGGTATTGCATTTATAGAAGCCATGGCCTTACTTAATCTAACATAAGTATTACGATAACATATTTCATCTATTATTATCTTTCCGAAATGTTTTAGGTAACCGTATTTGACTCTTTTTTTTTTGGTTATTTTTTCAAATCCCAAGATTTTTATTTCGCGAGTTCGTTCATTTCCCACATTGACTAAAAAATAGCTCCACCAGCGTAGTACTTCTGGTTAAGAGTAAATAGAGATTTAATTGTATTGTAGTCAAGTTTTGCAGTTCCTGAATACATTGATTGATGTTGCCTTTGAAGGAAGGTCTCTTAATCTAAATTTTATTTTTACAGCATCCTGCTTTGTTAAAGTTCCTACGGACTCCAGCTTTCCAAAACTTTTCTTGTCACCTGTAATTATAGAACTTGTGCTTTTGTTAGTTCAAGTAATTTTTTCAGGCTGATCACGAGTCCGAAATCCTAATTTCTGCATATAAAATCTTCAAGTGGTCACGCTATTAGAAGTCAAAATGCTTGACCTCTATTATTTATCGTAAAGCAAAAATGGTACTTATAGTCCGGGAGCCAGCGACAGATTTCGGTCAGTTATTTCTTCCCGGCCGATAATTCGTGAGATGATTAAGATAGTTGTGTGTTGAAGCCTGGTGATCGTCAGCTGCCGCACCATGAGTGGGTTGGGCGGCGGCCGCCTTCCAGACACGTAAAAAAAAAAAAAAAAAAAAAAAAAAAAAAAAAATTCAGTCATTTCCTCCCGGTTGAAAATTTCTGAAATAATAGTTGGCATCGTACTTGTTTGAAAAAAAGCCGTCAGCTGGCCAAGCGGCGGTGGATTATACGTCAGCTGCTCATACGAACATGTAAAAAAAAATTTTATTTTCAATGATTTCCTCCCGGTTGAAAATTTGACAGATGTTAGTTTACATTCTACTTTAAATAAAAAAACAAGTCAGCTGGCTGTATGCCGGTGGAAAACCCGTCAGCTGGCACAGTGAAAGTGTGACGCGGAAAGGTAGTGTGGCCGCCGCTAGCCTATTTCAATGCACCAGCTGACGGGTTTTCCCCGGGCATACGGCCGTCAACTCCGATATATCTATCTATCAGGGTTGACGATACGGCCAGCTGAATTTTTTTATTATGGCAAGAATTATGTCAACTATTATTTGACAAATTTTCAACCGGGAGGAAATAACGCACTTTATTTTAGTGGACACAATGCGCTGATATCCTCAATAATCCTACGATTTTTCATAATTATGTATAGAAATATAAAAAAAAAAACAATCTGTGCTACTTTAAAAACATGAAAACCACCGGTTTCCTCATTTTTAAACGATTTTTTGGCATTTTCAGCTCCATTTTAATTCGAATAAATAGAATTTCGCTGCACTTCCCCAAATTTTCTTTATTCAAAGACTTCAATTTTGAAGTAGCCTTTTTGCAAAAAACGCAAAACGGATTTACAATCGACATTTTATTAAGTAATTTAAAGCAGTTCGACAGTCTTTTTAAGATCCATCCTTCCGAAACGTTTGGACGATCTGTTTCCACTGACTATTTCAAAATATTAATTTTTATATTCCCAAAACGATCAAATTATGCTATTCTGAAAACATGAAAAATTTTCGCATTCAAAAGATTTCATTTTGTATACATAGCCATTCTTATATACAGGCAGACGATTTCTTTGCTTGGCTCGAAGTCCGCTTATAAATCCTTGATTTATTTTTAAGAAGAAAAATTAAACTGTGTAATCTAGAAAAGCAATTTAAAAGGAAGGAATCACAATTTTTCCTTCAAAGCCCAATATAACATCCTTTTCCGCTTGCAGAGCCGAATTTTGTCACACAAATGATAAACTTTTTTGACTCGGAGGAATAAAATGGAGCTGAAAATGCCAAAAAATCGCTTAAAAATGAGAAAACCGGTGGTTTTCATGTTTTTAAAGTAGCACAGATTGTTTTTTTTTATATATATTTCTATACATAATTATGAAAAATAGTAGGATTATTGAGGATATCAGCGCGTTGTGTCCAATAAAATGAAGTGTGTTATTTCCTCCTGGTTGAAAATTTGTCAAATAATACTTGACATAATTCTTACCATAATAAAAAAATTCAGCTGGCCGTATGCCGGTGAAAAACCCGTCAGCTTGTGCATTGAAATAGGTTAGCGGCGGCCACACTACCTTTCCGCGCCCCACTTTCACTGTGCCAGCTGACGGGTTTTCCACCGGCATACAGCCAGCTGACTTGTTTTTTTATTTAAAGTAGAATGTAAACCAACATCTGTCAAATTTTCAACCGGGAGGAAATCATTGAAAACAAATTTTTTTTACATGTTCATATGAGCAGCTGACGTATAATCCACCGCCGCTTGGCCAGCTGACGTTTTTTTTTAAACAAGTACTATGCCAACTATTATTTCAGAAATTTTCAACCGGGAGGAAATGACTGATTTTTTTTTTTTTTTTTTTTTTTACGTGTCTGGAAGGCGGCCGCCGCCCAACCCACCCATGGTGCGGCAGCTGACGATCACCAGGCTTCAACACACAACCGTCTTAATCGTCTGAGAAATTATGGGCTGAGAGGATTTTGGTCGCAAAAATCTGTCGCTGGCTCCCGGACTATTAGGTATTATTCTGGCTGTCCGCCAAGACGAGCGATTTTTCATAGTTGAAGCAAGAAAAATGCTGGACTCATGAAATTATTGATAGTTCCGAATATGATTGGCAACAGTATACCAGCATATTTTACAGAAAAATTATTTGGCAGGAATGACCGCAGAGATAATACGTAAGTACCGCAAAAATTAATAATTACAACAACGGAAATTTATGTTAACGTATGAGAAAAACTAATAATAACAATTAATATCCTAACTAATATTATAAATGCGAAAGTGAGTTTGTTTGTTTATGACGCTTTCACGCCTAAACCGCTGAATCGATTAGGATGCATTTCGGTTTAGATATAGATGGGACCCTGGAGTTTGTTATAGGCTACTTAGAATTTTAGATTTTTAATTACTTTTTTAATTATTAATTAAAAACCTTTTTTACGTTGCCATGCTTGGCGAGTTTCGCCCGTATCATATGATTCATGTTTTGAGCTAA
The DNA here is from genome assembly GCA_038373885.1 of Cheiracanthium punctorium. Lineage (NCBI taxonomy): Eukaryota > Metazoa > Arthropoda > Arachnida > Araneae > Cheiracanthiidae > Cheiracanthium > Cheiracanthium punctorium. Next base: position 799,675 of record JAWZYV010016180.1, on the reverse strand, counting down.
CAAGAATGCTATTACTTCAATAAAGAAGCACGTGCATCTGAAAAACATTAAATAATACGGAAATTATGCCAGTTTTATGCCAAATATATCTATCTCTAATAATAAAAATGAATGTTCTCCAGACAAATCTACAGAAAGCAGAGCTTTGAAAATTTGAGCATGCCTGGACCCATGACTTCGGTAAAGTGTACCTGAGGCTCGGAAATTTTAATTACTTTTCTAACTATTAATTAAAAACCGTTTTATCGCCCGCACAAAATGATTTTTGCTATTGAAATAAAGCAGAAATTCTATTTGCAAAATCACATGCATTTGAAAAACATAAATAAGTATGGAAATTATGTTGATTTTACGCCAAATTAAAAAGCATAAATAAAGAAAAGTGTACTTACGTATTATCCCGGCGGTCCGCCAAGACGAGCGATTTTTTGCCGAGATAAATGCCGGGCACATGAAATTATTAATGGTTTTGAATACGATTGCAAGTTGGCAACTCATTTGACGAAAAAACAGTTTGGCGGGAATGACCGCCGGGATAATAGGTAAGTACCAAGAAAAGTCCAGATGTGTTTCACTAACTAAAGTTCGTAAATTTCCAAATCCTACAAATAATATAAATGTGTACGTTTATGTGTTTGGATGTTTTTGACTGAATCACACAAAAATGGTTGGAAAAATTTGTAATGAAGATAGCTTATGCCCTGGATTAACATACAGGCAACCTTTCAAGCATATAGCATAAATAATTCTTTTACAAAGACACTCAAAATAATGCTAATGCATTGCGCTCTATGGAAATTTTGTAGCAACTAAACCGATTTTAAAACTTTCTTCACCGATTGAAAGTCCTAGGCCTATATGGTCCTAGGCCTATAGGGTCCTAGGCGTATATGGAGAATTCCTCTGTGTGGAATTTTCTAAGGGATCCTAGCCCGTATTTTCGCGAGGTTTTTGAAAAAAACACGGAAAACTGCGAGCGGCTAGGTCGACAGGCGCGACCGGTGTTTGAATCTGGCACCTCCCGCCTTCCAGGTTTGAGAGCAGACCCTCTTAGACACTGGGGGGACCCTGAGTGTTATAGGCTACCTTTTATGCATATATCACAAATAGTTCTTTTACAGGGATACTCATAAGAATTACATTACGCTCTATGTGTATCTCTGTAAGTACTGAACCGATTCCAAAACTTTTTTCACTGATAGTAAGCTACACTATTCTTGAGTATTATAGGCTAAAATTAATGCATGTAGCGCAAATAGTTCCTTTACAGGAACACTCAAAATAATTCTAATACATTACGCTCTATGAGTATCTCTGTAACTATAGAACCGATTCTAAAACTTTTTCGCTAATAGAAAGCTGCACTATTCCTGATTAACATAGGCTAAAATTCATGCATATAGCATCTTTTACAAGAACACTCAAAATAGTTCGCAAATACTGTCGTAACTGTCTCTATTCACCAAATGCCTGAAAAAAATCTAAATTTAGTAATTTTACGTACTCTGTTATTTTAAATGAAGTATACTACCATGCATTATACTTCATTTAAAATAAGTAAAAAGCAAATAATATTTAAATGCTGTTTCTTTAGTTGCAAACATATTTGTTATTCACACATGCGTCGTTTCTCTCGGGACCTAATTCTAAAGCCGACGCGGACGAAGTCGCGGGTAGCCGCTAGTCGAATATATAGCATGATTTTTCCGTATTAATGGGTTTTTAAAAATGTTTTCATTTTCTTTCAGTTAATATTTCGTCTGCGATATGAATCAGAGTGCCGTATCGTCGTAACAAAGCAAGCCACATTGACACATGGGAAGTTACTTCCATTTACGATATGCAAGTGCTTGCTTATTATGTCTTCCGCTTTGATTCTATAGAAATAACGATCAGTAGTAACTCAAAAGACTAAAAGTAGAACACATATCTATTCGCTTCTTACGTAATTATCAGAGAACACAAAATTTCTCATCATACCCAGCAAACTTTTTAAACATGCTACCATCCTTGTCAACTGTTATTCCAGACTGAACCATCCAAAAAATATGAGATCCCACATCTATTATGTTACCAGTCGTGTGTTTCATTTTAGCCATAAACTTGAAAACACGCTCGAATTTCATGATGGTGTCATTGCGGTAAACCATCCAGTTACCGATATCCAAAGATCTGAAAAATAAAATTTTAAATTTTCAGTTTAGATTCAAGAAATAATGTTGCCATTTAATTTCATTATAATTAATTATTATTAATAGACTGAGGTGTTTGCACTACGCTATTATCTGCTGCAATTTTTTCATATTCTTGAAAAATTTTGTAAACTTTATTCATAAATCGTTGTTATTTATTCGAGAAAGTTGTAAAATTCCAAAAATACCTACGAATGAGATAGTAATCTAAGAAAATAAATTCTTTTCTTTTCTCTCAACTATCGCTCTCAATTGATTTTAGCAAAACAACTAAACCTCCCCCCTAAAGAAAAAAAAAAAGAAGCCAGCGATGTGTAAGCATCTCAGTATATAAGCCACGCATTAATCAGTAAATCAACTTCTTCGCTATAATACAGAACCACATGCTCATGTTTTGGCTCATCAGAAAATTTTAGAGTTTGGATAGGGCATTTACAACCACCTAATCTATATAATAAAACAGAGTGTAAACTGTCCGTTAGTTTGTCTGCACCTCGCGTAGCTCCAGAACGGGTGATCGTAGACCTACCAAATTTTGTATAGAAATTCTCCAGGACGGGTCCCGACATACCTCGACGCGATTTTTTCGAAATTCGAATTATTTTAGGAGATATCGATAAAAAACGTGACGCAAAAGGCTAATTTTTGCTTCGCCATTTCGCAAGAGTAACCCCGCAGTGGAAAAAGAGGGAATATAGCATATCTAGGTTGCCATATTTGGCAAGCAAAAGTTTGGCACCCTTTAATTAAATGATTCAGACTCTTGAAGTAAAAATAAAAGAATAACGATTTATTTTGTTTAGATTATTTGTAAGGTTGTTTTTTAATTAAAATATCGTGTGCATGTGAAATCAGAGCAGGAATGAAATCTTTTATACTCAAAAGAAAAATAGTAATTTTCCGAGACTAAAATGTGCAACTTTTTCATTTGGCGAAAAATAAAATGGTTGATGTGCAATTTTGAGATGATCGTCTGCTACTTGGGTTATGAATACACCTGAGAATAAGTTTTGGAAATTTTCATTCAGTTGGAAATGTGCATTTTTCTGCGCAGCTTTTCCCCATCTATTTCTAATGTATTACATCCAGAAAAAGGATGTTGGATCAGAAGGGATGTTTATCAATTTTAATTTTGTTTAATCACACTCATGAATAATGATATACTTTCCAACTTAATGGAATAAGGAAAGAAAATAGGGAAGACCCATGGATTATAATACGCTTTTACTATATAGCACTTTAGTTCGTATTTAAAATCTGAAAGTGTTTCAGATTTTCTTACTTTTTTTTACTTTCCGTTTTTTGATAAAGGCCAATATATCCAGAAGCTCTTCAGAATTAATATAGGACGAAAATATTTTGTACCTTTTTGTAGGTATTTATCATTTAGCCATCTTAATTTTGTAACCAGGGGCAGCCCGACACGGTAAGCATCGCATCTGGGTGCCGGCTTCGAAGGAGCGTCATTTCGAACTCAAAACTTAAGTAGAGCATAAAAGGGGGGCGTCTTTTTTGCATTAGCAGAGGCGCCACTTACCCTAGGGCCGCTCCTGTTTGTAACCATCTTAATTTTAAATTCCATTCAGAATCTGAGAGATTTCAGTGCCAAGGAAGTCGGTGAGGAACAGGATTCTCTCCGAACAAGATTTATTAAGATGGAGAACCAACTGTCGCCGGAGGCGGCTAGTAAATAAATAAGTAAACATTTTCACGCTTACATCCACTGAGCTCCCGATACTTAGCACCTTTTATGTATTAGTTTCTTTCTTTGCGAAAATCTTTTGTAGCTAAAAAAGCTCAATATTGCCATCCAAGCACTATTTGCGTTCTCCACACCAAACGGCAAGACATTTTTTCTTATGCATGTTTACAACCTGCCTTCGAGCCAGAAAGAGGTCACATAAGTAACTACGGAATCTATGCAAAATATAGATTGGCAATTGTTGATCTAAACTCTAAACTTGAAAGAAAAAAAAAAAAAAAAAAAAAAGAAACGTTGACATAACTTTCAGCCTCCGAGGTTCTGTTAAAACGTGGCGTGGATGCAGGACAGGTTCTTAGAATAAGCGCTCCGATTGCTGACTGTTTTCCAAGTGAAAATCTAGAAATGCAGCTTTTCTGAGAGAGTCCACGCCTACTTTTCGGGCAATAACAGCGCGATTGAGTCTCAAACTTACAACCGAGAACAAGCTGAAGACAAACGGTCCAAAAAGTTAGAATAACAAAAAGTTCGATTCAAAAATTGAAGAAAAGTAGTAAAGAGAACTCCCGACACTTCAGACAGTAGTGCAGAATTTTGCTATTCGGCTGCGCCAAATCATTGGCATTGATGGCTAACATATCAAACCTGCCATAAACTAAATACGAATATATTTAGTTACTTTTTAAATTTACATTAAATATTTTACTTGATAGTTATCGAAAAATTCAACTTTTATTTCATACAGTTTAGTAATTGTCACCCAGTACTAAAAACCGAGTACGAAAAGCCTATAAAAATAATTGTTACCACCATTAGGATACACAAACAACTTTTAAAGTATGACTCCGCTTAATGAAAGCCACAAAACTGCAAACTGCTGTACGCAAACATATATTGATGGCAAACTTATAGAACATGCCATAAACTAGATCCGAATATCCAGTAGATACTTTCATAATTTGTCATTAAATGTTTGAACTCAGAAGTTTTTTAAAAATCCATTTTTATAGCTCAATAATTGTTTACCTCGTAAATGCAGTTGAACTTATGAAGCAAGTAATATATTCGAATTCACTAACTGACAGTACTTCCCGGTAGTCTAAAACATTAATTATTAGTTTAAACAAGTTAAATAAATATATACTTAACACACTCATAGTCGCCAGTCGGTTCCCTTTCTTTGAAGGCATCTGTTTCCATTGAATTTCCTTTCAAAGTATGCACACCACGATGTCTGCGGACACGCTGGGTCGTTTCTTTAGGTCTTGAATGCGCTCTTCTAATCTCTAAGCGACGAACCGGAATTTTGCTATGTTCCTTGTTGTTGAAAGCATGATCTGTATTTGAACAAGTATGATTTAAAAAGAGCAAAGAAAACCGACAGTAACTCACCTCATATTAACCCTTTGAGGCGCAACCCTTTCCCAATGCTGAAAAAAGGGCAGCCATTGCCATCGCTCGACTTAACTACCAGCAAGATGGCGGACGATCGAAACGTTCATCGCGCGCCGCAGATCTAAAGACCCTTTTTTGACGACAGCGCGGGCACAGCCAGCTGTCGTCAAAAAAGGGTCTTTAGATCTGTGGCGCGCGATGAACGCTTCGATCGTCCGCCATCTTGCTGGTAGTTAAGTCGAGCGATGGCAACGGCTGCCCTTTTTTCAGTATTGGGCAATTTATCTAGCTGTTCACGCATTCTTCCATTTTTCAGCAGATGTCAGTGCTGTTAAAAAGAATCGTGACCATTTTTTTACGGGAAATGACGTGCTAAAAAGTAAAAGATTCTCGTGGAGCTATGTCACCCGCAACTATTTTTATAGAAATCAAATCTATTCTTCGTGACGGGCAACAGTCAAAACGTCAGAGTTTGGTGTTCCCAGAGCGGGACCACTGAGCGTTAAAGGTTTAACAGCATCAACGGTAACTCAGACCCTATATCCTAGGAAAATTTTCCCGTGAATCTTTTATGTGCTCATAACAATTGCAAAGACTTCCATTTTTATTTATGTTATTTATTGTCATCGGTCAAACTATCAGAATTTGACCAAATTAATATGTGATCATCCGTAAGCTTTCGACTTTTAAACTTAAAAAAAAAATCATTGAAATCGTCAAAATTTACCTCTGAACAAACATGAATGAAGTTTGTAAAAACAAAATAAAAGTAAGGCTTGGCGATTTCTCGGCAAATATAGAAGGTACCTACCACTTCAACCTTCTGTTTGGACGTGCAGTTGCACTCGAGGCGTTACTTACTTATGTGTTCGACGTGTTAGATAAGCGGTTAAAAAATTAAATTAAATATTCTATATGAACGCACTCTTCAGTTTCTTTTTAATATCTTAACATCTCAAATTCTTCTATCCATCCGACCAAAGTTTCGTGGTGAGGCTCAATCAGTTCTAAACGTCACATTTGGTGACGTGAGTTGCCCAATCCTTATTATTAAATAAACCAATCAAAAGGGCGTTGTAGATCATATATATTGGAGCGCTTGGTTGCTGACGCAAGCATGAACTCTCGAATTTAATAGCAACCTCACTTTCATATTTGATCAAAATTGAAAAGCGTACTTGGGTTTCATGTTCAAAATTAATGATGCTGCAATCAATTAAAATCCAGCGTTGTGCAGATTTGGGTGAGAGAAGGATAAGTGCTGACGATTGCAATATTTAACCCAAGAGTTGGTATTGGGTATCCAATGAGCCATATGCGCTTATTAAATAGCATAACATATTAAAAAGTGTTTATTTAGTTATTTAAATTTTTTAAATTTTTAGTAAATTTATATATAAAAATAAATAACTTTAGTAAAATAATGTAAAATAATTAGTAGTCAATGTAAAATTCCTGCTTTAATAATCAATCCTGTTAAAAAGCAGTTTTAGTGAAGTGCTTTTTGTGACAGATTCATTAGGTTTCGACGAACCATGGTCGAAAAGTTCACTATTATTCCAAAGTGATTATTGGCAGGTACATGAACTATCTCCCGACTCCACATTACCATGTGATTCTGAAACTGTAGAGTGTATATAGAAGAAACAAACTCTGTCTCACAGTCTTTTCACACAAATTAAAATAAACAATTTTACCAGGAATTTTTTTTAAATCGTTATAATTCTTTATAAGCATTCTGCGCTACACACTGAAATAAATGGAAAAACGGTGCCTTTTATCAAACTTAGGAAAAGAAATGTGAAAATTCATTTGCAGACAATTTTTTTTTCTAAGAGTGACATCCTGCAAAATTATCGAATTTTAGGAATTTTGTCTAAGAGTTTCGTGTCTCTTACACAGGTTTATAGATTAATTCATTGTATAGTACAACTTATATGAAACTTTGAGGAAAAGAAATCTGAAAGTGTGTTTGCAGACAATTTTTTTTTTCTAAAGAGTGACATCCTGCAAAACATGCGAATTTTAAGAATTTTGTGTAACAGTTTCGTCACTTACACAGGTTTATAGCTTAATTGATTGTATAGCTTATAAAGAGACATTCTGAAGAATTTGAAGATCTTGACACTTATCCTTTTTTTCTAATTCATGCACCAAAAACACATGATTTTTTTCAAATGCAGTGAACTGACGTGGAGGGAAAATCACTTTACATTTTTTTTCTTTTAGCTCACAGGACGCTCAGAGGGTTAAATTACCTGGATGTGAAGCAGGATCATTACTGGACTGCCAATGTCCTTGGTTGGAGAGAGAATTCCCGCAGTTTTCGCATTCCAGGAACGAATTAGTCTCCAAAGCAGTAGAAAAACTGACGGGGGAACCACATCCTTTGCATGGAGGAATTGTATAGTTAGGTGTGCAGTCAAATTTTAGTGGAGTCTCGAAGAGAGTAGAATTCGTGTTTGGCCTTTTAAAGAGAGCGTGGTCGCCCAACACATTTTCTCCATTACCTACAACGGAAAACGAATTTGTGATTAAAAAGTAGCACAGTTATAAACAAGAATGTCAAACGCATGGATCATAAAACGCTTTCCAACAAACGGTATTTTTCAATGTTTACTACATGAAATATGGTTAGCCTACTTCCTTCCATTGTTGCATGCATTCAAAGATCCATGCTGGGAAAAACACATTGGACATAGCAGGACAGTCGCGGTAGTTTCATCTTTGCCAAGATCAGGTTATCGCTAATAGGATACCATAATATCTTCTTTTAATTACAATCGTTGAAACTGAATTTTTTATGCAGTGGTATTCAACAAACGCAAAGACACAGAGAATCAAGTAACCTGAAACCCAGATTTGATTTTCCAAGACTGATCGTCATTTAGTTTTTCTTAGAATAGAATGGTATTGAAGCTTACTGTGCTTATCGTAATACAGGTTTATTAAATAAATCTGCATTTGTTTATGGTTTATAATACCGTCCGGATAACCACATACTGGTGCCAAATCCTCCATATAGGAGAGACTTGGACGAATTGAGTAAATAGAACACCATTCCATCCATTTGAGCTCGCACTGGGAGGAAGGCCTATCTAGCTCGTGGTCTACTAATTTTGAATCAGTTTCAGATGCAAAAGCAGCACCTGGATTAACATCTCCAGTATTATCGTTTGAACATGGATGACTTAGGAGCCACGACGGATTTTAAGTACACTAACTATTTTTAGAGTGCACGGTTCCACAAGAGTTCAGGCGAGAGTTTGTCACTATAGACGTGCTCAGCCCGAGCCCAGCCCCGAACCGGGATCGATTCTGTAATTCAACGACTGTGTTCGGGCACTGAACCGTGAGAAATTTCTCCTTTACTGAACTTACTCCTTGTAAACAGATTTTTAAAAAGCAATTCATGGGAAAAATACACTAATTATTATTATTTAATAAACTTGAATATAAAGAATTAGAAAATGCATTAAGAGTTTGCTATCATATTTGCCTTCAATTTGCACAAACGGCAAAATTTATGATATTCTATCAATGAAGTAATTCTCTTTTATTTATCTGTTAGCTCAAACTTTGGACTTGGAGTCGTGCACCGACTTAATCCGAGTACTTTAACTCGAGCTCAAATTAAAAGTACTCGGGGTCGGACTCAAAAAAAAGAGCCCGAACTCATCTCTAGTTGTCACCCTCCCAAGCGCTGACCAAAGTCGGCTATGCTTCACTTTCGACGTTCTTACGGTGACAAAGAGACTGGAGAATAATGAAGTAAACCAGGAAAAGACATATGATACTATTGAATACAACGAACATCTGGTAGCGGAAAATTCTGCAGCCTCTTCTGATACAAGCATTAAACAGAAGAAATTTTTGATTAGCTACATTTTCACGATATTTTGAATTCTGTACCTAACTTTTAAAAATTAGGCTTTTGAAAAAGTGATTCGCATTGTTTCAAAGATTAAGAAATAAATCGAAAATATTGGTGATTTGTTTTAATGCTCTAGAATGTTCAGCGATGATCCTTTAAACCTCTAAAATGTTTTTAGGACCCATAGTTTCAGACATCGTAGTTGATTTTAGTTAAATTATCACAAAATTACAACCTAGCAATGAATATGTTTTCATACTATATAACGAATAGCAAAACTATGAAACTTGCTAAGGTACTGATACTTACAAGTAAGTTGGAACTTTGGCTTTGAGTAACAGGGAGTTTTTGCAACTGCTGATTTAAACAAAAAGATCCAGATTTTATACAATACTTCATACTTATAAGGTTCCATATTCAAATATCTCTATCAATTCGATTATAGTTTTAGTGGTTCGGGAAATAAAAATCCTTGAACACTCGTGTGTTCGGATTTTTTTGTTAGCGCGTAAAAGCTATTAATTTCAGACGACAATTTTTGTCTACATGGCGAAACAGCTAATCACAGCCACAAAGCTGCGGGGTAAAAAAAAAATAAAAATAAAAATAAAATAAACTGTTAGTCAAGCTCTGTCATTTCTGGCGATAAAGACATCAGAACAGTCAATAAATAACGCAATATATTTTATTCACGGGCATTTCACTATTAATGGAGATTTTTTTTTTTAGCACTAGGGTGCTATTTCGCTCAATACCAGAATTTTGCCTACGTATTTTTGTCTATGCGATCTTTCCGACAAGTTTTGTAGATATGAATTGTCGCGGTGAAGATATTCTCAAATGTGTTAGCCAGATAACGTGGAGGGGGGGGGGGCGTTAATAAAACGTTGAAAGTCGCTCAAGGTTTGCAATTTTTGATAACTGATCGCTAAATTTGGTGCCAAAACGCGATAATTTATTATAAATATATTACGAGTATAGTTAGAAAATGCCGGGCGATTATTGTAAAATAGTATTAGTATGCGATTTTAATTTAGATTTTAATTCCGAAGAAGCGTTTTATGGAACAAGGAAGGAAAACAGCCATGATGTCCATTCCAAACAGTATTTAAAATGGTGGAGGAGAGTTGGAATATGCCGGGCGAAGTTCCTGTAGGCGATTTTAAGATAGATTTCGATTCCGAAGATGTGTTTTATGGTATAAGAAATAGTTTATTCATATTTCAGCGCCCCCACTCTCGCCAACCAAAAAAGTCCCCGCACTTTGGCAAGCTTTGCAGTCATGGGTCTCTAGGAGTTATGCACAAGTTTCAACGCTCCCAAAAGAACTAGATGAAAGCTAAAGTGAATAAATTAACGATAAACGCACCAGTTAAGGAATTTGAACACACTTAATTATTAAGACTACATTAATTGGCAACCCAAAATAAATAAAAATTTAACGGAATGCTATACTTACATGATATTCCAAATCGCCATTTTAATTCTAAATCACGGATACCACATTAATACAAAAAATCGTCATCGTAACTGCATATGTTTAATTATCGCCACCTTGGAGAGAGTCGGGCCGTTAAAGTAGGAATCAACCCAAGAAAGGCAAACACGGCACGCTTATGGATTATGATGCACATTCGAAACAATATTTAGAACGGTGAAGTACAGTTGGAATATACTTGTCAATGATTGTAAAATAGTTTTATTCGGCGATTTTAAGATCAGTTCGATTTCAAAAAATGTATTTTATGAAACAATGAAGAAAAATACGACACGCTCATGGATAATGATACACTTTCCAAGTTAATGGAATAAGGAAGAAAAATAGGGACGACGCATAAATTATGATACGCTTTTAATATTTAGCACTTTAGAGCGTATTTAATTATTTTTTTTTTGTGAACTTAATCCTTACTCACTTTTTATGAGGTTTATTTCAAATGATCCAATAACTGACTATACAGAAAATGGCCTTATGAAATATTACACCTTTCTAAATGCTTTACATTTTTTAACGGTACTTACAGTTACTGGTAGGTTCATCTTTGTTAAAGCCTCTTGAGTACTCTCTCTGTATAAATGAAGCATGTGATTTGAATCTTCTTAGAGGTGTTTGGTGTCGTTTTGGGACCATAGACGTAGGTTTTGCCAATAGATCAGCCAGTGCTACATTTGGGTCACTCCTGAATCGTCTGACTGAACGCTCGACGTTTCCAAAGTTACATCGCAAAGACTCTACATATACAAAGAAAAATAAATGTTTGGTAGCCTCTTTTGTTGAACCTACCTCGACATGTATTAATATAGAATGTAGTACCATCTCTACGACGGGTGCTATCTGTAGTACCCGCCGTTGGTGGGTTAGTATATGCAATGCAAATTCCCCAAAACCCTGAATTTTCGTCAACATTGTAGGAGTATAAAGAATGGAACTACTATGCTGGCAATAGTATAGACAGTAAAATTAAAACTTGCGTGTATTGTTAAAATATTGCCGAACAGAGAGTATCAAAGTGATGAGGAAATTTGACATAAATTAATTAAAAAGAAAATGTCTCTAAAATTTCATTCTAGTTGAATGAGCTTTTCAAGTTAAGCGGTCGTTGCTAATTTGTAATTAAATTTTGTTTAATTCACTGTAGCTATTTTAACATATGCCTATAAAAAATTTGCAGTTTTCACAAAATCTAAAAAAGCAAATATGTATCTAAACATTTTTTTAAAAAAAAGTTTCAATATTTATTCAAATTTTTGAAAAAATTCCGACATTTGTCATTTTAGTCGTTGCTGATCATGTTGCTAAACTTCATTCTATCATTCTCTTAATAGATTTTAAGGGATGCGAGAACAAACACTTAACGATTTTCACAATATTCCTTGATCTATGAAATATTTAAAACCGTTTTGGCATTTAGAGTTTAAATTAATTTGAATCTAACATATTTCCAGATTTCATTCAGTTCCAATACCAATTTTCATAAATGGAACAAACATGTACTGAGCTTTCACAAAATCTCAAAATTTATAAAAACAAATTTAAAGTACTAAAATATTCGTACTATAGTTTTAGTGACAACCTGTGACAATACTAAATTTTATTTAATTCGTACGACGACAAATATTCTCACATTTTGCATAAATTTTCTCAAAATCTCAAAATCTAATCAAAAAATTTTCAAATTCGATACCTATGGTTTAAGTTGATTAACCACCCATCATGACACCAAATTTCATTTCATTCGCTTCAGTCATTTTTATGTGATGCGCAAACAAAAATAAAGATCACGGACAGAACGACAGAATGCCAAACTTTTTTTGATGTTGGTACTGGATTCCTAGGTGCTTGAAATTAATAGAAATCGCAAACTTTTTAATTCCAAGTAATGTACAGACACAAGTCCAATTTTATTTATATAGATTTATAGTTTAATTAGCTGTAAAGAACCTATTGAAAAATAGAAATACAACAATCACTTTCAATTTAACATACACAAAACATTCATTACTACATGGTATATTATACTTCAGATGTCCAGTGCTGAATAGTTGGCGCATTGTGTTAAGTATTCTGGAGCTGGGCAAGGTTGACTCATCCATTCATCCCTTGACTGAGTCGATAAAATAAGGACCAGGCCTTCTTGGGGACTACACACTGGGGGATTCGCCTCAGATTGACGATCTGTCCAAGGCATATGCTTCCGTGCCCCACATCGAATCTTCCGAAAGAGGCGTTGTTGAGCAGCGCAGGACTTTGCCCCCACAAGGACTGTTTCTCGAATGTTTGGTAGTTTATATTATGCTTTTAATCCATATTACCGTAAGAAATCTGGTAATAGTAGCTATATTACTAATAATAACATCATCTATTATTATTACTACCACTTAAATGCTCAATCTAAATATTTAAATCCTCCACAGCTCAGAAGAAGGAAATAGTTTATTTATTTTAATCGCGTGATAAAAAATCAATCTGTGTAATCTTGAGAACTCCATTTGGTATCGTACAAATCGCGAATATGACATTCATTTTTCTCTCTCTTGGCAGAGTTTGTTAATCTCACGCAATTCTAATTTATGAAGTAACATTTTGACTGCCGTAAAAGAAACCCTTGGTAGTTGAGTCAGTTCATCCGATTATTTCACACGGTTAGTTTTCAAATGGAGTAATGTTAAAACTCGCAGCAACGTTAGATTTTCTTTTCATTAGATGGGACTGTTATACAAGACCGCAATACTGCGTACAAAAAATTCATACTTTAATAGAAAAGAGTTTGATATTAAGGAAACACGAAAGAGACTGTACTCCGCGACAACTTAACCTGGCATTATATTGATTTCTAGAATGCGTGCCGAAACATTTTTTATATAGGCTGGCATACTCGATAACTAGTTAAGAAATGTCAATTTTGAGAGTTTCAAGGCAAAAATTGACGTTTCTTCTCATTTTTTAACAGTCAGTTTTTTATTTTATCCAAAACCACTAACATATTCCCTTAGCCGTTTAGGCTCTTGCAATAACATTAAAAACTGGATTTTGCTCCTCTGAAATAGCTTTAGTGTAACAGAATCTTTAATGTAACATCAAGTTCAGATAAATTCGAAATTAAAGAATTACTACTATTGCTTTTATTTATTTTTTCAAACGTTCTACTTTTCATTTTTAAATTGTATATTTTTCGGCTGTTGAGAGAGATTGTTTGAATATTTTCTTCTTAACAAACGAATTAAGATCCTCGATGATATTTCCAAGCCAAAATCCCCTGAAGGAACTAAACACTTGTTGTTCCGAACTTATTTAAAGTGCAAATGATTCATTTCTAGAACTTACGATTAGGCGTCGAATATCTTGATGGTGGATCATCTGGCAACTTTGTCTTTTCTTCTTTCGAAAAAAACTTAGAAAAATAATGATAAATTCTATGAACAAAGCCTGACATTTCTGCAAAGAAAATTAAAAGTTGAAGTGGCTATTAGTTTTCTTATTTAAGCAACAGATATACACAGATTTCCATAAATTAAGAGACAACTACATTTTCCAAGATATTTGATGTTCATATATACACTGGTATGCAAAACAAGCAACAGGTGTTCTTTTTACCATAACTCCATGAGAAATCATCTGAGAGACATGAAATTTAGAAATGAAAGACAGCATTTGTATTTAAACGATGACAGGCAAAAATGAAAACAATGCATACAGTATGGAATCAAACAAAACGAATGCTTTATTGTACACCCTCCAAAAAAAGTATTCGAGCAAGAGAGAAATTTCCTACGTTGGTTTCGAAAATAAAAAATGTTTATCATGGAATATGAATTAGGCTATGTGTAAATATGAATTTCCATATTTCTGTCAGTTTGTGCGTTTTACAAAAACTCAATTATTATTCGCAAATCTAAAATAGGAAATTTCTCTCTTGCTCGAATAATTTTTTTTGAGGGTGTACTCATAGTATCGTTACACATGATTGCCTGTATAGAGGAAGAACAGCAAGCAGGTGTTCTTTAGTATGGGATATGCCTTCCCCTGACTGCAAGGGTTGCTTCGCACCGTTTCTCCATACTCAGCACCAGATTGTCCAACAGTTCTTGTGTCCATTTCTCAATCAGCATCTATTTCAGCTGTTGGGTGTTTCCTAGAGGATGTAATCGTGCCGCAAGGCATCTCCCCAAAGCATCCCACGCATGTTCTATGAGATTTAAATCAGGCGCGTACGCTGTCCAATCCATTCGAGTGATATCGTCACTTTCTAGCAGCTCCTAAACAGCAGGAGTCTGGTGTGTCCGGGAATTATTATCCATAAAAACAAAGTCTGCTCCAATATCACCTCGGAACAGACGCACATAGAGAAGGATCACCTCCTGACAATAGCGATCTTCGGTTACGGAACTTCGAAAAACGTAGAGCTCAGTCCGCCCGTTCAGCATAATGCCTCCCCAGACGAGAACTCCAGGATCACAGTAACGGTCTCTTTAAGAGGGATGAATCCGTGTCCCGACCTCTCTCCAAATCAACTGGCCATGAGGATCTATTGTGGCACTGAAACGACTCCCATTCGTAAAGAGGACATGACTCCATTCATGAGATGTCCAGTTTATGAACTCCTTGCACCACTCTAAACGGTGGCGCGGATGGGCAGCATTCGAAGGGATGCAGTGTACGGGACGGCAGGCGAATAGGCCACATTTGTGAAGGTGTCTGGAAACAGTAAACCACGGCACTTGTCGCCCCGTTGCTATACATAGTTGCTGAGCAGTCGTGCTTGGTGACTGGTTTCGGGCTCTTTTCGCCTGCAGGCCGATCTCTACTGATATATCGGTTATCCACTGCAGTTGTTTTCCAGGGACAGCCAACATAAACCTTTCTAACAGCGGTACAGTTCGCCTCCGATAACTTGGCACTCGAGCTCGGACGAATTCATTTCTTGTACGGGATCTCAGTTTTAGAGGTTACTTTTCCCCTATTCCCTTAGGATGATTGGCGATTGCCCTCTTTGCCAAGAGAGTGGAATTTCATGGTCATTGTGTGCTTTTCAAAGAATGTCTTCCTTTTCCCCTTCCACTCTGCACCGTGCGATAAGGCGTTGATTGTGAGGGTCCCTCCGCTAATTATGGGAAGGGACACCTCATTCCCATCACCTATTTTCAACAATCGACGCTTCCTAAGGCTGGTAACCCGAGTGCCAAGTTATTGGAGGTGGACAATACCTATGGATGGTTTGGAAGGCTTTTCAATCGTGCGAAACGACACTTTTGTTGATTCCGAACTCTTCAACTACACTGGTCACACTACGCCCCTCCTCCAGCTTTCTGATCATTCTTCCACGTGTGAAGTCGTCTAGGTGATTTCTTCTAGACATATTTCACGAAAGAACTCGCGCAGCGGATGTCTTTAATTGCGTCTCCGTCTTTCCGTATATTGTAGCCGTTAGCTGCGTGGGCCATCCGCACATGTTTTGCGTATGTGCACGTCGCCTGTGACGTTTTGTTTCTCATATTTGCATACGCATAACTTTTCTAATGAATTGCGTGTTCATTGTTCTAATCGCAAGAACCCTTTTTCTAATATTTCATGGTTATCTGATTATAATTTATATTGTTGCTTAAGTTTTGCACACCAGTGTATGTTTGTTTATAAACTGACTATAAAATTGTCCTGTATTTTCTTTACAAATCGCCAAGCTTGGCGACTTTTTGGCGAAATATCTCTAAATTTGGTACCAAAAATAAGTCTCTGAAACTGAAGTCAGTTAAGCGATATCGCCAGTATTTCGAGAGAATTCGAGAAAACCCTATGTTAAACAATGGGGACACCCGAAACTCCCTATCTCGCGTTCTAGTTAACCAGTTTTCATGCAACAAAAAATTATTTGACTCGTAGATTATGAATTTTCGAGTATATTGAATCCTCGAATTGCAGTTCATTCCAAAAACTGGTACTAATACTGTCACATGAGATGCCTATGATAGCTATGATAGATGATTTTTATGCCTTGAGAGATGTTAAAATCAACTTTGAGAAACACCAAGAATAAATACAACTCTTTCCAAAACTCATTCCTTCTCTTAACCAAAAAAGTCCATACTATTGCAAACCTTGTGCAACTTTCAAGATTTTCATTCCTCCGCCACCCCCCTTCCACGTTATCTGGCAAACAAATTTGAAAATATCTTCACCGTGACAGTTCTTGTCTACAAAGTCTGTCTACAAATCATGTCGACAAAACCTGTCTACAAACTTGCGTGTACAAAAACCTTAGACGAACGAAATAGCCCACTTAAATCTCCGAATTTGATTGTGCGCCAATTTACACATGCAAATGATCAATAACCATTTCCCATTATATTTTTCAATAAAACAGTTCTCCATGCATCCCCATATTCTCTTGTACGGATATCCTTGGCATATTGGTGTACTTAGCACTGCGAAATACTTCATCTCGCCGTGAGGCAAACATCCGGCACAGATTTGGTATAATACCTTTTCGGCTCTGCTCTGACTTGGCAGCAAATTAAAGACGCCATTTATTCTAACACACTATATTTTTACTTTTTTAAATAGGAACACATAAGTTTGTATTCTATATTTATAGAATTATTATTCACTAACCTATTTTAGTTGATATTTACTTTATGAGGTGGGCTCTACCCCCTCTCTCAACTTCTCACCCTCCCTCCCTGTTTATTTTATGTAAATAATTATGCTAACAAAAAGTTCCAAAAGCAATTACTAAATACTATAACAAACATAATTTATACATCACTAAATACGATAATACTACTAAGGAAACGTGAAAAAAAAATTGAAATTTCACGTTGGAACAAGGGGTAAGCCATTGCTAGTCTTTGCCATATAGTAATGTAATTTATCGCCACAAAACTAGTCGCCAAAAGAAACCGTGCCAATAAAGAGATGATATCAAGGCTGCACCAAACATCCATGCTGTACTAAATGTATGTATTAACAAATGCCGAAGTTTAACGAATAATATAAATATAACACATAAAGACAAAAGCAAGAATGTGAAATTTTAGTAAAAGAAATACAAAAGTGTTTAACTTACTTTCATATTGATTAGGGTAAAATCATTTCATTGTAAAAACTTTAAAAACTTTTCATCGTACTCTTATTTTTTGAAAATAGAGAAAATATAAATCAAAATTGCCAGGTAGCTGAAACAAATACTATGATATATTTGGGTCTGATCCCGTTGATTCGAAGATTCAGAGAATGCGTAATTGTTTTCGCTTGTTATGTAATTTTTACGTCACAATATTTTAATCTCAATTGACTTATATCAGAATTTTGAAACTGTAAGATAAATTGCATTTTAAAAACAGAGTTTTAAGAGCCCGATTAATTTCATGTGTTATGATCCGGTTAACCGGGAAAAACGCTCGCGAATCGAAAAACTCTCACAAGATTCTTGCCAGCCAAGGATTTTGGACAATCCAGGTGCTACGGAAGTGACACAACCTGTATTCCTGCGGATTCCAAAGGCGTCGACCAATGATATTGCATTATTGCCGATTTCTTTTGCAGCTACTAGTAACCCTCGCATGTAAAGTTGCGAGGGTGAAAAGCCCTCGCAAATTATAGCCATGTTTAAGAGCGTTTTTCATTGTTTTTGAAAAATTAGAATTGCATTTCACTTACAAACCATATCTCTCTTAACTTGTATGCAAATAAATGATCATTTTCCATCGCAATCGTAACACATGAATCGGGCTTAAATGATGTTACCATGGGGTAAAATCATAGAGATATGAATACATACTAATCTCTATGATTATTTATCAATAGGTGGCCTATTTTCAAATCAAAATCCGATACCACGTAAAATTTCGAAAATTCCATGACAGGAGGAAGTCCCTTACCATTGTATTTTGCCAATTTCGAGAGTGTGTTTATTCTCCCCCCCCCCCCACTGCTATCGCAATATGAACGCAATTCTACAAATTCTAGGAGATTCCGATGTGCATGAATTACTCCCTCAGGCTGGAAATTTATCAATTAAAAAGGATGTTTTTTAACAAGTATGATTTTTTTAAAATGACTTCAAAATCAACTTCAACGACTTCATAACAAAAAGCTATTTCGGAACAGCTTGGATATTTGCCACAAATGGCGACATTTAATTCCTTGGTGAATTGGGCATTCACACAATTGATAATAATTTCCCATTATGGTTGCAGTTAAATCACTTCTCCATATATTCTTATGCATAATACTTGGTAGATTTACCCATTTAGCGACAGAAAATATTTGGTCTTGCCGTGTGGCAACTATCGATGATTTACCATTATTCTCACTATAAAATAGCAAGGTTTGGCAATTTCTCCCCTATTATAGAAGATCTTGCCAAGCTGAGTTCAGCTTGGGGACTTAATTTCTGACGCCAAACATGGCGATCTGTCGCCAAAAGTGACCAACTTTGGTGACTTTCGTAATTTATATATTACGATAAGCACTGTTTCTATCGCAAACCTTTATGCAATGATTTTTAAAAAAAAGTTTTTTCTGATTTTCAAAATAATAATATTATCAGAACGTGTCCAAAGTGGTACTTGCATATTATCCCGGTGGTCCCCCAAACTATTTTTTCGCCAAATGTGCCGGCAGACTGCTGCCAATCGTATTCCAAATCATCAATAACTTCATGTGTCCGGCGTTTATCTTGGCGAAAAATCGCTCGTCTTGGCGAACTGCGGATAATACGCAAGAACCGCCAAATTAATATGAAACCACCTCTGAGGTATGTGGTAAAAAAATTATCGCTACATAAGCATTAGAGCGTTAAACAGACTTACCTTCTCTTTTCTTTGAAGTGGGAAAAAAAGTATCATTAAATCTTCATAAGTTTTTGCCTGGTTTAATTTTAATTTGTACATATTTGGAAAAAAAAATTGTGTACTTTTCAAAGTATGTTTCCGTAGAAAGCTTTAAAATAATGTATTTTAAGTACAGCTTAGATATTTAACAACCATTGGCGAGATGAAACGTATGGAAGTGTTAACTATGCCATTATGGAAACTTCAAGCATATGAATGTATGGGGGATTCTTTTGGCGACAACTTGAATCAGAATTGGATATCGATTACGCTCATATGTAAATTGTCAAAGAATGGAAAGTCAGCATGGGGGCAAGTATACTAGCTGTTCCAGCTTTCGAATAGTTAAAAATTTAGCAACCAAAGCGGAAAGTACTCTATGGCCGTATTTGTAAGAGACCTATTCGAAGCCCTCTCTATCAGGACTATTCTGTCACAAATAATTACATTCAAGACAATATCGCCTGCGAAGAGAAAATGTTTTTCCTGTGTTCTTTATAACGTTAACGAGTTGTCTTAGAGCGTAGTTATTGCCTTCAACAAACAAATACATTTGCACACTATCATTAACAACTAGGGTGGGGTGAAAAAAAAAAAACGAAATTCTTTTCTTGATCTCCTAATACCACGGAGAAGTTTGAAATTTCAGTGACTGAAAAGGTACAAAAGAGAAATAAAATCGGTTTATATCTTTCCGATCGCACATTTGCTCTAAAGTTTGCCAAAATTTGAAAATTTCACCTCTTTACGGTAATTTTATCCACTAGCCGCCAAGGCTGCCAGCTTCGCTACCTCATACCTGGATTCATTTTAATGAAAATCGTGTTTCTTTGTTTTACTCGTAACAGTATTTGTCATTAAATTTATTTAGGTTAGGGTTGCTACATATTTTGGTTGCCATCATAAAAGCCGATGTTGAAACAGCAAATGGCTAAAATATGCTTCAGCCCAATGCATGGTGACATTTTTTTAGATGGGCGATGAATGCTCCAAGTATTGTAAATTCGGTATTTTAAAGCTGTTAAAAGTCAGAAAATCTTGCATTTTTTGAATGTCTTTTGAATCTTGCATTTTTTTAAAATCTTGCATTATTGTTATTTTATAATATGGCTACTGCGTGGCATAAGTTTGCTCCATTTGAAGTCAATGAAATGTTAATTTGGATTTTTGCACATGCGTTGTTGTTATTGCACTAATGTTTACATCTAGCTCTTGCCGTTCGCAGCGTGGAAATATCGTCGATTTTGGTGCCGCACACGTTAGCGTATTATATAACTAGATATACTTGTTCCATTTGATGTCATTGAACTGTTAATTTGAATTTTCGCACATACGTCATAGTTTTTTCACTAATGTTTATATCAAGCTGTTGCCGTTCGCTGCGTTCAAATACCGTTGATGTTGGTACCGCATACGTTAGCGTATTATATAAGTAATTTTTTTTAAATTAGCTTCTGTCGTGTTAAACATAATCTCCTCACTCATTCTTAGCTTAAAGTGCTTTCTTTTAAATGCGCGGTTTAGAATCATTCGATCATTAATTATTGAATAGAATTTTATTTACAGGTATGTATGATAAGAATATTAATATTATTATTCACTTTTCTCCAATATTCGATTGAAAAGAGCAGAGAATCGTACCGTTGTTTGAATTCATTTGATGTGGTTGTTCATGAGCTACAAAACAAGTATTGAAACTAAATAACATAGCGTTTATGTGTAAATTTAAAATAAATAAATAAATAAATAAATATAATCAATAAATAAATAATGAAGTATTATTTTTAAAAACATTAAAATCTGAAGCACTTTCATATTTTAAATACGCACTAAAGTGCTATACATTAAAAGCATATCATAGTCCATGCGTCGTCCCTATTTTCCTTCCTTATTACATTAAGTTGGAAAGTGTATCATTATTCATAAGTGTGCCGTATTTTTCACCCTCGTCCAGAAAACACATCTTAAGAATAGAAACCTATCTTAAAATCACCTACTTAAACTGTACTACATTTTCTTCGACTGCCATATTCTAATTTTCCAACTTTACTTCACAATTTTAAATACTGTTTGGAATGTACATCATAATGTATGAATATCCCACGTTTGTCTTCCTTGGGTTGATTCCTACTTTAAGGCTCCAGCTCTCGGCAAGGTGGCGATAATTTATGTGGCAACCGTAATTTAAATCAAAACGGCTTTTTTGTACAACATATGAGCACAGCATTACTTATTTATTTATTTTAGGTTACCAATTAATGTAGTTTTAATAATTAAGATCTTCAAATTCCTTAACTAGTGCGTTTATCGCTAATTTG
This sequence comes from Cheiracanthium punctorium, assembly GCA_038373885.1. Classification (NCBI taxonomy): domain Eukaryota; kingdom Metazoa; phylum Arthropoda; class Arachnida; order Araneae; family Cheiracanthiidae; genus Cheiracanthium; species Cheiracanthium punctorium. Next base: position 777,865 of record JAWZYV010016180.1, on the reverse strand, counting down.
TTCACTTTAGTTTTCATCTAGTTCTTTTGGGAGCATTGAAACTTGTGCATAACTCCTAGAGACCCATGACTGCAAGACTTGCGGAAATGCGGCGATATTTTAGGTTGGCGAGAGTAGGGAGGCATTAAAATAGGAATCAACTCTTTCTTGTACCATAAAACACATCTTTGGAATCGAAATCTATCTTAAAATCGCCTACTGAAACTGTTTTACAATCTTCGCCAAGCGTATTCAAACTATAGGAATATGTAATCTATATCGCGTAGGCATTTTAAATGCTGTTTGGAATGGGCATCATAATCCATGTGAGTGTACCGTATTTTCCTTCTCTGTTCCATAAAACACTTCTTCGAAAATGAAATCTATATTAAAATCGCCTACTAAAGCTATTTTACAATATTCGCCAGGCGTTTTCTAACTATACTCGTAATATATTTATAATAAATTGTCGTGTTTTGGCACCAAATTTAGCGATCAATTAGGAAAAATTGCAAAATTGTGCGACTTTCAAAATTTTATTAACACCCCCCCCCTCCACTTTATCTGGCAAACACATTTGAAAAGATCTTCACCGTGACAGTTCATAGCTACAAAACCTGTCAACAAGATTGCGTAGACAAAAAATTCGTAGACAAAATTGAGTAGACAAAAATGCTTAAACAAAATTCTGGGATTGAGCGAACTAGCACCCTAGTGCTAAAAAACTTGAAGCCCAGTTGCAGCCCACTGCAAATCCCAGGGTTAATTGCAGATTTATTTATTTATTTTGTCCTTTTGGTATCAATTGCGAATGCGAAATGTCTTCTGAAACTTCAGAAAATCAGAATAAATATTTCATTTCGTTACTAACGTGAGTTAAAAGAAAGAAAAAGAAAAAAAAAACGTCAAAGCTCGAATGCGCAATCAATAAACAAAAAATAACCTGAATAAAATCGAAAAAAGCATATGATTAAAGTTAGTAATGGCAGTTAGATGATTTTTCCTATCATTTAAAACACCGCTATAGCCTCTGTTTCTCAAATCTATATTTGAATTAATAAATATGTTATTTTTTTAAATATTGAACTAACTTTTAAATAACACAATAACTAATAAAAACTTATTAGTTATTGTGTTATTTAAAAGTTATTAGAAACTTATTTTTCTAAGCTAATATTTATATTCATTACAACATATACATTTCCTTCCGTAGCCCATGTAAACAAGAAACATTCCCATCTAAAAACATCTAATTAGCCAAGAATAAAAGAAACTAATTAATTTTCCTTTCAACAGCATGAATTTGCAACCATTAGAACTAATGGATCAATTTATCAAAGGAATTATTTATCTAATATTCTGCTGACGAATCATTGATCGTTTGTAATATAAATATATCTCTGAAGGTAACGAATGGATTATTCACTCTGTTCGGAGCGAATGGGCTCAGCATTTATTTATTCACTTAGTGCGTATTTTACTATCAAATGTTATTCAAATTTCATCAACATATTGCATAGTGATTTCATATGATTGCTAAAGTAATATATTAGAAATAAATACATTAATGAAAACTGAAAACTTTCATTTATATAGCAGCTTTAATAAAGTCTAACGATTTTTAATCCTTTCGTAAATTAGAGATATAAACGTTCATGTCTCCCCTCGTTTAAAAAGCAATGCAGTGGCCTCGCGCTACAAAGCGATTTATCTTACCCGAATGGGATATTACACAACCTTTTCACAAGTAACGTAATACACTGTCTACCAATAAGTATTTGGACACCTATGCAAATAACGATATCTGCGGTCCTGAGGTACGTCACGGCCTCCGCCGGTATATATCGTGTAGGAAACAAAATCGGCATTAGTCGCATGCAAAATGCCGCGCAGTTCAGAGCTCTCTGATTTCGAGAAAGGTATGTTTATCGGGTATCACAAATGTGGCCGATTCTTAAGGGACATATCTAGCGATCTGAAATACCCAAAATCGACAGTGGCCTATGTGCTTAAGAAGTGGGAGGTGAGCGGTGATTGTCGGAATGTGCCCCGAGTCGGTAAATCAACGAAACTGACGAGTGCTGTCCAGAGAAATTCGGAAGAACCGCACCCAACCGATGACCCTCATCCGCGAGGAATTTCAACAGGCATCCGGGAGTATTGTTTCAATGAATACATTCCGTAAGGAAGCCCATCTGCTTGGTTTTCATGGTCGTGCTGCTACCCATAAACATTTGATCACAAAGTCCAACCAATCGGTTAATGTGGTGCAAAGCGCATCGAAATTGGACCGTAGATCAGTGGAAAGGTGTTCTTTGGAGCGACGAATCAAGGTTCACCCTTTACTGTTCGGATGGCAGGGTCTGGGTCTGGCGTCTACCTGGAGAAGTCTCCCGCCAGAATGCATTGTGCCAACAGTCAAGTTTGGCGGAGGTGGAATTATGGCTGGGGGTGTTTCACCTGGTATGGACTGGGACCCTTGGTCACCATTCATGGTAAACTCAACGCCGATGCCTACTGCACTATTTTGGATGACAATGAGCTTCCTACGTTGTGGCAGTTTTACGGGTTGGACCCCTGTTACTTTCAGGTCGACAATGCCAGTTGTCATGTTTCGAGGTTAACCAAGGCTTGGTATGGTGCGAATGGAGTTCATCGAATGGCCTGCCCAGAGCCCAGGCCTGAACCCTATCGAGAACCTCTGGGACGAGTTGGATCGCCGAACTAAGTGATGCATTACCCGTCCAAAATCGGTGAAGGAACTTCTATGTCTACTCCAAGCCGAGTGGAAGACAATACCACTAGCTGTAATACAAAGACTTGTGGAAAGTCTGCCCAGGAGTGTTCACTCTGTAATTGCCTCTCGTGGAGGGTCTACCAACTATTGATTTTGAATATAGTTTTTCTTTTCTATCACAGGTGTCCAAATACTTATTGGTAGACAGCATATCACAGCTAACGCGGAGTCGTCCCCCGCAATACTGGATTTTTCACTACCAGTAATAAACATAAAAAATAGTACGGGTTGTGAGGGGTAAGTATCGTCTTCATGATTTGCTACTGAAGAAGAGTCAATCAGCGCAAAGTATTTCCTCCTTCGTAGCATCACTAAAGACGGAAGCACCCAAAACGTCCCAGTCTGAACAAGACTTTATTATTTATTTCTATAGCAAATGGCAATATATCTTTCTAAAATGGTTTAAAACGGTTTGAAGGACGTTTATAAGTATCCAATGTAACAGTGTGTGTTACTTTAGATACGCAAAAAAATCGAATATACGCCTTACTTCATAAAGCGAAATTTTCACTTACAGGAGGGATCAAGACCCACTGTACTACCAAAATGAAAAGCCTGTATTATAAATTAATAATTTTCCAGTGCATAATGCCAAAGGTAAGGGTGAATTTTATATCTAGAACCAAAATTATTGCTAAAATGTCCGAAAGTTTATAGAGTGTTAAGGCCTTAGTGACGCACACCTCAACTGAGTGACTAGAGTGCAATCGACAAAAATAGCATTTTATTTTATTCATGTTCATCATTAGAAAATTTCCCAAACAATTATATTGCTCTTTAAGCAGATATGAAAGTATGATTAATGTAGCTAATATTTCAGCTGGTGATATCAAAGCACGTTTATTTTCATTGGTATTTTAACGGGGAGGGGGGGGGGTCTAAGTGGTTGTTTTATAACAGGAGTTATGAAATTCGGAGACATGTAAGTAGACATGTTTTGCATAACCTATTCTTTGCACGCACGTACATCACGAGATCCCTTACTAAGCTCGTGTATTTAAAATTATAATGGCTATATGTAATTTTATCTCTCACCGACTTTATTGAAAATTGTCCGAAAATGTGTCCCAAAAAAGCGACATATACTTAAATACGCATATATTTAAATATTTTTTTTACATTTTTATTATATTTTTTTTACATATATTTAAATACTATCAGTTCACAACAGCTTTAATCTATTGTTACAATATTTTGTAAGCTGTAGAATATGCATCACATGTATTTTTCTATAAATAGGTTACAATCATAAAAATTTCAACATAGGGTTACCAGGCGAAATACACGAAAGATGAGAGATAAAATGACATGGTGAATTAATATCGTTTTAATATGGCGATAATGAAACTAAAAAATTAGGAGAGTTCAGGGGCTCTCCCCCTGACGAGGTTTGAACAGCCGAGTTATATTTATTTCTTTTAATACAATATTTTGGAATCCACTTTAAATTTTAATTTAATTAATTTTAATTCTCATTTTAACTTTTCACATCAGACTTGACGAAAATAACAGATAGAGCACAGGAATATTATAAGTTATAGTTTAATCATAGGAAGAAAATTAAAATATAATTGATTTCTAACTAACTGACGAAAGAAAAATTGATATATTTCGCTTTTCATTAAATTTATAAGCAACTTACCAAATTTTTTATTTTTTAAAAAATGTGTAATACAATAGAGCACGCTTAACAGAATTCTTAATTTGCAACGAAAACTTTTTCTAATCAATTAAAATCATTCTAATCTGAATTATTCTAATCCGGAAATTATTCTAAAACGGTATATTCTATAATCCGGGACCACGTTGACAATTTACTACGGTCTGGTGCAATGAAAATTAATCACATTAATGGATATTCGTATAATCGGTATTCTAGTGAGTAAGGCCAGCTTTACCTATATTTATACAGATTTAAATAGTAAATAAATTCTAAATACCTTTACGAAAACATAATAAAGCTTTGACGTAAACAGGAACAAAGCAGCAAACTTTGTTTCCTTCTATTGAAAAAGTGTGCTGTATTACATAGTCCGCTAAAATCAGACAGATCAACACGTTACGTAGAAAATTAAAACAGAATTATCCGCACACAAAATAAAATATTGAAAGAGAAAGTTTTGGACGAAACTATCTGGTTTTTATGAACTAAATTTTTATAACACGACTCTAAATATAATTTTATTCCGGCGAAACATTTTCTTTTATTTAAAAGTATGTACTTTTTGTTCTTGTAGTTAAAAAAATGTAAAAGAAAAACTGCAACGTGATGAAAATTAAAAAAAAAATCATGCTTCAATCTATTCTACATTTTTTTGGCAAAATTTCATATTCTTTTCCCTAAAACAAGAAGCAAAGCAGTTACTATGTAGATTAAAAATTTCTCTTTACTTGAAAATTATTCTATGATTCTTTTTTTGTTGTTTTTTGACATGCTTAAGGTTTTAGGAAGCATTTTCATGTCTGGAATTATGATAATCTGTCCATTGCTCCCCTGTGCCATGATTGTTACTTAATCCTTTTGTAAACGTTAAAAGCAATGTGAATTCGTGTGGGGGGGGGGTTGGAACTTTGTGGTGGGGAAAATGTTGAGTTCACATAATAAATAAAGAAATAAATAAAATAAAATTATTATGTTTAAATTTATGAGCAGCAAAATGTTCTAAGTAAGCTTAATATAAGGAAGTTGTCAAACTTTTCTTTGGGTAAAAGTATTATAACAAGTTAACTTATAGTGCAGGAGGAGTACATGCTTTAAAAAGAAAATTCTTCCATTATACTTTCTTATACATACAGACTATTTGAGGAATATCTGGTGTAATTTAAAAGGGTTGTAGTGAGAGAACCAAATTACTTCGGAATCATATACCAATGTACGGCCTAAAATGTTTTTACTATTATTATTATTATTTATTTATTTACTTTATGCACCAGTTAATAACAATTGTAAAAAAATTCAAAGTGATACTAAATTTCCAACTGGCCTTTATTAAACTCAACTATTTCGTTATTCTAAATTATTCATTGAAAATTCACAATTATAAATTTCATTTGATTTTAAATAGCTCACCAATGGTCGAGCGAATAAGTCACTGATCATTGGAAGATGGATGAAGTATAGGATATGAAATTAATGATTTAAAAGTATAGGATATGAAATTACTCTCAAATATGCCAGTTATGAAATCACAGAATATTTACCCAGTTCTGGAATAGCAGACATTCAAAAAGAATTTTAGGAAATCACATTTTCTTGCAGCTTTCACATTATCTAGGAGGCGAATCAGTTCTAAAGTTCCAAGTTCGTATGAGAGTCTCGTAAAAAGTTGTTAGAATATTATACACAAGGCGAATCAGTTCTAAAGTTCCAAGTTCGTATGAGAGTCTCGTAAAAAGTTGTTTGAATATTATACACAAAGCGAATCAGTTCTAAAGTTCCAAGTTCGTATGAGAGTCTCGTAAAAAGTTGTTTGAATATTATACACAAGGCGAATCAGTTCTAAAGTTCCAAGTTCGTATGAGAGTCTCGTAAAAAGTTCCTTGAGTATCACACACACACAATTTTTTACAAAATTACTATGGCACGATGCTTCCACAATTTCATCTATATTAATTTTTTGGATTCGCAGAAATCTTCACAATAATTAACATACATATCGTTGATCACATGTTGACGCGAGACGCTCATTTACTTTTATGTTCAGGATTCCATTCACCATTGTCGGCTAACTCCTTTTTCTTTACTTTGGAGGCGATATCAGGCAGAAACGAATTTTTTTTGAACAATCACTTCAGCAGTCTCATAGTTGAAATAAAATTCAGATGCCAAAATTATATCTTGAATTATTTAATTAGAACTTGACAGATAATTAGCCTGGGGCTGCCCACGCTGCAAAATGGCTCGAAGCCTAACAATGGAATGTGGGGAGCCCCTCCGCAAAAACACCTTCTTAGATCACGACTTTTCCCCAACTGATTTCTTAGCGTCTCTCAACGTACTTATTTTAAAACTTGTTGCCACACTACGCGTGAGGAAATTTTCATCTTTCTTCTCGGAGTCATTTCTTCGACATCTGCCGATCGGGGAAAGGAAAACCAGTTTCTTCTATGACGTGGCGTTTCCCATACTGGGGAAGTTCGCAAGGCGAAATTGATGAAGGTTAAATATTTCTTTTAACGTGAGTAGCAAGTGCTGTTTTGTTTATTTACGTTTGTATGTTGTGGATTTCTGCTAAGAGTGTTACATTTTTATGTAACATAAATATAACGAGAATAAGCGTTAGAACTAAATAAAAAGCCTTCTGTTCAAGGAATCTCTCTCCTCCTGATTGCTCTCGTGCAGCTTAGAGTAAACCAAATTAACACAACCTGAATTATGCAATACTCCGAGAAAAAAATTCTAAGATTGAAATTCTAGGGATAAAATTTTTCTTCTTCCTTGTTAAAGAAGAGTTTTCTTTAAAAATTCACTTTACATTTTGCAATTATTTTATCGTATATTTTAATAAATTATTAGTATTTTTATTCTGTTAAAACATTTTATCTGGAGTACATTTATGAAGCGCAACAACACTCAAGCCCAATATCTATTAAATGCATCGGATTTTATTCATGAAGTATCATATGTACTTTTTCTTTCATAAACATGCGCATTTTTCAGCAGAAATTCCTCATACATAGCCGTTTTCTTATTTATTCATGGTAATTTGAGCTAAAATTCAAATACGGGTATCAGAGCAATGTTTCTTTCCCACAAACTCGATAAGATCTGGGAATATTTTAAAGTGAAGGTAATGTTTGCGCTTCTAATGTATGAAAATTTTGAATCGAGTAAGCTGCAAAATCAAAAGCAAATTTTCTTGAATATGTTGCACTTTTTATTTTTTAACTCTGAAGGAAAGTACGTACATTAATGTTAAATTTTTACAAAGATCCACGTAATATATGTGGATTTAAAAAATTTGAGAACATTCACTTGCAAACTTTGTGTATGTGTTTGCACATGTTTTGTATATGTAAATGTTAAAGAAATTCAGGCTTATGCCTGGTTGTGATTCACTTTATAAACAATTTTTATTAATTACTTTACAAAAATGAAGATAATTTCTGTGGCACATTTTTGATAATCCGGCGGCCGGTTACTCCGGCACGTTCGTTAATGCAGCGCTCTAGGACACTGGCGTATCTGAGGAGGACTGAGGGGTCCTGGCCCCCTCCGAAAATGTAAGGCAGTTACTGAAAAACAGCTATTTTAAAATATTTATATTAACTCTAGTATCAATAAGGTTTAAAATACCGGATCCCTCCCTCCTAGAGAATGCAATGCCGATTCCGCGGGAACGGGATCCCGCTGAATCCCGCAAAAAATGTTTGCGGTTCCAGTGCCCCAAGATTAGTATTGAAACCCCTCGGGACTGAAACTGAGAAATAAATTAGTTTTATTACAATTTTACGCCACCTTCCCAATCATCCATTCACCAAAAATTGTTGCATGTGTATGCATCTCATCTCAAAACACATCAATCAATAATTAAAAATTTTAATTTAACACTAGAACCGCCTTTGGGGTCATTTTGACCCTCTTCCCAATACTTCATGGTTTATTTCAATATAGTACAGTTTAACACCGCAGCTCATTTTTCTACTTTTCCTAAAATTCTTCCAAACGTGTTGTGACAAATTTTTACATTTCTATTTCAATTAGTAAAATAAATGATCACAGCCAGCTGTCGTCAAAAAAGGGTCTCTAGATCTGTGGCACGCGATGAACGTTTCGATCGTCCGTCGATCGTCTTGCTGATAGTTAAGTCGAGCGATGGCAACGGCTGCCCTTTTTTCAGCATTGGGAAAGGGTTGCGCCTCAAAGGGTTAAAGTTTGTGTGAAAAACAAGAGATCTTGATAATCTAGAATTTTTCGATATTCAGGTGGTTCTCTTGTCCCATACACGTCTGATTATCAAGATTGTACTGTACAGTGAATAAAAGTCGGCACTTTTTAGGAGACTTTTCCTTTACAGGAAATATTGCGCATTATATGGTTCCAAAAGGTTCTCAAAATTATAGCAACAAGCTCTTAAGGCACGTTGGGCTGATGAAAAGAATACAGAATTACGCAGCAATGCGGAGTCAAAAACGTTGTTTTCACACGCTAGTAAAGAATCTCTCCACAAAAGATTATGTACCGGGTGGTTATAATTAAGGTTACCCTGTTCAGACTTGTGTAGAAACCCGTTCTGGTGGACGTATTTTGTTGAAACTTGGTGAATACGCTACATGGAGCATACGGAAAAGAAATCTGCAATAAAATGCAGTTCAAACTTTGACCGATAAATGGTGATTCTCACATAAAAGAGCTTTGTGCAAATTTGGAGCAAATTTAAAAGTGTTCTTTTGTTGTGTTTTCGATTGTTTTGCATGCTTCTATTTTGGGTAATTTTCTTTCCTTTCTTTCTTTATTTTTTCTATATTTTACTTCTGTATTTTATTTCCTTTTTTATTCTATATTTTATTTTAATCTACCCTCTTTCCCCTTCTCTTATTCTCCCCAGTTTGTTGCTTTTTCCTTCTTCCAATCGGCAACTCGCTCTCCGCTTTAGTTTCTGTTTACTTTTTCAGTATCCAGTCCCAGCCTGTGTATGGGGGTACTGCTGCTGCTAAGAAAGATCGAAACACGCGTACAAATTGATAACTACCTTTTCTGTGTGTCATTTTACACAATTTTAATTATTTTAACATTCTTAACTAAATATTAGTGAAGAGAAGAAAAATTAGAGAAGACATTTAGAGAAGAAAAATTGATCTTTACTCATCGAACTGTGTCACTGTGAGTAAATGAGGTTTAATTCTACCTCCTCCAGGATCCACTGATGTTATTTAGCAAAATCAAACTTACAAGAAATTTTATTTTACCAAGCCTTATCAAACATGGAAAAATATGCCATTAAAATGTTATTAAGAGGTACTTTTAAGTTCTTCATGGAATAATTTAAACTTCCGATACAATTCATTATTTAATTTTAGCCTTTGTACCTTTTACAAATTATAACGGTAGTAAAAAAAAAATTGCAAACAATAATAAACTTAAATTTCACATTTCTTTTTCTCAGTGGCGGGCCTTTACCTCTGGAGGCATTGGCCACTAACTAGTAAGGCCGGAGTTGTTGGCACCTTTAATATGGAGGCACATAGTAAGTGGGCCAACGTCGCCTCCTATGAAGGGACGGACATACACAGACAGCACATAAGCTTAAATCAAGCTTGACATTTCCTTGAATTTGACGTATTAATACAAGCTTAACAGTTCAATTCAATTTAAGCTTGCAGCAAGCTATCAAAAGTCATTTGAAATGTCAAGCTGGAATACAGCTTGATTTTCCCTTTCGAAAGCGTGCAGTGGTGGCGCCATCTGTGAAAGCGAATGGACATTAATTGTCTAGCGTTTCTCAAATTTGCTAATATTAAATAAAGAAAAGTTCGTAAAAGTTGTGTTTATTTTATTATCGCACAAAACCTGGACATTAAAACACGCAAGGGGAAGGAAGGAATGGGATAAGCCCCTCTGAAGTGTAACACGAGGGGAGTTGCACTTTTATTTACATCTAATTAACATTAGTAATTCCATTAACTAATTAATTAGCCCTAAAAATAAATTTTAATATAATTAACACATTTTAGTTCGTTAATATACTTCACTTTATGGGTGGTTCACCATAGAATTTAAAAAAAAAAGATTCTATATTTCAAATATGGAAATTCTCCAAAATAAAATACAATTATACTACGAAATTGATTTCAAAATCAGTCGTTTGTCTTGATTTTGGGCAGCAGTATTGCTCATCATGAGTGTTGCGATATTGAAAGTTTTAAAATGTGTCCTGTTTTTAACTTTATATTATGCTTATTTCCCTATTAGTAGAGTCTATAAATCACACATAACATTATTTAAATTTTGATTCATCCCATGGAAAAATAAAAGAAAGTTATCGGCATCGCCCATTCTGATCGATCTTTCCAGAAAACGTACCAGTCCCTTCAAACCGTAACAGTCACTTCAAACTTTAGTCATAGAAGCACGCGGCTTATTAGCGGAACGGTTAGCACGCCGGCCTCCCAGCCCATAGTTCCTGGGATCGAACCCAGCCGCGGACGTTTGATGGAAACAGATTAAAATAACTTAAAATTTCAGCATAGAGGGGTAAATGCGGGGAAAAATAAAGTATGTGGGCGCGTCCGCCGACGGGCGCCCCGTGTATTAAGAAAATTTTTTAAGCTTGAAATTAAGCTTGCTATGTCAAGCTTAATGCAAGTTGGGCAAGTGTAAACTAGAACACTTGATTCAAGCTTGCATTAAGCTTACATGCTTGAAATCTTCAAGCTTAATTCAAGTTTATTGACTTGATAAATCATGCTTGCTGCAAGTTTGCTGTGCTGTCTGGGCAATGACCGCCACACCCAGTCGGGGTTCGAACCCCGACGCCCAGGAGTTCAACCCGAAACCGTTGTACGGTGCTTTACCCACCATACAATCTGGTTGGCCATTTCTGAAATGTTGTGAAACGAAACTGTGAGGGGGGGGGACGCAATGCTGTTCAACTTACGAAACTACTTTGCGTGCACCCCACATTTATTTTTCAAAAACATCTTTCTTTCAGTAACGAAAAACTACTAAGTTACTATTATAAGATATGTAAGAAGATAATGTAGATGTATAACTTTCAACATTTCTTTTTTTTATTTTATGAAACGACATCATAAAGTATAAAATAAATCACTTAAAAAAGGTAATAAATAACACAGCTTAAGCTTTACATATGATGATTTAAACTTCACCATACAACTCATTATTTTAACTTTATGGTCTCTATTATATTTCAGCGCAGATTTTGACACCTTTAAGACCATTAACGTAATCGCGAATACATTTTTTCCTAACAACACGTCATTCTTTAGCACATAACTTGGCAGAATTACAATAACATCTCTTTACTTTTGACCATTTGAGCCCGTTTGTTTTGGAAAAGGTCTGATTAATGATCTAGAAGAATGTCAGTTTGAACGTTTCAACACTCTTCCCCTTGTATTCGGCAGAATATGATTAATCACCTAATTTCAAAAGTGAACATGGAAAATATTATTCAAAACGCTACAATGTTTTTCGTATTCACAGTTTATGTTACATGCAAGCTAGAGCGTGAATGCTTCGACAGCCGTTCGAATCATTTTTGAGATTTAAAAAAATTGAGAATTATGATTTTATTCTAGAAAGAAATTTTATTGTTAAATAGAAGTCAAAGCCCCTTGTAGAGGCGATAGAAAAAACATTTGACAAAAATATGCCTACGCTCTATGTATTTAATCTTTGTTCACTTAAAAAAAATAATTTTATATTAAACTTTTGCTATATACCGAAATGGGAATTGAATTTTCTTCTGAAAACGCGCGAAAACTTTTCACATTCGAAAGATTTTGTTTTGCTGGGGACATATAGGAGTTGGCACTCCTATATCAATGTTCCATGCAAAGGAAATCGTTTTATTAGTAAAAAACTGGGTAATCTAGAAAAAAAGTATTTTAAACGAATTGAAATCGCAATTTTCCCTTCAAAGTCTCATAACCGTGATTTCAATGTGACGTAGTTGAAACTTCACCTAATTTTGTCACGCAAATGATTAAATTTTTGTACTCTCGGAAGTAAAATAGATCTGAAAATAGCAAAAAATTGGTAAAATAAATAAAAAGTAAAAAACATTTTGTGTGTGTGAAAAACACACACACAAAATGTTACTTATAACACGATACGATCGTTTCGACCAAAAATTTTTTCGGTCTTCATTAGTCAAAGCCCTTCGTCTCACTAAACAGAGGGAACTTAAAAAAATAAAGATAGTATCGAGTTATAAGTAACATTTTATGCGCGTTTTTTTTCACAAAGTTTTTATTTATTTTATTGTTTAACACCAGTATTTTGAGGTTTTTTTCCGTAGTAAATAATTGCTTTTAAAATTGGGTAAATTGGTGGATTTTAAGATTTTTAAAGTAGCGCAGATTATTTTCTTTATTTTAAAAATAACTATGAAAATTTTCAAGCGGATAGTACAAACCTTGTAGGTTTTATTAAGTTTTTGTGCTCAATTTTTTCATCTTTTTGGACTAATGGTGTTAAAAGTTTTATCTTGAATTAGTTCAACCGGAATCTTTGCAGAGTCAGTGACTCACACATCAGAGTAACTATATAGTAGGATTCTCAGAGCGACTGAGAGTAAAATTCAATTCCCAAAATTTCTGATTTTTTCAGCAAAACAGCAACATTTTCTAATAACTAAACCGATCGACCCTTTATATTTTTGAGTTTCAAAACTTATAATTACGGTGTTGCCACTCTCAAATCACTGAACACACTCGCTTTCTGCCTAACTTTTCTGTTCGACTTAAATTTTCTGTTCTATATCACTATTATTAAATGGGTTATTGTATTCTCCCAGACAGCATAGTAAATTTGCATCAAACTTGCAGTAAGCTTGATTTATCAAGTCAATAAACGTGAATTAAGCTTGAAAATTTCAAGCGTGTAAGCTTAATGCAAGCTTGAATCAAGTGTTCAAGTTTACACTTGTCCAACTTGCAGTAAGCTTGACATAGCAAGCTTAATTCAAACTTAAAAAATTTCCTAAAAAAAAATTCCTAAATACACGGGGCGGCCGTCGGCGAACTCGCCCCATATATTTTGTCCTTCCACGCACTTCGCCTCTACGCTAAAATTTCAAGTTATTTTAATCTGTTTCCGTCTAACGTCCGCGATCGATCTCGGGACCTAAGGTGTGGGAAGCCAGCGTCCTAACCATTCTGCCAATCTGACTCGCGGTGGCATGACTAAAGTTTGAAGTGACTGTTATGGTTGTCACGCCATTTTCTGGCGAGATTGATCAGTGGCCGATGCCGATCTGTATCTTTTATTTTTCCATGGGATGCATCAAAATTAAAATAATGTTACGTGTGATATATAGACTCTACTAACAGGAAAATAAGCATAATATAAACTTAAAAGCAGCACGCGTTTTAAAACTTTCAATATCGGGACACTCATGTTGGGCAATATTGGCCAAAATCGAGACAAACGACTGATTTTGAAATCAATTTCGTAGTATATTTGTATTTTATTTTGAAGAATTTCAATGTTTGGAAATATAGAATCTTCTTTTTTTAATTCTATGGTCAAGTACATTTATGACTGATGATAAATTATTTGTTATGTGGATGTGGCTTTCCAAATCAAGCAGTAATCAAGTTGTATTCAAGCGTGACAGTTCAAATGACTTAAATTCGGCGGGAAAATATTTGCTGACTCATTTCTTTGTAATCTCCAAGCTTGCTGCAAGCTTAAATTGAATTGAACTGTCAAGCTTGTATTAATACGTCAAATTCAAAGAAATGTGAAGCTTGATTTAAGCTTATGTGCTGTCTGGGCTGTTATGATTCTAATGTATGTTTTATGTGTATTTTTAAATTTTCTTTCCAGATTTTAATGTGTCAAATATTTTTACCGACATTTGCATTACCGACGGTATCATTTCGTCATTTTTTTTTTTTTTTGGTATTTAGTTTCAGCAATAATTTTTTAATACCTGAGTTCATTTTCAGAATTTTTCTTTTGATTCGAGAAAGGATAGGGTATGTGCGGTCCCATATTAGTTTGGTCATGCTCTCATGCTATTTTCAATTCATAAAATTGAAATAAACCATGTTCTTAGACCATTGTCTAAAGGTTACCAGTAGAGAGTGGTAACTGAAACTCATAAGTCGCCACTTTCGGAAATTTATCGCCACATTTGGCGTCAAAAAATAAGACAACTTTATTAAGAACAAGCATAATATGTGATCGCGAAAAATTTCGGCATCCCGATTTTGACGAAAAAAAAAATGTACTATGACTACCTCAAAATTTACTTTTAAGAGTTTTTGCGAGATATCGCATCGTACGCGTGTATCGCATGTATGTATGTTAATATAAATGCATGTACAATCCATTTTCACTGACCGCAAGTCCATATTTTGACCATTTTTTCCCTAACCTCTGTACATACGTATGTTTGTAACTCGAGTATCTCAAAAACTGTTAGTCGCAGAATGTTCAAATTGTATATTTAGGATTTTTGTAACATCTATTTGTGCACTTCCCTTTTTGGTTCCAATCAACTGGATAGTTTATTTACAGGGCCACACGAAAGATTTTCTAACATTACTCTCTGTGGACAGAAATTAACTAAAGCGTATTTTAGAGATATTAATGAATATCTCCATTGAAAGTAATGTCTTTATCACTTACATTTCTTCTACAAGAACACTCAAAAAAATTCCAACGCATTACGGTTAATGGTAGTTTTAGAGATATTCATTCATTTCAAGCACAATAACAACCTACCATATAGTTAGATAATAGTCCGACGACGGTCATATGCCTCCCTCAAAAATTGTGCCAAAAGTCGTCAAGCTTGGTGACTTTCGGTATACGCATATATGTATGTATGGAACTCGCATACCTCAAAAACTATTACTCATAGATTATTGAAATTTTATATATAACATTGTTGTAATATCTAGTTGTGCACCTCATTTTTTTTCCAGTCTACTTGGGAGTTTATTTACAGGACCACCTAAAAGAATTTCAATATAGTAATGTCCATGGACATTTTCAATATACACTGGCCTCCAAAAGTTGAGGAGCAACATGTTTTTCGAAGCTCACTATAAAAAAAATGTCACCAACAATAAAATTTCGAGTTCATATAAATGATAAAAATGAACTTTATGCAAATTTATGCAAAAACAATAGCTACTATTTTTTACATGTATAAAAAGAACATCCATGTATGAGTGAGAGAAAAATATTTAAAAATCAGACTTTCGTAATTGCGCATGCAACTTCCGTTGATTAACAACTTTGTTAGCAGATTCCTTGACAATAGGCAGTAGGGTCTCGCAATGTCTGAGAGAAGCCGTTTGCCCGATTCGTTAAGGTAGCAGGCGGATGGATGTATGGATGGGGTTGTCACAGACTGATACTGCTAGGCGTCTTAATGTGTCTCGCAGTGTGGTCCACCGTCTGCGAAATCAATATCAAACCGAAGCTTCTGTGTCCAGAAGACATGTTCCAGGCCGGCCACCCTCAGAAGACCGTTTTTTAGCTCTTTCTGCCCGAAGGAAAAGAAGCATTTCTGTGCCGCAACTTGTTGCAGGCCACTCTGTAGCTGATCTGGAGGGAACAAAGTACCAGATAACCAGCGATCCAACGCTGCTCTAAGACACAGCTACCGAGGTGGTAGAGTAATGGTTTGAGCAGGGATCTCGCCCGGTGGTAACACTGGCCTGCATGTGTTCCAGGGAGGAACTCTGACTGGCGTGAGATATCGGGAGGAGATCCTTGATTCATATGCCCACCCATATGCCTGTGCAATTGGCAATCATTTCATTCTGATGGATGATAATGTACGATCTCAGTGAACTGCAGTTGTTGGGGAATATCTTGAGGGTCAAGTTGTGTGAGGTTTGGTTGAGAGCTAATGGAATAGCCATCTCAATCTACTGACCTGAATCCGATGGAGCATCTTTAGGACTATCTTGGTAGACAAGTTGCTGCTTTATCCACTTCCAAGGTCTTTAGGAAAGCTGGAACAAAGATTAATCCGAATCTGAACTTTGCTTCCCATTTCGGTAACCGACAACTTAATTGACAGGATGGAAAGTCGATGCCGCCAAAGCATTCAAGCTAGAGGTGCGCATATCCCTTATTAAAACTCATTTTTGTTATATTTCTGTGGCATTTTACCACATAGAACTGTGATATACATAAATTTTTTCCAAGGATTGACTTTTGCAGCGAGATTTTTTTTCTAATCATTTTTGCGATCAGAAAGTGCTTTTAGTGTTTCTTATGTAAACTTCTATGTTGCAGTCAATACACAGCTGTTTTGTGCACATGACAACCAAATTTGGTGTTTCTGCATTCATTCATTTGCAAGTTAGGCGAAAAAAGACCAGTTGTTCCTTAACTTTTGGATTCCAGTGTATTATGTCTGTAGTCAGCCCTTGTTTGGTCCATCCCCAAAATCTCGCCATTTTTCATCGACCAATTTTTGTTCCGAGTTTTGCCGAAATATTTCCAAATTTAACCCAAAAAATAATTACGTATTTCGTATTATTCTAAAATTTTAACCGTCGAATGATAAAATTTTGTATTTCGAACTATCGTATTACCTAACTGCTCATCTCTTTTTATTATCTCTTTTTTCAAGGCTTTTCTTTCCAGGCTACTGCAAATGTAAAATTAATTTATAAATGCAGACTTCAGGTAATTTTTCAGGTAACACTTCAAGATTTTGCAGGTTTTTAGACAAAATGTGCAATTTTCCTTGACTTTTTCAAAGGAAAATATCCTACTATTTCAGGTTTTTCAGATATTCCTGGACGCATTACGACCCTGTATATTCCAAAACCTCCCAGCATTCCAAACTAATCGCATGATCAGTATCCACAGCAGCCTTTGCATTAAAACATGCAATAAGTTTTTTGAAGAGGAATTTTACAGCCAAATTAAAACGTCAACTTTTTTTTACTTTCCTGACAGTGTAGAGTATTGAGATTATTTGTTCAATAAATATGATGCTACTTATGAATTTTATTAAGTGGTTTTCTATAATAAAGCAACTTTTTTTGCACAGTTGTGTCCGATTCTATATATTCTAGAAATTCTGATAAAATATATTCTATGTTATTGTGTGAATAATTAAATATAAAAATCTGTTATGTGCTTTATATTGTAACGACTGGAAACTTCTTCCACATTACACTCCACTCTATAAATCCCAGCATGAGAACTTTATATTCAACGCACACACGCTAAAATTAATAATAAATAAATAAATAAATAAGGTAACAAGCTTTTCCACTGTCAAAGTCGCTTAAACTGGCATTGTTGCAATATAACCCAAACTAACCGAATGTTAAAATTATGGTGAATGCTGAATCTAAAAAATGTGTTCAATTACCGGTGGTTGCTCATCATTAAGATTGAGGCGCCTGGCCCCACTTTTTAATTGAAAACTTTTCCCGATATTATAACACAGTTATTTTAATTATTTTTCAAATTAAAAAAATGCTTCTAGTATTTGAAGATTATCATTTGTAAAATCGGTTTTAAAAAGCCAGTTATTTGTATTTCCTCTTGCTAAAGCATGCAAGGGCCAGATCGTCCATGGTAACCCTTAGCATTTCACTTAGGACATAGTTAGCTATTTAGCACAACAACAGCTAGCTATGTTGAAGTAAGTTTTCCAGAGCAGGTTATTTGGCTAAATCTTTGGAGCCAATCGGCGAACCCCAGAAATATTCTTTAATATTGAGTTTTTGAATTTGATTGAATACGCTGGTGTTGTCGAAATTCGCCCACTCATAAGAGCACATAAGAACACATAATTGCACAATCTTTTTCTTTTCTTTTTTTTTAAAGACAGATACTGTGTAATATATTTTACAGTTTTATACATATTATATTTGAATTAAGACTTTTTTGTTTAAAGTACATTTTAAAATACTTAACGAAAAACTATAATTGCTATAAAATGAAAGGTATTTGTAAAAATGGCTCTTTTATTAAACCTGTCGAAGATTAATATAATACGAATATAAGAACGGCAAAAGCTATATAATAATTTTTATATTTATTTCCCGTTTGAAATTTATTAAATATTTTCTCTGTGTAAGACAAAGTTTTCTTTTTTTTATTGCTGTACATGCACATTTTACCAATTTGAGCTCATATTGTGGTTTCCGGAACCGTTACTAATTTAATCACAAACCGATTCTCTTATTAACCCGCTAAACTATAGCATTCTCACATTCGTACAGGATGTAATTTTTTAAAATGTACTGTAGCAATCGTTAACATTTAAGCAAATTTGTCGTTTCAACAAAATTTTTTGGATTATATAATAATTTCGCAAAAATGTATTTCAGTTGCATAAATTTTATAGTACACTAAAATACTTTTATTTATTATGCAAACGCTGGAAAGGCTTGAAAATATGCATTCCTAAATTGGCATATTTCTAATTGTAATTAAATTGCAGATTACAGCTGTTACTATTTATTTAATGAAAATGTCTAAAAGTTTGCTCAGTACATGTTAAAAATGTTTCGAAAAAACGCATTACATAACTCAATCTCTATTTACTCTGGAATTCTATGACGAAAGTGTTAATTTTTATTGAATGTAAGCTCAAATATTTCTCATGCAAACGATACAAAAACTTTATGCTCCAGGCAATCAATAAACTATTAAGAATTTGATTAAAAGTTCCAAAAAACTTTTATTCCGTCCTAAGTTACAGAATAAACGCAAAGTAAATCTGTTTTTATTTATTTTTTACTTTTTTTATTTTGTTGTTTGTTTTGATTTGTTTCTTCTTTTTTTATAAATATGTAAAAATGTCTTTCCCTTTTTCATACGCAAGATGCTTTTTCACTTACATCATCCAAGATGGCAGCTAGATTTATTTCTATTTGAAGCTGACTTAAATGACTTATTCTATAATTCAAAAACTTTCCTTTCTTGTGCAAATAAAGAGAAAGAAATCCTTTGTGCCTTGAAAAAAAAAATTCTGTCTCTTAAACCTTTCCTGTCATATCACATGTCAAAACATCAGAAACCATTGCAGAAAAGAACATTTTTAAATTTGATTGAAATGAAAATGTATATGCATGATAAACTATGCATTATTTTTACCGCGAAAAGTTTTAGAATTTTTTTTAAAGTCTTCTGTTATACATGAGGATTGCACTTTAATTATTTAGTTCTTCATTTCTATGTTTTTATTTTAAGTTACCCGAAGATTGGTAAAGCTAGATAGTACAAATGAAGAAAATATTTTGGAAAAAGAAGTACGGAATAGAAAACAATAGTTTGTTCGACAACTTTAAGACACTTCATGTTTATTTCCTATCATACTGGATGATTAATTCATAATTTATGATTGGTTTCTGACAAATTAAAACCTCAGATGTTAGTGCCTGCATTTTAATTTTCATCAATGAATAATTTATAATCATGCTTCAGTAATTTCATGGCGTTTTGTGTCTTCAGCTTTATTAAAATTTTCAAAATAATTTAGTAAAATAACATATTTAGATTTTACTTTCCGTTTCTAAAAAAGTAATTAATTTTCTTTATACATTTTTTATTGGTAATTTTTTTCAACATAAAATTAAATTTATACCAGCATAATTACATGTTTTATATCAACGTTTACAATGATTAGTGATAACCTGTTATTGGAAAAATTGAAAATTGAATAACATAAACAAGAACAAAAAAAATCAACTTATGTGTCTACATTTATCCCTTCTCCGTTAACAAAATATTTACTAACCGACATATTGAGTAGAAAAATAATGCATATGCCGTTGAACCTCAACAAAACACTCAAAAGGAACCGGTGTTTAAAAGCTGAATCAGTAAAACTTTTTTAAATGAAAACAATTTCGATCTTCGTCAGCAGCAACAGAAGTTCATGTTCTTCTGCCCTGCTGACGAAGATCGATTTTTTTTTCGATCGAAAAACGTGTACAGATTGATAAGTACCTTTTATGTGATGTGGGTCACTCTCTTTACAAAGTATTTCACCGTTTAACTACCCTTTAACGCGCGGTGTCCTCGCTATGAGGACACAATTCTGACTATTTTGATTCACGAAGAATACATTTCATTTCAATTAAATTCTTAAAGAATACATCTGGATAGACTGCCCAGTGTTGAAAAAGTGCAGCCGTTGCCATCGTACGATTTAACTACCAGCAAGGTGGCAGTCTATCGGCCGCCATTTTGCTGGTAGTTAAATCGTGCGATAGCAACGGCTGCACTTTTTCGACATTGGAAAATGGCTGAGCGTCAAAGGGTTAACGCGAAATCTTTTAGGATGGAACACTGGTTAATATAACGCATTTGCTTTGTACCGTCTCAAGATTTGGCTTTATATTTTGAAAATTCAATTTATCGGATAAAATGAAAATTGGTTTACGAGAAACAATTACTATAGTCTTTTGGATTTCTCGTTAACGCGGTTCGTTTCCCTTACCTTCATAGGTCATTCACAATTTACTTTCTCGTGAAAAATAGCTATTCTATCGTTGCGGGGAAAATTATCCTTGAAGTATATTTACGTTGAAAAAAATGGGGCCTTTTTTTCTTTCCTGAACAGTAAGATATTTGATTATTTAATTATTTAAGGGATTTCTTTTGAGGCAGTCACAAAAATTTGATGTCATAAATTAAAAATTGTGTGAGACTGATAAATTCAAAATTTATATATATATATATATATATATATATATATATACTGTCAAAGTAAATTCACGATTTGTGCGATTCTAAATAAGCGATCAAACTATTCATAACTTAACTGGAGAAAGTTACAGCCTGGACAGGTACTTGGAGATAGTACTGGAGATAGCCCCGATTATCCACCAGCGGATGATCGGAGGTGCGGATTGTCCGCGAGTGCCTCCTCGATTTTTTTTTTTTTTAATTTCTAGCCATTTTTTATTGTGGATGACACACGAAACTAATTTGCAGCACATAGACGAATTGCTTCAATATTTACTGGAACAAGACGACGAAGCACATCTAGCAGAAAAGCTGATATTAATTAAAGTACAATCTAGATTTAAGAAACACAGAAAAACGGCCCAAAATAGCCTTGGTTGACGATACCGCTCTTCAAATATTCGTAAAGCTTTCTTTTTAAGGCACTACATTGCTCTCATAATTCATTCAAGTTGAGAGCTCAGTTTTTTAGTGTAACTTAGCTTAAAAATACTCGGTCATTGGATATTTTTATTGTTCTCGCAAATAAAAAAAGAATGCCTCTTTTCTTTTTCATTCTTGCTTTAAACTTTCTCGTGAGGTCACATGTCAAAACATTTGGAGAAACTTTTTGGAAAAAAACATTTTCAGTGTTTGATTGAATGCAAATAATACGTGCATAAACAACAGAATTGTGTTTATCAGAAAGATTTGAAAGTTAAGAAAAGTAAGGGTCCATATAGAACAATTTGCAGACAGAACAGTCTATCTTTTTTTTTCTGAGGAATAGCATATCCACAAATTTAATTTAGACTTTTTTATATGTTAATAATGTAGTTTGTTTCAATGTCAAAGTGAGCATTAAAGGGCCAACACATATACAACGTATACAATTTTACTAAAATTCAAGAACAAGTGTTTGGAACTAACAAACAACTTGTGCCATGCTACAAGATTTTGCACAAAAATGACTAACACAAAATAAATTGATTGATGTTAATTTTTATGGAATGCATGTTGAATTCCAGAGGCAAAATTGCCGTTGCACAGGTTTTTTTTTTTTTTTTGGTAGTAAAAAAAAGAACTTAAAATCTTATAAAAGTAACGCTTATTGTACTGACTAAACATACTATATCTTTTAACAAAGTAATACTTTTTTAGTTATTATTTTGTTGGCAAAAATGTAATTCAGGTACTCCTAGAGAATTCAGTTGATCAGTTTGAAATTTTGAGGAGACATGCAAATAAATATAGAAAAAACATAGGCTAATTTAAGAAACTGAAAATCAAACCGTTCTCCATTTTCTGTCTTTCCCCATTTGAAAAACCTAAAGAATAGAAAATATTCTCTTAACAACCCAATATATCTTTTCAAAAACAGCAGTTTGCATATAATTAATGCAAATACTTGTCAGTTTCAGATAATCTAATATTCAGATTATCAATAAATAACAGCAATGGGTACTTTGAACAATTCAATCATCAAGACTGCACTTAAATTTATGGCTTATTAGGACTACTCATCAGGCTTGTGGATGTCGATATCAAGCATATTGATATAAGATGTATTTAGACAGAATAATATGTGCTGCATTTTGCAGTCAAAAGTGTTATATGGAATAATGCGAATGTAAGACATATAAAACGCATTTAACAAACTAATTTGTGTAATGAAAGGAGCAAAACACCTTTCTTATTCCACAAGTTATTAGAAATATAAAGATGCATTCTAAAAAAGACTGCTGATAAACTAAACCGGCAGATGCATTAGTAAATTCTTCCTAAACCTTACCGTCATTACATTATGACCCAGAATATTCATAATATGAAAAACGTTCGTAAAATGTTAAAATCTGTCTGGAAGTGTTTATCTTATGCTTCCTAATATTCGTTATCTCTGAGTAAGTAAAAAAAAAAAATTGTTTTTTCTGTTAACATTGCACATGGGAATTGAAAGGATGTAAGATTACGTTAGCTGTATATGAGGGGGGTAGCAAGTAAAAGACGTTTACTCACATTTGGAATGTATTCGAGAAACCACGAAAGACGTTTTTCTTTAGCTGTAATCGGGATAGTAACATAATTAAACGTTTTTTAGTTAAAATTTAGATACGAAAAGAAAAAGATTGAAAAATTTAGTCATTTTTAATAGAAATGACAACGCAAAATATAGAGAACACCTTTTTTGACTGAATATTTTGACCAACAGATGAAAAATTGGCTAAAATTGCTTGTTTTACACGATTAATTTTGTATTTTCGCTGTAATGCTTGTAATATGAATAATAACAAAATGATGAAGTTATATTAAACTTTTAATCATCGAAAAATAAAATGTGGAATAAAAAATTAGTGAAATTACTGAGTTTAAGCGATTATTATTTTTACTTAGTCAATATTGATGGTAAATATGATGGACACTTTGTCTCGAAAAGCTTTTGCATTCCCTTATAGGTTTTCTGAAGAAGCAAACTTTTTACCAACATGTTTGCAGTTGCAAGGTACAAACAATCCAAGTCCAATAGGCATGTAATTGGGTCATCCTGAATTTATTACCGTTCCTTCTTGTGTACTTCCATGAGTCATCAAAAGAGGCTTACGTCCGTGTTTTATTCGTTAGATTCGGCCGTTAGATGATATGTCTAACAGCTGGAACCAATAAGTGCTCTTGAGCCTGTTTGGGTGACTCAAAGTACGCAAGCAGACCTGGTAGAAGATAAACGATGGCCCCTTCACTCGATTACTTTGGGAACAGTCAACTCCAACTTTTTCGTTCCGAGGCGAAAATATTGCTGGTTGCTGGAATGCCAGCTAATCGTAGTACTTCCTATTTCTACGTCACAAAAGGTTGCTGAAGCGATGTGCTATCTAAAATTATATGCTCTAGCAATCGCCGATTCGGTGAATCTCTGGCGTTTCTGAACACAGCCGAACTTATTTATTATAGAAATCTAGCATGCTGATCGACTTGCCGGAACGAGTTTCCGCAAGTGGTTGGAGCAACCAAATTGCTCGAAATTTTGTTCGTGTAGCAGGGCCTTTAGAGCCTGATTCAAATGAAACACGAACAGTCCTCTCCGAAAAGTACGTTTTACCTCCCACAGTCCGATCACTTTGTCATAGCAGCAAATACTTATATCAAATACTTATTCAAATGAAACGATCGAATTTCGACAATTACCGGAGCGAAAATTTATCGCCGATCTATGATGACGTCAGATGTCAACCAGGTGGCGACATCTTTTTATCATAAATATGAAAGTTGTTGAGATACTTTCTTAGATTTGTTTTTTAATTATTAAAAATATAGGTTTGCGTAAACTGTATAAAAGTGCTTTTTAACATATACTCTATGTTAAAATATGTGTTTTATCTTATGATAAAAATACTTAATTTTTTTTTTGGGGGGGGGGGAGCAGAAAAATGAAAAAAAAATTGGATCAAAGTTTGTATCAGCTTGAAAAATTAATATAAATAACTATTATATGCATATATATATTTGTACAATTCATTTACACTGTAAAATATTTTTAATTAAAATTGCTCACACAAACTTCTCTGTTTCTTCTCTTCCAAATGAGTGATAGTGAGTGAAAAAAAGAAAGTTATTTTTGTGGTTAGTGGAGACACGAAGTAATGAGACTTAAGCGACGAAACAAACATTTAATTAACACATCTTACACTTACATAAAATGTCATCAATAGGCATGCAACTTAACGCTCGTCATTCTCTCTATGCACCGTTATAAAAGCAGTTCTACTACACATTCAGTTGAGATAATCACGAGGGTAAAACGTCACGGGAAGTCCAAGGATAATAATAAGTAGTGTTTATTCCTACAATTTTAACGGTAGTATTCACTCCTTATTACTATTTTGCTGATTTTATAAATATTTTATTAGCTCTTGATAACTTCCGACTGAGGCCTTGCTTCTCGGAGTTCCTGGCGCAGCACGCTCAGCTCCAGTATGTATATGAAAATGGATGTTTGGGATTTTGAAAGATAGTGAAAATTGCAGCAGATGGAATTGCTGCGGTAAAACAGTGCAGAAAATCGTGCAGCGTCTTGATCAGAAAAGTCCGTAGGAAAGGACGAAAAGCCAAATAAAGGTCCTTTCAATTATGTGGGGGACCAGAAAGAGGCCTTTCACGTTAACCCTTTAACGCGCAGTGCTCCCGCTCTGGGAACACCAAACTCTCACGTTTTGACTGTTGCCAGTCACGAAGAATACATTTGATTTCTATAAAATAGTTGCAGGTGACAGAGCTCCACGAGAATCCTCTACTTTTTAGCACGCCATTTCCCGTAAAAATTGTCACGATTATTTTTAACAGCACTGACATCTGCTGAAAACTGGAAGAATGCGAAAACAGCTGGAGAGATTGACCAATGCTGAAAAAAGGACAGTCGACTTAACTACCAGCAAGACGGCGGACGATTGAAACGTTCATCACATGCCACAGATCTCGAGACCCTTTTTTGACAACAGCTGGCTGTACCCTTTTTTTAGCATTGGGAAAGGGTTGCGCCTCAAAGGGTTAAGTGGAAAATCTTCTATGTCAGATCTTCAGAACTCTGCACCGTCCATGGTAACGGTCAACACTAATTAAAGCGAACAGATCTTCAGCAAAAGAGAGTCCATCCAAAGCAAGAGGTCTCATATAACCATCTGCCACGGGCCATTTGAGATCGTAAAAACGAAATCAGAAGTGATCATTTAAGTTGGTTTGAGGTTCGACATCGATCCGCCTTCATAAGCTTTCATGACGGTACGCAATAGGCAGTGCGAACACCCCATCAACTTGCCTCAATCAAACTCGATCGAGCAAATCTCCGCAGAGATCCACTAAGAGAGCCAAGCTGAGTTAGTCGCCGGCTGACACTGGATGATATAGGACAGAGGATCCCAAACTGTGTGCCGCGGCACCCTGAGGTGCCGCAACCGCATGCTAGGAGTGCCGTGGAGATAATCAAGAAAAGTCTAACATTTGGTGGAGTATAATCAAAAAATTTCTCTGAAACGGTATCCCACAAAAAAGTTAACAAAGCCGATGACCAGTGGCCGAAAACAAAAATATTTCAGTCAAGTTCGAGAGAGTTTAGTGTTCAGTCGTCTCTTTACAAAAACTGCCTGAGATGGGGGGGGGCGAAGGCCCAGATCAGTCGAGATCAGTCATGGAAGTTACATAGAGTTCCTGGAGTTGTTCAACGAGGGGCAAAAGTATAGAGGATGGCTTTGGGCCTCTTCCTGTTATTAGCGTCCGAGGGGTCGTAGTCAGGGTACTCCGTACGATTTCGTTCGGGAGCTGGTTCAGACGACTGCAGTATTTCACTGCAGTTTTGTAAATGTGTTGGCGAAGAGTTGGCACGCGTAGGTCCTTACGGATGATAGAGTTTTTTATGAACGGATGTCCACGGTGGATTGACCGTAATATGGTGTTTTGCTTCTACTCGAGGCGATCTATGGAGGTCCTGGCCGCATAAGCCCATACGGGAGCAGCATAAGTGGCCTGTGGTCGAATGAAAGAGTTATATAAAAGAGTCTTATTCTGGACAGAAAGATGATTGTTTCGCATGATGGGGGCGAGTTTGTGGAAGGCCGCAGCCATTCTAAGACGACGTCATCACCAGGCGCGCACACAGGATTTTTGGCTGGGGGGGGGTGGGGGGTCCAGCTTTTATGGATGTTCCAGATTGACAAAAATCAGTGATGAAAGAACTCGTTTTCATTAGATGGAATTCATCGAAACTCGTCCCATCCAGTTCCCGAAGAATACATTACACAATACAATAGCGCCACTGGTCATCACACTTTCGATTTCACAAAGCTATTTAAAATTTCTGGTGGATGATACAAATTTTGGAAAATATCTTTAGTTAAAGATAAAAATTAAAATACCTTTCTGATAAAAAATAATTTATTATGATCTATTTCTATATCATATTATATAATTGGTGATAGTTAAAATTTCTTATTTGTCGTAAAATTGAATTTTCTGTCTTAAATCAATAAAATGT
The DNA here is from genome assembly GCA_038373885.1 of Cheiracanthium punctorium. NCBI lineage: Eukaryota > Metazoa > Arthropoda > Arachnida > Araneae > Cheiracanthiidae > Cheiracanthium > Cheiracanthium punctorium. The sequence goes on along the minus strand of JAWZYV010016180.1, from coordinate 750,718 downwards.
TTCATTCGCAAGTAAATTCACCACAAACTTTCAATAGTTTTACTTTGTGAAGTTAAATGTGTGATGACGTCATTTTAGTGGACCTAGTGATGACGTATAAGTTTCTGCTCTCTGGCATTGTATATCTAAAAGGTGTTGGCTCAGTAGGCATGTTTGACGGCCCTTGATTTAATTTCAGTTAGTTACCGGAACTTAAACCATTTATTGACCGTGACTACCATCCATTTTATGATTGTTCAAAGTATATCTGATTAATGCCTGATTTTTTTTCATTGAACATTAAAATGTGCATGCTGTTTACTAATACCTGCTATGTGTCAATAATTGACAGTTAATAATATGCTGTGTGTGCAAATTACTCAAATTTAGTAATAATAAATAAATAATTACATTGGAGTTCCTAAACATAAATTAAAATAACGTATAACGCATATAACTTTAATTAAAATTAGTTTTTACAAATCTACGTTATATAAAATCTTACATATCTCAAAGTTATACATTTCTCATTTCAACATCTTGCGTTATACTTTTTGCACATAGCAGATATTCATTTCACAATGGCGATATTCTATATTTCCATTTAAAGTACAGAATTAAATGGCAATATATAACAGACTGTTATGCATACATAACAGTTAAATCCTCTATTGTTTCCACTGTATTTTGTTTCAAAGCTATTTCAATTAATCCCTTTTCTGTATGATTATTAAAGATCGCATTTCATCTAACTGACGATCGAAATAAGCTTTCAATAGTTCGAGCATCATAGAAAGGGAACCCATTTGTTTACTAAGAAATACAAAGGAAACAGTACAATAAAGACGGTAATCCTTCCTCCTTTGGCCAATATTCAAACAATAATTTATTATAAATTCATTCAAGTTCGCTATATTCATTGGTAAGTTAAAATATCTTACGAAGATACGTCATACTTCTTACAGTTCCTATGTCAGAAGTTTGTGTTGGTTGAAGGAGTTAGGGGCAAAGTTGAGCAGTATCGCAAGCACATGTATTTCAAATACGTTTTCAAAATACATTTCTATCTTGGTTTTTGTATTTTCACAAGTAAAAGCAAACTATTTCGGAAATACATTTTCTATGTATATATTTTGACTTTTCAAACTGAATATGCATTTTGTATTCTGACATTGAATTAATCTTAACACCAGACATTGCTGGGATTGGAAGGGTCGAGTGAAAATGATAAAATAGCTGTTATTCAGTTTTCCCTCCTCTTGATAGAACGAAAAGGTATTAGGGCATCTTGTTAGTTCAAGTAATCAGGAAAAGGGGGAAAAATAGTAAAGTACTTTTCTTAAATTGCTGGTAATTCATTAAAAAATGTAAATGAAGCCAAAAGAGGAAAAAACATGTTTCAGTAGAAACATGTTTTTTCCTTATTGGATTTCTTTATGGCAATTTATAAATAATTTGAACTGTGTTGCGAAGTTACACGCAGGAAAATTAAATTTCCGCCGAAATAGGACAGGGTGGATCAAACTTCCATTTTAGATGATTTTGAGGCCTACCCAGCAAACACACACAGGTTCTCTGAACGTCTATTAACGTTCAGAAGATGTTTTCTGAACGTTAATAGACGTTCAGAGAACCCGTGTGTGTTTGCTGGGTAGTGTGCAATTCTTAGCGGAAAATTCTAAGTGAAAGCGGAAAACTATGATAATAAGTAGAACATTTAAATCTACCACAATTTTAAAACCCACTTAAAGGTAAACCTTAAATTTTATTATGACTTAAATTAATCTGAGGAGCTATGTTCAAATGTTTAATTGAAATTAGTAAGTAATATAGATATATATATATATATATATGTCATGCAAGCCATAATTAGCCCCTGTACAATAGGCTTTCTATATCTCAATTAGAAATATCTTTCATTTTGGGGGACATATGGATTATAGGTGAGAGTGCAGAACATGTTGCTATCATTGTTGCCCAGGAGGAGCGAACCTGTCAATCTTAATGTTTCTCACCAGAAGGAGCCACCCATGTCTTTTAACCTAACAAATGAGGATTTCGTTATCACTTTGTGGACCAACTAAATGATAGAGAAACAGAGCTTCCGTCTAACGGGGAAACGATGAACTCACGTAACAACACCAGGAGACATCTATCGCTGAACATACTTCGAGACACTTTCCAAAAACCCTTCTGTAAATATTGTACATAAAATTGTGATTATTCTTCTTTTGCTTTAATAGAGTACTCAAGATGGACATTGTCATTTATTCTGCTCCTCAACCACTCGACTCGAGAAATATATGTATAATTTTTTTCAACCTTTTTCACAAGTGGGGAAACTTTTTAATTCAATGTGTTTCAAGTCACCATTACTCCTCTTTCTGTTAAAACATTTGTTACATTATTTTAAAAATTGTAAGGCAGTAATACTATTTATGTGTTTCAAACCTTCTCTTTTGTCTTGTTATGAAAATCTAAGGCCACAAAATTCTTATTATTATTGAAAATGAGCAAAACTGAATGTATATACTGTGGGGTAGAGAGCCACTGACCAGTCATTACAAAGTTCTGTTTGACCACGGTCGGATCAACCGAAGTGAAGCACCAGCCCAGGGCGCACGAGAGGACAATTTGCACAATATCGTTAATTGCTCAATTCGCAATTGGACAATCGGAGAATTGCACAATATCGTTAACAATTTGCACAATATCGCTAAAAATATGCTTTTATTTATTTACTATAATTCTGAGTAACACTTGCTAATGATAACCTTGTTTTAAAAACATGATTTCGGTTATTTTGTTACTCAAATACTGTATTTTACGTACGCACTGTGACTTCCGAAAATGAAATTTTTTATAAACTATCTTCAAACAAACTAATATAGAGCATTCGCATGTTGAAATAATATTGCTTTAATGATGTTTTGAATATGTTTGCCAAGAAATAGTCTGTTTCGGATCTTGTAAAGGTGAAATTTTCCACAATACCGTTTTAAAAAGCAAAGAGTAACTTCTCTTTAAAACGCTTATAAAACCAAAAGAGTTGAATGCTAAATATAAACATTTACGATTGTTCGCATCTTTCACGTTGAAATAAATATATTTGAATGAAATAAACTGGGATCTTCAGTTGAAATTTTAACTCAGCCATAATGCTGTAAAACTTTTACACGTATTTTGTGTGTATTATGAAAATACATGTTGTTGAATTTGGATGTAGTCGTTTGTCAACAACAGAAACCAACCAATCAACCGGATGACGCAAGGCGACGTCATCATTCTGAACTGCGAAAAAGGAGCACACGATGCTCCGCTGATTCGATTTTACTCTGAGATTACTTGATGCTTGATGTCTTGACTCTGACTATACTGAGTATTCTGTGTGCTGAGGGAGTACGTTGTCTTTATTTTTTTGTTATAATAAATAAATGTTTGCCTTTTTAAATACCTCTCTTCAATTTTGAACGAATACTTCATACCCTTCCAATTTCAACATGTAACTAAAACACGTGTATTTGGTATTGTTTCATTCAGAAAGTATTTCGTATTTTTATTTGTTTGAATCAACGTATCTTGTACTTTGTATCGAACATGCAATCGTACGATGTATTCTGGAATGCATTTTGGTCTTTCACGTTGTTTTTCGATGTATTTTGATTATGGGTTTCTAGAACTCTATTTAACAATTTGAAGTTTTTTTTTGGGGGGGGTTCCCTTAGAAAATACCATCTAAATTATGTATACATGGCATGCTTATATGCAAGTACGCATTGCCAACAATTCCGGAATAATATTAACCATTGTTATGATTTCAATTTTAAGTAAAGTGTAATTAATTAATAGCCTACTTAATTAAAAATCCTTACCTTAATTAGTGAATTTTAAATCAAGTAAAATTAAAATTTCTAAACAATTTTTTTATTAAGGTGGTTTTGTTTTGTCACCATATGCCAGTATTCATAAAGGAAGTAAAATAATAATGAAGTGTTTAAAATTTATTAAGGTATATGTTGAATTACTATTGATGACTCATGGCTGACTCATTTTTATTTATTTGTTTACTTGTTCTATATTTTGGCGCCAAACATCTAAAAGATCGTTATTCTGGCGATCGTGTTGCCATCTTTGTGTAAGGTAACTATACATATTGTTCAAGTAATTAAAATATTTTGTACAACAATTTTCTTTTAAATTTTAAATTCATGAAAATACGTTTTGTGAGAGCTGACATCATTCAGAGGGTTGGTAATAAAATTTTAGAGCTGACAATAAGAGTTTCATAAAAATGTTTGTTTTGAAATTGGTAATTTTCCTTAGAAAAAATTAAGTGGTTGTAATTACAGTTAAGTTTTTTTTTCTTTCACTATAATTATCTTTTCTGGAATTCTCTAACCTTCTTTCTAATTTTTAATAACATAACTACGTGCATCGATACCAATACTTCGATTCAAGATATCAAAGAAGAAAACAACAACGGCGCAAGGATATGGAGATCGGCACCCAAGCATTTTCAAATTTTTAAATCAAAAATAGAACTTCTACAATAGTTACAACGATAAGAACAACTTTCACATTTTTCATCATAGTAAAAAAATTAAGTTTCAACGCCCATCGATAATTAATCTACAAGTTTTCATTAATAATAATTGTATCTTCGACCGAACTACTTTACGAGCGGAAAGCGCCTGCCAAAGAAGTAAAAAGGTGACTTAAGCCGGAGGAAGCGTGGGTTGAGTCAGATTCTTGTCTGCTGGCGTCACCGACGGAAGCTTAGGTCTGACTAAGTGGCTTGCTAAAAAAAAAGAAAATGGCAAAAGAGGACAACGACAACGATGGTCATCGAACTACAAAATAATTAAATCTCCAGGAGGGGCCCCTCACATCGAAATGATAAGTTCAATTAATATTTCTCCTTTCTTTTCCTATAAATCTCTCCTTAATTAATTTCTTTTTTGTGTGCACAAATGTTAGGAAAATTTTTTTTTAAGAAAAAGTCAGCTCGGGGTAAGGGAAAATGAAGAATTTTAAAGTTATAGTGTTTCATGTTCTTTCACGATATTATCTAGATTTAAATTTTCAAATGTAAAAGATTTAAAGGTTAACCTAATAAATGTGATTTGTTATTTGTAAAAATGGCTCCTCTTCATTTATCTCACTTCGTGTAAATTTATTTCAGCAGTTCTCTTTCAGGTTTTAATTTTTTTGGCCTAAAGGCATTTGCACGTAACGCCGAGAACCTGGTTGGTATATTGCGGTCACAACACTTTTAAAGCTAAGCATTTATTTTTCTTAGTATGAATTACGAGAATATTAATTGATTAAAATTTTAAAAGGTAAATCTTTGAGTCAGGACAAAGTTTAATAAATGAAATGAAAAGAAATGAAGGTACAACACCATTTTTTGTTAAATATATTGAATTTTTATCTTCGAAAACAATTTAAATGTAAGACTAAGTTTAGTGTGTAGTTCACTTACTATTTTGAAAAAAAAATACTAAAAAATATACTGTTTATAAAAGTGGTTAGTTATATTCTGAAATTATTGGCAACTATGATTATAGTATTTGTAGCGAAATGTATCAAGATAGCTCTTTAAAAATTTATGAAAATGACTATTTTCATGATTTTTGTCCAGTTTACCACTAATGATAGAAGTGCAATTTCTACTTCAAAAAATCGTCATCTCTTAACTTTATTTCCTAATTTTTTCAAGCCAGTATTGATGAAATTTCATTTTTGAATAATTTTTTTATTTCAGGTTTCCAAATGGGAACATTGCCCTGTAAAAGGCAAACGCTTAAATAATCAAGTAAGTTACAGGATGAGCAATTAGTGTAATTATCAACCTGCATTTGCAAATATACTTACTACTATACTCTTGAAGAAAAGAGGAGCTTCCGTTTCTTGAAACTAATATTCGGTTACACTATCGTTTCCCAACCAGTAATTAGCGAATCACAAGGGGTTCGCAAGGTGAATAAAAGTGTTCACGATGAACAACATACCAGAATACTACGACAACATAAGGAGTTCGCTAAATTCTTTGAGATTTTAAAAGGAGTTCGCAAGGAGAAAAGGTTCGGAACCACTGATTTAGACGATAAAACAGTTTTACTGTTCGAAAAAAAATTCTCAAGTTAGCTTTTGACTTATAAATTGCATTTTCATTATATTTTATTTTCTAAAACATAAAAGTTCTTACACTCCATGAGTACACTGTAGGTTGACCATGAAATTATCTTTTGCAGAATAAATACTAATAAAAGAAGTAATGTATTTTTCAAGTAGTTATCCATCTCAAAGTAATTCAGCTTGCATAATTATCCTTCTGAAAGTTCAGAGAATATAACGAAGCTTTATATTTAATTTTTGTCCTTTTAAAACAAGGCACAGAGAGATGTATTCATTTTTGCATGACATTTCCTTTGGTAGTTTAGATTATTACACTAATTACTTCAAGAGTTTTGTTTCTTGACTGCCAACTAAGAATCTGAAGGAAGATAACACTTATATGAAATTTCCATAACATTACAGAAATTTAAAAATGGCGTTTAGAAAAAGCGGAGATACGTACCTGTAATTATGGAAAGAAACCTTGCTTAAGAAACAATCTAAATGAAAGAATGGTCGTTTATAGAAATTATTAAAATCTCTTGGTTCTTAATTTTTCGTCAGCTCATTTGTGTGCTGGCTCAGTTCCAATTCGGGAGGGACGAGGAACAAAGATTATAACAGTTGTTGAAGCTCCATGGAAAAAGTTCTTATAAATGCAGCCATGAATAAAAGTACTTACTCTAAAACACTACCCACATATATGGCAGTGTTTGAGGAACAAGTCTTAAGTGATCACCGTGAAAAGTACTGTAGTCGTTTTGATTAAACATGTAGAACTGCTTTCGTATTTTATAAAATTAAAAATCCGTAAATCTATATAAATAAAATTTGACTTGTGTGTACATTAATTGGAATTTAAAATTTTTGCGATTTCTATCCGTTTCAAGCACTTGGAAACCCAGTACGACCGTCAAAAAAAGTTTTTTCTGTTATTCTGTCCGTGACGCTTTTTTTTTTTCATCTCGTAAAAATTACTGAAGCTAATGAAATAATGAAATTGGTGACATAATAGGTGGTCACTCAACTTAAACTATAGGCCTCGAATTTTTGAAAATTTTTGATTAGAGATTTTGTGAAAATTTATTCAAAATGTGGAAGCATTTGTCCTTCACGTATAAACCACTGAATCGAATGAAATAAAATTTAGCATTGTCGCAGGTAGTCTTAAGCTATAGGTGTCGAAGTACTTCAAAATTTTGCATAGGTTTTGATATTTTGTAATAATTGAGCAGATGTTTGTTCCTTTCCTGAAAAATAGTAATGGAATAGAATGAAATTTGTGATTATGTTACATGGCAAGTTAATTTAAACTATAGATACCAAAATGGTTTTAAATATTTCATATATTTTGAAATTTTATGAAAGTCGTATAAATGTTTGTTCTCGCATCCCTTAAAACTGGCGAAAAACTTAAGGGAATAGAATGAATTTTAATAACATGATCACCAACGATTGAAATAATAAATGTCGGAATTTTTTGAAAATTTTGAATAAATTTAATTTTTTTTAAATATTCACTTAGCTTTTTTAGATTTAGATTAGAAAATTTAGATTAAAAAATTTGTTTTCAAAACTATTGAAAATATGTTAATTCCATTCTGTGTACGCTTACAAGTCTGACGGAAATTCGCGGTTTTTGGAAATTTGCATTACATACTAACCCGTTAACCATGGTAGTTCACCTCAGAAACGCCATTTCAGCTTTTAATTTTGGGGTGCGACATTTGATGTTGTAAAATCCACAGTAGGTAATAAATAAAATGTTTGTTAAATTTGGGGGTGCGACCGCGCCCTCTAGCAAAGGTGTAGCCAGCGGTTGGATATCAGGATACCCCCCCCCCTCCTTCACGAAATTTTCATGCAGATATACGGTTTATTTATACCCGTTTATTCCATTTCCCCCACCTAAAAATTTTCCTCGCTACGCCCATGCCCCTTTGCACCCCGTTTTTGCCCCCTGCAAAAAATTCTCAAAAATCGAAAATTTTGCAGAACGTCTTACTCTCACAAAAATTTAACTGCAGTGTTGCTTGGAAAAAACATTTAATTTTACTACATATATACAAATAAACTAATTCTAACTATTCAAAATTTTTTGAATGCCTCTTTATAAGATGTACTGTACACTATACTAAGTGATAAACTTGTATGAATAGCGGAACTTTCGGGGAAAATCGAAAATTTATCAGCATGTCACTTTTGGAAAATTTTTGCTGTGCAATTCCTATTAAAATATTTTTTCCCAAAAGTTTTATAAAAAGCGCCATTGTATCATTTATTACGGTGTGTAGTACAGCTTAGAAAGAATCATCTAGAATTTTTTCGAGCCCATGGCCAATTAACTGATTTAAATTATTGTACTTAGACCATGAGGGTTATTTTATTTCCTCGAACTACAACCTTTTCATAAAATTCGAAGTTTTCAGCGTGTAGGGCATCCTATGAAGAATCGTACTGAATTTTTTTGAATTCTTGGTTCAGTTAGTTTATTTTAAATTGCGGACCAAGACCGCGAAGCAGATTTTGTTTCTCCGACGTACAAGAAATTCTTTAAATCGGAGGAAAAAACATCAGATTTTGATAAGTAAATACAAAAAAAAAATATAAAAAAATTCGGCAAGCACTTTAAAAGTTTCAGGATGTCAATTTAAAAGCTGTACTATACATAGGAACAAAAGATAAATGTGTATCAGTTTCGAAACTTCAAAAAAATCGGGGGCGGCATTTCAGCTTTTCATTTGGGGGTACGACATTTGATGTATTAAATTTCACAGTATGGAATAAATAAAATGTTTGTTAAATTTAGGGGTGCTAGCGTACCCCTTGCACACCCGTTTTGCCGCATCTGGTTCACCTAGTAAATTATATTATTAAAGAAAACATATTTTACTTTCGTCTCCATGAGTTTCACAACCTGTTCTAAAATGGTTATAGTAAATTATCATCTTACACGGCAGTAACTACATGCATTAAAAAAGGACAATGCGTAATGGTGTGTATAGCGAGTCACTCAAATTCGTATTCTACACGTCAAATAATTAAATTTTGCTTTTTGTTGCATCAAAATCGGTCAACTAGATCCAGAGATACGGATGTTTGGGTTTCCCCATTGATTTCTATAGCAATTTCTAGAAATCTCGAGAAATATTAGTCCTAGGCCTTCTGTAACCTCACTTTTGGGGACTGGACCTCATTTTTGGACCTCATTTTTTTGCTCCAAATTTGGCGATATTTTGCCAAATGTTGCCATGCTTGCCGACATTGTGGTCAGTTGCCGCGTTTTTCCCAATGAGGCTTGTAAAGTTGGTTTTTCTGCATTAACATGCATAATAGCCGAATATTCCTTTTCTATTACGCACTCATAATCGAGTCTGTTCTAGTACATTTCACGGATGGTTCTCTCTAGAACCTTCTACGGTGTTCATCGTAACCTATAAAAGGGCAGCTGATTGCCCAGTTCTTTCTCAGTCATGAGCAGATATCCGTGAAAGTTTAAGGCTTCGTGCTGACGCTACAGAAGCGGTGTTTTCGCTTGTCTTTTTGAAGCTTTGTTTTTGAGTGCTGTGTGTAAATTCTTCCTTGCTGTGTCCTGAGGGACTGTTTACGAAATCCCTTGTGCATTTCCACTGAATTTTTGCCTGTGGAAGTGTTTTATTTTGTGTGAGAAATACAGCAGTTGTGAAAGCTTCTGTACTAAGCGGACTGTTAAAAGCACATTACTGGCTGATTGTGCTTGTGAATTTTGTGCATCTGATTGATCAACGAAGTCCTAGAAGCAATAAACTTCGTATTCCATCCTGACAAGTGGACTCTTTACTAGAACGTTCTACCCCTACTGGACTTTAGAATGACGAACCCAGGAAACAAGCAGATTATTCTGCAACAACAATACATATGCAAAGATTTTTTTTCAATTGATGATTGTGAAGGTGGCGTAAAATTGTAATAAAGCTAATTTAATTTTCAATTTCAATCGCGCAAACATTTGTGCGGGATCTCGTTCCCCGCTGGATCATCCGGTTTCGATTCTCGAAACCTGACCTTATGTGTAACATTGTGGCTATCGACCACAGCCAGTACACCACCCTAGCGGCATTATTTGAAATGATTCCACGCTTTTTCGATGACCCTGTATTTATTCTTCGGAATTCTATAAATCTCTCCAAGTAAATATTTGCTGTAACGCTAACTACTGTGAAAATGCAAGAAATCTTTGTAGTTGAATTTCCAGGGCGCATTTCGCACAGTTCCCAAAGAAAACTGTAGACAATAAATGGTTCGTTTTATACGGATGTGCAGGAACATTTATAAAGCATCGTGGTTATTTATTGTAAACCGTGTAGGATAACGTAACTTCACTTGCGTTAACAGAGGACTATTTATTTGCATTTGAAGACTGGAAAATTGCCAAAGAGGTAGAAGTAATGAGATAAGTAGGTTATAAATGGATATGTTAACAAATTTTGCATCATTTCATCGTGGAAGTAAACAAATTTTGAAATAGCTTCGGCTTTTTTTTTTCCTTTCTTTTCTTATATATATTTATATATATATATATTTTTTTTTTTCTGTTGGCAAGCATTACTGTTTAAAAAAATCTAATGTAAACAACATTAAGGTTCTTGGAGATTAATGGCAAAATTTAGTACCACGGAGAGTTAGAAAAACATAGACCTTATTTAACCCTCCAAAATTTGACAATAAATAAAGGGCTATAATATATTACTCTTTTTTTAATTAGCTGTTTGTTTAAAATTATAACGACGAAAGTAAAGTTTAAAAAAAAACTGAAATTGTTATAAAATTGCTTATGAAATGCTTTAAAATTTTTAGAGGAAAATATCCAGACTGTGTGTACGAAATTTCTCTTTAGAAAATCCTCCTAAATTGTAGCGCTATATGCTAATGAGATATATGTATATATGACTGTATGTATGTATGTACGCATGTTTCCTACAGACGTCTAGACCGTTCGTCGGATCCGGACCGAATTTGACACATTGGTTAAACAGGACAAGGATAAGCTATTGCCGTAAAAAAAAATTCAATTTCATTTTCAGTTTTTTCATTATTTTATGTTTTTTTTCATCTTTCGGCCATTTTTCGCACATTTTGCACGATCGCGAGCTAAATTTTCATCCGAAAACCATATTTTTTTATACCATCTAAAGAGTATTCTTTTTTAAAATAAGTTCTGTTTCAAATTCGCACATAAATTTTCAGAATTTTAAAAGAAAGATCACTTTTCGGGTGAAGTTTCGCGATTTGAAATTGAAGTTGTAGGTTTCATCGAAAAATCTATCCGGCAAAAAGTTTCCATTTTTTTACTATTGATAAAACGTCTATTTCGCCCTCTTTTAAATTTTCAACAGCGCAGAAATATTAATTAGGTTTTTTTATGATACTTTTTTGAAAAGATCATAAGTTAAAAATCTTTATTCCGGAAAGAAGATAGTAGCACACAGAAATTTTCCTTCCATGCTTTTCCAAGAAAACTAGGCAGGTGTTCTTTTTTGAAGTAGAAGGAGAGGGTGAGAGGGGGGGGGGGGGTCACTGGTGGTAGAGAACATCAGCAGTTATTTTTTTAAGTCTGCTACTCGGGATTTCTTGAGGAATTCAACTTTTCTTAAAGACATTGGGACAGTTGTACTTTTAAACAATTTTCAGCAAGTCATCTTTTTATTACGATTATTTATAAATTATAAATTATGCAATGACTTATTTAATTATAAATTTTAAAGAGTGGAACTTGAAGATTTTTAATTTTTTTAATTTTAGGATAGCGGGGCTAGGCAGCTTTTTTAATTATTTTTTTAGTTAAATAGATATTAAATTACTAACTTTTAAACAGTGGGACTGGAAGTTTTTTATTATTGTTGTTGTTTTTGTTTTATTTTACGCTAACGGGACTTAACTTTTTTTATTAGTGATTAATCTAAGAATTTAAGTTTTACTTTTTTTTTTTTTTTTCAAACTATTATTAGAGGAATAAACCATTTTTTGGAAGTTGCGTCACATACAATGTTTGAAGAATTGCATCGATATGCTGACTAATATTTTTTTTTATTTATAAATTTATGCGTTGATGATTGTGAAAGCGGAGAGGCATAGAAATCGATTACTGAATATGAAGGGATTTATTTATTTGCGAAGTTATGACTTTATACCCAACGCTTCCGGGAAACGCCGGGATGCGCAGATATCTATATAAATAAAATTAGACTTTTGTCTGTACATTTCTTGGAATTAAAAAATTTTGCGATTTCTATCCGTTTCAAGCACCTGGGAGTCCGGTGCGACCCTCAAAAAAAAGTTTGTCTGTCTGTCATTCTGTCATTCTGTCGTTCTGTCATTCTGTCCGTGACGCTTTTTTTGTTCAAGCATCACGTAAAAACGACTGAAGGGAATGATATGAAAGTGTCATGATAGGTGGCCACTCAACTTAAGACATAGGCGTCGAATTTTTAAAAAATCTTGATTGGATTTTGAGATTTTGCGAAAATCCTTTCAAACTGCGTAAATTTGTGTTCAAGCATCACGTTAAAACGAGTGAAGCGAATGATATGAAATTGGGTGTCATGATAGGTGGTCACTCAATTTAAAACATAGGCGTCGAATTTTTAAAATATCTTGATTGGAGTTTGAGATTTTGCGAAAATCCTTTCAAACTGCGTAAATTTGTGTTCGCACATCACGTAATAATAACTACTAAGTGAAAAAATGATATTTGGTGAAATGATAGGTGGTCACTCACCTTAAACTATAAGCATCTAATTAAAAAAATCGATCAGATTTCGAGATTTTGCGAAAATCGTTTAAAACTGAGTGAATCTTTATTCACGTATTACGTAATAACGACTAAAGTGAATGATATGAAATTTGGTCACATGATAGATGGTTGCTCAACATAAACTATAGGTGTCCAATTTTTTAAACATTTTTATTAGATTTTGAGATTTTGTAAAAATTCTCTCAAAATACGGTTATATTTTTCAAACATTACGTAATAACGGCTAATACAAATGATACGAAATTTAGTGATATGATAGGTAGTTGCTAATCTTAATTTATAGGCGTTTAATTTTTAAAATATTTTGATTACATTTTGAGATCGCGTGAAAATCGTCTTAAAATGTTGAAATTTTGTTCCAACATCAGGAAATAAAGACTGCAGGGAATGAAACGGAATTGGGTGACATGATAGGTTGTCACTCAACTTAAATTCTAGGCTTCCAATTTTTCAAAAATATTGATTAGATTTTGAGATTTTGCGAAAATTATTTCAATATGCGTAAATATTCGTTCGCGCACCACATAATTACGACTAAAGCGAATGAAACGATATTACTTAGCTACTCTCTAAACTGTAATATTTTAGCAATATATAAAAATTATAACTTTGCTTTCTTTACTTTGGCAACATACTACATCCATTCTGTGTACTCCTACAATGCTGACGAAATTTCTTGCTTTTCGGAAATTGCATTCAGTACTAACCCATCAAGGACGGGTACTTCAGCTAGTTAGTTTTATAAAGTAAGATCTTGTTTTACATTGACACCGTAATCGGAGAGTTGGTAGTTGAGATCAGCTTTAACCTTGGGAATTTGCGAATGCTATATTAATATGAGACATCCAATTAAGGTTTTTATAAAATTACATTAAGGAATTTAATTTCACGATCAAATCGAACTGGTCGGTCATATATCAGCGTCGGAGGGGGAGCCACGCGTTTGGATGAGAAGAGGGCTTTAGTTTTGTTCGTGTTTAATTTATTTCTCCATTTGACGAACCCAGTTTCAAGAGCCTGTCTACGATCGATGAGGTACTTGTGCCTGAACCATTATTTGAAAACACTTGAAAAGTTATTACAATTTAAAAATGCAACGAAATCGTGTCGGTGTCGACGCAAATTATGTCGAAAAAAAAAAAACAGCGTGAGTGAAATAGCTCTCTAGAGCTAATAATATTGCATTTTTAAAAAATGCCTCAATATTAGTTTTATCTAAATAGAATTCCCATCTCATTTCGGCCCTACCAGTGGCATAGAGCAGCGGTGCGCAAACCGGGGGTCGCGAGAAAATTTTTGGGGGGTCGCTAAATTCAAAGAGATTCAAATTTATGAAAAATCTACAATTATTCATTTCAAAGAACTGAAATAATACAAGAGAAGAAACTCACAATTATTATTTTACGAGCGCGATAGCCTTGATCGCTATTACGGGGCTTCAGAACCACGTTATCATGCATAGTGATCTGCAAATTGATCATGCATAGTGATCATGCTTAGTGATCTTCAAAACTATGTTCCATTAAAACAAAACATTGATCTCGATTGGATCCAGAGGGTGACTTACGACTTGCGATTTCCAATACAGATCCGAACATAGAAGCAATCATGAGCTCTTTGCAAGCACATATTTCACATTGACTTTTTATGATGTAATGTTTTTTATAAGTATTTTTCATTAAAAAATATTTATATCCATATGCATAAATAAAGCTTGTTTCCTAAAATTATGTGTTGAAATATTAACTGATTTTTATGATGTTACAACTTTTATAACATTTTTTATGGTGGTTTAAAAGTTTGGTGCGCTATTTTAAAAACCCGTTATTTCAATCGATGACGTCACGACACTCTTTTAAAAACACCCTGTAAGAGCAACTCCAGAAAGAATTTTAATGTAACTTCGTTTTCAATTAAACAAAATGTCTACTGTCTATCCAGGGGTCGCGACAAAATTTTACTCAAAATAGGGGGTCGCGACAAAATTTTACACAAATTAGGGGGTCGCAGATGAAAATAGTTTGCACACCACTGGCATAGAGCATAGCGCGCTGAACTGGGAGACGGAAAGTGCCTGGACCTGGATTCTCCCCCCGTCGCACGCAGGCGGATTTTACAGTATTCGCGGGCAAAACTCCAATATAGGAAGTCAGTCATGACAGTCAAGTTACTTTTTTTTTCTTTTTTTTCTTATTAGTTTCTTGAATCCAATAACAGCTTGTATAATATTTGAATTGGATGTTTTAACGGTCAGCCACTATTGTAAAGTTAGTTGTCTCCTAAATAACAAATGATTATTGTTTTTCGAAGTCATTAAAAAGAAAAGTTCTCTTGTTTTTTAAGTGTTTGGTGTAACTTTTATAATGGATTCCGAACCTGGAGATATATACTTGTGTATTTAAAATATAATTATTATTTTCTTTAGTTTTTCTTGCAAAAACAAAACAAAACAAAAAATCTTTGAGTTAAATTTAATATAAGGATTGACTTTATTGAGATAGAAAGTTATAAATTCAGTAGAATCAGGCTATGTTATAAACAGGGCTCGCGCGTACTCGCATTTTACGCGTAAATCGATATTTTTTGAAAAAACTGACTCTCACTTTTTGAAATTGCGAGTCAAATTTGACTCGCAAAATTTCAGACGGACAGTTATGCTACTCATGACTGCAATCTAGTTTAAAAATCGTGTATTGTGGAGAAATCAATATGTAGGTCAAAATTAATAATCTTATAAATAAAAATGAAATTCTGTTTGTTTGTTTGTTTGTTTGTTTGTTTGTTTGTGGATTTGATTCGTATACAAATCCACAAAAATGGACCTATCGGCCTGAAATTTAGTATAGATATGTAAAAAAATATAGAATAACTCATAGTCCACTTTAAAACTTTGAAAGTCCACCCGTTCCCGGAATTTAAGAGATTTTTTATGCTCTTCACGCAAAAATCTTTCAGTAATTGTAACCCCTGTAGTGAAAAAAGTGTGAAATAAGGATCGTGGTTGCCATGTGTGGCGATTTTGCCGAATAAAATGTCGTTGGTATACAAATCCACAAAAATGAACCTATCGGCCTGAAATTTAGCACAGATATGTAAAATAATATAGAATAAATCGTAGTCCACTTTAAAACTTTGAAAGTCCACCCGTTCCCGGAATTTAAGAGATTTTTTATGCTCTTCACGCAAAAAGCTTTCCGTAATTGTAACCCCTGTAGTGAAAAAAGCGTGAAATAAGGATCGTGGTTGCCATGTGTGGCGATTTTGCCGAATAAAATGTTTTAAATTCTCAAAGTAAAAATAAAAGAATAATAATGATTTTTTTTTGTTAGTTTACATTCGTAAGGTTATTTTTTTTTTAATTATAATATCGTGTGCATGGGAAATCAGAGCAGGAATGTAATGCTTTACACGCAAAACAATAAGAAATGAAGATTCCCGAGGCTAATAGGTAAATTATTTTAGTTTGGCGAAAAAATGAAATGGCTCAAATGCCGATTTTGTGAAAGTGAGTTCTAGCGGTTTGCACAGATTTCGGCTTGGCGCAATTTATTGAGAGCTTAAGTAAATAGATTTTTGAAAACAAGTGCAAAGGTTTTATTAGAATGCAGCGTTAAATTTTAATGATCCGTGAAGAAATAATGCAGTTATTAAGGGATTTCAATTGATCTATCTCCAGAATTCTCGCCAAATGAGTACATTGATTTAAGTTGGGGGAATTCCGCCAAATTTCAGAAAATTGAAATCTTCTCATTTAGTACATCGGAGTAATGATGAATAAAACACGTTATAGTTGATAATTTTAAAAAATTCGGCTGTATTAAGGGATTCAACTTTTCAAATAAAGGCTTGCTTTACTTTTTCGTGGTCGAACCATTTCCCATATATTATTGCTGCTAAGTCAATGCTTCGAATGATTTCCTGAAAAAACGCTTGCAAAATGGCGTATGTTGGCATTTTGGCGAGGCTTAGATTTGAAACTGGATTTTATTTGAGACTGGGATATATAATGACTGGTTATAGATAAAAATGAATGTTGGTATGAGTGTATGAGGTTGAAAAACTCCAGCACCGTTGAGCACCGTTGCACCATCAAATTTGGTTCACCTAAGTCTTTTATCATGGAGAAGATTTTTATGCTATCCGTTTTCCTCTAACTTGCCACCAGGTGGCGCAACAGAACGGCGAATTCTATTCCGTTTAGCCGTTTGCTATGCGAATATCATCCAACCGATTTTGATGAAATTTGGTACACGCGAATATTAGAACACGGAGAATATTTTTCATTATCCATTTTGCTGTAACTTGCCGCTAAATGGCGCTGAAAAGCATCAACTTCTATACCGTTCGACCTATCGGCATAAAATTTTTTATACTTACACATTTGAGCACGAAGAATATATTCTAACTGCGTTCCTTTTGATGTTACTCACCACTAGATGACACTGCAATGCATTATTATTTTAACTCGCCACTAGATGACGCTGCAGCAGGCCAAATTCTTGACCATTCAAACGGTCGCTATGAAAATCAGTATACATAGCTATTTGAACAATGAGAATATTTTGGCGTTATCCATTTTGCTATAACTCGCCACTTGACGGCGCTGTAGCAAATCATTACTTTAATTAACTACTAGATGGCCCTGCAGTGTATCACTTCTTGACTGTGCAAATGATCGTTATGAAAATTGGTATACATAGATAGTTGAACACGGTCGCTATGAAAATCACTATACATAGCTATTTGAACAATGAGAATATTTGGCGTTATCCATTTTGCTATAACTCGCCACTTGACGGCGCTGTAGCAAATCATTACTTTATTGAACCACTGGATGGCCCTGCAGTGTATCACTTCTTGACTGTGCAAATGATCGCTATGAAAATAGGTATACATAGATATTTGAACGCGGGGAAGAGTTTGGCGCTATCCATTTTCCTATAACTTGCCACTAGATGTCGCGTCAACACATGAACTTCAGGACTGTCCAGCCGATAGTCATGAAAATTCGTATACATCGATATCTGAATGCGAAAAATATTTTCGCCGTATCCGTTTTGCTAAAACTCGCCACTAGATTGCGCTACGCCGCATGGCCTTCTGCACCGTACACACGATTGCCTTGCAATTCGGTATGCATGATTATTGGACACAATATAACGCGATATCCACTTTGCTATATCTGTTTATTACAATGAATAGTAATCATCACAAATCGTAATATCAAAAAGTCCATTCATTCCCGTGCGAAGAACGGGTACTTCAGCTAGTTACACGATAAAAAAGGGACGTCTTTATTTTCTCTTTCTTAGATTTAAAAAAAAAAAAAACTAGTTTTTTGACTTTGACTGGCAGTTTTCAAAAATTGACTCCCACTTTTATTGACTGCGAGTCATATTGACTCGCAGATTTTTAAGTCTAGCGCGAGCCATGTATAAAGATAATAACAAATTTCCTTATCGTAGCTTAACGTTCGTGTTAATTGTATTTACTAATAATTGCTACTCTCCTCATTATTAAATATATATATTTTTTTTTTTTTTTTTTTTTTTTTTTAAGGTTTGTCGTTTGAGAATGTCGTCATATGTCCTGGACAATTAATTGAATATTATAGAGACTGAAATTCGAAAGATAATTATAAAAAATTTGAAAATCTTGTCGGCAAAGTAAAAATTTTTTTTATGTGATGAGGATGATTTAACAGATGACTTTTTATTTGCTTTTAGTATATGCCAAACGTGATTTTTTTCGTTTTCCTTAGCTTTTTAAATGTTTAAATCCATCTATAGGTTTTGACCAAAAAATTTTAAAAATCCGCATGTGTGCGTCGTTACAGTTTTGTGAGTTATCTCGTCCCCGCCTTGTGGTCACTTGAGGTGGAGTCTAGAGGAGGAGCGTTAAGGGGTTCTTCTGATTCAGCGGCAGAATTCAACCCCTGTTTCGGAGCCAGGTCGCGTCCGCCAACCTAACCGTTCGTTTTTGTTTGTTTTTTTTCCCACCCTACGGCCTGGAGCTCACACGTAGCTAATCGGCCGCAATCTACAAGCACACCCATCTCATTTCATTAGTCACATTAGTTACATGAACATTTATAAAATTATATAAACAGTCACAAAATAAAAAGTACTCAATTATTTTCCACTCAAAATTTCTTTGAAATTTAATCTGCTGTTTTGTATGTTTTTCTTTAACCAAAATATATGATGACATACTTTTTGCTACTCGTACCACACCCCCCCCGCCCTTGTCACTATGATAATTTCGTGCCCATCCCACCCCCTGATGCTTCTAAACGTGACATCATTTGTGGACGACTCTTTACGTAGCAAGGACGTATCCAAAGGTGATTATACAAAAAAGACCTCGCTCGTGAGAAATGATTTACTGTTTATGAAACTTATTACTTCTTTTTTAATGTGAAGACTATATAGATAAATTCTTGAAAATATTTTAGGAACGTATACAACAAAATTAAAAGAAAAGAAAAGAAAAGGCATATTTAAGGAATAAAATTACGAATACAAATAAAAGTACGATATGACTTTTAAATAGTTTTTTTTTTTATGAACTTTTATCATTTAAACATATTCTAGTAAAATTTTAACGCTGATAGCTTATAATTCAGACCTAAATATTTTTAGGTATGGAGGGCGGATATATAAAAATGAATTCCGCCCCTTAAGACATCTGCCATATCTTAAAAAATCGTTTATTATTACTTTCTACTTTTATTCATCAGTTCAACATCAATAAATCCTGCATCAAAATATTGTAGGGTAGGAATAAGAAAAATAGACGTTCTCTTGAAAACGACATTGAGCAAGACTAAAAATAAAATATCCATACTCAGAATCTGAGAAAGAGAGCATAAGCCACCACATTTTACAAGAAGTTTTGTTATACATATATTAAACGCATACAATTATTCCTCGCCATCAGTAGGGTCATTTCATGACCTGATTACAACGATGATGATCTCGGGTGATGATTTCTGTGATTCAATCGCTCGTGCTCTTGGGAATCGCAACGCCCAAGGGTGCAACGGTCTGAGTACGCTGATGGCCAATTTTTAAGAAAGAAGGAAATTGACGTCGATAAACAACACACCTTTTCTAATGTGCAAGGCTTTTGAGTTCTTTTCACAATTGTCCTGGCAAACAAAGAGCAATAGGAAACATCGAACTACTGTAGTTGACATTTTCTCCAACGCGGTACTAGTATCATGCGAACCGTAGAGAGATTATAAGGGACAGTCCATGGTATTAAACAAATTTACGAACTGTCATATATATATATTTTAAACAGAATGTATCTTCATCTATAAATATTCTGAAACGCTTTTCATCCATGTATATATGGAAAACAGCTTTAAAAAATTATATTTCGGTTGAACGATTTTTAGGCGCTTCTTCTAGATCTAATGAATTGATAATAAAAATCTTAATTTATTTTTTATTTGCACCTTGAAAATATTGTAATAGTTTTTAGACTTACTTTAGATAACTAGTGCATATTTCAATGTACCAATAGAACATTCTCTCTGTATTTCCCTATATACGTATGTTTGTATTATTTTGTTTTGGTTTGAAGTATAACCATGACAATTGTAAATTTTAATATTTTTGTAATTTCACAGATTATTCAGATATCGAAGGTGACGCCAGCAGTATTTGACCGTGCTTCTTCTCGGGGAAACAGACTTACTCTTCGAGAAATTCTGATTCATTCGTCGGAGAAATTTTTCAGATACGAAAAAATCCAATTTTTAGACGAATTTTAATATTGAAATATTAAAAAATTACTTTTATAGTAATTTTGGTTTTTTAAACATTCGTGAAATTAATGTAATTTCGTTCATTTAAACATACGTTTACATTTCACGCAAAAACAAAATGGCTCGGTGTGGGGATGTCCGGAAGTATTTGTTGCTGCGGTTATACAAAAATGCAGAAATTTTCCATCGACAGGGTTTCTGTGACAAGCCCAAGTCAGTTAAGGCCGTTTCTTTTCTTGGAAGCATTCCTCAGTAGTATCCTCATACTGCTGCCCATTAAAATCCAATAAAGCAACCCTTACGCTTTGTTGTTAGTTGAAAGTACAAGTGGGTGTAAATCTATTGATGAATAGAATTTAACATCTCTTTTTTAACATATTAGGAAGGTTGTTTTAAAGAAATAGGAGAATGGGGGTTTGAAAATATCGGTTTCCTTTTAAAGCTGTTCAAAAGTCCTGTAACTCCCATTAATTTTTATACGGAACTGTTTTGAGAGTAAGTGGATGCACCTCGTAGGCGGGAACTTTCACTGGGTGTTTACGCCCACTTCAATTGTACGAGGGAACATCAGTTACGCTAGGTAAGAAGCACCTTCTCAATCTTCACACACAGTGAACAAAAAAATTTAAATGGTGCATCGTGACCTTTTGAAAGTAATTTTGAATTCTACTGAAGTAATAAAATCCGCATCTTGAAGAAATTTGAAAGCAAGCGATTACTTGTGCAGGCGGAAACTTCTTTCTGGTGTGTTCGCCCACATCAATTGTAAGAAAGGGTTAAGACTTCGGTAGGTAAGAAACGCAGAATTTTAAGCTACCCAAACAGTTTTAAAAAATTTCATTAAAATTTAAATAATCCACCCTGTTCTTTTAAAGTAATGATTAATTCTGCTTAAATAATAAAATCCTTATCATAAACAATTTGAGCAACCGTTTAGCATGTAGGCTCAAACTTCTTCCTGGTGCTTACCCCTCCCCCCTTCCCCATCAATTATAAGGAAGGGTTATGACAAAAAGCAAGGATTTTTAAATTTGACGAAACGTAAAGAAAAAATTTAATTAATAATTTGAAAACGAATCGGGATCTTTGAAAGTAACGATGAATTCTGCTGAAATAATGAAATTTGCATTGTGAATAGTAGTTGAAAGTGTAGGCGGAAACCTTTTCCCGATGTTTACGCCCACTGCAATTGTAATAAAAGGTTATGATTTTCGGTAAGTAGGAAAGCCAGATAGGGTCGTGCTTCCAATTTGGCCTAGGATGGCGTATTCTTCTTTCTTTTTCCTTTCTTTCCTTCTTTTTTTTCTTTATTGTCTTTTTCCCTTTTTTTTCTTTATTGTCTTTTTCCCTGCAGCTAATGCAGACCGCTTTTACCCTCTTCGTTTTCATTAAAAAAGTATTCGTTTACGAGTACATTCATTTCGTCAACACTGGTCACTTTCAAAGTCATTTGGTTGGGCGAATGACTATGGATGCCTCTCCCCATATATGCCATGAACATGAATTTTATGCGTTCAAAGACGCTCTTTATAAAACCATTAAAGCACTTCCAAAGAAAGGGGAAAAAAAAACTATTTAATGCCGTAGTAGTTTAATTTTTCTCTAGAATAATGTTTTTCTAGAATAAATTAAATGTTTTTCACTAGAATACATTTTCTTGAAAACTGACAACTCATTAATAAGTTTGCATGGAGATATAAAAGGTAAAGGAGCATGATGGGGCGAATGATTTTAATTTTACCTATGGATGCAAGACCTAAATCCGGCCCTGAACACAGATTTTTAAGTTCCGCAAAGAGTAAAGATTTCATTAAAAAAAAAAAAAAAATAATAATGCATTGTGATCTTTTCAAGAAAGGGTGAGTTTTATTAACACTAAATATACCAAGACCAGTCAAAATGACTAGTTTGTGGCTATTTTTTTCCTTTAAAAAAATCTTCGGTATATCTAGTGTTAAAATAATGAAATCGTCATCATGAACTATTTGAGAGCAAATAGTTGCGCATGTAGGCAGAAACCCGTATCTGCAGTTTACACCCACTTCAATTGTAAAACTTGTTATAATTTTCTGTGGGTAAGAAACACAGATTTTTAAGCTCGAGAAAAGGGCAAAGGAAATTTTTCAATAACTATAGAAAAAATATAGGTGGCTCATTTTACTCAAATTTTAAGAGATTTTTTTTTTTTAATGTTGTAAAAAATGCTTAACAAAAAGTTTTTCATATTTTAAGTTTACAATGTTCAGTAATTTTTTTTTTCATTCAGTTAAATAATAAATACTTTTATAATTAATGCTGACTTTGCTGTCATCTGATTCTGCAGCTGTTCTTAGTCTCACCCCTAAATTCCTCATTAAGAAGGTGCAGTGGCGTAACCAGGATTTCATTCGGTTGGAAAGGGGGGGGGTCGCTGTGTATCAAACTGTAAGTCAAATTCCGATTGTAGGCTAACTACTGGGTTAGATTTCGGTAGGGAGAGGCTGCAGCCTCCTCAGCTTCCCCCTGGACACGCCCCTGAGAAGCTGTCAGTCGTATGATGAAGGATATTTTTGCTTTTGCCCCACTGGAGGAAACCAAACCACCCGAAGGGTTTATATGTAGTCTTTAGTGGTAAGGCGAAATCGATTCCGATACCTTCTGGTAACTAGGCCAGGCAAACGCCTACACGATTGGGCTTCCACCGTCCAGCTTAAATATATAAAAAATGTATAATTAATAGGGGGACGGCACAAGCGAGAAATTTTGAAGCCATCTGCTGGCAGCAATGCTTGGTAACTTTTAGTAAAATCATCACGTATAGGGAGGTCCGACGAGGGCATCACATCAATGCACTTCTAAAGGGAAGTCAATGAGTCTGGAAATCAAGTATTGAAATTAGTACTAAGATTCTCCACAATGTTGTAGAATGTTCATGTATTGCGAAGTCGGTGAAGTAGCTGGGAATTTTTAACAATTGAGAATACTGTAAAATGTTTAATAATGTTCTAGAATATGCCAGACAGGGGCGTAGCCAGAAATTTTTCATGGGGGGGGGTTACGACTACTACAACTCATATATTTGTATACGTGTGTGTAATAATACAGTGAGGAATATACATTTTGTATGCCAAAAAATTTCTCATGGGGGGGGGGGGTTATGACCCCCATAACCCCCCCCTTGGCTACGCCCCTGATGCCAGAAGATTCTTTACCTTCATAATCGATGAATGTTTCAACTTCTTTCTCATTAACGCTTTGCTCTCTTCAACCGAGTAATTTAATAATTGAAGTCGCAAAGATTTTTTTTCTCCAGAAAACGACTCGAAATTTGACTTAAACATTTCAAAATTTCGCGATTTCTTGGGATAATCACATAAGAATTTTTTTTCCGTGCGCATGGATACTTTTTTGTGTATGTGTATATGTGTCGATAACAGCTTTGACACAATGTGACATGTTATTTTATTGAGTTATCTGTAAAGTTATCAGAGACAACCCATGCAACTCCAGGCTAAGCAGCTAGTAGTTGCACAACAAGGATGAAATACATATAACTTGAAAAAATAATTGAAGAAGCAATATTGCTAATGCTCTTTATTTAATGAGGAAAATCCTGCTCAGGTTAAACTGGAGTCTCTAATTTAAATAAAGGTATTTTAATTCCAAGGCACGTTGTGCAATAATTAGCATGTCTGCGTTTTGAAGCAGCAGAAAAAAAGCTCAGTGGTAAGTCGGAATCGAACTCTCAACTTTCCACTTTAACTAGTACTTAATCCTCCTCTTAATAAACGAAGTTATGAGGTCGAGTAGTAAATGATCGTTGGGGAGGGTACTTGTGCATAAATCTGACTTTCTTGTTCTTGGCCAACAAACAAGTAGCGTCAGCATGCAGAGTAGTTCTGAGTGATTTTAGTATATCGTTAAGGTAATTGTTAAATATAAGGTGGGTCCAAGTCTAGAGCCTTGAGGAGCGTCGACAACAATGTTACGATTCGTGAAGTTGGGGTTCGAGTGTCGCACAGGAAAAGACCAAGGTGGAAAACATGAATTTCATATACGCAGGAGACACACACACACACATCCTGTAAATATTACACAGATAGAAACTTTACCGAAGAAAAGTAAAGAAAGTAATAAATATGGTTAAATAAAATGAATTACGCTTTCAGAAAGAAAGACTTGAAATTGAAAAATGTTAAGAGAAAAGACAACAACATTGAGATTTGAAATGTTCTTCGTCAAGTTCTAATGAAATTTAAAAGTGTTGATTGAGTTTCTTTAATTTTAAAATATATATACGAATAAATAATAACAACGTGTAGTGAATGTAAATGTGTCATACAAAAACCACCACTATTTTTCGTAAGTTAAAATTATGGGATTTTTCTAGCTAACAATTGTAATTCGATCCTTTCTCAGATCATTGGGAAATGATGAGTCGGGGTTCATGCTCTTGCATGACACGTGTGACGCCAACCCTTGTTACGCTCAGCGCACGAGAACCGACTGATCCCTATGAGATTGGATCCTATATTTAACATAAATAAAACACTTTAAGGGTACGGTCTACTGTTGTATATCAATGTAGGCGTTAGCGCGAAGTTGTTTTTGGAGTGTCAGTGGAGGTGAACGAGAGAGATTTCCAGCTAATAAAGATATTTTCTATCGTTCATTTGTAAACTACAATATGCTCCCATAATAAATTTAACTATGTGGGATATCAGGCAAATTATTCGCTTTATTGCAGATTCTAATAATAATTTTAAAAAAAAAACTTTGAACACTCATATTTTAAATACGTGCTGTATATTAAAAGCTTATCATAATCTATGCGGCGTCCCATACTCTAAGCATTCTTTACTGTCACTAATGTAGAAGCTAATTATATAGATCGCTAACAAATATTCCCATTAAAAACATCAGAATTGGTAATTTCTCGCGAAATATAGAAGATGACTTGCATGCTAATTACAAAATAATTACAAATACTATAGCAATACTTACAAAATAAAATTACTAACTTAAGTTAATTAGAGTTTTGGAACCTGCAGTAGAAAACTTAATGTGTGAGTAGACAAAACAAAGATGAGCTTATATTCCTGTGTGGACACATCTGAATTTTATAATGGCAATGCCTACAATGCTCTTTGGCGTACAAAACTTCATATTGGGGGCGTATTCAGACTGCCCCTACATAAGCAACTCAGCAAAAACTCGAGTTTCTGGGAAAAGGTGGCACCTTGGATAGAAAAGGAAAGTTTTTATGAAAAAATAAAATAGCGGAACCTGTAACTATCAATTTTGTCCTACTGGGAAATATTAAAATTGCATTAGCCGTAATTAAATTATTGAGTTACCACATCCATGTGACTGAATTATAGTTATATTCGCGGACTAAGAGCAGCAGACCAGTCATCAGCTGGAGGCTGGATTACGGCGGATTTGCAACTCTTGTTTTTGCATTCCGTGAAATTAGTAGTTTAAACATGGAAGAAAAACGAAGAA
Source organism: Cheiracanthium punctorium (assembly GCA_038373885.1). Taxonomy (NCBI): domain Eukaryota; kingdom Metazoa; phylum Arthropoda; class Arachnida; order Araneae; family Cheiracanthiidae; genus Cheiracanthium; species Cheiracanthium punctorium. The sequence goes on along the minus strand of JAWZYV010016180.1, from coordinate 724,571 downwards.
TGTGTACATAAAATGAGATGAAACAGTTAAAAGAACTTTCTGCAGAAAAAAATGTGCCAATTTTAAGCTTGGAGAAAGTGTGGCGGAAAATTTTAACTTAGAGACAGAGTTAAAATGCCAGAACATTATTATTTTAAGTAGGGGGGGGGGGATATACCACTATAGTATATATTCATTTCAATGCTTATTATATTATCCCTGTTTGGATGCATCCAGGGGAAAAACCTTGAAAAAGGGAAAGAAATTTCAAACTCTTACCTTTGCGGTTTACTATTATCTACTGTCCTTGATTTAACTATCATCTCGACAGGTCACATCGTGAGGCGGTCGCAAGAATTATGGTTTTCAGTCCGGTCGGAAAAATAAAAGTCGGGGAATCGATTTTAACTGGCGATTAACGAGCGAAATTGTATCAGTATTATTAAATAAATGAATAAATAAATAAATAAATCAGTTTGATAAGATTAATTTTCAAAACTAATGTTTTGCAAGAAGAGGAAGAAATCATGTTGTATAATATACAAAACATACGAGGATAAATCGTTTAAGAATGAATTGTTTCAGAAGAGTGTGTATTTAACAGTATTTTTAAAAAACGATAGAAAAAACGCAATGTATTGACCTCAGAATTTGTTTTGGGGGGTGGGGATGAGGTGGAGTAGGGGGCAATGCCACCAGTTCTTAATGAAAGATAATTTTAAACTGTGGAATTCTAGCCCTATCTTGGTACGATATCGTTTTCCTTCATCAACATCTCCGACAGACGGTAAATAATGAAAAGAGAACACATCTGAGGCGAAACTCTCACTTCATATTAGATTCGGCTACATTTCAGTAAGGAATTCTAAATTTAGAATTACCTCTGTACCACTGTATTAAGTAAATATGGATGCTTTATAATTAAATTTTAAGCAAATATTTTTTGGGTTGATTCTAATGGATATGCCAACAACTTTGTGACAGCGATCGAACGCAATGATGCGAATAAATTCAATGCCTCATTTGTGTTTTGAAAATCGTTTATATTGAATAGTACTTAGGACTTCGGTGCTATACCTTTTATGTTGGGAGCTTGAACTGCATCATTTTTCTAATATTTAGTAAGTACAACGAATCTCACGCCGGTTTTTGTAATTCCGACAACTTTCTAAGGACACCTGATAGACAATTAAGGCCGAAGCTATTATGGCTGTAATACACGATAAGTGGATTATGATATGCTTTTCAACAGAATGAAAAAATGGAAAGTTGACAAGTGCGTAGTTAATCTCAAAGAATTTCAGATTCTTTTTCTATTATCATTTTCAAAAATCGTTATATTGTTATACAGTAACCGATATTTCAGACGGTTTATGTCTATAGGCAATCCTAATTTAAATTTATAACTTATATTTGTTTTTCATTTCTGTGTTAAAAATCAGATTTGAATATACTATTTAAAGTATGTCGGAAGAACATATCTTAAATAAAACTGCTTTTTGCGATATTTTTAGATGATGATTAATAGCATAGTTAAGAGAAAGTTGCTCGCCTCCACCCAAATACCTGATCCTTTTGAATAAGAAAACTAATTCAATCTAAATAACCTTTCTTACTGACATATAAATAACTGTGCATTTCAAAATAAAACATTGCTTATTTATATTTAGAAAACTTATTTTTAAATATTATCATTTTTACAACACGGTTGAAGTGGATAATCCTCTTCCAGACCTAAGACACCTCTTTCCTGGTCTTTTGAAAAGGTCGTTTGAAAGTAATTTGAATTAAAACTTGTAATTTAGAATCGTTTTCCATTACTTACTCGTAGGCGTATCTGGAATAGGAGATATCAGTATTGATTCCTCCCGACATAAAATGTCCAAAACAGCCAATATAGAAAAATATCTGCACGACTATTAAAACTGCTATGAAAAATAATTTTCAGAATAATTTCTTTGTGAAAAAATTTACTCTTGACTAGCAACTTTTTCATTTACCACTAACATTCAAGAGCTAGAAATTTTTAGGTTTGAGGGATGATACATTCTAATCCCGCCCTCTTGAAACGCCTTCCCAGAATAGAAACAATTCAGAATGAAAAAACAGTTCGATATAAAATAGTCTCCCAATCCCTAAATAAATTGACGATTTTTTCCGAAACCTTCTTTATGTAATTAAAATGTTTCAAAATATTTGGAAGTAAAAATTTTTATATAAAATTGTTTCCATAACTTTTTTGTAGGCGTAGCCCAAGCGGTGTACCACAAGCCAGTGGAGAAAAATATACGAAGTATACGAACTTTTCTATGAAACAATTTTCACTGCAATTCTATCGGGGAAAAATTATACTTAACTTGTATCTTTTGTATCAATCGCTTATAGAAACTTCACATATTTAGGTTTGAGGGAGAATGCTTTTCGATGTATTCTCCCTCCCCCCCTCTTCCCTCCTACATTCCAGAAACGTGCAAAAACCGGTTAGAGCGAAAAAATAATTAAATATAAAATATTCAGCTCTATTGAAAAGTAAATGTATAATGTTTGAGAAAATATGTTTATGACTTAAGAAAAAACGTTTAAAAATAATTGGAATTAAAAGATGTATTTTGTAATAGTTTTCATTATTTGCTTGTAGGCGTAGCCATATGAGAGAAGAGCCTCCTTTCAAGCCGAAATTTACTGAACATGTGGAACTGGAAAAAAATGTATGTACCCTATCGCTACATATACTCAAACTATTATGTCCCTGTATCATTAAAAGCGCATAATAAGTTAAGAAAAAACTGTTAAAAAATAATTTGTATTAAAAGTTATATTTCGCAATAGTTTTTATTACTCGATTGTAGGCGTAGCCGCATGAGAAAAGCGCCTCTTTTCAAGCCGAAGTTTACTTAAATTGTGGAACTCAAGAAAAATGTACCTAATTGCTGTATACTCAAACTATCAAGTCCCGAGGACACCGTGGCAGTGGGGATTTTCCGGTTGATGGTACAAACACTAGGCAATGGTGGATCGTAACGTAATATGACGGTAATGTGCGACAGGAGGGAGATGAACAAAATTTGATAAAATAATAGTTTTCAGTGTTTACATTTTAACTTACTGTTTTTGCATTTTTATATAATGTTTATTTTTATTTGTTTGAGGGATGAAATACTCTGTAAAGCCATCCACCCTCCAGCAACGCCTTCTCAGTACTGAAACAAGTGAGAATGAAAAATAGTTAGATATAAGATAATCTCCGCTTCCGTAAATAAATGGACGATTTTTCAAGAAACCTACTTATGTGTTTAAAAATATTTCGAATTAGAAACTGTAATATAAAATCTTTTCCTTTTTTTTTTTTTTTTTGTAGGCGTAACCGAGTGATCTTCCCATTACAAAAGTATAACACAAGCCGGTCAAAAAAAATAAAAAAAATTCATGAAGTATTGGTACTTTTCTGTTAAATAATTTGAACTGTAATTCTATCTGGGAAAAATTACACTCTACTTTATCCTTTTCATTTCTATCGCTTATAAGAACTTCTAATATCTAGATTTGTGGGTTGATACTTTTCGATGTATCTTTCCTATCCCCTCCAGAAACGTCCTGCAATACAAAAACGTGTTAGAGTGAAAAAGAAATTATATATAAAGCATTCAGTACGACTGACAGATAAATCTATCGTTTTTCGAGAAAAGTGTTTATGAGTTAACTAAAAACATTCGAATAAAAATTGTATTTTGCAATAGTTTTCATTACTTACTTGCAGGAGTAGCCGTATGAGAGAAGAGCCTCCTTTCAAGTCGAAGTTTGCTTAAAATGCGGAAATCGAGAAAAATGTACATAATCGCTCCATATATTCAAATGTATTATGTCTCTGTATCATTAAAAGGGCATAATAGTTTATATAAAAAGGCTCAGAATGCCATCTCAGATGTTTTTCTCCGATCACTGCATTTAAGTACTAGCTCCCGCTGTAGACCATGACAGTGAGGGTTATGCGTTTGTTGACACAAGGCAATAGTGGATCGTAACATAATGTGACGGTAATGTTCGACAAGAATGACAGATGAACACAGTTGGATAAAATAATAATTTCAGTGTTTACTTTTTTAACTTACTGCTTTTTGAGTTTTTACTTACTTTTGAGTTAATTTTTCAGTTTTTATACATTCTGATGTAGCCTCCCGACCTAAAGCAACGTCTTCCCAGTACTGAAGCAGATCAGAATGAAAAAAATCTTGTAAATAAAATAATTTCCCCATATCTAAATAAATGTACGATTTTTCAAGAAACCTTCTTTATGTACTTAACAATGTTTAAAATATTTCGAATTTGCAATACAAAATCATTTCCATTGTATTTTTTGTAGGCGTAGTCCGAGCGATTTCGCCCTTTACAAGTGTATCACAAACCAATGGAGAAAAACATACGAAGTATTGGAACTTTTCTATCAAATAATCACTGTAATTCTATGGGAAGAAACATGTATCCTTTGCATTTATCGTTCGAATATTTAGGTTTGAGGGAGGATACTTTTCGATGTATCCTCTCTACCCCACCCTCCAGAAAGGCTCTCAGTAAAAAAAACTGGTTGCAGTGAAAAGTAGAAAATCATTCAGCTCTACTGTCAATAAATGTATGACTTTTCGAATTAAAAGTTATATTTTGCAATCGTTTTCATTTCTTGATTGAGACGTAGCCGTCTAAGGGAAGAGACTAAATTTACTTAAATTACTATCTCCCCGTGCCATTAAAGGGCATAATAGTTTATATATTGAGACCCAGAACGCCAACTTTGTTTTTCTCAGAGCAGTGCATTTAAGTAGTAGCTCCCGCTGTGGACCATGTCAGTGGGGATTTTGCGTTTCTTGAGAAAAAACAATAAAGGATCGTAACGTAACATGACGGTAATGCTCGAGCAGAGTGACTGATGAAAACACTTTGATATAATGATAATTGTCAGTCTTTTCAGCAAGTGGCAATATTCATTTATTTATTTTTATCCCTGTGCTCTTTATGTAAATTGAAAAGTAATTAGTTAATGTATAGTATTCAGTCCCGTTGATAACTAAATATACAACTTTTCAAAAACGATGTTTATGGGAAAATAAATAAATAAATGAAAGTTTAAAAGTTCGATTTAGAGCTTGTAATTGAAGGGTTTGCTGCAAAAAGAATGAAGTTTTAACAAATCTAGTTTCTCGGAAAACTGTGAAAAAATTTTAAGGATTCGCCACAAACTAAGGGGATAGATAGCATCATCTCTTGAGTAGCACAAGAACTCATGATTCGGTAGCTACATCCTTTTAATATGAAGCAAAAGGATTTTTTTTCCTTTTTAGTACAAGATAGTGTATGCACCTGCAAAATCCCATAGGATGGAGCTACTTCTTTTCTGCAGCAAATCGTTTATTCACTATCGGTACCATTACTTATTCGTAGGCGTAGCCGGAGGAGGAGAAATAAGCAATGATACCCCCCTACCAGCAGAAGTTTTTTAATTTACATGAAATGAAAAATTGAAGATAAATGAGCCTTTCTGTACACCCAAATGATTGGACCTATATTTCATTATAATATACATTGCAGCTGTAGGAAAACAATGCGTTCCGCCCATCGACCCCTTCTCCCCCCCCCCCCGAAAAAAAAGTAACGAAAAATTAACTTATTGATTAGTAATTAAAACTTTTATAAAAGGAATTGTTCATTTTGTGAATTTCTTTGGCGAATTCTCTTGGCGCGATAAAGGAAGCCTGTATGGTAACCCTGCCGTTTGACAGTCGGAATAAGACATGGTAATCCTAAAGCCGACTAGTTATTTCCGAAAATGGCTGTGGTTGATGACGTGCTTAGATTTTATTTTAATGTCTTTGTTTTAAATTAAATTGTATTATGTAATTAATTTTTAAATTTAAAATGATGTTTAGTTTTATACTGACTGCTTATTTACAATTTAGTATGAATTACATTCTTTTGGTAGTACTTTTTAGATTAATATTTTCGTTTTCCTTTGTTTATTTGTTAAGGGTAGAAGCAGCAAATAATTACGTTATTAATATTTTATTCCGTGAAATAATATTTGATATTTTGATTCTATTATTTCAATATTGCGATAATTTAGCGATTTTAATCAAGGTATGACATAAGTATTGTTTGTTTACATTTGTTACGATTTAAACTAGTTCTTTACTTTTGTTTAGATGTGCTTTTGTCAGAATGCTACAATATACGTATTTTATTTTTTAAATGTCTTTTATATTCATGTTACTTTTGTGAGGTATTGTCATCAAACTATTATTTGTTTCCATTATCAAATTTATTCTACTACAAAGAGGAAGGGGCGGGAGGTTGAGGGGGGCACAGCCCCGCCTCACATAAAAAGTTATTGAATTTTATTAAACCGAATCTATATGTACATGTAAGCTTGCAATCTGTTTATAATTTATTTTTTCATAAAAATAGTTAAAAGACATTAAAATAAATCATAGCAAAGTTAACGGTGAGGATCTATTATCTCGGAAACCAGCGCCATCCGATCCGCCATATTGTTTACAATTGGCATCGACAAGGCAAATTTGGGTTGGCGGCAAGATTTTGTCGCCAAAACAAAAGCGCGCCAAAAAGGACTAATACTAAAGTTGTTCCTAAATAAGTAAATGAGAATAAATAATGAACAGAAAAATAAATAAATAAATGAATGAATAGCATTACTTGCATTATTTTTCAAATTCACAAATTTATCAGAGCTTGGTTTATTTATGTTTCAGGGAGAATACATTTTGTATAAATTTTTATATAATCATCGTTTGTCACGTATCATTTTCTGTACCCCAAATATTGCAGGTTTGAGGGAGGATATATTTAGTTAAAGTCGTTTGCAGTTACGACTTTGCAATACCAAAAAACAATTAGAAGGAATTAATTCGGCTTATGTGTAGGTATTTTAGATTTTTTAAGGAAAAAAAGGAAAAAATCATTATTAATTTGCAACATCTTATGTAAATTAAAACTTCAGCTTGAAAAGAAGCTCTACTCTTATCCGGCTACGCCTACAAACAAGGAATGAAAACTGCAAAATACAACATTTAAATCGATTTATTTTTATTTTTTAATTCAAAAACATCATTTCTCAAAAAATTCTACATTTATTAGTCAGTAGAGCTGAATATCATATATTTAATTACTTTTTCACTCCAACCCGTGTTAGACGTTTCTAAAGGGAAAGGAGGAGGGAGTATACATCGAAAAGTATCCGCCCTGATAACGAAGTATTCAGATTTATAATATAGGATCTACCAATATTTAGGTTTGAGGGAGGATACTTTTCGATGAATACTCCCTGCCTCTGCCTCCAAAAGTGCTTGCAGTAAAAAAAAACTGGTTACAGTAAAAGTAGTAAAACATTCACCTCTACTGTCAAATAAATGTATGATTTTTCCAGAAATGATGCATATGAGTTAAGAATAAACTTTAAAATAATTAAAATTAAAAGTTGTATTTTGTAATAGTTTTCGTTACTTGCTTGTAGGCGTAGTCGTATGAGAGAAGAGTCTCCTTTCAAGCCAAAGTTTATTTATAATGTGGAACTCGAGAAAAATGTACCTAATCGCTATATATACTCAAACTATTATGTCCCTGTATCATTAAAAAGGCATAATAGTTTATATATTGAGACCCAGAACGGCAACTTAGATGCTTTTCTGAGAGCAGTGCATTTCAGTACTAGCTCCCACTGTGGAACACAGCAGTGGGGATTTTGCGTTTGTTGACAAAAGGCAATAATGGATCGTAACGTAATATGACGGTAATGCTCGACAAGAGTGGCAGATGAACACACTCTGATATAATAATAATTGCCAGTGCTTACAGCAAGTAGCTTTACTCATTTATTTATTTTTATGCCTGTGCTCTTCATGTAAATTGGAAATTAATTACTAAATGTATAGTATTCAGTCCCATTGACAACTATGTGTACAACTTTTCAAGAAACAATGTTTATGGGGGGGGAAAAAAAAATGAAAATTTTAGAAAGTTCAAAGTAGAGCTGGTAATTGAAGGGTTTTCTGCAAAAAGAAGGAAGTTTTAACTAATCTAATTCACGAGAAAGCTGTGAAAAAATATTAAGGATTGACTACAAAAGATGGGGACAGGAAACATCTCTTGAGTAGGTCAAGAACTAACGATTGGGTAGCTACATCCTTTTAATATGAAACCAAACAATTTTTTTGTTTTTCTTTTAGGACAAGATAGTATATGTACCTGCAAAATCCCATAGGATGGAGCTACTTCTTTTCTGCATCAAACCGTTTATTCACTATCGCTTCCATTACTTATTCGTAGGCGTAGCCGGAGGAGGAGAAATTAGCATTGATCCCTCCCTACCAGCCGAAGTTTTTAAATTTGCAGGAAATAGAATATTAAAGATAAATGAGACTTTCTATTTACCCAAATTATTGTACCTATATTTAATCATAATAAAACGCCCCCCCACCCCCAAAAAAAGAAAAAAAAAAAGAGAAGTAACGAAATATTTACTTCTTTCACATTCATAAATTTATCAGAGAGCTTGGTTTTATTAATGTTTGAGGGAGAATGCATATTGTATAATTTTTTATATAATCATCGTTTGTCAAGTGTTATTTTTTGTCCTCCAAATATTGCAGGTTTGAGGGAGGATACATTTTGTTAAAATCTTTTACTACTAAACAATTCGGAGGAATTATTCAGCTTATGTTTAGATTTTTTAAGGAAAAAAGGGGGAAATATCATTATTCAGTTGCAACATTTTATGTAAATTTAAACTTCGGCTTGAAAGGAGGCTCTCCTCTTACCCGGCTACGCCTACAAGCAAGTAATGAAAACTGCAAAATACAACTTTTTATTCGAATTATTTTTATTTTTTATTTATATTTTCATTTTTAAATTAGAAAACATCGTTTCTCAAAAAAATTGTACATTTATTTTTCAATAGGGCTGAGTGTTATATGTTTAATTACTTCTTCACTCCAAACCGTTTTCATTCTGTTTCACGTTTCTGAAGGGAAGGAGGAGGGAGTGTACATCAAAAGTATCTGCCCTCACGCCTACATATTCGAAGTTTCTATGAGAATAAGTGATAGATGCAAAGGATACAAGTAAAGTGTACTGTGTAATTACTGTGAAAATTGTTGCATAGAAAAGTTTCAAAACTTATTTGGACGGCGCCTTCACCATTCACCGGCTTTACAATAAACTTTGGTTGAAATTTTCGTGTGTGCTCTGAATGGACTGTTTTTACAGGGATTTGTGGGAAGAGGGGGCAAAGGCGAACGGCCATTAAATACTTTTTTTTTTTTTTTTTCAAGAAAAATTTCCCTAGTCTATGTTTACTGAAGCTTTTAAATCAATTAAATCTTAGTTTCAAATTATAAAGCACTTCAGTATTTATAGATTTCTTCTCCCCAATTGTACTTAAATGGTAGAATTTTATTTTGCAATTTATACAACCATTAAGCACCCATTAGATTTTCAATAATAGAATATAAATAAATAATTTCATGATTGAACCATTCTCTGATGAAAACTTTCAGACATTTTTAAAATGGTTTTTTTTTTTTTTTTTCCCTTTCAAAATAAAATTGTTCCATGAAATTCTCCACGTGCTCCAAACCTACTTGATGGCTTCTATGGCTTCTGTAGGTGCTTGCGAATGATTCTGCAGAAGTGACTTTCGAACCAGTTAATTTTTTCAGTGAAATTAGTGCAATAATTATTTTATTTCTCAGGTTCCGTTAAACGATGGGCTGTACTCATATCCTAACTTACGAATTTAAGTTTAAGTCATTGAATTGAACTAGATAAAGTAGAATAGAAACAATCTATTTAAATAAAATTAGACTTTTGTCTGCACATTACTTGGATTTTAAGTTTTTCGATTTCTATGGGTTTCAAGCAATTGGGAACAACATGTGACCGCCTAAAGAAGTTTATGGTTCAGACATTTTCTGCGTGAAGCATTTTTCTCTTTTTTCTTTGGTTCGCGCATCCCGTAAAAATGACAGAAACGAATGAAATGAAATTTGATGACATGATAGGTGGTCACTCAACTTAAGCTATAGGCGTGAAATAAAAAAATAAGATTGGATTTCGAGATTTAGCAAATATTGCTTCAAAATACTGATTGACGAAATTTTTGTTCGCGCATCACGCAATAACGGCTGATGTAAATGAAAAAATTGGGTGATATCGTAAGCGGTCACTCAACTTAAAGTACAGACGTCGAATTTTTAAAAGAATAGTATTAGATTTTGAGATCTTTGGAAAATCGTCAAACTGCGTAAACTTTCTTTCGCGCGTCACGTAATAATGATTCAAGCGAATGAAATGAAGGTGATATCACAGGTGATTGCACAACTAATCAAATTTTTTAAACATTTTGATTAGATTGTGAGAATTTCCGAAAACCTTTTCAAACTGTGTAAATTTTGATTCGCGCATCACGTAACAGTGGCAAAAGCGAATGAAAGGATATTTGGTGGCAGAACAGGCGGTCACACAAGTTAAACTATACGCATAAACTTTTTTGAAAATTTTGATAAACTCTTGAGATTTTGTGAAAAATTCAAAATGCTGAATATGTGTTCACGTATCACGTAATTATGACTTAAACCAGGGATGAGCAACACGCGGCTTGCCAAGCATTTCTAAAATTGAATTTACTTTATCGACTTTCTCCCATCGTATTGTTATAAAATTAATTATAATAAAATGGTAGTACATACTAAAACGAAACAATTTTTTGTGACGAGTTACTCACTTGTCGGCGACTTTTTCAAACATGCAATACGAACGCGCTGCGCACGGAGTAATAGGAGTGGAAGGGAAGCTCCCGTGGCCGAAAACCACAATTTTGGCATTTATATTTGTAAAGCCAATAGATGGCGCTATTTGAGGTGGAGAGTCCGATCTCCGTCCGATAACACTTGAGTAGATTCTTCAGATAACCGTACATTGCACACACAATGAATTGGTACGCAAGGTGGGTACACACTTGCGTCTGGAACGTTCGCAGCAAGATCTCTAGCACGTATTAATTGTAATGATAGATATAACTATGGGCCTAAAACTTCCAAAACGGTTCCAATTTTTTCAACAGTATCAGATGACGCCGACTCTGCTAGAAAAAATTACCTGGGCCAGCGTCAACTCAAAACAATAAATATTACATAAACATGGATTTTATTTATTAGTAAATCGAGTGTTATACAAATATAATTTTTGCTTAGAAGGACATTTGCTGCTGATTATTTTTTAGTAGTTTTATTCTTTGCGAAAGTCATTCCAATAGCCTGTCGACAATAGGCACGACCACTACGAAGGCCGGAGGTGTTGGCCATTTTATGCGGGCATCTAGTAGGCAGGCCGTAGTCTCATAATTTCAGATTAGAAACCTAGCATCAGGATTGTCAGCCCCATAGCTATCGTTTGAATGCGGAGGACATTGGAGTTGCGAAAGATTTTACGTGCACAAACTCCCTTTAGTCCCACAGTCCACACGAGATTCAGTCGAGGAAGACGGATAATATAATTTGTTTGAACATTGCTAGTCACTAGCAAATCACACAGTTTGGTGAATTGAGGTATACTTGCCCGATCTTCACTCCATCTGTACCTCTCGAAGGAGTGTGTCTTTGTGTAACTGCAGTCCATGGTAGTCCCAATAGTCCTCTATCGGGTTCAGATATTTTGCTTGGTGATAATGCCATGTGATGAATGGCTTCACTTTCAAGAGACACATCAACAAGGTTTGCTCGGCATAGACAGTGATTATCGTCCATAAATAAATACTCAGATCCATACACGTATTCCATAATATCATATTGATATTTCTCTCACACCATGATATCTCTCGTCACAGATTAGCTGTTATAAGCTTCTTGGGGTGTTAAATACTTTTCCTCTTATAATTATCATATTTCATACTGTTTGAAGAAATATTTCGGGTTACTGACTCAGTTATATTTTTTTGATGTATTAATTAAACATCTCTTTTTGCATGTTAGATATTTGTTGTTGTTGTTTGTTTCCTTTTTGGCGTTATTTTTTCCCTTTTTTGTAAGAGTCAGACTCAAACTTAACAAGGAGGATTATTGCTAAATGTATATTATTATTTTTTCTTTTTCGCTGTTATTTCTTTTATTTTTTTTTTAATTTTTTAAGAGTCAGGTTCAAACTATACGAGGAGGATCATGGCTAAATAATGGTTTTCATAGTGACATTGTTTTCAGTGTCAACTTTTTTTCAACCACTTCCATCAAGCCTTCTTGAATCTTGCCTGACTGTTTGGATGTGTAGCTGTTGTTTGGGAAATGCTCTAATAAAGAAATTATCAGCAAACCAATAAACCGCATTAAATAAACACCGCCAAACTAAGAAAACTTTTTGTCAATATTATTTAGAAGATAAGGAGCCGGTACGTTCTCAGGAAATGTTCTGGTCTACAAATGTTAATAAACTCAGGCCCGACAAGCCTGCGCATGAAACGGTCTGAAACAGTGATTTTCGTCTAACAAACTGGAAACGTACTTGTAACAAGAATAGCACTCATTTCGTAAAAAGTTTACTTCATAAAACAGCGTGGCTACCGTTAAATACTGTTTAAGGTGTTAGAGGCCGCGGTAGCGCAGTTGGGAGAGGCGTCAGTCTCGCAGCCGGAAGGTTGTGAGTTAGATCCTGGAACCAATCAAAGATCGGTACCTAATGAACGGTAGTGCTGCCATCTGTCTTCACCTGAATGAGGTAGAAATGAACTGTTCGGGAGTCTGTGGTAGAAATGAACACACTTGGCATGTAATGCCGCTATTTATCTAATCCGTATTTGGGGTTGGTACAAAATGCTATAAAAGGCAAAGTTGCCGAAGCCCCCATAATCCATGAGAACAGGTCAGAACAGAGTTAAGGTGCTAGGTTGACGACCTTTCGTGTTCATTTGCAAGCGAAGCAATTTGACAAATCATGATAATAATAATGTAACAAAACACTACTAATAAATTAACTATCTGGTCCTTAATTGAAACATACATTTATTTTTTAAATTTCCTAAGGTTTAAAATGTATTTAAATTCCAATAATTAATCTTGATACAATTTTCATATAGAGATGTTTTACTCTCAATTAGTATATTTACAAACATTCCCAGTCAGCACTGTTATGCAGGAATAAGTTTCAAGAACAATAGGAAGCTTAAAGAAGTAAAAAATAAAATACTAGCACTTTAGTGCGAAAACTTTCGTTTATTGTAGGCCTACCTTTTAAGATTATGCAACGCATTCAGCAAATATAGTTTTACTTTGTAATTTTTTCCACAGCCCCACTACGTTTATATAGAGGTTTAAGTATTAAAGTACAGTACTAAGATATGCGTCCGATTGTTTTTGTGACATTAAATTCTACGAAGATGTATGGGAAAGATGAGATATTTTTCTTTAAAAATTGAATATTTGCAGCAGAGGGGCGGTTGTGCAATCCTGCGGGAATTTGGAGAAACACGTACTGTTTGAAGGAAAAAAAAACTCTTCGGTACGAAAAGGATGTAGCTCCAATCGTCAGTTCTGGTGTTACTCAAGAGGTGAAGCTGCTTGCCTCATTATTTTGTGATCAATCCGCAAACGTTTTTCAGAGTATTCCACAAACTTGAAAAGTTGGAGACACCTCCTTTCAGCAGCAAACTCTTCAACCGAGAATTAGAATTTACAGGCATTTATCTGATATGAATTTCAAACATAATTTTTAAAAAATTAAAAAGTAAATATAGCGCATTATCCTATAACCCACATATATTTGATTACTTAAAGTAATTTGATCATTTTTATGCAAATTCAAATCACTGATTAAGGGTTTAAAATATTTGAGTAACAGAAAAATTCTCCAAACCTTTTCAGGACTTCCCTTTTATGAGATTACTACTTCCGTCGAAAATTTCCCAAGGCAATTCTCTCGTTTTTCTTATCTAGTTTTATTTAAGTAGCAGTTGAAACATTCTAGGCCCCTTCTTTCAAATGATGCTGGTTTTAAAAGTTATAAGCTTATTTGTTCTAATACGGATCTAATTATGTAGTTCTTAACTAAAGTACTACTATTAGGTAAATGAAGCTCTTAAGTTGATTCTACGTCTAATGATTGCAGTAAGGGAGGCAACAATAAATTATCCGTAACAATTTGAAAATAGAAAAGCTAAACTGAAGTTACATATTTCGTCGTTTTAAATGCATAATCTGTTGCGAAAACATTTTCTCCTTAACTCGTGTGTGCAAGTTTAATGAAGTGTTTCGTTTTCATTTTCATTTGATTCATTGCCTTTTATTTTTTTGCATTTAAAAAAGAAACAAAAAAGATAAATCATGCCAAACGCACCGATTATAAAACACTTTCCAACACAACAGTATTTTTGAGCCAAATTTGGCGATTTATTGTCCTTAAATCTGGCGAAATTTTGGAGATACCGTTATAAACATTATTATAAGTGTTTTACTGCGCTTGAAATAGATTAATGTCTCTTAACTGCTATAGATCGTCGTAATGTATTGGAATTCTTTTGAGTGCTCCGATAGAAGAACTATTTATTACACAGGCACTATCTTCAATGGATTCAATGAAAAAAAAACAAGTATCTCTAAAATACGAAGAACTATAAATGCTACATTTTCGTTCGGTACATGGTACTGTACATAGAAAAAACATAAATAATTTTCGCACTATTCGGTGTATATTTTTTATCAGTTTTAGCACGGACCTGTGCACAGAAGAATGGACAGAAAAATCGAAATCATAAATACCTCTCAATCTTGCTGGAAAGACGAAAACATAAATATGCATCCCTCTTATACAAAATATCGGTATCGCACGAACACGGAGAGTGATAATTTTATTCTTTTTAGGCTTAACAGTCTAAAATTAATTTTTCACAGTCTAAAAAAATCAATGTTTGCAATTTTGTTACATGTAGATGGATTAATGAATTAGAAATCCTTAAAAATTCCTCCAACCAACTCAACCTCTCCTCCTAGGCAGATAGCCCTTGCTCGCGTAGCCTTGTATTAACGCAGCACAACACACTAAACTAGTTGATTCGAGGGCGAGTAATGAATTTTCAAAATTCTCATTAAAATCGCCATAGATTAATACTATCACATTAGGTATATTTTTGATTTCCCGACAAATAACGAAAAAATCGCCAAGCTAGGGTTCATTTTTTGGGAAAAAAAAAAAAAATCGCACTCTGGTGATTTATCGTAAAAGTCGCCAAATTCGGCGAATTTTGAGGGAGCTCTCAGTCGTCGTTAGAAAATCAACTAACTATATATAGTAGGATACTATTGTGCTTTAAATAGATGCCTGTCTCCAAACTACCACTGAACATAATGCATTGGAATTATTTTGAGTGATCCTGTAAATAAATTATTAATGATACAGGCACTATTTTGTATGAAGAGCTTTATCTTTTAATCCTTAATAACATGTCAATTTTATTTCATTTGAAATAGCCGAATATCTCTTAAATACACTTCAAAGAATGACGGCCCATAGAGTGTAATGCATTGGCAATCTTTTGAGCTCTTCTGTAGAAGAACTATAAATGCTACATACACCATTTTCAACATGATACAGTACCTAGGAACAACATATATCGATTTCGTAGAAATCGATGCATATTTATTCGAGTTAGAGCACGGACGGACTGACAGATGGACAGACAGACAAACCGAAATCATAAACACTTTTCAACCTTATTGGAAAGTGTTAAAAAAGAAAAAATACTTTTTACATCTTATAGAAGAATTTCATATGTAGGGTAGAGGACTGCGCGGGCCCAGGATTTTCCTGCAAGATTTATTTTAATCACGGACCTACCCGATCCCTTTCGTTTTCTTAAAGTATCAGCCAAGATGGGCCTACTAAGCGCTCTCAAGAATGGGCTTATATATACTTTCGTTTAGATGCGCTGGTATACAATTAACGTTTAACCTGCTTTATCAGTTCATTGGCATAGTTGCCAACTTTTCCGATTTTTTCCGCAGATTTCCTACTACTAATTTTTTTTTTTTAAATTTATGATTGAAATAAGTCCGAAATCTTAATATAAAACAAAAGTTTTAAAAATTGTGGTGGAGAAACCTCCCGGGAAAAATCGGGAGCGTTGGCAGCTATGCATAGATATTAATAAGTAACAAGTTTATTAAGATTAAAATAATACAAACACGAATGTAGACCTCATAACAGAAAAAATATTCGTATACATGCATATATTAATAAACACAGTGGACTCCAAATTTGGCATTATTTATGTTATCAAGCATCGTACGCAACAGTCGATCATCTGGTGAAGTGATTAACGGTCTAACATCTAATCTAATAGTTCTGATATCCAATCCCGATAAGTGCATGATTGATCGTTGCAGTAGGTGGCAATTCTACAATTTCAGGCGCGCTACGTGATTTCTTTCCTTAAAATTATAAAGTTTTTCAGTAAGAATTCTTGTTATAATAGCATATATTCATCAATATTTTATAATACTATGTAATAAATATTAAAATTACAAAGTCATTACTAAAAGGTGATTATTCTGAAATGATATAGTATTGTATAAATTAATTCAGGCGGTGCTTGAATCATGATTTATAAACGGGCCTGATCGGGAGGGGCTAAATCCTTAATTGCATTTTGCAATTAAGGACCGAGTCGGGCTTCAATTTTAACTTTTAATACGGGTCGGACTGATTGTCAATTTTTATTGTAGATACGGGTCGAGCCGACCTTCAAATTTTCCGCCAATATGTATCTCTAATGCACGGTGACAATTACTTAGCCATATGAGAAAAAAGTCTTGATAACTTTTTGATTGTTGGCGAAATTCAGGTAAAACTTGGAGGTTAAATGCAGGATATATTCGATTTTTTTTTTAAGTATGTGCAGTGTTATTGTTACTGTTGTTCGCTTTTCAAGTGAAAATGAGAAAATGAAACTTTTTTGAATGCATATCTATCGTCAAAGCCTGCTATTCGTGCAATAACACATGTTGTGGCCGAAAAGAAATTTTGTCTGAGTACAAGTTGAAGACAACTGATCAAAGTGTTACAACAATCAAAAATTTGATTCGAAGATGATTTTAATGCGAGGAAAGGTACACAACCATAACCTTTTCAGAGAGTTGTGCAAAATTTTGCTATTTATCTGCTTTCCATCATAGTCATTGATGGTAAGCATACAGAATATAGCATAAACTAAATTCGTTTATCTCTAGTTACTAAAAATGTGCACTGTGTTTCAAAAAATTTGCTCTCTAATTTAAAATAAAAAACTATATTTCATATAGCTAAATAATAGTCATCCTGTGCATAAATGATAGCCAGGTTTTAGATAATTAAACGGGAAGCATTAACTAAATGTCTTAATCTTTTCATTCATCTTACGTAAAATATATGTTGCTGCACCCATTAAAATTTTCTTCACTGAAACAAATTCAAGGTGCATTCAATGGTGCAAGATAACACATTTCATATGATGATAAGCGATTAGTTAATTGAGCAAATCGCTGTTTTAGGTGAAACATTCAATTTTAAGTCAGACTAGGTTTGATCAACTTAAAACATTTTGAGAGCAAATTTTCAGAACATATTATAATGCATGTCGAGAAGAAGGGTTGAAGGAATATTTCTCTCTGAAAATAAAATGAATAACCACAGTGATGGTGAAAAGACTTCATCTAAAACTGTACTTAAATGTTAATTTGTCTGATTGAGTCTAAGCACTTATTAAAAATATTTCTAATTCTTTCTTTTTCTATAAGTAAGAGCTATTATTGATGTTAATCCCTTGCAAAAGAAAGAATTAGAAATAATAAAACATAAAACTATAACCTTAATTCTAAAAGTTTTTTCTTTATAATAACCAAATAAATTATTTAGTAGTGATTTGTTTATTATTTCAATGTATGTTTATATTTACACAGTACTTGCCAGCAAATTTATGCAAAGAGTAACTAGAAGTGAGGTTACATCTCAATCTCAGCCTACCTTCAATATAGCCCGACTTCTGCTCTTAAAACCTATACATAAACTTTTTAAGCGTGGGAAGTATTGCTTGAATTGCCATTTTTCTACATTTTTTTTATTTTTTAAGCAAATAAACTGCTCTCAATTTATATAATTTCCAATGTTTATAGCTGATGCGGTGCAGCAATTTGTTTCATTGTGAACGTTAATTTTCATTGTGAAGGCGGAACACGTCTCATATAGAACTCAATTATCAGTTCGACAAAAACATACTTTTAAGTGAACAGAGCATAGTGTGTTAACTTATAGAATAAAAAATAACTTCAAAGATACCTTAAATTGTAATAATTCCTGAGCTTTGGTTATCGAAACAATGCCGTGGCTGCGTAAAACTGAACAACGAAATCACCAAACTGTTTCGCTGTCCCAATTAGTTATGTGATATGGTGCACGTGAAAATTTTAAGATACTGTATTTGTAACTGTTGAAAGTGATATAATAAAATAGCATGCATAGTTTAAAAAAAAATTCAGCTTTAGATCTGCGCAAATGTGTAAGGCATTCCATCGTCAATGAATTAGTTGTAGCGTGTGTGTTGTGTGATTACGGCCAATTTGCTACACGAGGACTCTAGGCTGAGGGAGGTGCCCTCCGAGGGGGTCTTCTTAAGGGGTCCTAACCCGTATTTAAGCTAAGTTTCGGAGAAAACTTCGAACGATTAGGTCAGCGGACGCGACCTGGTTTTGAACCAATCACCTTCCGTCTCCCAGTTCAGCACTTCATGCGCTATGCCATTGGTGGGGCGAATTAGTTGTAGCATCAAAATCGAATTTCCATTTTTAAATTATCAATATAGACTTAATTTTTAATTTTAATAAAAAATTATTTCTGCCAACATTGTTTAATGTTCAACTTTCTAATTTGAATTCAAATGTATAATAAATTTCAGATTTTTAGATAGAAAAATAATTTTAAAATAAATATTTAGCTTAGTTGGTTAGCTTAAATGTTTAATTTTGGTTTAGCTTAAATGTTTAATAAGGAAGCATGTTAAATACATTGGTGCATTTTAAGCGCTCAGACTAAATGTTTATTTTTATACTAATAAAAATTATTGAGAAACCTAAAACTATTCAATACAATAAAAAGAGAAGAAAAATCCAATAAAATCGGAATTAGAAACTAAGAATAAAGTTAGTGTTGCCAAGTAATGGATTTTTTTAATCAATTAAAATACTTCGATAATTTCTATGATTGAAAATGGTAATATGAAATATTAATGACACAATCGTTAAAAGTAAAATCTATCAAGCTACTTTTAAAACCACGAAATAAATAAGAAAATATTTTTTAATGTAAAGTTTGAATCCATTTACAAAACCTTACTTATACGAATAGAACTGACTTTCCTAAGCTAATATTATATTCATTACAACGTAAACTTTTTCTTCTAGCAAATATATGCTGAGTAAATAAGAAACATTTCCATCAATATTTAATTTGGCAGAAACAATAGAAGCTAATTAGTTTTACTTTCAACAGCACAAATTTGCAATCTCTAGAATTAATGAATCAATGGAATTATTTATCGGATATTCTGCTGTCAAATCATAGATAATTTGTTACATAAATGTAATATCTCAAGATAAGAAATAGATTACTCAAACGGCTTAAGGTGAATGTGTATGGTATTTATTTTCTCATTTAATGAGCATTTTATTATCAAATGTTAGTCATTTAGAAAACATAATTCATTAACGCATTAAACACAGATTTTATGGTTGATTAAATAAATTATTAGAGGCTACTACCTAGAATATGTCTTGAATGAAAATGTACAATGAAATAACATTCCGATGAGAACCTGACTTTTAAAGACGCGGGCGGTGGCGCCCTCCATACAAGTACAAAAGCGCCCCCTTTTATGCTCTACTCAGTTTTTGAGTTTGAAAGGCGCCCCTTCGAAGACGGCACCCCGATGCAGGCGCGTAGCCAGGAAAAAATTTCGGAGGGGGATATGCGCCTGGAAAATTTTTCGGGGGGGGGATATGAACTTATATGTGTATAAATAGACGGAATTTCATCACTAATCCAAAAATTTCGGGGGAGGATATATCCCGATATCCCCCCCCCTGGCTACGCCCCTGCCCCGATGTGATGCTTACCATGCTTACCGTGTCGGGCCGCCTCTGTTTAAAGATGCATTACGGTAGAATGTGGGGTCTGCAATTTTATGATGTATACAGGAAGATTTTTATAGCTTGATCCTCGATTTAAATTGACATCCGCATTTATTCCTTTAAATATGGTGCCTGGGTACAAAAGTGTAACATGACATTTTTTTAGGGGGGAAAGGGGACAAAACATTTTTAATAGTAACAATAGTTAAGTTTCTTCAAGTTTTGAAAGAAAAGTTTAAAAATTAATGGAATTCTAAACGAAATTGGAAGCACGTGCCTTCCCCAAGTAACCCACCCTCGATGATAAGATTATGCATAAGTATAGTAAAGTAGCTACAGGCTATATGATGAGATTAATTACTGTGCCAGCAAACCGAAAACAGATAAGTAAGCTCACAGATTAGGAAAGATGTAGATGGTAATCTTCCACAGAAGCTAATGGCAACATGATTTGGTGCAGAGCGTCCTTGGGTTGTGGTGTTGGTAAAGACTTACTGGAAGACGGAACGTAGTTTTCTCCTTCCTCCTGCCCTCCTTCACTCTTTCGCCTATATTTACATGTATACTTTAACATGTAAATATAGGTATATTTACATGTATACTTGTTTTCCCTCCATTATTTGGTTTTTCTTGCTTCATTTCTCCATTTTCCTGCTTCTTTGCCATTTCGGGGACATTCAGAAAACCCAGGTACAGTCCCAACTATTAGAGTCCCAACTATTTATATGCATTGGAATATCTAGGCAAACTAGCGTGCAATCGACAAATATCACCTAAAAAATTCAGCATTTTAAAAAAAAAAAAAAAAAAAAAAAAAGATACAACTGGAAAGAAATATGAGAGTTTAATGAATTGCGTATAACGATGCTTGCCACATATTTTTTTTTTCCCCTTAAGCTTCATCTTAAACACAAAGTTTGAAGCTTTTTCAACTCTATCAGGGGCGTAGCCAAGGGTGGGGGTTAGGAGGGTCATAAACCCCCCCCCCATGAGAAATTTTTTGCCATACAAAATGTATATTCTTCACTACATTGTCACAACCACGTATACATATATATGAGTTGTAGTTATCGTAACCCCCCCCCCCATGAAAAATTTCTGGCTACGCCCCTGAACTCTATAATAGGTATATATGTAAGGAAAACATAAATAAGCTTTTATGAATAACATTTTATCTTAAAATAGTAATATTTTAATACGTAAAAAGCAATTATATAGCACGAGTAAAATTCATAAATGTTTAATATGCAAATAAGTTATCTCTGGTACTTACATTCTCTTCCGTATTTATTTCAAGTCAAAATCGAGAATGAAAACTTGATTTGAAGAAGATGATGCCAAAAAACTTCATTAGATAAGATTAAGCGGACTTTATTGTGTTCTGCTATTTGATTATACCCCGATTTACTACTTACTAACCCACCATGGATATAACGGACGAACACGGACGATCGAAAATCCAAATTAAAATATGAGGTGTCTCGCCAAAATCACGGTAAATTTCAAAACATAGATAATGTTCACGTAGCGCTGAAACCGCTGAACCAAATCCACTAGGGGGGCCGTAATTTCCGCGTTCACTACCTGGGTATTCCTAATCTGTGAGTAAGCGTTTCTATCTCGAAAACAAGAAGAGAAAGAAGGAAAATTCATTTAGAAAGCTTAAGCGTGGCCTCTATTTAGTTAGAAAAGTCATCACGTGAACAGGAATAATAAAAACTGACCTGTAAAATATTGTGTAGTTTATTCGAAATTTCGGGCATCTTTACTATAAGTGCGCCGGATATCCGTATCCGTATCCGGGGGTATTCGAAGGAAAAAAATATCCGTATACATATTTGTATCCGTCTCGGCAAAAAAACATTATCTGTATCTGATTCGTTTGAACTAAAAAAAATTATCTGCATTAAAATCCTGATCCGTTACTTTTTCAGCAGATTTTGCACGGATCTTTTATTAGCTTTTCAGGGTACCTCGAAGAAATAAACAAAAAATAAAAAACAAATTACTTTCTTATTACTTAAATAGCTATTTTGTAATTAAATATAAATTTTATTATTTGAAATTTTACAAACTTTATGCTTGCAGATTGTGATAATATATAATTTACTACCAAGAAAATGCGTTTGTTTATAACCCGAGTTTTTCTTTATAAAAGCAGTTTAAAATTTCCGAGAGCGGGAGACGTGATAAAAATAAGCACTTTTATACATAAGCTTGTTTTACACTTTGCAACGAAATTTAATTTTCTCCCGAAAACATAAAGGAAAGTACAGAATAAAGTAGCTCATGAGCAGATTGAAACTATCTTTTACAGTAAAGTTTTACTTTCAGAATTTTAATTTTGAAATAATCTCAGATTGAAATGAAAATTGCATTAAAAAAACTGAACTGATAGGTTGCGTGTACATTTAAAAATGATCTGTCTTGGATAAAGTAGTTTCAAAAATTGACGTAGTATGAATATTTAATTGAACTTGCTATTATTATCTTAAATTTCTAAATGAGACATTCCGAAAACAATAAAAAAGGACTGGAAAGTATACTATAAGCTATGTTAATTGATTACTAACAAACTAACAAAAGTAAAATTTGTATATTTAATAAGATTAATAGCAATAATCAAAAATAAATAACATTGACATCAAATCTCTCAAAATTTCTTAGAAAGTATTTGTCTTTTTCAAATTGATTATATTTATAAACGAATATTAAAGTTGGGAACTATGTTCTTGTATTTGTCTGCGAAAAGCGTGTTTTTATGTAATCTGCAAGCAACGTGTTAAACGAAATGTAAGACCGACAAAACACGAAAGAAAGCAGAATATTTTTCACAGGGAATAAATCCTACTTTGACGGGTGCATTTAAATTTTACACACTGTTAAGCTCCTTAGTTGTACAATTTTCTTAGGAATACAATGTGTTTTTACTAGCCAAAAAACAATAAACATCTCCACCAACTTCAGCGTATTAATTCTAGAGAATGAGTCCAAGATTTTTTTTAATTTAGTTCAAAAATGCCCATTGAGTTCCTCTTTGAATGCAAAAGCGACAAATTTTAACAGAAACAGTGACCAATTCTAAATGTGCTAACAAAATCCAGATTTGTTCTTTAGTTTATAAAAAAATATTTCTTTTAGTTATTTCCTAAAGTATATTTCCTCATGCAAAACGTCACCTAATAGTCATTTTGAACTTATTATCGCTTAGGTTGGAAGTTGTTCTTGAACATTTTTCTTATTTCTGGGTATCCTTCAAATTTGAATTATTTTAGTGCGTCTCTATTGTCCATATAAAAAAATTAGTGGCAGTTTTCTGACCTGTTTTATCTGCTTACAGGAAAATTTTAACTATGAACACCTTGTACTGTGTAGGAATCTTACTTTCGGACGTTTCGCTGCACTTAACTCTATACTTCGCAACAGTGGCGTAGCCAGAAATTTTTCATGGGGGGGGGGGCGTTGGCGTACGACTACTTCAACTCATATATATGTATAGGTGTGTGTGATAAGGGAGAGAAGAATATACATTTTGTATGGCAAAAAATTCCTCATGGGGGGGGGGGTTATGACCAAACTAACCCCCCCCCTTGGCTACGCCACTGCCTCGCTATACCCTTTTTCGGAAATGTTTATTAATTATAGGGCCATGCGTAGTAAAGTGGGTAGCCGGGGTAAAATGGGTATAGTTACCTTTTTGTTGTTTTCCTTTTATTAGGCAAGATTTTTCTAAACTGAAAAAATATAGTTAAAATGATCACATAGCTGGCAACATTTTAACTTGGTAAAAAAAAATCTGGCAACACATTTACTAGGCTTAGCAACCATTTTGTTTTTCAGAAGATAGAACATTGTGTTTTTAGTGACTGATATACTTCTTTCCATAAAAATTTACAGGAATAACTTTAGAAATCTGTTATTTGAATTTTATCGAAGATAGTTTATTCTAACAGAAAACTTATGTAAATTTTTTACTCACAAAAATTTTATAGCATGGTTAGTTATATGGGGTAAACTGGGTATAGTCAATGTTTTTGAGTTCAAGATGCGAATGCGTGAAAACTGATCAAAGTTGAAAGACTTTTGAGAGCAAATTTAGACAAGGAAGAGTTATGTTATAGATTTAGCCAAAGCTCATTACCTGCACATGCACATACTTGTATTTGTAAGAATAATAAATCGTTATATTATTGTAATAGGTGTGTATGATTGTAGACCTAACTCTGCATTTATTAGTACTACTAAATAGGCCTATTATTTTACTTAATATAATATAGCTTATCTAACCTATGCAAATTAGTACAGTAAGACCCAAAATTCACCGATCCTAAATCCGCGAGGTTCTAAAATCCGCACTGTCTGCTCAGTCTAAACAATGAAATCTACCATGCTAATTGCAAGTACAGAAAACTGAAATATAACGACAGAGTAAAACTAATAAGTAATTCTCCCTTGGAAATAACTAAACAAAACATATTTTAGAATTTGTCAACTGTGATGGTAACACTGATAACCTTCTGATGACCGACAACGACATAATTAGCACTGAAATACTCTCACAATATACAGACTCTGACACAGTAGCAACTCTGAGGATGAAAAAAAAAACACCCCAAAACAAACTGGCGTTAAAAGATGAGATAAATAAAATTATTATACAAAGTTTTATTTACCTGAACTCTAAGGATGATCAAAAGATTGATAAAATAACATTTAATGAATTTTTGGCACTGAGAGAGAAATATCTTTGATTTGTAGAGCAGCAAAGCTGTGTTACAGAAGAGAAAATAATGACAGTATGGAAAAAAAAAACTATATTTAGAGCATCTGTTCAAGAATGTATAGATCTTATTATTGAAACCCAAGCTAAAGATGAATACTCTGTGAAGTTGATAAGCCACTGGCTGATTATTCTATTTCTTCCCCGAGAAAGATGACATAGCTGATGTGCAGGCATCACAAATTGTCAGAAAGCTACCTCAACAAAGCTGCAACTGTTGTTGACAGTATAACTTTTGTTCATAAACTTTGGCTCAGCTGTTAACAATTTATTAAAAATTGATTTTAAAGTATAACTTTAGGCTTCTTAATTTCTCATTTTCTCTTAATTATAGTGCAATTCAACTTTAACCAGCAAATACCTGTTTTACCCCGGTGTGTCCTATTTTACCCCGAACTAAAAGGTAAAATTGGTACATACCGGGTAAAATAGGTTAAGCCCTTTGAACAAAAAATTAACGCAAAAGGAAAAACAAATTATGCTCGATTTAGACCTAAGATACACAATGATAAGAATATTGAACAAAAGCACGATTATGTTTCATAATGTTTCAGCTATCTTTGCTCATTGGTGATGGAAATAATAAGCATTAATTAACACACGCTGCCAGACTGACAATCCGTGCTACGATCGAAACTGCAACGTACCAAATTGTACTTTGTGACAAGAATAAGAGAGACTAATATATTAATATATATTTTTTTACTTTTACCCTATATAAAGTATAATTTTGCATAATTTTACTATATGAAGTAGCTACTAATTATTTAATTGTAAGTTACTTCTTCTGATACATTTAATATTTGCCTGGGTATGCTATGAGCCTTCCTAAACCGAAGTGAAATCATAATCTAAAGTTAAATTTTATTGAGTACCTTACTTGTTAACCTTTTGCACTGAGTTTTATATTTCCAAATAAATAAATAATATTTCTTACACAGAAATAGAACAATTTGAAAGATTGATACAAAATTTATCTTGATAGCAGTAATGTAAAATTGAGAGAAGACAAATGAAAGCGCTTATTCTGCAATATCTAAAATGTTTAAAAACTTTCTGAAATACTACATAGAAGTAATTTAATAATGTACAACAGCATCAGGCACTTTTAAAATATTAAAAATGAATGCTTTCGGACAAAAAATATCAAGTTTCTATAAACTACATTTTTATAACACGACTCTTAATATAATCTGATACCGGCGAAACATTTTCTTAAAAACATTTACTTTCGGTTCCAGTAGTTAAAAAATTGAAGAAAACTACAACGTGATGAAAATAAAGAATTTCATGCTTCAATCTATTCTACGCTTTTGAACAAAATTTAATTTTCCTTTGACTAAAAAGAGATAAAGTAGTTAATATGTAGATTAAAAACATCCCTTAACTTGGAAGTTGTTCTTAAACATTTTTCTTATTTTCTGAGTATCCTTCAGATTTTCGCCCGCATTTACATTTCTGGAATTATGATAATGCCTCTTGAGTCATGTCTGTTACTTAATCCTTTTTTAAATATAAAAAACGATATAAATTCACGAAAGCGTAAAAAGTTAATTTCAAAGGGGAAAAAATGTTTGGATCACAAAAGAAAATGAAATAAAAAGTAAAATTATATTTATACTTTAAAATTATCTCATAACCTTGTGCATTGAGTATATTGTTTATGAGTGGAACAGATGTTTCTGTGTTGCTTGTTAACACTGCTGATGACGTTTATACGTTTGTTATAATATAAGATATCCCTGCAACACTGATTCATATAACAGGGAACATATCTACTGTATTATGGGGGAGATACAGAAATTTAAAATTATGTGTGATTTCTTCAGTTTACTGAAACATTTGTTTTAACTACGCAACTCAAATTTAGGAAATTGCATCATTCTTAAACATACAGAATTTTTCAAAAATATACGGCACAGTTACA
Organism: Cheiracanthium punctorium; assembly: GCA_038373885.1. Lineage (NCBI taxonomy): Eukaryota > Metazoa > Arthropoda > Arachnida > Araneae > Cheiracanthiidae > Cheiracanthium > Cheiracanthium punctorium. The sequence continues at coordinate 697,684 of JAWZYV010016180.1, read as the reverse complement.
AAAGGTGAAATCGCGGATACAGAAACACTTTTTGAAGTGACTTATTAGGAAAAACTTATTAAACTAATTAAAGTGTACAATAAAGCAAAATCTTACTCTTAAAAAATTGTAAATTTCTAAAGGATCAAATGTTTAAAAAAATCTCGCTTCACCTGAACAAAATGTACAATGAAGCAAATATTAGGCTACTTTGACAATATTAGGCTACAAATATTAGGCTTACATAGTCGATGTAACATATCATTTACTAATCCTTGGAGGACGGTAACATCAACACCAGTGTAACCCCAGTGTTCAAAGATGGCGGCCTTCAATTCTGCAACATATTGAAACTGTCTGTCATTTGCGCATTCATCCTGACCGAGGATACCTGAAGAATTTTCTTGGGGATTGAGAACAAAGGCAGGACATTTCATGATATACAACCCATCACCAAAAAACCATTCTCAGGAGGATTTTGCATCATGAATGAGTAAGTTGACCTGAGCGAAAATCAGATTTCGGCTTTCAATTCTATCTGCAAATGGCAGCAAATGGGTTTATAGCATTTGTTGGTAATCGGTAGCTTTTATATGGCTTGAAGGAAAAGCCAAGTTAAGTTTACCACCAGATAAAGCCTCTCCACACCGTACAGTGAGCCTCCATCTTCTGGTCTTTTAGAGATTTTCTCGTGTCATGTCAGTAGAACGCAATGCCGTATGGTCCATCCAAATTATTATTTTTTTTATCTGAGACCATAACCCGGCACCACTGGTCCTTCCCAGTTTGATGATAATTGGCAAAATCTACTCTTTGCTTGTGGACAATGTTGAAGAGCTGTTATTTTGTTTTAGAAACCTTACCTATTGGTAAAATTGACTTCTACCTCAGGCCATACAATAGCTGCTGATTACCAATAAATGCGAGAAACCCGCTTACTGCCATTTGCGGGGAGAATTGATGGTCGAAATTTGGTTTTCCATCCCTACAACTACCCATTCACGTAGCAAAGTCCTCTTGAAAATGGTTTTCCGGTGATAGGTTGTATATGGAATTGTCCTGCCGTTTTAGCTTGATCTGAATCCATAAGAAAATGAGTGGAGTATTCTCAGTAGGAATGGATATGCTATGCATATGTCAGACAGTTTCAGTCTGTGGCAGAATTGAAGGCCGCCATCTTTGAACACTTGGGTAATATTGAAGTTACCGTCTCCAAGGATTGGTAAATGATATGTTACATCGACTATTCTAAGTCATACGTAAACATAGCAAATATATTGGCTATTAACAGTACTGTCTTTATTTGGAACGATTTTCTTTCTCTTTTATTACACATTTCTTTTTTATTCCTGCCCAGGTGTAACAAGGAGTAAGATTTTTCCGTGTAAATATGCGTTTCTGCGTATATTTTCTTAATATATTTGCTTTATTCTTAGTCGTCTGTTTCGCATACAGTTGCGAAACAAAATCAAGCTGACATTATTTAGGCGAGACAAACTCTACATAGAAAATTTTGCTTATCAACATTGGCCTTTAAGTAATGTCCTTTAGAGAGTGAAGTAAAAACGTGAAGGGGGGAGGGCTTTAGAGCGTAAACTTTGTTTTAGCCAGATTGATAGTGTTAGTACAAATCCCGCAATACCCAAATCCTATCTTTAGAAAATCCTTCTATAAGCAGCATGACCTAAAAAAAATTGCTCCTCTAAAAAGTACCTGAAATCAAATATTTAATACACAGTTGAAGAAAAGAAGCAAATTTAAAATATAAATCCTTTTTTTTTTTACAAATTCACATCAAATCCAATTACATTCTTTACTCTTTTTATTTTTTCTTTTACTTATTTACTTTCTAGCCTAACCTTTCTTTTGTCACAATTTAATGATTTCAGAATATAAAGTGGATAGAGGGGAGATATGACATGGCTCAATTTAAATCAAAAACCATGATTAATACCTTTCTGAGTTCGTACATCACAGTGGCTCCCGGATTCCTTCTCAGCTCTTTCGGACCAGCATTGGTAGGGCAGCTCCGCATCACAACATTTGGTGGATCCGGCTGTCTTGGTCAATCACAATTAGGCGACCTCAGAGCCTTTTAGCAATTCGTCTGACTTCTGGCGATCTGGTACCTGCTGTGGCATCTAGGTTCGTTTTAGCTACAGGTTTGACACACTGGGTAGAGCTGGCGGACAGCAGGCATGATTCCATGCATTCTTCCTCATCAGCTTCTTTAAAAAATAAAGCTCTCAATGCGGGAGGTGATATTTTATAAGTCCGTCTCCTCGAACTTTTTCTTCTATATACGAGGCGTATTCGGAATGTAAGTTTCGTTTTGAAAAAAAAAAATTAGTAAAAGAATTTTTTTCAAGCCAATCTTATATTTACATGTAAGAACATGCCTTAAACTATTTTTCTACACAGTTTCCGCCAATGTTCAAGCACTTGTCGTTGCGGGTTACCAGCTTTTTTATACCTTCTTTATAGAAACTTCCCGCCAATGACGATAACCAAGACTACGGTGAAGAAAACAACGGCGTGCAATTCAAAACAAAAGTAGAGGAATTCTCAGTAAAGCAATTGTGTTGTTCCATGACAATGCTCGGCCTTGTACTGCTGGTGACTCTCAAAAGATGATTCGACAGTTTCGTTGGGTGCAGTTCGATCGCCCGCTGTACAGCCTAGACTAGGTGCTGTCCGACTACTACTAGCTCCTGGACAGGAAGCGCGAGCTAGGCAGCAAGCTCTTTGAATCCGACGATGAAATAAAAAATTCTGTGGAGTGGTGGTTATCGTCATTGGCGGGAATTTTGAAGAAGGTATAGAAAAGCTGGTACCCACTACGATAACTGTTTGAACATAATCGCAAACTATCTAAATAAACAGTTTAAGGTTTGCTTTTTCATGTAAAGATAAAATTGTTTTGAAAAAAAAATTTTTTTACTAATTTTTTTTTTTTTCAAAACGGAACTTACTTTCCAAATACGCCTCGTATATCTTTTATCTGCTTTCTCTCCGTCTCCACTGTGAAACTTATTATTTCTTCTTTTTTAGCCAACTCACCACTTAGAAATCGTCTTCTGGTCGCTCCTCTGCATAGTTTTTCGTCTATTACTCCTATACGATTTGCTGCCTTCATTTTGGGGAGGGTTTCTCCATTGTTTTTATCCGCTCCTCCGATGGTTCCATTAACCTGCTAGACTTCTCATGGCCACCTCTTCATAAATTTTTGGAATTTATTAGAGCAATTTTGTATGTCTGGTTTTTATTTTGTGTGTGTTAAATACTGTCACTTTTGGTGCCATACTGTCTGCGGTCCAGCGTCCCACAACAGAGAGGGTAAGGGGGAATGAAGCCCCTTTAGCCACTCCCCTTAGATCCACTTTGGAACCAACATGTTTCAGAATCACATAAAGATGCAGGTTACAAAATGTCTTCATGCTTCCGTTAATAAATAAAATAAATTAATAGCAATAAAAAATATTTATAAGAGCTAATAAAATTTCAGCCATTCTTTGCTAACTAAATTGAAGTTAAAATCTACACTCTTAAACATTTTAATTTTTAATGATGAAATATTAGAAGAATAAAATTAACAATATTTTTACTTTTAGACTGGATTTCGTGATAAAAAATTTCTATCTTGTTGTAAATAAAAATGTTTCGATAATACTACATTTTGAAGAGATTTTTAATGCATATTTTAATAAATTATGAGAATTTTTACTTAGATAAAACATTTTATTTGGAGCTATACTAAAAAGAACACTCAAACCTAATATACTGCATCAGAGTTTATATATGAAGTATTTTCTTTCATAAGCATGAGCATTTTTAACCAATTTCCCATAGGTGTCCCTTTTTATTCATTTATTCTTAGTAATTTGAGCTAAAAATTTAAATCTAGGCACTGAAGTAATGTTTCATCCCACAAACTCGATACTATTCAGCGATATTTTCAAGTAAAGAGAATATTTAAACTTCTAATGCATTAAATCTGATTACGTAGGTATAACAAAAACACAAAGCAAATTTTCTTGAAGATATTGCTCCCTGTTAATTATGAAGTTAAAAATAGAGTACGTTCATGGTAATTTTTTGCAAGAGGAAACGTAAAATTGCGGATGTATTAAATTCAAGGACATTTCTCTACAAATTGTTCTATATTAAAAAGGTAAATCCCCAGAAGAATGCATAATTTTGCATTAATTAAAATGAATATTTTCAAAATCGCATGATGTATCTGTAATACATTACCTGGAAATAAATTTAAAATATCCAGTCTTTTTATGTTCTTTACTAATTGTTCATTTATGGAAGTCATGAAGCATAAATATATCTCTATATTTCTTTTTATTTCAAATAATGTTAAGACAATAACGCTTATATGATATTTTGAATTAATTTGGAATGAGGGAGGGAGGTAAATCAATACTTGATGCAAATCAAATAAATTAATTCCTACAAGTAAGTATCAATTCATCTTTTTCAGATATATATTTTCTTGAAAGGTTGATTTAGTTACTGACTAATGGTTCATCATTTGCTAACAATCGGCAAAATAGCAAAAAACAAAGGCACTATCATTTTACCACATTTTCAGTGTAACTTTGAGCATCTGAAGGGACACGCCTCTATACCTCAAAATCAGGGTGGCTTGAGAAGTTTTTGATGACTGGTTTGAAAACAATTTTCTTCCGGTAGTAACAAAAAAAAAATAGGAAAACAGGTACCTATTGGTACTAACATGTCAGACATTAGTCAGAGGCATTAAAAATTTGATCAGGAAAAGGATATTCATATGATATTTTCCCCCAACTTATTCGACTCACTTGTTGCAACCACCTGCCGATGCATATTTCTCTAGTCTGAAAACACATTGGCATCAGGTCTTAGCTAGCTGGCGAGAAACTAATGGTGGAAAAAAATAGTAGTTTTACCAAAAGCATTTTCTCTGCCAGTTGCTGAAAACCACTCTACAGATTGGAGAAAAATGCACATCAGCGAACTTGATAAACCGATTTATTTCATTTCACAGGTATAACAAACATGCTGCAACACGGAATCTTCCTTTGTATGCAAACTCCTACAAAACAAATGAAAATATTGGGAGTGAATTCAAAAAATACTTACAAAACATTAGAAATAATGATTTAGCAGTCCTTCGCAGCGCACGATAATTCTGCTTACCTGTAACTTCTGGAAAAATAGTATCAGCTGAGAAAGTAGAAAAGTTCTCTGAAAACAACGCAATGGCAGAGGCACCAAATGGTAAAAGAAAAGGTGGAACAGGAGCACTAGGGGGTCATCCAATGTCATCTACCACAAAAACTCGTGGGAGACAACAAAATAAAAGTGAATGAACTGAAGATTTTTTAAAAATCAATATTCATGTTATTCTTACGCCACTGTCACTATCTAATATAGTCTTTTATGATGCTATTCAAAATATACAAACTTTGTGATGCTGAGAGCTGCAGATGGTGAGTTTCAAATATTTAGAAAGTTAAATTTTACTAGTTCAAATTTGTCGTTATTGACAGATTGAACAAAACAAGGTATTTTACATTCGATTCCTGATACAGGTTCAAAGTTATCCCGAATGGCAAGGTAACTTTGCTTCGGGTAAATTACCTACTATTTTTTGCTTTTATTATCAGCGTTTATTGATTTACATAAATTAAGCTAAAATTAAGGGTTCATTGTTCCATTTTATACCATTTAGTCTGGAAATAATATTAAAACGTAAGAGAGGCAATCGAAAATACAGAAAATGGGGATCAAAGTTACCCTGAATGACTGTATTAAACGACAAGTTTAAACACTACGCATGATGATCATGCACATTTTATTTGTTAGTACAGAATAAATAAATAAATAAAATATAAACAAATAATAAGAATCTTTTTAAAAAATCAAATGAACTTGAACCCTGCAAAATAAAAAGTTTTACAATACCTATCCTTCGGTTCCCATTAAAACACCGAAAATGCAGCAGCACTGGCTTGGACAGAGTTTGGAAGGGCAAACTCCTCTCTCCACCGAGTCTTCTGTGGACCGTGTACGCTAAAGGGACCTGGTACACTTAAAATTTATCGTAGATCCATTTTCAAATGATACCTCTGGGGGTGCAAGTCCAGGTGCTAGGTCTCTCATCTGGAATCGATTCAAAATTAGGAGACCACTTATAGGCGCAACGTGGATCTACTTACCACACACACACAAACGCCGTCATTAAAAAATAACTTATCCAATTTTTGTAACTAACGCATTTACCATGATGTACATAACTTATTATTCAACCTGCTCATTTATTGATTTAGGGAAAACTACTAGGTTTCTACTATACAAATAAAGAGAGACATGAATGAAATCCAGAACAGTACATTCGTTTTACTAGATTGTTTAAAAAAATAAAACACCATAAATTACAAAATACATCATTAAAAAAAGGTGATGAGTAGTGTCCTTCATGCTTTACACATGCTTTAAACTTCACCATACATTATATTAACTTTACGGTCTCTATTATATTTCTGTCCAGATTTTGACATCTTTAAGACCATTAACATAATCACGAATGGATATTTTCCAAAAAATATGTCACTAGTTAGCACATATTTTGGCAGAATTGCAATAACATCTCTTCACGTTTGACCATTTGAGCCCGTTTGTTTTGGAAAAGGCCTGATTAATGACGCAGAAGGATGTCATTTTCAAAATTTTAAACTCTTGCACGTGTGTTTAGCAGCATATGATTAATTGCCCAAAATTCAATGCTGACATGAAAAACATTTTTCGTAAATATGTTATACGTGTTCATTATTTATTTTACATCTATTTTAGTTAGATTGTAAATACTAAATGACCAACATACTTGCTAATCGAAACTCATTCAGATTAGGAAATGCAATACCATACTGCTTTCAGTTTCGCGGGATTTCGGAATTGAGAATTATTAATCCCGCGGTATACCGCAATCCCGCGGGATTGGCATTTCGTTCAGCTAAGAATTGATTTCAACAGAGAAAAATAGTAAAAATAATTAGATTTTAAACACTATGAAGTTTAACATTAATGTTATTTGATAATTAATACAGTAACTTACAGAAAAATGAAAATTATAGTTATGATATTCAGAATAATATACTAAGTTAATTCTTAGTTGCTAAAAGAGAATGTAAAACACAGGCAAGGTAAAGAGTCACTCGTCTTCCTAGTCTTGCTCTAATTTTAGTAAAATAGTTAAAAGCGTGAATTAAAAAAATTGAAACCTAAAATTAAAAATCTCGGCTGTTCGAGCCTCGTCAGGGGGAGACCCTGCTGAATCCCACTAATTTTTTAGTTTCATTATTGCCATATTAAAACGATATTAATTGACTATGTCATTTTATCGCTCATCTTTCGCGTATTTCGCCTGGTAACCCTTTGTTGAAATTTTTATGAGTGCAACCTATTTATAGAAAAATACATGTGAAGCATATTCTACAGCTTATGAAATATTGTAACAATAGATTAAAGCTGTTGTGAACTAATAGTATTTAAATATATGTAAAAAATACATGTGAAGCATATTCTACAGCTTACGAAATATTGTAACAATAGATTAAACCTGTTGTGAAATAATAGTATTTAAATACATGTAAAATTGTGTCGCTTTTTATGTCGCTTTTTTATGTCGCATTTTTGGGACACATTTTTCAATAAAGGGTGTTGAGAGATAAAATGACATAGTCATTAAAACTTTAAATTGATTCGTACTTGTTAACTAAGAGATGAATTAGTATGAAATATTATTCTTCATTTGGAGATTGGGGTATTAGTGAAAAATTTAGATTATAATATTTGATTTTCGACTCCCATTGGAGGATAATTAGAGAAATTAAAACTTTAAATTAAAATTTGTAATTATTGATTAGTGTATTATGAGACAAGATGCATACATATGCAACAATATTTGGTCAATTGATGATTGGGAAGGCAGTGTAAAATTGTAATAAAAATAATGTGTTTCTCAATTTCAATCTCGCGGGATTACGGTCCTAATTCCGCGAAATTAATCCCATAAACGTTTGAGCGGGACCAGCAATATCCCGTTCCCGCGGGATCGGGATTGCATTCCCTATAAGGTTTCCTGATCTTTCCTTGCAATTGCAAAAGGGGGTCGATGATAACTGAAGTAACTTATATAATTTGTAGAATCTGTCGTAACACACCAAAAATTTTGCTTTTCGTTATTTGATATTGCTGAGAGAGCTTTAGGCGAGTAGGGTAGAGTTGCTGTATTTCGCCTTGTAACCCTATTGGCGAGTCATCCAGAGTGGATAAGAATCCCTGGCTGTTAGGCTTATGTTTAAAATTATTCTTTTTTTTCTCCTTTCACATTCGCTAGCCCAGTGCCCGATGCGTTTACACCTTTTACAAGTTATTCTTGATGCATCCTTAATTTTAATTTTATGAGTCCATGTTTTATGTTTCCATGTTTCGTAATTATCTTTATTCAGCGTTTCAATTCGTCTAGTTTCAGTCGCCACTTTGAGGATGAATGATGCAGCCTTGAAACGAACGTTGAAAATTTGCAAATAAATAAATTAATCCATCTGGTGTCCATAACCTTTTAGAAATGTTAGCAGAGTTATGGCACAAACATAATAAGCGTGGGATTTTAACATAACATTTACTTTATTAAATTAGAATGGAAGAAACAGGCACATCGCATAACAAAGTAACATCAAGAAGGAAAAATGTATAGAAGAAGTAAAAAGAATGCGTGCGCGAACACAGTTACAGTTAAGTAGATAAATGTTTATTGAGGGATATTAAGTTACGAAATTTGCTTTAAGGCACGAAGTTAAAAGGTTGGGAACCACTGCCTTACACAACAGAAATTCAAAACAACTGGGCAACTAAGCATTTTTGTTGGTAGAAGACAGAGGCGAATCCAGTGTTCGAGCGCCAAAAATCTAAGTGTGCCAGTTGTTTTCCATATAGCATATTAAAATTTTGTAAGTGTATTAGAGCGGTAACTATCGAATTATTTTGTTACTGAAACATTTTATTTAATAAACGTCAATTACATCATTCGAATTATGTAATACAAATTTTATCCCATTTTGACAAATAGAAATTATAGAACATTCTTGAGGCATCTGAAGCGGGCAACTTATTTCTGGCTAATCCTATATTTCAGGTTGTTGAAACTGTCTGAAACCAAAGGTGCGACCAGATTATTACCAAAGGCATCGTACTTCTTTTGTTACATAAATCTTACCTCATTACTTCTTAATTCCTTCAGTTTCAGTGTTATCCCTTAGGACATTCTGAAACCAATCGCGGAAGCAACGCATCGCACAACAAAGGAATCGCCGCATGAATATCTTTCAGATAAGGATCATAAAGGCTGCATCCAAGTTCAGAGGCTTGGTAAACCCCTTTATTCGTCCACCGCCTGAAATTAGAGTGGAATAAATATAACTTTCCATTTTCACCTCCATATGGATATTGGAAGGGTTAGAAATGTTTCTTTAAAAATTTAATGTGTTTATGATGGATGTACATGCTGCTATCTAAACTTTTTTTTTCTTCTAACGGGCGGGAACTTGCCGATTAGGCATTGTACCTTACAACGACCCAAAGGTGTGAACATTTTATTATGGGGGCACCCAGTGGGCGGTCAGCGTTACCCCCTATGAAGGGACGGACACAATGACAACTACGCCCGGTCGGGGATCGAACCCCGGCCGCCGGGAGTTGAACCCGAAACCGGAGTTTTATTATGGGGCACCCAGTGGGCGGTCAGCGTTACCCCCTATGAAGGGACGGACACAATGACAACTACGCCCGGTCGGGGATCGAACCCCGGCCGCCGGGAGTTGAAGCCGAAACCGGAGTACGGTGCTTTATCTACCATATAACTCGGTCAGCTGCTATCTAACCTATATAAAGCAGTAACTTTCATATAATGATGGGAAAAAATAATTTTAATTTTTGGATACTAACGTTCCTATTGGTAGAATGATAACATATTTTCCCAAAAGAATTTTTGCTTATTAATTTACGGTTAAGAATACAATTATCATTACAATATTTTTTGATAAACATACGTTTTTGCGTATGAACGCCATAGCTCCCAACAATTCCGGGTGATAATAAACCACGTTTTGCAAACAGTATATTCTTTTCAAAATAATAACCACACTTCCCAGAAAACTCAGAAAGATTGGTCTAAAAACCCAAAAACTTTTGTGCTAAAATTACAGTTTACAAAATGTGGTTAATTATATTCCAATATTGTTGGCAGCTATGAAACTCTTTAAAAAACCAACGAAATTCACTGTCATGTTGAGATCTTCGCATCTTTTATGCTTAATTAATTATGACTCACAAAAGCCATAAATTGACACTGGACAAGCATGCATAAGTATATAACTTGAAATCCAAACAAGTGAACTAACTTAAAAATGTTTTTGGCTGCATTTGCTTCTAATGCAATATTGTAATATCTATAAAGGTTTTTTATTTGAACTATACGAGTATAATATTAGACACACAAAAGGAGAATAGACAAGGATTCCTTTGCCACCAAATTGGTTAATATTCCTAACGTTGTTGGAGGAATGATACAGATTTCTTCGTTCTCTGCACATGAAGTAACGTCGAGAATCATTAGTTTACTCACGAAGGACTTAGTATCATTCCTCAAACGCAATAGAAATTGACCAATTTGGCGTCAGAAGAATCAATTTACCGGGCGGCATCTTGTTTGGCAGTCGTGCAGCGTGAACTATTGCACGACTTTTATTTGGTTGTGTCATTGCATGGCAGTATGGGAAAGATGTCTTTGAAGACTGTGTGAGGTTTTCCAACACCTCTTAGATATACAATGCCTGAGAATAGAAACTTCTACGTCATCATTAGGTTCACTATGGTGACGTCATCACACATTAATTTTCACAAATTAAAACTATTCAAAGTTTGTGGTGAATTTACTCCCGCATAAAGCATTTTAATGATTTAAGATAGAAAATTTAATTTTCAAATAGAAATTTTAACTATCACTAATTGTATAATATCGTATAGAAATAGATCATTATAAATTATTTTTTATCAGAAAGGTATTTTAATTTTTATCTTAAATTATTTTCTAAAATTTGCATGATTCACTGGAAATTTTAAATATTTTTACTTTATGAAAATGAAACTGTGATGACGCCAATTTAACAGATATAGTGATGACAAAGTTTCTGTTCTCAGGCATTCTATATCTAGGAGGTGTTGGGTTTTCAGGGGCTGCACAGATTCCGGATTTCTTTTTTACTGTCGATAGTATAGGACGACACAGAGTTCAAATTGTTGATGATTTTCTTGAATCAGAGAATATTCGCAACTGAACTGCCCTGCGAAGTCTTCGGAACTCAATCCTAAAGAACATGTTTTGGGATGGTCTAGAAAACTATAACTCGACGTTCACGCCCCTGCTAGAACCCTAGTGGAGCTAAAATCTTTCTTTTGGAAAAATTGGATTTTTGGCTGCACTCGTTTTTCTTTGCCCTTGTTAACAATATGACGGCTTGAGGTGAGGCTTGTACAGCAGTTGCATGCTGAGTATACTCCATATAAGATGGACCTTTCCTATGATATGATGAATCATGACTTGACCTTTTTTTGATAAATCCATTATACTTATTAACAACTCGCCTGTTTTTGGTATTGTTATGTTGCTATATATTTTCTCCCATAATCTTCTATGATATTTCAGAGCTAAATTTTGCTACAATAAACCAAATATTTTATCAGTTATCACGAACTTAGTGTCTGTAATCTTTATTTTGCACACCAGTTTTTAATTGTGGGAAAAGTTATAAAGTCTCTTGCATAATTTTGTGAATTTAATTATATAAAGCAAGCGCGTAGCCAGGAAAATTTTTCGGGGGAGGGGATATGAACTTATATGTGTATAAAAAGACGGAATTTCATCACTAATCCAAAATTTTCGGGGGGGGGATATATCCCGATATCCTCCCCCTGGCTACGCCCCTGATGTAAAGCATCACTTCTACAGCAATTTTTCACTGCAATTAAAAATAATTACAACTACGTATTTACAAACGCCCGACATACTCCAGACTTCATTAATTTATTGTTTCATTATAAACAAAGGCTTACAAAATAGCTTAATTTTCCTTGATCCCGTGCTCGTAATAAGCAATTATTCATAGAATTCACACAGTCTACTACTTGCATAACGAATACCTCTTCAAGCACCAAACTGTTGACTACATTAACGAAATATGCAACATCCTGTTAATTCATGGGGAGTTAATTTCTGGTTGGTGATGCATTAGTTTCAAGTAAATATCAAAGCAGTCTTCTTTTTTCATCCGTTAGTGCGCTTTCTCTCAACATTTTTTCTCTCTCCTCAGATATCATCAATTATGAACTGGACATACTGAGAACATCAGGGGTTATTACTTATCTGTCAGTTGCATAGACATACACGACAACAAAGAATTTTTTGATGGATAATACATGATGTAGAAATAAATCATTTGCTACACGCTGCAATTCCTTTATGTAAAAACATAAAAACATTAGTAATATTTTTTTCTTTAAAAGTTAGAGGTTAAAGAAAACCTTGACACATTTACTTATTAAGTACTACTTCTATATAAATAAATGTCCTCAAATAATAAATAGTCTATATTTTAAAAAAGGGAAGAAAGAAGTTTTATTGTCCGTTCAATAAATATGACGTTGTACATGAACTTATCTCTTTACAGTGATTTAGTGTAAATCTGTAGTTTGTTTTCTCGCACTTTCATATCGTTCCATATTAAAATTTATTTCAACTTTTATTGAGTGTATAATTAAATAAAAATAAGGCCATTGTTTTTCTCATGCCGAAACCAAAGATTAGACATTTCAGACCTGATTAAATAATTTCTCCTTGTATTAAATGATTTTTATTTTGGTAATAGACATTAAATTTGTAATTTAAAAAAAATACAAAAAATCCTCATTATTATTAAATTTTTGAGGAAACTTGTTTTTCTTTGTTTGCGCAAATTTAGATATCTGTCTTGTACGATATAATACTTTTTTTGTCCCCAATTGTAGACGTAGGGTCTAAAAGGGTAAAAATGGTGAATAATATTTCCCGATTATTTTTCATGAGATAAGGATCATGCTTAATTACTCATGAAACTATGATATTCTTAATAAAAGTAATACAATAGTATCTAAGCACTTACTGAAAAAATCCTTACAAATTGTAGAAGTATTTAATTGTTTTAGCTTTAAGAAAAAGGTTTTAAGAAAATAAAACTTTCGATAAAATATAAAATGTATTTAAATAATGAAACTTATTTAATATACGATCTTTAAGAATCTGAAAATATTTAGATATTTTAATATTTTAATATTTGATCCTTTTTTATCATTTCTATTAAAATTATAGTTTAGGGGGTCGAATATAGTATACAGGGTGATTATGATTAAACTTTCCCTATAAACAACATTTTGAAACTGAAACTGGGCAGAGTGCCACCAACTTTATCCACCAGATGCGCTCAATGAAGTTTTTAAAAAGTTTAATTCCAGAAATATCCACTAGGTGGCGTTTTGCACGGAAACTCAGCTCAAGAGACTTGAATTAGTTAATAAAAGTGTAAAATTTATTGAATAATTGCTGAAATTGTTTATACACTGCAAGTTAGTCACTTCTATTGTCAAAACTTGCTGTTTCTTCATGAAAACCACCGCATAGTGGACATTTTTAAAAATTTCTGGAGCTCATCTCTCATATAGTCTATGTACCAAATTTGGTTGCTATCCGTTTAACTGAACCATGTCTATGGTGGAAGTTTAATCATAACCACCATTGCCTGCGTAACATTAAGGAATTTACAAAATATACACTCTCTCGAAAAAGTATTCGAGTATAAGCGAAATTTACTATTTTAGCTTTGAATAATTAATAAGGTTTTGAAAAACACACAATTCGACTAGAATATGAAAAATTATAATTATACATAACCTAATTCATATTTTATGGTAAATAATTTTTAGTATACGAAACCAGAATAGGAAGTTTGACACGTACTCGAATACCTTTTTGAGAGGGTGTATAATGGAAGTATCTTGTAAAAACATGCAATGCATGTAATATTCTCTTGCTTTTTATTGAATATATCTCATATTTCGTCACAAAAAATTAACTCTTTAATTTAATACAAATTTAAACGTTTTCCATGGAAACGGCCTAAAAACTTTAAGCTCGAAGCAATCAATGAAACTATCAAGAATTCGATTAAATGTCCCAAAAAACATTTCTTTCTTCGTAAATTACAAAATAAACACAATGTAGCATCTGTTTCTTTCCCTTTCATAAATATGTAAAAATCCTTTTCCCCTTTTTATAGGCACGATGCCTATTCACGTACGTCATTCTAGTTGGCAGCTAGATTTCCGTCTGGAACTGACTTAAAATGACTTTACAATTCAAGAACTTTTCTTCCTCCTTTCCAATAATAAAAAATATCTTTTATGCTTTTAAAACAGGCTCAGTTTAAAACTTTCTTGCCATATCATATGTCAAAACATCAAATACCACTGCAGAAACAAACATTTAACTTTTGATTGAAATGAAAATGTAGATGCACGATAAAAAAAGTGATTTTTTTTTCTTTTACTGAAAGATTTAGGAATTTTTAAAAGTCATCTATTATACACGAGGATTTTATTTCAATTATTTGTTCATTTCTTTCGTCCTTTTTTTAAAAATAAATTTTATTCAATCTTAGAATTTATAAAAAGTAATTCCTGACAGAAAAATCAGATGATTAATTTATAAAATCATATTTTACGACTAATTTTTGACAACTTGAAAAAAAGACATACTAATACACATATGAGAAACCTCCGGCCGGCGGGCCGGATGTGGTCAACCACAGCTTTTGATCCGGTCCGCGGAACATATCAAAACCCCGTATAAAACCTATATAAAACAATCAAAATTCCCAAATAAATCCCAATTATACGACCCGCGACTTCGCTAACATCCTAAATTTTGGCCCGTAATTTTTCAAAGGCCCATACCGGTACTAATATTAATCGAACAAGCTTAATGAAATAAACCAATTTGAATTGAAAAGTTATTCTAATAAGCGGGATATTCCATTATCCGGAATCGCACTGACTCATTAATACGGTTTGGTACATTGGGAATTTATTATAATAAGGGAGATATTCCTATAACTGATATTCCATTAAACGACTTCGCCTATATTTATTTTCTAGAGGAAGGCATTAACCGTTTGTAGGCATTGGCCTTTACTAAGGACGGAGAAGTTGGTCACTTTATTATTGAGGTACTTATACTTGGGCAAAAGTTGCCACCTATGAAGTGTCGGACGAATTAGCACCCAAGTTCACGACGGTAATCGAAACGAGACCGTGGTATGGTAGAATGGCTGAAATATGTATAATCATTATTAATCATGCTTCGGTAATTTAACATTTTTTTTCATAATTTATTAAAATTTTTAAAATTGCATGTTTAATGAACTGGGAAAAAAAATAGAACCAAGTTTAATTTTCAAGATACATAAATATGTGTGCATTAACGCATCAAAAATTATTTACTCATTGAAAATTTACATTGTCATATTATAATAACTGTTATAGATTTGTAAAAACCTGGAGTTATGAGAATTTTCTTTTAAATAACCAGAAAAAATAAAGATATTCTAGTTTACTCGAGAACCGGAAAATTCTGAAATGTAATTCAAACAAATGCTGTTAAGACTACGCAGGCAGATAATATACTCCTTCAATTGTGATAAAGTTACTAAAATTGAGTAAGTTCAAACAATAAAATAAATAAACCAACTGGCATATCGGCAGACAGGTGCGTAGTCTGCAGAGTGGGGAAGATAGTTAAATCTCTCCTTGAAATTTTTGGATTAGTTAGAATATGCTATATGTCATGTAGAAATCCCTTTCATTTATTCACGATTTATTTTTATCCTCAACGAATTTTTCCCCCTGCTATACCCTGCCCACAGGAAAAAGAGTTCTTTCTTTAGGATCTAGATCTAAATGATTGCAGAATAATATCAAAATAGAAAATTGCTGCCCCTTTTCATAAATATGTGAAAGTTTCTGTTTCCTTCTTCAGGCACTAAATAGCATTGCTCTCATAATTCATTCAGTTTGGCAGCTAGATTCCTGATTGGAACAAACCTAAAAAGATTCGGATATCCTAACATTTCTTTTCTCTGGTAACTGCATGAAGAAAATATCTTTTCTCGACATTTTTGAAACTAAGTTGTTTTTCGTGATGTCATACGCCAAAACATTTGGAGAAACTTTTAAAAAGAAGCGCTTTCAACTTTTGATTGAATACAGATAATATGTGCATAAACAAAAGAATTCTCAAAAGTTTTGCAGATTTTTAAATTCGTGAAAGAGTCCATAAATAGTTTACAAAAAAGAGAAAAACACTTTTTTCTTTCTATGAAATTATATAGCTCTTTCAAAAAATGTTTTATCCGCATATGATCCAAAACATTTACACAAAGATACTGTAAACTACAGTTACATTTACTGTTATTATTAAATTCAGCACGAGTTTTTCATACACGACGCTTAAAACAAGCTAAAAGTATTAATAAATAAACAGTGTTTTGCTTGCATTTTTTTTTTTTACTCTACTGTTCGTGCAAGGGGTACGATTCTTACTGGCAAATATTGCTAATTATTTTATGTGACTATTGATTTTTAAGTTATAATTCTCAGATTTTGTTCATCACCTTATTAGTGTACTGGGCGCATTTTATTAACTGGGCATTTTTCGTACACAAGTTTGAAAAGCGTAAATTTTTCTAAATTTATGTCAGAAATTTTTTGTTAACATAGTCCTTTCTGTACCTTATTTTGAAAATTCTTTTAAATTTACATTTCCCACTTATCTGTAGCAGATGAAGAAACAAAGCATGTTCTCACCTTTTTGGGACACCCTTTACACACACATACATATTAATAAAAATATAGCCTTTCATAAATTGCATATTCCCATCACTATTACCAAAATATCTCTTCACCAAAACTATAGGGGGTTTCTTCATTTCTTTCTTTCCATTTTTTCAAGCAAATAAATAAAATTTGTCTGCTTGTTTCTCCACTTGCTTCCGATGTATCACGTGTTCAATATTTGATGATCACATTCATTCTTCACAAGTCTTTTACATTGAAAAAGCTACATTTCTTTGTTAAAACTTAGAAATCCTTATTATAAAGAAATAAATTATGTTTTCGTCTCAAAAAGTATTTATGAAATCAGCCGTGATTTCGAAACACAGTCTTTTAAGTTCCCATAAAACTGAATCACGCATGTTGTTTTTATCGGTATATCAATAACCTAAATCTTATTAATTAAAATTTTATTTTTTCGGGGTCAACAAACGTTGATTTTTCATTAAAAGCAAATGATATTGACTCTAGCCAAAGAATTGATTTTCCGTGAAAGATAATCTTTCAACATGTCGGCAGTACTGCGTTTATGAATCATTAAAGATTACATTTACACTGTAGTAATAAAAAACAAGTTTTAAAAGCAAAGTTTTTTCAGTATGTTACTTATTAATTATTTTTTCACAGAGTTTCTCTTCTTTTTATGTCCACTAACACGGCAGTTCAAAAAAAACTTACTGATGTTTACTTAAAGAAACAAGTCTCCTCTCCTGTGAATTGTCTGTTTAATAGCACCAAATAAGGTTTCTGTTCCTCATCAAGCAAGTCGTGATTTTTGCGTATTTGGGGTTGTTGAAAAACGATATTACATTAAAAATATTCTATTGCCCACAGATTTGTAAAATAATTCAAAATCTTGAAAGTCTCAATTTTATAGCAATCATTCTAAACGTTTGTTGTATATATTTTTGCATTTGGAATTTTAGTATTCATAAACACTTAAAAAAATTGTAACGCCTGCAAACAATATAAAAATTTAACTTAAACCAGCCATTTACATTTTAAATTGACTTATGCATGCCATTTATATGTTTTAAATTAACTTATACCAGCCTTTTATTTGTTTTAAACAATCCCCATGCAAAAACCCTCAACTGGTTAAAAATTTGTGACGCAGCATTTTACTTTATAGATCTATGAATTTTAAATACGGGTCTTAAAAATAATGATATCAAATTTTGAGTGACGCCCTGCTGAGAATGTTAAAGATTTGTTTTTAAATTCCATTACAGTTACTTTCGTTTTATTTTCTAAAGAAGATATACGCATTTAAGCAATGCTTTTAATTATGAAATACACTGTCAAATGTATCACACTTTCACTGAGTCTGTATAATGTATTCAAATGAATTTATTTCAATAATTTAATTTATCTTTTGCGTCACGCTATCCAAAAGGGCAAGCAAAATTTTCATATACATTGCACTTAGTTTGGTTACTATGACACTAACTAAATATTTACGTAAATTTTACTTGCCCTTTTGGATAGCGTGACGCAAAAGATAAATTAAATTATTGAAATAAATTCATTTGAATACATTATACAGACTCAGTGAAAGTGTGATGCATTTGACAGTGTATTTCATAATTAAAAGCATTGCTTAAATGCGTATATCTTCTTTAGAAAATAGAACGAAAGTAACTGTAATGGAATTTAAAAACAAATCTTTAAAATTCTCAGCAGGGCGTCACTCAAAATTTGATATCAATATTTTTAAGCCCCGTATTTAAAATTCATAGATCTATAAAGTAAAATGCTGCGTCACAAATTTTTAACCAGTTGAGGGTTTTTGCATGGGGATATCATTACTTTTTAAGGGTATGGTCAGAAGATAAAAAATTAGTTTCAAGGGCGAATTTCGGAAGTTTGCTTGACACTAAGTTATGTAAATAAATATACAAACCTGTTTTCATGCAGTATCAGAGTATTTGATTAAAAAAGTCACAGCAAGTTCTTTTGTAACATGTAACAGAAAATTGACATATTTTTGTTATAATTTTATAATAAGAGACATAATACTGATTATAATCAATAATTTTTTGAGTAATTTTCTATTTATAATTTGGGTCGAGTACAGATTAGTATCCCTGCCACCACCTTTGATTTTATTTCATAAATTTGCATTCAGTTTAATGCTAAACGTAAGTTAACTTTTTTACTATAATTATATAACTATTGGGCCCCATCAGTGGCCGAGCGCATAGCGCTCTGAACTGGGAGACGGAAGGTGCCTGGTTCGAAACCAGGTTGCGTCCGCCGACCTAATCGTTCGGAGTTTCCGTGGTTTCCTCCAAAACAGCGTAAATACGGGTTAGGACCCCTTAGAAAGACCCCCACGGAGGGCACCCCACGTCTCGGCTTAGAGCCTACGTGTAGCTATAATCGGCCGTAATTCTAGAATAACAACAACAATATATAACTATTCGTTCTATTGTTTTAATGCATTGTGATTCATTAATTTGCATTCAGTTTAACGATCACCGTAAGTTAAGTTTCGTTAAAATTATTAATTTAATAATCTCGTTCTTAATTAATGATAATCTAGTTACTCGTTCTATTATTTTAATGCATTGTAATCTATTAATGCAATGTTTGCTTTCAGTTTAAAGCTATCTCTAAGTTAAATTTTTAACGATGTGATGATATACTAAGTTTTTAATAAGTTAATGATACATCTCAAAATTGTTGATTAAATTAATTAATGACTATAATCATTAATAAAATAGAAAATTACTCAAAAAATTATTGTTTATAATTGGTTTTATGTCGCTTTTTAGAAAACTACATACTATGTTTGTTTGTATTTTTATCAGTTGATAATTTCATTTTTTTAGAGAACATTTAGATGAACTTCCAGTTTAAGAATAAGGGTCTTGCGCGGTTGACTTTCTCAGTGCTTCTGAAGCGTATTTACGTTACATCGTGAGAAAAAACGTCCAAAACTCCGAATTTTTAGATTATCAGCCATCCGGTAGACCAGAACCTTGGAAATTTATACTTCAGTTATCTACCATCTTCAGTATCTTATAAATTCGGCTCGGCTGGGCACAACATCTTGTTTTAGATGCCATCTCCGGCCTTCAAATGTCTAATACAAAATATAGTGCATGTATAAATTTAAATTAATTAATCAAATTTCTATCTGAAAAGTATTGAACAAAATTTTAAATCTGGTATTTAAAGGAATACAAAATAAAAGTGAGAAAAACCTAAGATTTGGAAAAAATATTGGTTTTAAAATTATAATTCAATAATTTCAATAAATTTTATATATACATGAAGAGTAAAAGAATTATTATTAAAACTAGTTAGTATGTAAAACTACTATTTATTTTCCTTTGAATACTAAATAATTATTATTAATTAATTATGTGAGCTTTCTGAAGAGAAAAAAGATTCATTGAAATATTAATTACATATTGAATTTTCCAAATAGAATTAATAATATTAGAAAAATAAAGACTTAATTTAATTAGAAATAGCTATCAAAATACTAGGGAAACGAAATACTTAAAGAAAAAGTTAGGAAGGAGTTTTACCAAAAAATACTTAAATTAATTATTTTTTTAATTCAAAGTCTTAACTATTTTTAATTATTAATTATAGCAAAATAAATTACAGAAAAATTAAGTAAAGTATATAATAATCTGTTATTTTTTAAAATGGAGTAAAAGAAAAACGACAGTAAAACAAAGCTCATCTCGCAAAAGTGCGAAGTCGAGGACAGAACTCAAGTCATTTGCTCAGGAAGAGGGAGCGAAAGGTACCAGCTGTCTAGGACAAAACTGGATTACGATATAAGGTAACTTGTACAAATCTTGTCACGGATCTACAGCACTGTATTCCTATTCCCTGCCTTGTTTACCGCCTTTAAAACGAGATCATTTTCCGTATTTCCTTACGCGGGTTAAATAGTTCCCTCTTTGAACTGGATTAAATAAAAAAAAACGAGTTTTCCTAGCTTAACCGGCGACGTCACTCATCGAATTTGGCACCGATTAAAATCATATATTAATTGTAAAAAATTCGTTAGAGCAGATTCCGAGATCCAGATGAGACACTTTTGAAAATAGAAAAGTTAGCTGTATATATAAGTGCCGCGAAATTTTACGGTTGGTTGGTTGGGGCTGGCTGCGTCACTAGTAGAACTGTCGTTCTACATGATATAAAAATTTAATATACCAGCCAATGAAAAATTGCATTGTTCATAATGTTTTAGAAAAGTTAAAGAGAAAATTTTTTGAGAAAAAATAAAAAATGGCATTCTTAAGGAATCTTCCAAATTTCATATTTTATGTAGCAGTAAATGCTACAGATTCTCTTTACACACAATCAGTAGCTTCTCTAATAAGATTCAAACAGATATCTCCAAGCATGTTAAGTCAACTAAACAAGAAAAAGTTAGTATTTATGCGTCTAGTTAGAATAGTATAATGATGTTTGGTCTGGGAATTTTTCTACATTGCTGGTCAGTCATTAACGAATGTAAATGTAGCCATTACAGGAAAATACATGTTTGAGTAGTATTTATTGGATTTCTTTTTGGAAAATTATAAACAATTTGAACTGTGTCACTAAGAAAAAGGATTACAGAAGAATGAAATTTCCACCTTATTGGGATGGGATGGATCAAACTTCCATTCTAGATGATTTCGTGAACTGTTGTGTAAATCTTAAAAAATTCTTAGTGAAACCAGAAAACTTTGATAATAAATGGAATGCTTAATTTTCAGATCAAGTTTTAAACTCGCTTAAAAGTAACCCTAAATTTTATTATGAAAATTGATTAAACTGCGTATTTCTGTTTAAATGCTAAATTGAAATCAGTAAGCAATAAATATACATATGAAAAAAACTCGGCTCTTCGAGCCTTGTCAGGGGGTGACCCCTCCTCTAATGTTTTAATTTCATTATTGCCATGTTAAAACGATATTAATTGACTATGTCATTTTATCTCACATCTTTAGTGTATTTCGCCTGGTAACCTTATGTTTAAATTTTTATGATTGTAACCTATTTATTAGAAAAATACATGTGATGCACATTCTACAGCTTACGAAATATTGTAACAATAGATTAAAGCTGTTGTGAACTAATTTTATTTAAATAGAGCAGTTTCAACCACGTGACCAGCACTGGACCCTACCAATAAAAACTCGTTTTTGAAGTGACGTCTGTCCCCTAGGAACTTGAATAAACCAATAGAAACATCATATTATTCCACCAAGATAGAATTGTGACGTAATCTGAAACTGCCCTATTTAATTGGAACTTACGGAGTTTATAGAAATCGGTGGTTTACGAACACATACTAACATTTTATTTTATCCACATATTGTTGCCACATTCTCGTATAACATTTACAAAACGGATGAAATTTTTAAAGAATCCTTTTATCAAATAAATGCAACTTTACGGATCTTATAGAAATCGGTGGTTTACGTAACACATACTAACATTTTCAGCGGACATTTATTCTTACTTTTTATGTCGCATTCTTACTTTTTATGCCGCAAATGAGGCACAACGTTCCCCATTTTTATGTCACATTTTCAATAAAGAAGTGAGAGATAAAATGACATAGTCATAAAAAAATTTTAAACTCGTATTTCAAGAGAGGAGCTTTTTTAATTCAATGTCTTTGAAGTCACCATTACTCCTCTTTCTATCAAAACGTTTTTCCTACCCTTTTAAAAATGTATGATAGTAGTAATAGCATTTATATTTCAAACTTCATCTTTTGTTTAGTTTGGAAAATCTAAGAAAACCTCAATTCCAAAGACACGATGTTAAGAAAAGCTGCAGTAGAGGTTATTTTAACTGTACAAGATGTACTTATCCCTCAAGAAAGTTTAGAACAGTGGACTAATCGCGTTCGAGCATTGAGAAATTCAAAGCTCTGCATTTATGTCTGTATAACATTAACTATTTTAAATTAACTATTATTAAGTATTGGTATTAAGTATTTAATACAATTTAAGAGCTTGAATTATAAATTTACGCTTATTAACATATAATTTAATATTTCATTTTCTTGGCTTGACGGGAATGAATGAAACATTTCAGTAAACTTAAGTCATTTTCAATTTTTAGTGTTATGCTTATCAGAGTGTAGTAATTTCTTTTTCTTTCTTTAGTTTTCCGTCGCAGATTAACAAAATTACATTCTAAAAATAATATATTACATTCTAATATATTTCATGTTATATTACATTCTAAAAATAAAATTTTAGATTTGTTTTATAAATTAAATAATTTTATATAAAGTAATAGCTTTATATGTTTTTTTTTAATTAAAATGGTAACTAACATTGAAGTAAATTTAAGAAAATGTATTTTAAAAACCCTTTTTTTCTACTGGTAGAAAAAAGAAAAGAAAAGAAAAGATTCTTTATTCGTTATGGCAAGCCTACACAAGGAGCATCTGCCTATGGGGAGAATGCCTTGGTCGGAAGACTATTTAAAGGCTTCTAACGCGTATTCACGTTACATCAGGTGGAAACCTACCAAAACTCCTGACCGTTAGACTGCTTACGTACCAAAACTCCCGACCGTAACCGCTCAGCCCCGTCGAGCGGGCTGGGCCGAAAGCGGGACCTACACACTTCAGTCGTTTACCATATTAAGTGTTCCCATCTACTCGGCTATGGTGAGTCCAAAAGAGAGATCGAGAGAGAGAGATAAAAGAAAGAAATAGAAAATCAAACAAAAACTTTTAATATATACAAAGTGTGTATATTTCCTGTATCTGCAAGGTCATCTACAATATTTCCAAAAAAATTAACTTGTACCAGCAGCTTAGCGAGGATTCTTGGCGTCTTTTGTAGTTTTTGAATTTGTCGACCCATTCTTTCCATATTTCCGCATTCTTCTCTGCCGAAATTCTTCGCCCCATTCTTCTACGTTTCTGAATTCTGTTTGTTCTACATAAAAATCGGTTCTACATAAAAATATGCTTTATTCATTATAATCCTGAGTAGCAGTTACTAACGATAACTTTGTTCTGATAACATATTCTTTTTTAGTTTTTTGCTTAAATGGTGTATTTTATGCAGTGACTTTTCAATTTTCATTTTTTGGATACTATTTTGAAAGAAATTAATGTGCATTGTTTACATGTTAAAATAATTCTGTTTTTATTTATATTTCGAGTATAAGTACTAAGAAATGGCTTGTTTCGATAGTTATACAGGTAAACTTTTTCACGAACTTTAAAATTACAGCATTGGGCAATCTATCCAGCTGTTCTCGCATTCTTCCATTTTTCAGCAGATGTCAGTGCTGTTAAAAATAATCGTGACAATTTTTTTACGGGAAATGACGTGCTAAACAGTAAAGGATTCTCGTGGAGCTATGTCACCCGCAACTATTTTTATAGAAATCAAATCAGTTCTTCGTGACTGGCAACAGTCAAAACGTCAGAGTTTGGTGTTCCCAGAGCGGGAACACTGCGCGTTAAAGGGTTAACAGTCAGTAGATAGGGTAAAAAATCGGTCCCTTAAAAGATGGGTCGTTGGAGGAGGGTGTCGTCAATACAGGTATTCGTTCGTAGAAGCTTCACTCTATATCATTGACGTTATAAAAATATTAAATGGAAGATATTCTTGTACGCACAGCACAAGCAAAATGATATGATTTATACATATTTGTTACTCAAAGCCGACGAACGTGATATTCCAACTAACATAAATAGGTAAATTGTTTTTGTTTCCTAAACCGGCGGCAACTCAGAGAAAATAAGAAGTGAAAAATTCCTGCAATTTCTTCATGTGAGAGTTTGCATCAGCTACTTCATAATCTGGCTTGGATCCAAGGAAAGAAATATAGGTTAAAAGATTTTTGAAGCACAAATATAAAAATCCAGCTTGAGTCTGGATGAGTCACGAACTGTAGTAGTTATTCCAGAACATTTCCCAAGTGGAAACATTTAAGGAGAATACCTGAATGTACAGTATAAAAATTATTTCTATGGAACGAAGTTAAATGTTTCAGAAATTATTTAGTGAGGTGTTTTTTATGTGAGCACATAAAATAAAATAAATGCTTGGTGATAAAACAGAGATTAAATAATACACATTTTAAGCGAATGCTTCAGAGATGTATTATGAACAAGTTTCAGCAAAATATTTTCACTTAATAATTCTTTGTAATTTGAAGTATATTAATTCTACATAAAAATAGTATCATACTACCGTTTATTTCATATTATACTCCGTATTTTGATGTTTACAGCAAAGAAGAAACTGTGCTTTATGTTATATTCAGTGTAAATTACAATACTTGCCGTCTTAAGGATTTAAGGTGTTCAAGAAACCTTACATCTGTAAGTTAAGTCAGCAGAACGAGTTACTTTAACCAACACCTCCTAGATATAGAAAGCCTAACAACTGCTACGTCACCAAGCTTTAAAAGCATTAGTAGGCCTTCAAAAATGACATCATCACAATGCTTGAAGGCCTCGTGGTGACGTCAAAGCTTCAGTTGTTAGGCTTTCTGTATCTAGGAGGTGTGGCTTTAACTCTTTCGACCCAGAGGAGCTAGCCGCGGTCACGTATTTGGGGTACGAAAGCAGTGGTTTTTTTATATTCTTTGGCAAGAGTAAATCCTCGACTGGTCACACTATAAGAAAGCTATAAACACTTGTTTAAGGTATCCATCGTAAATTCATTCATTTTGCAATATTCTAACACAAAATTTACCGTTTACAAAAAGTGGTTAATTATTTTCCGGAGTTGTTGGCTATGGTGGTCATATCCACATAACTTTACGTGAGTGCAGATTTTAGGTGGAACGGTGGTAGTACTCAAAAAACGTTTCGTATATGCCGGCATTGGGCGGCGGTAGTACGCAGAGAAGATTTCGTGGATGCCTCCAATATTCGTCAGGAATACCCAGAGAAATTCTCGTGTCCGTCGCCAGTGGGCCGCAGTAGTGAGGAAAGGGTTAGAGGTTAGCGGAGTAATTGGCATTTACCATGATAAAAATACATGTTTTAGCATGACACCTGATCCGGTTCAGGTTCGAGGAGAACTGACAGTCGACCGTATAAGAGGGTTTACAGCTCTTAATGTCAGTCTCCAATATTTGTTAGGTAATCCAGCTCGTCGCAGCTTAAATAAAGTTTACGAATTATCTCAACAAGTTGATAATTTACATGAATTGCATGAAGTCAACCGTCCATTCAGGTAACTTTACTCTCCAGGCCATTCAGGTAACTTTACTCTACTGCTGTTAGTTGCATTTAATAAGGCAACCAAATGTCCCTTATTTTCGTGGACAGTCCCCGATTTTGGGATTTTTTATAATTTGTCCCGAAAATGCAAAACTGCAATTAGGAACAAAATTTTAATTATAAGCTATTACTCGGCAGCGTCCTATCTCTGTATAGTATAACATGTCTCCACACAACACCTCCTAGATATAGCAAACCCAGCAACTGCTACTTGAACACACTTTTGTATCATCATCAGCAGGGGCTCACAAGATGAAGATTTCATTTTTTTTTTAACAATTTAAATTTTTTTTAAAACAATTTAAAATTTCCGGTGAATTTACTCACGCATAACAAGATTTTAATGGTTTGAGGTAGAAAATTTAATTTTACGACAAAGGGCAAGTTTTTAACTGCAACTAATTATCAATGTGACAAGGAAATAAATCATAATGAATTATTTTGTGTAACTAAGGTATTTTAATTTTTATATTTAACTTATGATATTTCCTTATATTTGTAGCATTCACTAGAAAATTGTTCTACTTAATGTAAATAAAATTTTGATGACGTCATTACTTGAATACTTAGAGCTGACGTCAAAGCTTCAGTTGTTAAGCCTTCTATATATAGGAGGTGTCTTAAAACCAAACACACAAACAAGTGTTCCAGATACAACGACAGCCAGTAATTTTACTACCTCGTTTGATACTATTTAGCCCTTTGTTTAACAAGACGTGAAATGCGTTATACATGGAAAATGAGTGCGTAAGCTACAGGGGATTGTATCAGCAAGCTATTCGCAAGACAAATGTGACAATGCGGGAGCAGTAGAGTTTAACATATAGTCCCTCAGGGTCAGTTTTAAATATATTACGCTATATTTCCAAATCTTCGTATTCAAATGGAACCAGAGTTTATTTTCTTGAAAAAGAGGGAAATATATTATTTTTAATAGTACTGTTACACATAGAACCTTCGGCAGTATCGATTCGCTTTTAGAAAAAATAGATAACACTTTCTGTTTATTATAAATATGTTAATAATAATTTATTAAAAATTTGAAGAACATTTTCTGAATGATTTTTAGTTCATTTTTATGTATTTAAAATTTTTTAAATGTAAAAATTTATCTTCTTTAAATGTATCAAAACGTATTATTTAAATCGATTCCCTTAAATTATTTTCATCCCTCGAATGAATAAAAGGAATACCACAAATTTAAGGCGTTTGCGTCTGTGTTTGCTTGTGTAGTTCCCGAACGCGTGCACCGATTTCAATGCGAATTGCTTTGTTTGAAAGCTGGTTTAATCAGTGTGGTTCTTGGATATGCTTGATGAAAATCTGTTTCCTCGTAAAATTAACATAAGATCTGTAAAACCCGACGTATGAAGTTAGATACCTCTGTCTTCGACGTTGTTGCTCGCCAACGTGTTTTACTAGTTCGGTGCCTGGCTAAGAAATTAATTAATTAATTAATTAATTGACCGTGTTTTACTCGCCTAGTTTTACTAGTTTTGTTTTGTTAAAATGTTCTTAGTCAGGATTGTTCTAAGCTCTTTTTAATGATAGTTAATTTATAAATCAGCAATTTACCCTTGTTAATACATTTTTTACTGCAAACAATAATAATTATTGAAATTTCCCTACATGTTAAAAATTTCTTTTTCTTGAAAACATTTTTAATTTGATTCCTTGAATATTCTCTTAAATGGAAAAAAAGGAAGTCATATTTATAAATAAATGTTTTTTTACTATCATTATTAAAACAATACTTTGAGAGCTAATCAACTTTGGTTTTCTATGTTAGTAACCGTGAAATGTACGAACCAGAAGTAAATATTTCGCTTGTCTGAAAGTAGATCGCAGACTTCCTCAATTAGATTAATTAATTAATTAATTAATTTCTTAGCCAAGCACCGAGAGTTCAAAAACATTGCACGGAATCCAATATTGCAGTATAGGAAACCAGGTGAAAGAACGTTTTGGAATAAAATATTGATGTCTGCCAGCTGTAATAAAATAAACTTTTGTAAAAACATTGACTGATATCCTGTAAGTGTCCTGATTCTGTAGAAATGAAAGTTGTTAATTGATGAAAAAATGGGTGAGATTTGCCTTTCTTGTTTCCTATTCTGAAGTATTATGAAAATTAAACTGTGAAGAAGTTTAAGAAGTTAAAATAATTGAAAAAATTTGCATGTAACTGCATAAGATATGGATAGCAGCTCTATAGTGTGCTCATATTTGGAAGGTGCGATAAACTTTGTGGGTTCCACTACTATAAGCTTTTTTCATTATTTTGCCAATTCGCAGGTAGTGAAAGCATGAAACACTTGAGATTCGGCATAATATGCGCCAATTTTCGTCACAGCTAAGTTCAGATGCGGCATACAACTCTAGTACCTTTTTACTTAATTAAATTTACGGGTAGAGCTGGAAAAAATGAATATGAGTAGGCTTTAGTACATGCTAGAAAATGTAATGAAGTGTAAATATGAGATCAGTTAAAGTTCCAAAAAAATAAAAATAAAAATTAAGGCTTGTCCCGATTGCGTAAACTATGTGTTAGCACTGCAAATTAAACCTGTGCTTTTTAATTCAACTAAACATGTCATCGAAAAAATGTTAACTTCTTAGCAACAGAATACAATTATAAATGTGCTTGTTAGCACAGCAAAAATCTTGTAATACAAGCCAAAGAGGAATTAAGAATCCAAAAAGCAATCGCAAAATCATAATCTCCGGTTCAAAACATAGTTGCGTTCAACATACACTCAAATTTAACTTATAAGTGTTTTTTGTTTCGGAGAAAGTTTTTACTGTATACACAGCCGTTATTATTTAACTTTTTTCTTAATGTCATGTTGGAAGTTTCTTTTTGAAAATATATTATTATTTATTTAAATTCAAGAAAGTTCTCTTTTGTGTGTGTGAAATTCCGATATATATTTTTAAAACAATACTCATAAATAAAACATGCTTTTGATTTTCTAGTAGAGAAACAAAGGAATAAAAATACTACACTGCAGGCGCAAATATTTTGTCTCTATATACTAGATCTGATTATTTTTTTCAAATATTAGAAAAACCATCCACTATTGTAGGAATGGCAAACCAGATGAAAAGAACATTCCAGCATAAAAATATTCTTCGCTGCCAGCTGTAATAAAATATGCTATTATTAAAAAAAATCACAGACAGAAATCCAGAAGGGCATTTATGTATATGAATAAATCTCAAAATTCAAAACGAAATTTAAAGAACAGCATGAAATATGACTAATAGTCCTAACGCATACATATATAATTTTAATATGAGGAAAACTTAGTACACGTTATATATAAGACCGGTGCCATCAAAGTTTTACTCTGGAACTCTTAAAAGTTAGAGGACATATAAATGTTGTTAGCAAGGAAAAAAAAACTGTTTATATTTAAATAATAGCAATCTATTATACAAGGAGTCTCGAAAAGGTCTTGCCAAACTTAACATGCATATCAATCATACCATGACAAACAATATTTACATAGGAACTTGTGTCTGGAAATGTAAACGGCGACCACTAGAGGGCGATGTTCGCAGGCTCATGGGACCGTGATCATTTTAGCCTAGGATGTTACCGGAGATGGATGAATTGGTTACTAACTCAGAGTTGACCGATATGCATTACATGTATGACGGTGCTGTGGACGGGAAGTCAATCATAGGGGTTTGATCCCCCTCCCGTAATTTTAGTCAGTGCATTAGTAATTTTTTATTTACGTTGATTTTATAGATCAATTAGAGGTGAAATAATTCCAGCGCTACATATGCCCCCCGAAGTGCTATATATCCCATCGAAGCGCTACGCATCCCTTCAAACCCGAAGCGCTGTATATTACCCCGGATTTTTTTTTTTTTTCTGGCTACAGTCTTGCGTAGAGGGGAGGGAGAAATGATGTCAAAAGAGGTACGACTTTTATTAAATGACTTGCTTATTGAAATGATTTCCCCATCCACGGCTACATGCATCTAATGCATGCATATCAGCCAATTTTGAGAAAGTAAACCGATTCATCCATCTCCAGCAACGTCCTAGGCTGAAACACCTCGCTTCCATAAACCTACGAACCTCGCCCTCTAGCGGCCACCGTTCGCATTCCCGTACACAAGGTTCTATGTAAACCTTGTTTGTCATGGTATGAGAGACCATCATGTTAAGTTTGCCAACGACCTTTTGAGACGACCCTTATATAAAATAGAGTATTGAAATGTGTGTTTCTACCCTAAACTGAAAAACTACTGGAGCGATTTAAATGCGTTTTTTTGCAAAATGATCCCTGTTGCCAGTAGAAGTTTTAAAACTATTGAAATCCGAAATCCGACTGATAGAAAGAGAAATTAGTGTCCAAAACGTCCTTCCAGTTTTCGCGCCAAGCGTTTACTCCAGCCAACGAAGAGCAAGCGACATTCATGTTGTTTCTCTTCACAAATATGAGTAGGATAAGAGATATTATTTATTAATGTGAAAATTTGCTTGTTCTTTTGTCCAGTATACAAATACGCATCGTTCAACAGATCGCCTTGAAATTTTACATACACGTGTAAAACGGTATAAGGAAGGCCATATGTGGGTTTAAAATTCTGAAAATCTATCTGTTCCCTGGTTTTTGGCGAATCTTCACAATTGTATGTGCAAAAAGCTACTGAAATGTTCGATATGAAAATATTAGTGAACATAATTAACAATGTAAGATTTATTTATTTACGTTCAATAATTCAAGTGACATTGACACCATTTTGATGTCAGTTATTTCAGAATGCATGAAAATGCATAAGAAAGAGACTTAGGTTAATATGTTTAGACATAAAATTTGGACCACGAGCGAAATAATAAACTTTCACAGTATTCTATAAAAGCTTGGAGAAACGAATAGTAAATATTGTTGTCGCCTTCAAGTATAAAAGTGAATCAGTGAACAAGTGACATTAATTTACTTGCTTTTAATATATTGCAAGTGAGACTGATGTCATTTTAATGTTGTAAGTTTAAAAATGCATTAGAAATTTGAATAGTCTAAAAGGCTTTGACATAAAAATTATGAAACTGCCAAATTATGAAACTGAAAAAAGGACAACCGTTGCCATCGCTCGACTTAACTACCAGCAAGATGGCGGACAATCGAATCGTTCATCGCGTGCCACAGATCTAGAGACCCTTTTTTGACGACAGCTGGCTGTGCGCCGGCACCAAAAGGTGTTAAAAGTTGCACTTCAAAGAGTTAAAAAAAGATGATCGGGGACTATACATGATTTTGAATGTAAGCGTTTATTTGCTAGAGTGGAAAAAAAAATTTTGTTTCGTAATTTCAGAACTATCCCTAAAATGCGATCACTCGCCTTGATTTTTTCCCTTCGAGAACCATGGAAAAGTGGTTTAAGTCAGGCTTGTATTTATCTTCATATCTCTGACACTTTTTAAGGTATAGTTCTCAAATTTTGTTTATCACCTCATGAGTGTATGGGACACATTTTACTAGCTGGGAATTGTTTTGTACGGGGGTTGTATACAAATTTAAAAAGTGTAACTTTTTGAAAATTAACGAAAGGATTTCTTTTTCTTTAATGGAGCCTTATTTCCGACCATATTTTGAACATTTTTTTCAACGTACACAGCCCACTTACCTCTAATAGATAAAGAATTAAAGAACGTTGCCACCTTTTTGGGATACCCTGTATATACAGTGTGTCCCATAAAGATTGGGACAAACATTAAAGGGAGACAGAGCACTTAATAAGGATTCAGAATAACATAGCAATGTGGGGTTCGAAGCACTGTGTTCATGTAGCTGTTAACAATCACTTTGGAACAAATGCTAAAATAATAGTGAACTTTCTTGCAATTATTCGTCAAAAACTAATACATCTTTTACAGAAAGCACGTGACAAAAATTGATAGTTTAAAATTCTATTTTATGTCATGGATGAAATTTTTGAAGACATAAGCGTTTCATAAGCGAATTGTTTATGAAACTTGGATCAGAAATTAGACGAAGCACTGTAACACTTTTCCCAAATGATTATTAACAGGTTTTTAAAATGGCGTTTGTACCCTACTCAACACCTCCTAGGTAAAGAAAGTCTTAAACTTCTACGTTACCAAGCTTTGATGCCAACGTTATACTTGACTGACTGAAGTTTTGGTTTTCATGGAGCGCCGTAGCATAAAAGCTTTATCTCCAGTGATGAGAAGTAGAAGTCATGTGTTTTTTCATCTTGAGGTGTGGGGGGGGGGGGGGAGGGAGCGAAGGCCAACGTTAGGCTTCCAATTAAAAGTTTTATTTTCATAAAATGAAACTTTTAAAAATTTCTGGTGTGTTTACTCATGAATAGCAATATTTTAATAATTTGAGATAAAAAAATATAATTTTATGACAAATGGTAGTTTTTAACCATGACTAATTAGATGATGTTTTAAGGATGTAGGTCATAATGAATAATTTTCTATGAGAGAGGTATTTTAAATTTAATGTTTAAATTAAGATTTTTTTAAGAATCCGTAGCATTTACCAGAAATTTTAAATAGATTTACTTTACGAAAATAAAACTGTGACAATGTTACTTTCCAAGACCTAATGTCGACGTCAAGCTTGAGTTTTAGGCTTTCTATATGCAGGAGGTGTTGCCTTACTTAGTTATGTGATTTTGATTCCTCATTATGTGCCCTACCTCCATTTAAAGTTTGTCCCAATCACTATGGGACACCTTGTATATAGACAGTATCTTTTTTTTGTTTTGTTTAAACAATTCTCACAAAAAATGAAATGCCTTTGTGATATTATAGCTCAAAAACTAAGGGAAAAAAATAGAATGTATACGCAAATATTTGGTCGTCTATATAGGTCGCAGATATTCCTTATGACATTCTTTTTTCCCGAGGCACTAAGAAAAACATCCACTATTGCAGGAAAGGCAAACCAGATGAAAGGACGTTCCTGAATAAAAAATATTTATGTCTGTCAACTACAATATAAATGCTTTTGTAAAAAAGCATCATGGACAGAAAGCCAGAAGGGCATTTACATGTGAAAGGGTTTTTAAATTGAAAATGAAATGGGAAGAATAGCATTGTATTCCATAAGACATATTTATAGCGCTGAAAAATGTTTACATTTTTAAGTTGAGGTGAATTCAATTCAGACGTCTGACGCAAGATATACACTTTTACTTTTAAAGTAATAGAAAATACGCTTAACGTACACTCTGTTCTAGGTCAATCCGAAAAGTAAGGTGTATTATATTTTTGGATAAGGTAAATGCTGCAATTGTGGGCCACTTAAGGATTTTCCTCAATTATCATCTTAACTTGAGCGAAGTTTTGATAATTAATATTTTTTCATGGTTGTTTAAACACTCATCTAAAGTGATAACCATCTAAAATGTCAAAATAACTGTGGTATGATTAAAAAAAAAAAATTTAAACTAAGGTCACTTCTATGGACCAGAAGTGGGCATAGCAAAACTTTGACGTACCAGTATTTTTAACAGCACTGACATCTGCTGAAAAATGGAAGAATGCGAGAACAGCTGGATAGATTGCCCAATGCTGAAAAAAGGGCAGCCGTTGCCATCGCTCGACTTAACTACCATCAAGATGGTAGTTAAGTCTAGCGATGGCAATGGCTGCCCTTTTTTCAGCATTGGGAAAGGGTTGCACCTCAAAGGGTTTAAAAAAACCATGCGTCATCGGAGAAAAATGTTTTGTCCAAAATAGTGATATTGCGAATAAATCTCCAGAACCACCGGCAATAGTGAAACCGTTCTCGAAGTCAGGTGGCTTTATCTCCTGTACTGTAGACATTTTTTGAATTAAACATAACAAAAACATCTCTCTTCAGCCCATCTCATGTACAGTTAATACTCAAATTTCGGTGGAATTGACCCACTCGATTCAGCTGCAAAAGGATGCTTATAGGCAAGTTAAATCATAAAAATTTCTTATACAGCGGGACGTTTGTATTCCGTTGGTGGTTTAAGGATTAAAGTAATAGCAGTTACACTGCAGAAATGTCAGACGCTGTTACGTAACAGAATATATGGTAATGTTACGTTTCAATAATGTTTCTTTAGCTCAATAATTATTATATTTTTTAGATTTAAATACAAAATTTTATGTTCTATGGGAAAGGAGAGTTTTTGAAATTTAACAAGGGCTATAGTATGGATGATAAATAAAAAATAAATGCGCGGCTGACGGGATATACAGTCTACGGTGGTGACATTTTAGACACACCCTTTGCACTCAAAAGGTCATGGGATCAAGAGGGTGTGACCATCTCGGTCCGAAATAACCATACTATACACCACTTAGGCCACATGACTCTTCCAGTGAAAAGGGGTGTGATCAAAATGTCGACGCTGTAAGCCTGTATATCTCGTCAGCCATGGATCAGTGTGTGGTAGAGATGAGACGGGCTCAGCCTGAGCCCGAGCCCGGGCCCGAACCGGGCTCGGGCTCGT
The DNA here is from genome assembly GCA_038373885.1 of Cheiracanthium punctorium. Classification (NCBI taxonomy): domain Eukaryota; kingdom Metazoa; phylum Arthropoda; class Arachnida; order Araneae; family Cheiracanthiidae; genus Cheiracanthium; species Cheiracanthium punctorium. Next base: position 662,964 of record JAWZYV010016180.1, on the reverse strand, counting down.
GCTCGTGAAAAATTTCTCATTTATTGAACATACTCCTTGAAACAGATTTTAAAAAGCGATTTATGAGGAAAATAAAAGTACTTATAAAAAAAAAATTAGCGACACGGGCGCCTAGAAGGTGCGTGAAGCTCTTTGGGTATTTCAGAAAGGCGGCTTACATTGCTTAGTTAGTCATCAGATCGAACATTATTTGATAAACATGGATATAAAGAATTAGAAAGTGCATCGAGAGTTTGCAACTAAACTTGACGTTAATTTGCCCAAACGGCAAAATTTATTGTATTCTATCAATGAAGTAATAATTTTTTTAATCTTTAGTTGAAATTTCGGGCTCGGATAAAAAGTTCTCGGGCTCGGGCTTCAAAAAATGAGCCCGAAAAATCTCTAGTGTGTGGTTACTGATATACATACATCTAACCAAAGCTTACAAACTGACAATAGTTACGTTACGTCACGCACGTAAAATAACAAACTGTCGTCACCGTCTGCGTATTACCCACACTATAAGCCGCACCCCCAATCAGCACGGACCGGAGACGCGCGTCTTGATTCTGCAGCGGAGAGTAGAACTTCGTTAAGATAAAATTTAATTCAAATTTTGTCTATACTTACAATATTAAATTTACGGTGGGGTGCCAATATGTTAGCAATCTTACGATTTTATTTAAAAATAAAAATTATTCAGTAAAATTTTGAGTATAATTTCTGATTGCAGTCAAATGTTTCTTAGGCATTTTATGGCAAAGCTTTTTCCTATTAGGTCTTCATGGAGAACATATTTTGAACTGAAAAAAATGTTTAAAAAGAATCCGAAAGATACCCCGCTTCAAGACATGTCATATGACATGACATGACATGATAAAATTTTATTATAGGAACACCCAGGCCTTTCAAGGCTACATTTCCAGTTTCTTAGTTACAATCCTTTTTTTTTCAAACATTAAATAAATGGGGCCTCCATGTGAGGAGTGGTCAAGTCAAGAAAAACTTCTTCTTTTTTTAGAACTCGGGTGCTATTTCTTTTAAGCACGGGATTTTTGTCTACGCGGCGCGCCGTGGTCACTTTTCTGTTTGATCCATGTTTTCTGCAGAGTGATTTGATATTGCTGACGGAAACATGGACTATCCCTTCAGATGATTTTCAAATACCAGGATTCACTTTGGTCGGACGGAAAGACAGTGGTTTCCAAAACAGAAAGCCATCCGGAGTTGTGATTTTTATAAAGGAAAACTTGAAGAAACGCTTGACCCGTGCCTACACGAGCCAGATCAATTGTGTTCAAATGGTCATTGCGTATATTCAAGATAAAGTAAGATTTTCAATTACACACGCTAGTCCTCAAATTTCTTATGAAGATTACTTAGGCGTTATATTCGAAACGTTGCTGAAGGAGGATGATTGTAAGGCTGTTTTAGTAGGAGATTTTAACATAGAATTAAATCCCGATCAAGGATCCAATATCATAACTGAAATGGATACTTTAGATTTTCCAATACGCACTCATCCAAAACATTTCGCCACGAGGGGCCAAACAACAATGGATGAAATTTTCAGTAACAAAATTATGCGAACAGGAGTCTATATGAGCACTTACAGTTACTATTTTTCTCTATATGGCAGAATTGATAGAATAGATTTAAAAAAAAAAAAAAAAAAAAAAAAAAAAACGGAAGTTCTTCCAGCCGAGTGCGTAAATAAAATCTGAAAGAATTTCAGATTTTTTTTTTTTTTTTTTTTTTTTTTTTTTTTACAATGCAAATAATAAATCAGCAATATGTTGTACCATGAGACAAGTTTTCCGTTGCAAACTGTACTTTGTCGTTACCACTCGTGCTATTAATTTTATAAGCATTCTGTGTAAAAGACCTACGAAAATAATGTTTTGCAGGACGTCTTTTTTTTTTTTTTTTTTTTTTTAAATTACTTCGAATTCCTATGAGACCTAATGATCCCAGCATGGTTTATGTCAAGTATGAATAACTTCAACAGAACCTATCTAAAACATTAACGTTTGAAAAAAGATCAGAAACAAATACTTCCTAAATAAAATATACTTGTAGTGTAAGAGTTAAATTTTTGTTACACTTTTGAATAAAGAACGATTATTGAAACTTTCTTGAATATTCTTCATGAAGCTTTCGGTAAATCTACAAAAACATACTCACACTTCAGAGTTAACTCACTGGTACATAGCTGAGTATACTATAGAACAATTCTTTACTGGCACATACCATAATGTATATTCAGGGGGGCAGACTTAGGGTACATGGCGCCCCCTGCAAACGTAAAAAAAGCGCCCCCTTTTATATTCCAGATCAAGTTTTTCTCAGCTTTTGAGTTCGAAATGGTACCCCTTCCAAGATAGCGCCCTGATGCGATACTTACCTTGCTTACCGTGTCGGGCCGCCCCTGTGTATACTGTAACCGTTATGATTAATAAGATGTTCCTATCTGTTCCCGTAATATACGTTATTTAAATTGTATGCCACATAAAAAAAAAAAAATTCGTGCATTGTAAATAGGCTATAATTACTGTATTAATCCTTTAACGCGCAGTGTTCCCGCTCTGGGAACATCAAACTCTGACGTTTTGACTGTTGCCACTCACGAAGAATAGATTTGATTTCTGTAAAAATAGTTGCGGGTGACGTAGCTCCACGAGAATCCTGTACTTTTTAGCACGTCATTTCCCATAAAAAATTGTCACGATTATTTTTAACAGCACTGACATCTGCTGAAAAATGGAAGAACGCGAGAACAGCTGGATAGATTTACCAATGCTGAAAAAAGGCCGCCGTTGCCATCGCTCGACTTAACTACCAGGAAGATGGCGTACGATCGAAACGTTCATCGCGTGCCACAGATCTAGAGACCCTTTTTGACGCAGCTGGCTGTGCCCGGTACAGCCAGCTATCGTCAAAAAAGTGTCTGTATATCTGTGGCACGGGATGTACATTTCGATCGTCCGCCATCTTGCTGGTAGTTAAGTCGAGCGATGGCAACGGCTGTCCTTTTTTCAGCATTGGGAAAGGGTTGCGCCTCAAAGGGTTAACGAATACATCCTTAATGGGATATTAAGCATAGGCTATACAAGCTTTATAGAGATAAAAAGAAAAAAAAATGCAACTTTAAAATCACAATTTAAAATCGTCAGTATCAAACCCACAAGTCTTATCGTTTCACACTTATCCACTCATATCAGTCGCATAATGGAAACTTAATCATGGCCCTTACATAACATCTGCATGGTTCCACCTCTCCTCCTAAAGCAGAGAAAAAAATTCAAAACGAAATATCTATTTTTTCGAAGATTATGTTAAATCCTTTAAGATGTGCAATTCTTTTCTTACGATGGTATTTTAAAGAGAAAAGAAAATAGTTGGGGAGATTATGAAATCATTGATATCATTCCGAATAGTAATCGGAATGTTTTTTTTTCCCCCCCTCTATCGAATGGCGGGATCTACACCGACTTAAGAGTTGACCACAACGAGGGTCGCAGATGTTGGTCATTTCATTATGGGAGCACTTATTAGGCAGACCAACGTTGTCCCCTATGAGAGACCTCCTAGTTTGAACCCATTCCATAGGAGAGACCTTGGCACCTGAAATCGGCAACACCCAGAGGCATCGCCTGAACATGGAGGACATTGGAGCCATGGAACAGATTTTAAGCGATTTTTAATTTATGACGTCACGTTTTTCACTGCCATCAAAGAAATACCTCCTTAATTCACTAATTTCACCTGGTTAGTTCTCGCAGTTAGTTTTCTATCGGAGTAATACTGAACCATATGCAAAGGTTTTCTTTTTTCCCCCTTCTTGATATGAGAGACCGTTATTGAGGAACTTAATCCTACGTAAATCGAAAAAGAGAAAAAGAAAAAAAAAGTAAAAAATCTCAAGTATCCATCGTCAATCTCCCTTTCAACAAAAGCATTAAATACGACAAATTTCAAATTGATAAAATAAACTTTTAGTTTTATTTTTCTTGGAGATTCATTATATTCATTTAGAACAAGAAAAAGTAGGTGTGTTTTAGCTGGAAGACTGCACAAAAGAATTTTGTGTTCGAAATGCGCCAAACATTCCTTAAGTATTCAGAGAAACTTGAAGACACAATAAATCCTCTCGACACAATAAATGATTAGCTATAACGCGAGATGCGAGAACATTTATAACAGATTCTGAATATTTATTAGAAAACACGGATGGTGAACGTAACTGCTGCGCTCTTCCAGTCGCCATTCGGAAAAAGACTATTTATTTGCATTTGAATACTGGGATAGCAGAAAGATATGCGGAATGAGATAAGTAGTTTACATATGAATGTGGTTAAAATAAATCGTTGCATAGTTATTATTAATTTTCAGCGGAAATAATCGAATTTTCTAATGCTTTTCATCGTCGATTTTCTATATCACGCTGTGATAATAGGGGAAAAAAAAAACAAACCGTCTTTCTAGTTTGAAGTGCTGGAAGTTTAACGAATGAGAGAAAATTAATTCATATTTAAGAAAACAATGAAACGAATAGCAGAATCGACTTTCAAAAAGAATCGTTTCGTCTTAGAAACTTAAGAAACTTTTACACTTAGGCCTAAGAAAAAATTAGGGAGTTTTATTGACTTTCTAATTTTCTGCTCAAACCTTTGAGTTTTAAAAGGCAAAAATGTAAAGGTGCTTCACCATAAGTTCAGAAAAGGATGGGAGAGGAGAATCTATGTATACATGAAAAATATGCATTTGTTCTGCATTTCTATAAATCAATCAACCGGTTTAAAAACTAATATGCATTGAGAATTAACTCTTTAACGCGCAGTGATCCCGCTCTGAGAACACCCAATTCTGACATTTTGATTGTTGCCAGTCACGAAGAATAGATTTGATTTCTATAAAAATAGTTGCGTGTGACATAGCTCCACGAGAATGCTTTACTTTTTAGCACGTCATTTCCCGTAAAAAATGGTCACGATTATTTTTAACAGCACTCACAACTGCTGAAAAATGGAAGAATGTGAGAACTGCTGGATAGATTGCCCAGCTGGCTGTGCCGGCACAGCCATCTGCCGTCAAAAAAGGGTCTCTAGATCTGTGGCACACGATGAACGTTTCGATCGTCCGTCATCTTGTTGGTAGTTAAGTCGAGCGATGGCAACGGTGGCCCTTTTTCAGCATTGGTAAAGAGTTGTGCCTCAAAGGGTTAAGTGCTATTCTGCACGGTAAATCTATTTGACCTTTATCGATCATTGAAAAACATCTTTGATGCTCAATTAATGTGGAAAAAGCTCAGCCTGTCTACAACAAAATTAATTTTAGTCCCTGCAGTATCATTATACGCAGATTTCACAGCATATGGCTCAAATGGCGAAGTCCGACTAAGCCAATATGGGCCGGATCACAACCATCCGTTGTAGAAAAAGTTTTAATCACTAAGACCATAATTAATTTTAAACATAAGATTACGCCTATTTTCTTCCTAATATTTTTTTTTAAGCCAGCGAGGGGCTGTGATCGATGTTTCTCCCCGCTTCAACGTTCAATGGAGAAAATTCAGACCACGTTCTTTCAGTCATTATTTTCTACGAGTAGGCCAAGTAGAAGATTCACGTTGGCCCCGCCCTATCCGCAGCCTTGCTAGCATGCTTGTTTGTAAACTGAATAATCCTGGCTGATGAGATAGATATACAGGCAGCGGTGACTGACTGACTGAAAGGGGGGACTTTACAGGAGTACCTGTGCGAGGCGCTTATCTCCAGAGAGGAAAATAGAAGCATGTCAAATATCATCATGTGTTAGTAGTGCCCAAACAGACCGGGTGAAAAAATTCAGTCACGTCAGCATAGCGATGCAAACAGATGGAAAAAATGGTCAGCGCAAACATGGGAAAGAGCAGCGAAGCTACTAGAACGTCGAAAAGTTGAATGGAACTGACCCGTCCTCCCCCCGTGTAAACACGGTCTTCGTTGGACGGGTTGCTCAGTGAGACACAGAAAAGATGGTAAAAAATAGTATGACATCCAAAAAAGAGATTGGAAAATAGAAAAGTGTTACCCTCCGTCAAAGCGGAGATTGAAAAGGAAAACCCGAGCATGGGGAAAGAAAAAATCCGCGGAAAAAAGCAAAAAAAGGTCCAAATTCAATAGTCAGGAGTGACTGAAGCGAGGCGAAAATTCGTTCAAGATAGAGCCACAGCATACAGAAGAGGCTGGTACCTTACGTCGCCATAAGGGTGCCACATCCGCAAAGCAACGATGAAGATCGACTGAAGAAATCCCCTGTTATGGCGTCTGTAGCTCTTGTTTATCCAAGACCTCAGCAGCGTCCTAGAATCGTCACACCGTAAGTCGGCTGCCACCAACACCTGTTACATATAGCAAGCCCAACTACTAAAACTTTGACGTCATCACTAGGCTTTCAAGTAATGACGTCATCACAGTTTTACTTTCACAAAGTAAACCTATTTAAAATTTCTGGTGAGTGCTACAAATATTAGAAAATATCTTAAATAAAAAATTAAAATTAAAATACCTTTCTCATACAAAACTGTTCATTCCGATCTATTTTCTTATCATGTTATCTAATTAGTGATGGTTAAAAAGTACCATTTGGCATAAAATTATATTTTTTATCTCAAATTATTAAAATATTGTTATTCATGAGTAAATTCACCAGAAACTTTTTATACTTTTATTTTGTGAAAATAAAACATTTGAAATGTAGGCCTAGTGATGACATCAAAGCTTGGTGACGTAGGAGTTGTTAGGCTTTCTTTATCCAGAAGGTATTGCTGCCACCCGCAAACCGACCATCGACTGATAAAATGACACGTCTTGAATAAAAGATGGTTTCACTCCATACATTCCGCACCCGTCAGGCAGGCCTCCTCAACTAGAGCCTCTCAGAAGAGCGTGTTCCTGTCTTGAGCTCCGGCTGCAAAACGCCTTGCTGACATTTTTCAAACCTTCTGACTCAAAAAGTCACATGAATTTTCGGGTGTCTCAGGAGGGATGACCATCTTAGTTCAAGACAGATTAGAGAGATACACACCCCGTAGGTCATCCGACTCTTCGACTGCAAAAGGATGGGACCAAAATATCAACGCACTGCTCTTGGGAAAGATTGGGAGTGCTTATTGCAAATCAAAACCCCAGGATTTATCCTGTGTTTTATTTTATTTTAACAAGAGGATCACATTACTTCCTCATACTTCGTACAAGGAAGTAAAAATTATAGAGGGCAATTTTATCAAACGAAGAAATGAAATCCTTACATAACACGACGATAATACTAAACTGCAAAGAAAAATCTTGGAAGATTTGAGAACGTGAGATTGTGAGAAAGTGCAAAAATGGATTAACGAAGCTTCGAAATTGAAATCATGCGAATCTCTTCGTTTAGAAGAAACAAGGAATTTTGTAGAACGTCCTTAAAGGGATGAAGAACTGTGTTTTAGATGGAGAACTTTTCAGTGGATTCTAACGCGTATTCGCGTTATATCTCGAGAAAACCGCCCAAAATACCAAATCGTCAGATCAACTGCCATGAGGTAGGCCATAACCCAGGACCTTCACACTTCAGCCGAGTATCGTATTAGTGTCTTATCCATTTGGCTATGGTAGGGTGAAGTGACGAAGGAAATCATGCAAAATCATGGAGAAACGCTCAACACCACTATGTTCAGTGTCTTATTCATCAGGCCATGGGAGAGTTGAGTGATGAAGGAAATCATGCAACTCATCTGAAAATATAATCATGGTGACACATCAGTACATAACGCCTTACTTGGAGTAAGATGATGAAAACCTGCTTAGAAAATGATGCTGAGAATTTTGCGTCGTCAAAGAGCAAATGAAAGAAGAAAACACATTTCTGTCATTTCATTCTTCGCGAAACAGCGAGGAAAAATACTTTTGTTTTCTTAATGTGCTAATTCTATATAACATTAAAATTTATATTCATTCGCTTTCTTTTGAATTAATTAAATTATTAACGTCCCATTGTATAAAAAGTTAACAGTTTCAACAAATTTTCAAATAATTCCCTGCAAAATTTGAATAAATTGGGTTGACCGGGATATTCGCGAAGTTCACGATCAGGGACGAGGCATTTCCCTACCATCCGGGTTTCGACTCAGGTGCTCCAAAGTTTATTCTTTGTTATATTAAATACCAGTGGCGCAGAGAGGGAGGGGGAGCAGGGGAAAAATCCCCTGGGCCCCAGCCCTTGAAGGGGCCCCCTCTTTTGCTGTTTATATGATACTTAATTGTGTGTTGTCAATTTTGTAAAATAAAAAAGTCCAAATTTAGATTATCCGTATGCTTCAAATTAATTTTTGAGTGAAATTACAAAAAGCCAGCTAGAGGCAAAAACCATCCACTTGGCAAAAAATGAGAAAGTGTTTCTGATTGAGTTTTTTTTTGCAAGAAAGGTATAAAAATTGACGGTATTATTCAACGGTTTGCCATGGACTAAAAGTAGAAAAGGAATTTATTTAACAAGAAATTGTTTTTTTTTCCGAGACACATTGTTAAATAGTGGAAGAAAGGGTTTAGCCAGAGGAGAGACTATGGGGATCAACCAACATCCGAAATTTTGAAATTTCCACTTTTTTGGCCTTATGAAATTTTTTTGCTGCCTGCTTGCATGGAAGTATGAATAAAAATATTATTTGTTTCAATACTGAGGAAACATGCCTTGCAAAAATGTTAACATTGCAAATACTGTTTCTCTATGGAGGTGACGAAACCTTCAAAACAAAATGTTGGTATTTTTTCGAGAATGGATGTTTATTAAAGAATAATACTCTTTTAAATTAATAATTTTAATTCTATTAATTAATTGCCAATTACTATTAATTTAAAGTTTCTTTAAATGATTAATAATTTTAATAAGGAATAAATGATTGATCTAATACGACATCAAAGGGATTTCTGGATAGCAAAGGGACCCCAGATAAGATTTTATCCCCGGGGCCCCGACTTGGCTCTCTGCGCCTCTGTTAAATACAAAGAGAATGTATATAAGAGTTTCTTCTTGGGAATTTAAAGGGCGCCCCCTATGCCGGTGCATGAACTAATATCCAGGACGTGAAGCGAGCTTGGCTCTGCTTGGCGCTTGGCGGTTCCATGCTCTCTGCTTTCGCGGTCGAGAAATCGGCGTCCTTCCTGACTTTCTGTGCTGTGCTGATGAAATCGGATTTGCAAGCGTGATCAATGATAAATCTTCGCACAAAAGTAAGTATCACTTAGGTATTATCGATTTCTTGATTTTGATTTTTGTTTGTAAATTTTTTGTAATTCTAATAAAAATTACTTTTCAGATATTTTGTTACTATATGGAGCTTTGAAGGTGATCACGTTGTACCTGTTATCGTAGAAGCCTGTATTTGTTTACTACAAGGAGTTAGATAGGTAAGTACTGCATAATATATACATAAACATATTATAATTATTTTGAGATGCATTTTGACTTTTCAACTCAACTAAGCAAATAACTGTGGCATTCCGATCAAAATTGAAATTGAATTTATTCTAATGGAATCGACTGTGTGAATGAAATCGGAATCAATTTTACTTCGTTTTGCATAACTCTAGTTTAACTTTCTGTGGAAATATTGCTACTATTGACAGATACAGTAAACATGTGTTACAATATTACTAGTATTAACTTGTTTTAATGTATTCTTGAGCCGTCTCTTGTATTATGATTTTTTGAAAATTTTTATGATATCATCTACGTATTGAACTCATTTAAAGTCATTTTTAAGTTGTGTGTCATCTTTTATTTATGAAATTTTTAGTACTATTTTTAATACCCCTTTTCTCTTTGTTTATAGTAAGTTATTTATGGATTGGAAATAAAATTCCAACTCAGCCCAGTTTACTTTTATAATAAACATGTATTTCGAATTTAAGAATATACATCATAAACTAGTTTTTAACAATAGAGAGTGCTATTTTCAGAAACCAATGTTCACACACGCAAGTAGTGAAATAGCTTGGGGCCCCCAAAATTTCCCGGCTTTAGGTTAAAAAATTATATTTACCGCAATAATAACTCTTAAAAAAAAGTTTCTTTGTAATATCTGTAACATAATTGTACAACCCTAGACTGAGTTGGAGACTTATTTTCTTACTTTGATCTCTGTGGTAATGGTCTGTAAGACTTGTGGGTCAATAAACAGGAGTTGATTGAAGAATTTTTTTTCAAGGTCCCATTTTTGGAAAACTGTTTATTTTAGCGAAATTTATTATCTGTTTTTGTGAATATCAATGTCCATTTTTTGAATTTTTAAAAATCATTTCTTTCTTAAAATAATATATAAAACAAAAAACAATGTAAAATGTAGTGTGAAATAGCAAAGAAAGGTTGTTTTGATCGGGTGTATTTTTGAGAAAGGGTCAATTAGTGTGAAAATACTGCTATTCTACACAAATAATGAAAAGGTAGTCGTATGGTTAATTTTGCCTTCAACCTTAAATTTCCATGGGGGGGGGTGCACGAGAAAAACCAAAGAGCAAGTAGTGATGCATGATTTTAAAAAATCATCTTATTTATTCTCATTTTTACTCAAAAATATATCCACTTTTGCTTAAAATGTTCATTCAAACTTTACTGATAACATTATTTTGTATAAAATTCGACCCTAAGTTAGCCTTTGTTGGGGGGCGCTACGTTAAAAGGTTGAGAACCGCTGACTTACGTATTAACCTGCCAAACTATTTTTTCAACAAATCTGTTGTCAAACTGTTGCCAATCGTATTCAAAACCGTTAATAATTTCATGTGGCCGGCATTTATCTTGGCAGAAAATTGCTCATCTTGACAGACCGCCAGGATAATACGTAGTACCATAAATAATATAGTGTAGAAATGAATGATTTTTAACAATCATTAAATTTTACATCATTAAAAATAACCATCGTTTAGTGGGAATTTCTTATCAAATTGCTAGATTTCAATATATACAGTTAATTATTTTACTGCTCTTGTTTGCGTGTAGCACCAGGTCTTGAATTTTTTCGAGAACACAAAACTGTCGCGCAATGATTTCGAAGGAAAGTAAAAACTTAAAACTTTCAACGTGTTCATGTTTGAATTAAAATTGTCGGCAAACATGTTCAACATATGCCGTGAGGACTGATAATATAAAAAAAACTGGAATTAAATTACGTTTTTCAAAAAGAAAATGTTCACAGGATTAAGTAACGTGTGTCTCCGTTTCTGTTTTACCTCACACATAAAGTTGTCACAGTCCAACAGTGCTTTAAATCGTCTTTCCCACGTAAGCAAGGTTAACAAAATTATATTTTAATGTTTGAATAGTTGCCACATTCATCAGATTTAAGGGCAATAAGAAAAACCAACGTATACTCTTTTTAATTGAATCACTCTGTACAATATTCATATTTTGCTTTATCGTACATATTTAAAATGAAACAAATGCATTTTTTCATTTTTGAATTTGCAAAGTATACATCCATCTAATGCAAGGTATCACTGAAATGTGCACATAAAAATTTAAGCTAAATAGTCAGCTTCAAACTTTCTAGCACATATTCATTCAAATTTCAATTAAGAAGTGTACAATGCCAAAAAGTGTTTCTTGTGTACGAAGTCAATAATGAATCAGAATTATTTTCTCAGAGTTACATATACATATACTGTATAAATATTAACACTAAAATAGCTTTAATAATGTTTGATTATATTTTTTTTCCTTCTAAATTTTAACGCAGGCCTCTAAAATGGTAGGAGCCCACAGGTAATAGCCTACTCAGCCTAATGGGTAATCCGGCCCTGTTTAGGTATAGTCCCTCTTTCCCCATGAAGCCCCCTCCTTCCTCCTCTATAACTTTTATGGTTTTGTAGCAGTTACGCTAGTTTGATATTCCATAAATAATAATTTACAAACATAGGTGCTTCATAGAGTGCTTTTACAGAAGAGGGAGGCTATTTGCAAGTGTGGGGTGGAGGTGGGGGTCGAATACGAGTATATGTATCACACGCCCAATTCACACATTTTTCTAAAACCATTTTTTGATTTTGATCGTTTTCTTTCATTGTGGGTTCGAGGCAACTACCCCATTCACCCTTACGTTAATCATGCTCGCTGTGACTCCCCTTTCCTTTGCCCTCTATGGATGAATGCACATATTTACAAAACGGCTGCATATTTTTCTGCCAAGGAACAACGACTGAGCACATAGTCAGAATATTGTGTGCATACTTTAGTGTTGTTATAAAATAAAGTAAATTAGTCAAAGACTAATGGTTTTCTAAAGAGGAATTCTCTTTCAGCAACACAATATGATATGTATGCACATGATCAAGGCCTCTCTGAATTTTGGGGCTTGTCCAAGCTCGGCTTGGGCCCTCGTTTTTTTTCTTCCTTCTTTCTTGGCGAGATGGTTAATCTAGGCCCATGACCACTGTGACCCCTCTCTGGAACCGCCACTGGCACCATATGCAGCCAAGAGTAGCAAAATAATGAACCGAAATTCGCCTAAAACAACGAGTCTTCTTAAAGATTTCATGGTTTTCAAATGTTCGTTTCTAAATTTTCGTATTTATGTGTAAACTAACAAAATTTTTTGAAAATCGTAGGGGGGCTGGAAGACAGCTAAGTACTGCTCAGCCCGCGTAGCCCTCCCCCCCCCACCTCTGATTACGCCCTTGATGGGGGATAGAGTTTTATATGTAAAGAGAGAAGATAAGAGCAAGCAATTATAAAATATAATCCAGAAGTTGTGCTGCTCGAAGATTTTTATGAAATCATTTTTTATTTAGCTCTGAACTGTAGCTAAATCTGACGTTAAGCGTACGATATTAGTTAAGTTTTGATAAAGCGTATAAAGAAATGAATACTGTCTATATCCGAAACTGTATTAAACATCAATTTTTCATCTATCTCACAAGGTTCTTAATGATTTAAAATCTTCAAACTTAAATTTGAGTATCAATTTTCTGCCTTGAATTGTTTTTAAGTCACATTTAAACGGTTTATTTTTAGCATCGAAACTTAATACTGCTGGGAAATGGGAATGTCACAATCGTTTGCAGTTTTGCACAATGGGAAAATCTCCCTTATGGTCAGACGTCTACAGAAGAGTCTGTATCTCACAATAGAACAAAAGTGAAAGCTTTTGCTGTACTGATTTAAAAAAGAAAGATTACATTACATGAGAACGACCCTCCTAAAAAAAACGCAGTCCTCTCCCTACTAGAAAGCAATTCCATCATCAATTGTGTCACGGTGTAAAATCTGAAGGGTTCTTGTGGGGGAAAACACCCGTTTCTTTTTGCCTAGCTATCTGATGGTCATTTGTTTGTGCTTGCGCTCTTGATAAAAAGGTTGACATCCGTGCCTTACGGCATTACAGGCGCCCAACGTAATTCCTGAATCCCTGTGAAAGAAAAAGCGGAGTGGGAGACAGAAGAAGCGAGCGATACATTCTCTATTTTTAGGATTTTTAAGTTTAACCGATTTGGAGGAAGAAATATGATTTGACACAAAAAAGTTGAAGTTTTTGAAGGGGCTCAGCCCCCTGAATAAAAATATTGGGGGGGCTGAAGCCCCTTCAAGCCCCATGAAGTCGGCGCCTATGTGTCTTGATGAGTAAAACAACACTGTACATAGCAATTTGCGTATAGAATTGGCACAAATTTACAAATTAACATTTACTTCAACATTATTGTGGTGTTGAAAACGTTATATTTGTCTCTATACAACGAATTATACCGTGTAAAGCACATATGGGACACCGCGGCCTGGATGCAGCTTTAGATTCGGCCCGCGGAACATATGAAAACTCTGTAATAAACCCATATAAACTATTCAGAATCTCATATAAACCCCAATTATGCGGTCCGCGAGTTCACTAACATCCTGAAGTTTGGTCCGCGACTTCGTTTACATTCTAAAGTTTGGTCCGCAACTTTTCAAAGGTTGCCTAAACCTGGTGTAAAGGTTCCAGAATTGTTGAACATAAATTGAACATAAACTTGAATTATACACAACACATAGGAAATGCATTACGCGGAAAAAAAAAAAAATTAGTTCTAGATTAATGCACTACATATTTCCAGCTTGTATAGTGAGTATCATTGGCGTAGAAATGTGAGGTCGTAAGGTTCGACCCTCCATTGCCCTCAAGGAGGGGATAATAGTCATAGATCAGCACAATATGGTGTATTTTCAGTTTCCAGAATCGAAGGAAACTTACTGAGAATCTCTCCCCCCCCCCTTCCAACTACTGGTGGGTATAGCACAAAACATCACTTTTCTATACAGCAGTATATAGGTTTTTTTAAGTGACAGTTTACTTATACTGTCGATTATTATTAGAAAAATCTAATATTAATCGACATTAGAAAAAAATATTTTTGCATGATTTATAATAGTATTTCAGATGTATTAAATGCTAGACAGATTTGTTTTCTCTGATTTTTCATAATTCTGTGACGAGAGGGTTAAAATCTTGAAAGTCGCACGAGGTTTGCAATTTTTGATAACTGATCGCCAAGTTTGCTGCCAAAAAATAACTTCAAAACCGAACCAAGCTTGGCGATATCTTCCAAATTTGGCTAGAAAATAGGAAAGTATAGTTAAAATATGTCTGGCGAAGATTGTAAAATAGTGTTGACTGAAAAGTTTTTTATTGGAGTACCTGACTGGTAAAGTCTTACCTCCAGTTGGGCATAGGTAACGTTGTGCGAAACCCAAGTGCGATGTTAAAGGAGAAGCATGTGGGGGATCCACATAGTTAGGGCGAGAACCTTATAAAGAAAAAAAAGTTGCTCATGTAAGAAAATAAAACGAAAAAAAAAAAAAAAAAAATTAGAATTTCAGTCGAGTCAATGGCCGTGCAGGATGCATGACAGGGGGGGGGGGCAGATCTCAATGGTCTACCCAGCTTCCCCTCGGCGACTAGCGGTGAACTTCGGCTGGGTTGCTAGACTGAGATCAGGCCAGTGGGGCGAGAAGAGACAGGGCTGCCTTGGGCCGTTTTCTGAATCTGGGGTTATGGTAGTCGTAGTCGGGCAGCTCAGCAATAATTTCATTTTGAAGATTGCCAAGTTTGCTGTGAAAGCGTTTAGTGAGTTTGTGGAGTTGTTTGGACATAGTGTTGATACGGAGATCTTTTTTGATAATTCGGTTCATAAGAAAGTCGGGTCCGTGCCTGATGATTCTTAAGAAACGTGATTCAGTTGCAGTGAGGCTGGTCCATACGGGTGCAGCGTAGAGTGCAATAGGTCTTACAAGAGCCTTGTACATAAGTATTTTATTTTTAGTTATGTGCTTTTTGGTGTAAATGAGGCTGCTAACCCCGTCAAATGCTGCTTTCATCTTGCCTCTGGTGAGGGTGATGTGCTTCTTCCAAGTTCAATTCTTGTCCAGGATTACTCCTAGGTAAGTAGCAGAGTCGTATTATCAACGATGAGTCTGGATGGAGGTGACTTGTTTCCCATGGAGATGGCGGTGCATTTCTGGGGCGTTGAGTTTGATTTTCCAGTTACGCATCCAAAGTTCGATAGCATCAAGATGTGCTTGAAGGGCACTTCTTAAGTATCTACTATTTGGATGCCTGGCAATGATGGCCGTGTCATCAGCTTACATGGCGAGGCTGGTACGGGCGTGCCTGGGTATGTCGTTGACGCACAAGTTATAAAGAGTGGGGCCCAAGATAGAACCTTGAGGTACCTCACTTTGGATTTTGTGCCTTTCCGAATGAATGCTGCCTAAGCGGACAGTGTAGGAGCGCTCAGAAAGGTAGCTTTTAAGTAGGTGGATGAGGCAGTCAGGAATACCGATGTTGTTAAGCTTGAAGAGAAGCCCCTCGTTCCATACTTTATCGAAGGCCTTGCTTACATCGAGCAGCACTTTTATGGTACAAGACAGACAAGCACGGCACACTCATGGATTATGATGCCCATTCCAGACAGTATTTAAAATGGTGAAGTACAGTTGGAATATGCTTAGCGAAGATTGTAAAACATTTTCTGTAGACGATTTTATCATAGATAGTGACTCCAATGCTGAGTTTTATGGAACAAGAAAGAGTTGATTCCTATTTTAACGCTCCCTTTCTAGCCAACCTAAAAATATCGTCGCACTTTCGCGAGCATAGGTCTCTAGGACTTATGCACAAGTTTCAGCACTCCCAAAAGCACTAGATGACAACTAAAGTGAACAAATTAGCGATAAACGCCCCAGTTAGGGAATTTGAAGACACGTAATTATTAAAACTACTTTAATTGGCAACCCAAAATAAATAAATAAATAATGGAATGCTGTATTTACATGTTGTTCCAAATTGCCATCTTAATTCTAAATGAAGGTCGCCATATAAATACAAAAAATCGTTGTGATAACTGCATATGTTTAATTATCGCCGCCTTGACGGGTGTCTGGGCGTTAAAGTAGAAATGAGAGCGAGAAAGTCAAACACGGCCCACACATGGATTATATGCACATACCAAATAGTATTTAAAACGGTGAAGTAAAGTTGGAATATGCTTGGCAGAACAGTTTTAGTAGGCGATTTTAAGATAGCTTTCGATTCCAAAGATGTATTTTAAGGAACAAGGGCGAAAAATTCGGTACACTCATGAATAATGATGTTCTTCCCAACTGAGTGGAATAAGGGAAGAAAATAGGGAAGACGCATGGACTATGTTACTCTTTTACTATATAGCACTTTAGTGCGTGTTTAAAATCTGAAAGCGTTTCAGATATTCTTGCTTTTTCTTCTTTTTTTAAACTATAATTTATTAATTTTTTTTTATAACTTTTTGTTTAAATTGCATAAAAATGTATCCCAAAACGTGTCCTCTAATTGAATACTTAATTCCTGAATAATAAATGTAACGTGTTTCACGAACATTTGTGACGTGTGAGAGGATGATAGGTGATAAATTATACATGATAAACTATTATTCCGAAACGCGGGCATGAAATCTACTGTTGCAAAACTGTGGCGAGCAATGCCCTTTTGCGCTAGGCTTGTTCCAGTTCCGATGATTTATTAGGGTAAGGAAGCAGAGCAACAGACGAATGGCTGCTGTGTCACAGTATTGATGAGTGGCAAAATGGCTGTAGCGTGAGCATTTCCTATAATTACCCTTGATGCTTTTCAGCTCACCTCTGCGCATTTTAAAATAGAGTGAAAACTGTTTGAACACTCACAACATAAGGGAGTGGTTTTTAACAAAGCGATCTCCTCTTCTGATAAAAGCAGGATTTCCGCTTCTCAGATGCCTTTTCGCTTAGAAAAGGCATGGAAAAGCCTCTAAAAATTATCAGAAAAGGATTACAAAGAGAGAAATGAAATTTCGTGCTATAAAATGTGCTATAAAATATATTTCTTTTAAAAACTATAAGTCCAATACACACCAAAATCCTTAGCGGTTGTTCGATGGTAATCTATAATATACATATCAAATTTGAGCTCAATGGAATTTTCTATAAAATATTGCACCTGACGAATATTTCAAGATTGTTTAGAGTTAATTGAAGTCAGTGTATAAAGTTTTGAAGAGATTAAAAAAAATAATGCAAGTTTTTACTGTTGTAACTGCCGCGGGATATATTAATGCAGGATTTCTTAAATGCGAGTATATTTTATTTTAGAAATAAGTTCAGTGTCCCATTTTTAATTGATAAGAAAAATATTTCTTTTTAACCCTTTGAGGCGCAACCCTTTCCCAATGCTGAAAAAAGGGCAGCCGTTGCCATCGCTCGACTTAACTACCAGCAAGCTGGCGGACGATCGAAACGTTCATCGCGTGCCACAGATCTAGAGACCCTTTTTTGACGACAGCTGGCTGTGCGGCACAGCCAGCTGTCGTCATCTTCGCCAGTCATGTGCTAACTACAATTCTCGTTTGCAATAAACTGTTGCGTTTGCCAGTTTCTTGCCTAATTTGGAAGACATCGCCAAGCTTGGTCCAGTTTGAAGACTTTTCTTTTGCACAAATTCGGTGATAAATCATCAAAAATTGCAAACCTTGGCCCCTTTCAATATTTTATCCCCACCCCCCCACCCCCTCACCCCCACCGCGCTATCTGGCACTTTCAAGTATTTCTTTCTACAGGCCGTAATGTATAAGAAATTATTTTTTGTAGCCCTGTAAAAAAACTATAAGTCCAATACACACCAAAATCATTAGCGGTTGTTCGACGGTAATCTATAATATACATATCAAATTTGAGCTCAATGGAATGCTCAGTTTAGTAGCTAGCGTACTCTTAAGTATTTCTCTCCATAGGGAGTAATGTCCATAGGGCGAATTCACCTTTATCCTGTTGAAAAATGCAACAGAAACGTGTTCAACGGAAATTTGTCTACATAATATATGTATGAGAAATATTTTTTGTGGCCCTATAAAAAAAATATTAATTCCAATACACACCAAATACATTGTCAGCGAGTACTATAAAATATTGCACCTGACGAATATTTCAAGATTGTTTAGAGTTAATTGAAGTCAGTGTATAAAGTTTTGAAGAGATTTAAAAAAAAGTAATTTAAGTTTTTACTGTTGTAACTGCCGCGGGATATATTAATGCAGGATTACTTATTGTTTATCCATTACAAGCCGCCCATTCAAAAATGATGAATATAATAAGCACTTTTACTTTAATATGCACGGAATATTTATTAACACGGTATATAGAGCTCTAATTAAATGTTATTGTAACAAATCTAATAAATCGTTTCCATTTTTAAAAATTTTACTGTAATCTTACCATTTCTTAAATATTAAAGCATTAATTATTAACATAAACAATTAAAAAATACTACTCATGTATAAAACAAAACTATTCACGCACAATTTAATTTGCTCGATTTAAGTATTTAAATCCTCCATACCTCAGCAGAAGAAAACAGTTTATTTACTTTAATCTGCGCAATATCGAGGAGGTATATAGGACTGCACAAAATGCGAATTTAATCTAACATGACGTGAATTCTGCGACAAAGATATCAACTCACGCAGTTTCTAATTTATAACGTCACTTGTTTGACTGCCATAAAAAAGAAATCCCAATTAGTTCACATTTGCAATCTAACGGAGGAAATTATAAACAATACGACATGGAAGGAAAATTTCTCCACATAGGACCGTCATGGGGGGAACGTATTTCCACGTTTTAAAACACCGATGCCGTCACATAAAGCTGTTATGAAGCAAGGGGGTGTGTGTATTTCTTTCTGCACGAAATAACTGCTTTGAAGAGAGATGATTTATTAGAGTGAAGACGAGCAAAGACACGAAAGACTGATCCGGGGATACAAGATGGTAATGAACAAACATATGTCATTGCATGTTCAACTAATCGTGAAAGCTGTTGATTGATTCTATCCCTCTCATCACGTGATGGAGCGGGAAAAGGAATAACGCGAATTACTGCGGTTGTGAAAGATGGCAATTCCGGAATATTGCTAGCCTGAAATTATGTGTTGTAGATTATTGTAATCGTCACAGAATATCGGAATTATGTACGCTTGTTCAGGTCAGCAGTCATTATTGTCATTCTGTTTCCATTGGCGGATATTGAAAAGTTTCAAAGTAGGACCGATAATCAGGATGAGGAATATTATCGGTGTGTTTCCTTGCCTGTTTATTTTTAATCCTGAACACATGTTTCAAGAATACGTAAGATGCATTGTATTGCATTGTATGTTAAGACAAAGCTACTCGAGGGCTATCGGCCTAAGGAGAGATGCCTAGGGATAAGGACTTTTTAAGGGGTTCTAAGGCGTATTCGCAGAGAAAACCGCCCAAAACTCCAGACCGTTAGATCGATGGCCGCGCAATGGGTCCGAACCCATGACCTTCACACTTCAGCAATTTACCATGCTCAGTGTCTTATCCACTCGGCCAAGTGTAAGTTGGGTCCGAGCCCAACGCAATGGCCTAACGGAGCATCGAAAGAGTTATTCTGGAAAACAATATTGGTCAAAAAAGGAGAGACATTACTGTTGCGTCTTTCTAATGGCAAGAGGGAACAGATTAAGCATGGATTTAGTAACGGTTATAAGTGCTCTCAAGGCCCAGACAGCACATAAGCTTAAATCAAGTTTGACATTTTGATTGAATTTGAAGTATTAATACAAGCTTGATAGTTCAATTCATTTTAAGCTTACAGCAAGCTTGGAGATTACAAAAAAATGAGTCAGCAAATATTTCCCCGCCGAATTTAAGTCATTTGAACTGTCAAGCTTGAATACAACTTGATTAATGCTTGATTTGGAAAGATACAAAGTAATACATCCAAGAAATTTATCATCAGTCATTGGCATGGTGGTTAGGACGCTGGCTTCTCACACCTTAGGTCCCGTGGTCGATCCCAGTCGCGTACACTAGACGGAAACCAATTAAAATAACTTGAGGCTTCAGCGTAGAGGGGAAAAGGCGTGGAAAAATAAAATGTATGGGGCGAGTTCGCCGATCGGCGCCCTGTGTATTTAGGAATTTTTTTTTTAGGAAATTTTTTTAGAGTGTAGTAAGTTTGAGTTAAGCTTGCTATGTCAAGCTTAATGCAAGTTGGGCAAGTGTAAACTTGAACACTTGATTCAAGCTTGCATTAAGCTTACACGCTTGAAATTTTCAAGCTTAATTCAAGTTTATTGACTTGATAAATCAAGCTTACTGCAAGTTTGATGCAAATTTGCTGTGCTGTCTGGGGGGGGGGCTAGTAGCACAACTAGATTAAAAAAAACGTTCAAAAGACATTCCCAGATCGTTCAAAAACGTTCAAAGAAGGTCATTTGGACTTTTTTGAACCAATTGTGCTACTAGGGTGGGTTTGCGATCACCCAATCACCTTCCCTACTTTGGACCCTCAACAGTTCTCAGCATATTTTGTTATATTTTATGCACGAGTACAAAGGCTTCGTACAACACTTTTTTTTTAATTTATAAACAAGGAGTCATACACCTCAATAATATGTGCTGCAGAAAACTCTGCTTAATTTCCGAATTCGTAGCTTAAAAGTCCCTTGTATATTAAAAGTTCTAGTTAACAGTCCAGTTGACAACACGAAATACAAATTTATTGCGTAGGATATTGCTTTGTTCTAATGCCAGGAAGCAAATATTACAGACCCCATTAGAAAAATCACGCCAAATGTCGCCAAGTTTGGAGACATTTTGGCAAAATTCGTCTTATTTAACGCTAAAAATAAGCCTCCAAAACTGAAGTCAGGTGACCTATATCACCACTATTTCTGGAGAATTCGAGAAAACACTATGTTAAACAGTGGGGACACACAAAGCTCATTATCTCGCATTCTAGTTAACCAATTTTCATGCAGCAAAATGCAAATTTTAATTATTTTAAGCATAGAATACGAATTTTAGACTAACTTTAACGAATTTTAGACTAAATTTAACGCCTAAAGGTCAGATGAACCCAAAAATTCGTAGCAATATGTACCAGGAGTGGCTCATCGGCGGACCGATGTCAGGAATCGCTGAACATAGCTATGTGACTTGCTTATTCCAACAGATGAATCACGCATTATTTTCTCTGGCCGATAAACAACCTCGAATGAGACCTTAAGTAAATAAGACAATGGTAAGTCTTACTGAGAAAATATTTTGAGTGATTATTCTTCAATTGCATGTACCTTCACTATTATCTTAATTCAGAATCAACTACGCTATAATGACTAATATCACTCGGTCAAAGTTGGTGAAGACTGCATACGTGGCTTTGGGGTAGCGAGCGAACAAGTGCTGCAAAATTCAAGCACTCCCATTCAATGATTTTCAGTGATTATTCCTCAATGGCATAATCGATCGCAGCCATCTCGCTTTTCAACCATCTACGCTATAGTCATTATCACTGTGCCATATTTGGTCAAGATCGCACGAGCGGTCTCGAAGGAGGTAATGAACAACTATAGAAGGATTCAATCATAAAGCTTCGTTTTGCCTCCGGCTAAGCTCAGCAGTTGGCCTGTTTTATAATAGATTTTTTTTTTTACGTATGTTCAGTGATAATTTTTTACCAATCAATTTCGTTGATTCTTTATTATTGGAAAGAAAATTCCTTACAAGTGCTCAGATATAATTTTGGTCAAGTTCGAACGTTATTACCCTTCAGAAAATCGAAAAAAAAAAAAAAAGTTTTTAAATCATGCTTAAAGGCTTGCTAATACATCTGTGATGTCAAATGTTATCCCCCATGAGTGGACAAGAAAGTGTTGGTCACTTTTTCTAAGCCCAACTTGTCTTACAGGAGAGGAATAGTGCTGCACCCACCCCTGCAAGTAAACTGGTTGATCGAGAAGAGTTAAAGCATAAGCAAAAATATGAAACTAAAGCTGATTTTTTTTTCTTTTCCTGAATGATTTGGCAATTGCTGTGACCATCCAGGATAAACAAATAGGCTACTTTTTATACCGCGAAAAAAAAAAAAAAAAAACGCTGTTCGTATAATATACAGAAAACTATCTTTTATGTAAAAAAAAGAATACAATTGAGTTCTTATTTTACAAAGCCGTCGACAGATGGCTCAAACTTTGTACGCAATTTTAATAAATAAAATCAGATTTCCTATTCTGTTGGCGTATTTGAAATAATTGTTAGACGGTTTCATTTTATGTCACGATATCTTAATTGAATGAGTCACGTGACAAACCATCAGCATGTTATTTTTTTTTTCACGGCGTGCAAAAACACAACCTTTTTTAACAAGTAGATCTGCATCATTTAATATGCATTTGGAAGAAACGCATGGTATCACGTGACTGATACTCTATCATCATTAAATGATTCTAAAATAATGACTAAATATCATTTTATCGTCTGCTACGTCTGACTTGGACAAAGAATACACCTGAATAAGTTTTTGAAACTTTCATTCAGTTCGTATTGTGCATTTTTTTTTATTGCCGACACGGTAAGCAAGGTAAACATCGTATCGTGGCGCCGGCTTCAAAGGGGAGTCATTTCGAACTCAAAAACTAAGTGGAGCATTAAAGGAGGCGTCTTTCTTATCTTAGCAAGGGCGCCACTTCCCTAGGACCGCCCCTGTTTGTAACCATCTTAATTTTAAATTGCATTCAGAGTCTGAGAGATTCCAGTGCCAAGAAAGCCGGTGAGAAAGACGATTATCTCCGAACAAGATTTATTAAGATGGCGAACCAAGTGGTCGCTGGAAGCGGCTAGTTTATAAATCATTTACAATACTATGTTTAAAGTCACACAATTATGTTTTTAAATAATTCATGAAGCACTAGATTTGTTCCTTTTAACTCCGGAAAATTTGCAACCTGTTAAGTTATTGGTTTTAGAGATGGAAAAAATCTGCATCAAATTTGAAACATTTCAATAAAACATATTCTGTTACGTTCATTTCCAGAAAACAACAAAGTCTCCTGGCATAGTTATAAATCCCCGTCACCCAAAATAGTCTCTTTGTACCACATTTGTTAGAATAAAGTTGCTAATCGGAAAACCCTTCGCTATCGAATTGTTTGCAGCTGATAGATAATTAATCACTGACCATCCTCTCAAAGTCCAGTGCGGAGAAAACTGGAAAATATGGCTTAGACATTTACCGGACATCATCCATTATTTCGCTCGGAGAAAGAAAATAATACTTGAAGAGAAAATAAGAACTTGTGAAACGCAAAAGTATTTTGAAATTACTGACGTTAAATGGTTGGTAACATTCCAACGGTCGATAGAATGGAAAATTTAGTATGAAAATTGCAATGTTTAAGGAAGAGTTTAAAAATTAACAGTCGTTTGGAAGATTTGATAGGAAGTTGCTAATTTATTAACCTTTTCAGGCGAGTTTATTTGCAGAGAATCGAAAGTACTTGAATATTTTCTGCCCTATCTTTTAGGATTAATTCACATATATTCCCTCTATTTTAATATTGGATGTCAAAATTAAAGAAACAAGTGCTAGACATACATACAAACTTTTCCGGAGAATAAATTTATTATTAACAAATCAAAGTCGGAAAACTAATGCCGACTAAAACCACTTGCATACGCAATTGAACGAAAAAATATATAATTAAAAACGATGATTCATGCGATGAATTTTCGAATAATTATGCGAGTTTTCTTTAAAAATACGTACCAAATTAAAGTTCATAAGCAATCTATATGTTTGATAAAAGTACTTGCCCATTATCCCTGAACAAAAATCCGTAAATTCACTAATGATAATTGATTTCTGTAAGTCTGCAGACTGTAGGTGGTAAGTATTCTTAACACGGATTTAGTAAAGGTTAAACAATTAAAATTCAAGTCATATATTTAGGTACAAAAGAGTAACACTAACTTTGAGCGCAACAACTGAAGTAATACTAACAGTAAGCGTACAAAATAATAGTAAGTATTCAAAATAACGTTTATAATTGCCACTAGAAAAATTCGATTATTTAACACTTTAATGAGCGGTATTCTCGCCGTGAGGACACAAAACTCTGACTTTTTGACTGTTGTTAGTCACGAAACATAAATTTTATTGCTATAAAAATACGTGAGGGTGACATAGTTAAACGAGAATCCTTTACTTTTTAGCACGTCAACTCCCGTAAAATTGGTCGTTTATTTATGCCAGGATTATTTTTAACAGCAGTGTTATCTGTTGAAAACTGGAGAATACGATGGAAGTACATAGATATAGAAGAACAACTGGATAGACTGCCAATGCTGAAAAGGGCAGCCGTTGCCATCGACACAGACAGGCTGTGCGCGCACGGCCAGTCTGTGTCAAAAATGGTCTCTAGATCTATGGCACACGATGAACGATTCAATCGACCGACATGTTGCTGGTAGATAAATTGAGAGACGGCAACGGCTGCCTTTTTTCAGCATTGGGAAATGGTCACGTTTCAAACGGTTAATCCGAAGAATAGATGATGAGGATCTCTAAAGCCGCTATTACCCAGGTTTGGCAAGTTTCTACCGAGGTGGTTAAAACCACTGGTAGAAAACGGTTAAAACCGCCAAAAACCCTTTTCTGCCACATTTGTTGCAGCAAATTTCCGAAACTCAGAGATGACATAAAAATGATTACTGATATACAATTGATAATGCACAGTAAAAACGATTAAATGTTAACCATGGTACAACTTGTTTGCAATATTATCACAATTCAAAATGAAATATTACATTGTTTTCACTCTGCAGTAGCCTATAACAAAAGACAAGTTTGATGCGGGTTCTAAACCTAGACAATTTCTTAAATTGTTATGCACAAATGAGAAATTTGAGAAGATTCTCTCAAGTCCAGCTCGCAGGGATTGCCATTAAGGAACACGCAAAGATTTGTGAAACTTTATTCTATTGAAAATTTTGTAAAACTGGACCACCGTGTATTACATGGGATAGTTGTCAAAATTTGACTGGAAAAGTACGTTTCAGGAATGGGGCCGATTTGTTTAGCAAAGCTATAATATAAGGTACAAAATCTGGATTAATATTGGAAAGTAAACTTATGGCATTTTCTTCTTGAGCACATGGTAATTTCAATCCCAAATTCTTTGGATGCAGCATATACCCAAGCTAGCAAATGATAATCAGTAGCTGCCTGTTAAAACAGTACGTCACTTCTTTTGAATGATCAATTTAATTGCTTTGCTTCAGAAATTTCAGTCTTGTAATTTAATTTTTTTGCATTAACATATTAAATATTAATTATTATATGATTTTTCTTAACTATTAAATACGTTTTTTAGTTTCTGCCGGTTTTTACCGGTTATAAACAGTTTCTGCCACTGGCAGGGCAAAAACCACTTTCTGCCAGCAAAAAGCCAACCCTTCTGTAACCTGACCTACAATCATCCCAAACCCTCTTACAGCTACATCAATGGTATTACCATGAAAACATTTTTACGAAAGTAAATGGCAACTTTCTTAAAATTTCCGTAATCGAAAGCTTGATAAGTTTTGTTATTATTTACAAAGACAAATTATAAAATCAGAAAATTTAGTTATCGAAATTAGAAAATTCGATTACAAATTTACAAAAAAAAAAAATACTGTTCTGTGGTTTTGTTAAGACAAAGCACACTGGAGCTATATGCTAAAGGAAAGAATGCCTTGGGCGGGGACTTTTCAGTGGGTTTTAACGCGTATTCACTTTATATTTGAAGAAAACCGCTCAAGACTCCAGTCCATCAGATTGACAGCCTCGCGGTAAATCAGTATTCTGTTCACGCTTCAACCATCTACCAATATTTACTGTAATATCCATTCGGCCATTGATCGGCTGTTTACAAAAATGGAGAAATCGAATAACACTTTCACCATTAAACTGCTGAATTACTGAAAATATACTCGGCATGTTTGGCAAGCAGTGGATGTAATGCTTAAAAAATACAACTAAAAGCCTGACTTTTTCATAATATTAGTATAAAGGGTAAATTCCTATTTATTGGTGCCCCATTCGCGTTGGGCAGCCACTAAAAAACTTCAGTGTGTCCGGCAACTTACCATGCAGTCACTTAAAATATAGCAGCCACCCTAGTTACTACATGGAAAAAAAAAATCTCTTAAACTGACAGAAAAAATTGTCAGCCAGGACATCAGTTTATTTCCGTATACAGTGAAACCTCTCTGAGCGGCCACCCCACCGTGCCGGGAATATTTGGCCGCTCTCAAGGGTTTTATTTACTGTAATAAGGTAATTGTTATAATGCATAATATAAATAAGTCTGACACATATTCCTTATTTAAAAAGAAATTTAAAACTTATCTAATGAGATACAGTGGGGGCCGAAATTGTGGACACTTTTGCAAACGAATTTTTCTTTTCTAAGTTCGTATACGTATGAAAAATGTTATGTTCACAAAATGCAAATTCTTTTACATCATTTAAAATATAATTTAATACTGATTTTAATAAAAAACACAAAATTAAAATATTAATAATACAAAAAAAATTGAACGGCAATAATTATCCAGATGCATTAGTTATTGAAGATTGCAGTGAATCATCAGCAGTTTGTAGGGTAGCCTTAAATTTTTATTACTGCTTTACACCGATGTTTCATTGTGCTGACGAGAGTTTCAAGCTCGGAAGAATAACAGAAATTGACCTGGAAAGTTAGAAATTACAATCCCCTACATCACTGTATTTGTTTATCAGATTAAAGTAATTTTAACTTTTATGCTATTGGACACATTTAAATTTAGTTTTGTGTATTGAAATCAGTATTAAATTTTCTTTAAAATGATATATGAGTTTGTATTTTGTGAAAAGTACCACTTCCTATAAGCATGCAAAGTTAGAAAACCTAAACATTTCCAAAAGTGTCCACAATTTTGGCCACCACTGTAATAGTACTTTATTGGGTGGTTTCTTACATTGTTTGGAAAAAGGATACAGTTTGAGTCTGTTTTAAGTTTATACTCTTCTCTGGAACAACCATTTTTTCTGGTTCGTTTTTTTACTTTAAAAAGCAGATCTCTAATCGAATTGCTATTAACCGCATCGAAATTTTCGATCATTTCATCGATTTTCGCTTGTGATGAAAGTTTAGCTGGCTCGCCGTTACAAACATCGGGAAATTCCTCGTCAGGGACGGAATTAGCGTTTGAAAGGGTCAAAAATTCATTTGTATAAAATTCCTTTGTAGGACACCTTCAACGCCTGACTGTCCAGTTCCTCTCTCAGTTTCCATGGGTGGTGCAATAGGGATTCCACATCTTAAGGGTGTGGGGAGAATACAAAAGCAATAACAGATTTAATTCCAGTTATTCCTGGGTCTTATATTCGACCATGAGTTTTTCCGCTCAAAATTAAACGTAAAGTGAGTAAAATTTCCCCAAAAATGAGATGGCCGATCCCACTCGGTGGCCGTTTAGAGGGGGTCAGGTGACCGCTGATAGAGGTTATTTTAACATTAGGTGTATGAGCCGAAAAATCCGTGACATGAAAAATTGGCCGTTTTGAGGGGTGATCGCTATACAGGGTGGACGCTCGGAGAGGTTTCTCAATATTTTACAGAAGTCTTCCGTATTTTTTTCCGTATACGGAAGATTCCTCTAAAGTAAACTGAGAATCTGTAAATTTTAAGGAAGACTTCTCTAAAAGAAAAAGGGAAATAAACTGGCTTTATAAAGTTTTTTTTTTTTTTTTCTGTAAATTTCACAGACTTTTTTGCAGTGTACTTCCTTTTGCAGAAATCTTTAATCTGCTGTGATATTTTTTCCATGGAGAGATAGAGTTAGAAAAAAAAAAATTTGACTAATTGTAACTCGTAAATTCATAACTGAAAAAAAAATTAGACATTTACGATATTGAAACAAAACCTCAAACTAAATTCACATTCTGTAAGAATTTAGGGGGACTCTCAAAATCGGGGTCCTGGGGCATATGCCCCTCTTGCCCCTGCCATAATCAAGGCCTCTCGGGCATGCGATCTTGACCGTATGTACAGTGATAGCGGAGATGGTTAGATGATACCGAAACGAATCATGGTGATCGGTCATGCCGTTGAGGAACGATCATGGACACCAGTTTTCGTTGAGCGTTCTTATTACACTAAGTAATATCCCCATTAAATAACAGTAGGGTTTAGCAATTTTTGTAATGAATAATTTTCCCTTAAAATATTTTTAGCACTGAATTTATTTTTTTATCTTTCCTGAAATTCCGTCATGTTACCGTACCTGTTTCATGTAATATAGCTCTATTACGTTTTTGATCCACCCCCCACCCCCCAAAAAAAATAAATAAATAAATAAAATAAAAAAATAATAGCAGAATTATTTATTAAATGAATTTTCAAAAGTTTTATGTTCATGTTCCATCAGTATATCATCTCTCGCACTTTCTGAAGTAGTTAAAACGCAACTCTCTAAAATAAATGATTCGGTATAGGCTTGAATGCGCAAAGATTTATAGCGGATTCTGAATATTTATCGTAAAATGAGAAGATAGCCATTTCTTTCTCGAACTTTAATACCAGTAAAAGATACTATTTATTTGCATTTGAAGACTGGAATGCCGCCAAGAAGATAAATGTATGCATAATTAACGGCAATAAATTCTGCTTTATTTGCGTTTATTCAGTGTTCTTCAATTCCAAACTTCGTTTCATTTCATTTTAGGTGCAACAGTTCAAATGCGCAGAAAAACGAAATGGTAAATGAAAATGAGAATTCTGTTAATATTATGTTTTATAATGTTTTATTAACTACTAGTTGCGTGCCCGTTCTTCGCACGGTAGGAAACGAAAATTTTCCTTACATGTGTAATTCGAAATTATTCGTGATGTGGAAATAAAAAAAAAGAGCAAAATTATTTGACTCTTAATGTAAAGTTTGTGTCATGAGTACTAACCTGATCATTGCAGTATAATGACTCAAAAAACTACGTCAGTGTCATTCACTATCAAAAAAGTGGAAAGCTTAATGCTTTTCAGAGAACTCCTGGCTTTCAAAATGTCTTATTCAGGGGCGTAGCCAGAGGGGGGGATATCGGGATATATCCCCCCGAGATTTTTGGATTAGTGATGAAATTCCATCTATTTATGCATATATAAGTTCATATACTCCTCGAAAAAATTTCCAGGCTCATATCCCTCCCCGAAAAAATTTCCTTGCTACGCACCTGGTCTTATTTCTACATCATACTGTTTTTTAGGCTCAAGTTGTAGCATTAAATACCTAAGACACTACATGAAATGGAGCACCATTTATCTCTTTCCGAAGATGTACCATATAAGGAAAGTATTGTAATCATGAAAAAATTCGACTTCGAGATTTTGGTGTATTGACACGTTTTGAGGTCTTCTGAATTCATTTATGCTATTTTCAAGAGATGTTTTTAAAATAGCTGCGCACCCGCTCTTCATACGGGAAGAAGGGAATATTTTACTACTAAAATCATATCTGCATGTGACAAAACAGAATTTCATTTTTAAAAAAGTTCAAGTAATCTCCTCTGTTGAAATTACTGCGGGATATATTAACGCAAATTAGAATTACTTTTCGTTTAGTTGGTTGTAAGACAACCGTTGAAACAGGACACTTTTAATTTCATGAAATATTTATTAACGTGGTACATTGCGATTTATTCATATTATCTTTACAAATCTAATAATACTACCTATTACGTACATTAATACTATCTATATTCGCTTCTCCCTCTTCAAGGCTCCCTTTAAAGAAACAGCTTAGATTATTTGGCCTCAATGGGATCTTTTGATTCTGTGATGATTCTTTGCAATTTACGCATTAGCATAAATAATAATCACTTCACATAATGGTTGCCAATAAGGAAACTCTGCATATATATTTAATTTATACATAGTTTTATAAGATGGGCGTATTTAGAGCCGCAAACCATTTCATCTTACTGTGGGGAGAAAATATCCAAGGGGTGCCATTTTAACTATCCATGTATCTAATATAGCGATATCTTTTATATCCTCCATAGTCCTGTCTCCTGAAAAAACATCAAACTGTGTAATCTCGAGGAGCTACTTATTCCCACTTTAATTGTGACAGGGCGTTAGAGTTGCAGAGTTTACAAATTTCACACATTTTTTTTTATTTATGACGTCACTGTTTGACTGCCGTAAAGGATACCCCGGTAGGTTGAGGGAGTTAATTTCGATATTTCGCATAATTGTTTTCAAACGGTATCATTAAAACTTTGCGTTATGTAACCTTTATGGAGGAACGTAATTCAACGTTAAAATAAAATTATACTCGTAACCTGCATGCGTATGTTAGGCAACGCCTGTGCTAAATTAAATGCCAAAAATAAAAATAGTAAATAGAAAAAATTTAATATATCGCGCTTTGAAACGAACTTTGTAACTTTTAAAATGAACATTTTCAGCGCCGTGAAAACATTTCAATTTTTAAATAAGCACCGGATTAAAATACCACTTTTAATAATAATAATCGTGAATTTCTTAGTTTATTTCTACAGTAAATTTTAATCAAAATAACGTCTCTGTTGAAAATAGAG
The DNA here is from genome assembly GCA_038373885.1 of Cheiracanthium punctorium. Taxonomy (NCBI): domain Eukaryota; kingdom Metazoa; phylum Arthropoda; class Arachnida; order Araneae; family Cheiracanthiidae; genus Cheiracanthium; species Cheiracanthium punctorium. The sequence goes on along the minus strand of JAWZYV010016180.1, from coordinate 631,998 downwards.
CTGGAATAAATGAGTTAAAATTATGGAGTAATTTTTACGTATCTTAAAGCATTTGACGTCATAGATCCTCACTTGCGAATTGAAATTCTGATATCCCATTCAAAAACTCGATTGGTTGAAAAAATCCTTTTTTTCTAATCCTTTCTGTGGCAACAACCGAACATAAATTCTCGTGCCGTGATCGCAATGTAATGAATGGCGTAAGATCGCGTTGATGCTATTAAATTCTAAACATTAGGCTGCATTAAAATTCGTAAAAAATCATCTAATTTACATAATTTTTTTGTTTTTATTTTAAAAGAGGGAGAAACAAGCGAGAATGTTTCACGATTTGTCAAAATATCTAAAAGTTATGACGGATAGAATTCAAGATGCGACAGTTTTAAAATTATTTTACGAAAAACAATCGCGAAGCAGATGCTTAGTAAAAAAATTCCTAAAAATCGGTAAATCATGTTACGTATTCAGAACAAACTGTTTTTAAAAGAAAATTTCCTCCTCTATCCGATGATACAAATGCCGTTTTGCTGCGAGCGTAATTTCCGCCGTTATTACGAATTAGGTGAGAAAAAATGCCAAAAATCGCATAAAACATAAAATAAAAAAAATTCTAGGTCGAATTTTGAAAAAATCGCTTCGAGGTGCACAACTACATATTTACATCTTCCCGAGTACCAAATTTGGTGTTTCTAGGTGTAGCCGTTTGTCCGTAACGCTGCCGACAGACACACACACACACAGACAGACACACAGACACCTTCTTTTATAATAAGTAGAGAAGATTAAATGGCAATTTTTTTCACGTAACATAAATGGCAGAAATCAGTGACCTGGATTTTAGCAGGCAATGCTTCAGTAAATCAGTAAATTTGATAAAACCAGTTAAGGAACAGAACGTCGGAATTCGGAAAAGAATTTTTTAACTGAAGGACAAAAGAATCTACACATTTAGAGGAAAAATTAAAAAACGTATATGGGGGATAAAAAATATTTGATTTTGAAACGTAAGTACAAAAAACTAATTATGTCAAGCACTTCAAAATTTTTAGAACCTTTCTTTACAAGCTGTACTATACCCTGAAACAAGCGATAAACCTCTCTGTCATTTACCATGGTCGGCCCACGAGGGGAGGGGGGGGGGGGACGTGCGAATGTAGGCGATCGACTAAGGCCCCGCTCCTGGGCCATTTTTTTGCTTTCACATTAGACCGAGCTTGGTAGATGGTTGCGATATATCTCGAAAAAAAAACCGAGAAATAAAACTAATATGTACTTGCAGTGCTAGTAGTAACTTACATAAGACTATAGAAAAGAGGCGCTCTTGCGCTTGGCCTGGGGCCCCGCACGCCACTCGTGCCGCCGCTGCATTTACGAAACTTTAAGAAAAATACATAAAATTCGAAAAAATTTCTGATTTTTTTTTTTTCTGTAACCGAAGAAAGTTTCATAAAAGGAACCATTTCTTCGGTTATTTCAGTGTGTAGTGCAGCTTATAAAATATTTCGAAATTTCTTACAGTTTCTTGTGCAATTAATTTATTTTAGACCACTAGGCGGTTTTTGTTACTTCCACCTACACCCTTGAAACTAGAATCTACGGCAACACATGAAATCTTGACATGACTGTTGTAATCTCACTTGCATATCACGTCTGTAGTTTATATGTTAAGGCCTCGCGGGTCTGCGCAACTGTCGCTGCAGGCTGATATGCGAGTTGTTTGGCTTCGGGTTCGAATCCCGTTAGCTTATGGATGTATGTGTATCCAAACATTGCAATGTAAATTATACTTTGAAATAAGGATGAACTTGTTCTTCGGAAAAACTAAAATGAAGGTCATAAAAGAGGCATAGATCTCGGTAATTCCTGTTTTTCAAACATCCCAAAGCGTTTCTTGTACGACGGGAATTTTCTAGTAGCAAAAGAACTTTTTGGCCACATCTTTGGCTCCAGAAAATCCTACATACAACATTCTTTGTATAAACGCCGCCGTTACCAGGTGAATGCTTTTGAATGTAAGCTTCTCCGCCTGAACTTTCTCCTGTGGTAATTTTAGCTTTAATCCTTTTAGGGGCGTGGGTGTATGCAGAGAGTCGAAAGTAATAATAGGGAACTTTCAGAGTTGTATACATTTTTTACAATTAATTTATATATATTTCCTCTATTTTAATAACCGACAACAAAATTAAGGAAACATTTACTCAGACATTTAAATTTGCAAAATAAAAAATTCGTTATTCACGAAATAAAAGTCTGAAAACTAGCTGCTGCTTGTGCAGGGAATGAAACAAGAAAATTCTTATACTCATTTTACGAATAATTATTCGATCTTTCTATAAAATACAAATAAAAGGAAAGGTAATTAAATAAATATAATTTAGAAGCTATGTATATTGCAAGCTTATTTATCTATTATTACCAAACAATAGTCAGAAAATTAACTAGAGATTGCATATTTCTTTCGTCAGCAGACAGCAACTGGTAAGTACATTTACCGAAGTCCTCCAATGAGTTAATAACGTTCTTAGATAAATTTTTCAAGGTCAACCCATTACAGAGCTAATCAGCGACGTCCGAATTTCGGTGAAGCACTATTATCATTAGTAGTAGTAGTGGTATATTTAAGCATTAACTCCTGTGGTGTATATTCGGACATTTCGGCAGAGTTCAGAAATTCGGATGTGAATTGAAAAGCTCTTTCTGGTTCATCTTTTGGAACCTTTTTAAGTACTTCATATACTCCAGGAAGATTATAATTCCTCCGTTAATTTTATTCACGTTTTTATTTAAAGATGCAAATATGGCACTGTCCTTCATGTCCTCATATCTGTTCTTTACCGACCATTAAGCACTTCATCATCTAGACTTCCTTCGGAAAGTATATCTCCAGGAACTTCAACTTCGCTCATAGCATTTGTTGAGAAACTCCATTGCAAGTTTTTAGAACGTATTCAGTAAAATCTTTCTTCCTCATCATTCTGCAGATTCTCTTCTCATGAAAAGAGGCTAAATTGACGGCAAAGGTTATTTTCCTTTATTGATAGTTCCGCTAATTCCTTTCTGTTAGCATGTTATATCACGGACTTGGATACAGAACTATCATCCACGTATTCTAAAAGACTTAAACGATATTCGCCTTAAGATGGTGTTATAAGTCGTAATCATTAAGTTTATGTTGTGCGCATGCGTGTGTTAGCAGTAAATTGCATCACAAATCCTCGCTGTGCGACGCTTATGTAGATAATCATTAAAAGGGGATCGAGCATATTCCTTTGAGAGGCAGACGCTATTTCGCCCGTCTGCTGCTTGTCGATGATAGTCCTATATCGAATTCCGTACATATTATTGAACAGTTAAAACAGTGACGGTCATCGCTTTCAAGCACCATCGTTTCTTAGCAAATGGTAAAATGGAAATACATACATATGCGTATGCAGCGGAAGACTTTTCAACTCTTTATAGGGCCATTTTTTTCCTACTAATGCTGCGCTAAAATATTTTTGGAATTGAGAGTGATTAAAAAAAAAAGTCATTTAACTTACTATCTAAAATTAATTTGATTTTTTAAGACTATTTTTTGGAAGTAAGTACACCCTCCAAAAAAGTATTCGAGCAAGAGAGAAATTTCCTATTTCAGATTTGCGAATAATAATTGAGTTTTTGAAAAAGTTACACAACCTGACAGAAATATGGAAATTCATATTTATACATAGCCTAATTCATATTCTATGATAAATAATTTTTAATATACGAAACCAATGTAGGAAATTTCTCTCTTGCTCGAATACTTGTTTTGGAGGGTGTATATTTATGGTGGTAAGGTATTATACGTGATATATGGCGATTCCTTTTTCGATTTTTGGTAATTATTGTAAGGAACTTATGCATCAATCCCGAATTCTTTTCCGTTCCCCATGTGCAATCCTTGAGGGGTTCTATAGACGCTATGGGCCATGCTGTACAATGGACTATTTCCTGGGAGAGGCGGAATCAAGTCACATCTCGTGGTGGTGGGACTATAGCCTGGATTTTCTGGATTTGGAGGTTGGTTGGTATTAAGACCTTAGCCTGGGGGCTGTCGTCTCGATTGTTCCGGAGACTATAACCTTTACTGTTACTCACATTTATGTAAACAAAGTCCTTCATTTTTTGTCATATCCTGGGGTTATCAGCAGATGACAGCACAAATCATAGGTAATAACCACGGACTAAGAGGGTACAGGACAATCATCCAAGCATTGTGAAAGAACTAAATGAAATTTGCCTAAAAGGTGGCGCTGGGAGTCGTACCCATTAATTTTTTGGCGCATGCGTCGTGTGCTAGTAGCTAAAACGTAAACAAATATCAACGGAAGCAAAGCGCGGGAGATGCTTATGCCGTGTGTCGTCAGAGGGCACCCCTGCCGTTAATCATTAAAAGGGGGTCGCATATTTTTCTTTCAGAGGCTGACACAGTTTCGCCCGTCTGCCGCTTCCCGATGATCGTCCTAAAGCCTCTTAGTCCGTGCAGGCACAATGATTACATTTCCAGCTACAACATGATTGCTTCCTGCTGTACTTGATTGGCTTCCTGCGATCTTACACACGGCTACCCAAACGAGGCGAAAAACACGAACACGAACTTCCTTTTTCTACCGCTTAGCGCTGCTATCATGCACACAGAAGAGAGATTTGAAGTATCAGTCCAAGTAATTAAACAGACGTTCAAGCAGTTAAAAAATGATTTTCTTTTTCATTTTTTAATTATTTGAACTAAACGTCTCTTCGTATATAGGTATTATGAAACGCACATCTATGCACATTTTGAAAAAAAAAAAAAAAAAAAAACTTTAAGAAATTATTATAATTTAATATACAGATGAATGTCTCAGCAATATTCGGTGAGAAAAGAAAGTTCCGAGCAACCCGTTAAAAAAGTCAGACCGTCTAGAAAATATAACAATGATAAAAGTTACGACACATCCAGGAAAAATTTTTTAAAAGTATAGAATTGGAATCTTTTCGTAAACGGAGTATCTTCGGCCCATTTTTCAAAACAATTTTTGTGCTTACAAATTTTCCTGAAAGTTGAATGAAATATATACTTACGACTTACACTCTTAATATAAGTGCATGGAACATTTGGTGATAAAACAGTATTAATTTATTCGAGGTTTTAACGTTATTAGTTTTTAAAGCTGTTCAAAAGCCCTATGACCCCTATAGCTTTTTCAAAAGAACAGCTTTTATAATTTATGCAATAGTAAATTAATAGTTTGTTTAACCTTTACTTAATGATTTATAACTGAACTGTTTCTAATTAATACTGTAAATAACCAGTCATTTGAAATGGTTTCAAACTCGAAATTATACCTTTGATACGGATATCAGCATTTATTATAAAAATATTTATTATTTAACTGAATGGAATAAAATTACTAAGCTTTGTAAACTTAAAACAAGAAAAAACTTATTGTTAAGCATTTTTCACAACACAATACAAACAGTTTCTGTTAAAAATTGATTCAGTGCACTACAGATTCGTTGAAAAAATGAGCTATATTTGTTCTACATTTACTGAAAAGTTTTCATTGCTCTTTTGTCGAGCTTAAAAGTCTGTGTTTCTTACCCACAGGAAATTATAACCATTCTTACAATTGAAATTGGCGTAAACTTTAGGTGGAGGTTTCCGCCTACATGCACAATTACTAGATCTCCTTTAATAATTCATAATGCGGATTACATTATTTTAATGAAACTCATTATTATTTGGGAAGATCACAATGCATTATTTAATTTTTCAATGAAATCTTTTGTTTACTGTTTGCGATGCTAAAAAATTTGTGTTCAGGGGTTCATGCAAAAATACTTTTTAATAAGAACAAAGGGGGGCAAATGGTTTGGATCAGCCAGAGCCTTATTATCCCATGGGCAAATCGGGACTTTGCCCAGAGCCCCCCGCTTTGAAATGTTCTTCCGAAATATTCTTTTTTATATCAAAATTTTATGAAAAATAAGACAAAAATCATAGATGGGGACCCCCAAATTCATCAATGCCCCGGGCCCCTGTTGGTCATAATCAGGCCCTGGGAATAGCTGAATTCCGCCTGCAAAAAAAAAAAAAAAAAAAAAAAAAAAGAAAGAAAGAAAAGAAAAAAAAGAAAAGAAAAGAAAAAGAAATAATAAGAAATAAGAAAATGCCACCCTAGATCAAACTAGAAACACGGCCTTTTCTGTCTTTCCCACTTATTGAAAGTCATAACCTTTTGCTACAGTGGAAGTGGACGTAAACATCAAAATAAACGTTTCCGCCTACATGCGCAACAACTCTTCCTAATGTAGATTTTATTATTTCAGCAGAATTCATCGTTACTTTCAAAGATCGTGATGGCTTATTTAAATTAGTAATTAAATTTTTGTTTACTTTTTCTGGAGCTTAAAAATCTGTTTCTTACCCACCGAAAGTCAAAACCTTTTATTACAGCTGATGCTGCGTAACATCAGGAAGTTTTACGCCTACATGAGTAATAGCTTGCTCTTAAAATCCTTCCTAATGTGGATTTTATTATTTAAGCAGAATTCAACATTACTTTCAGAAAGTCGTGATGTATTATTTAATTTTTTTTTGTCTACTACTTATGAAGCTTAAAAATGTGTGTCTTACTCACCACAAGTGATGCTCCTTCTTACAATTGAAGTGGGCGTAAACACGAAGAGTTCCCAAGAAAAAGTTCCTGCCTACAAGGTGCATCCACTTTCGGAGCAGTTCCGTTTAAAAATTAATAGGCTTCGCAGGACTTTTGGATAGCATTAAAAGAAAACCAATAATGTTGAACACCCGTTCTCCTATTTCTTTAAAAGCACCCTATTTATAAGTTCTAAACGAGGTGTAACATTTTGTTTATCACTAGATTGAAACACAGTTGTATTTTCGTTGCGAATATAATATAAACGGTTTCGGAACAACAAAGAATTGAAATTTTCTGCATTTGTATAATCTCGTTAACAAACATTTAAGTGGATTCCGGATATACTCCCGTCCCGTCCCTCCCACACGCGACATGTTTGCCTCTGATTGAAAAGTAAACATATCATTCCACGAACGATTAAAAAATAACCGGAAGTACTACAAAAGCAATTTTTGAAGTAAAACTTCTTTAGGCGCAACTAGGGAGTAACTCAGATTTATTTACTGACGGAAGTAACGCTGTGTAAAGGAAATGACGTATCTTTTCCCCCCTTGCTTCATCATTCCGCCATGACTGCAAAAACATTGCACTGTCAAGGACAAAAAGCCTGATAATTTCTACACCTGTTGTACGATCCCCATGAAAATTTCCATAATCATGTATATAAAAACATACAAAACAATTTGCGCTACTTTAAAAATCTGAAAATCCACCCGTTCCCTCATTTTTAAGCGATTTTTCGCAATTTTCAGCAACATTTCATATCCGAGAGTCAAAAAAAGTTAATCATTTGCGTGACAAAATTAGCTATTGCAAGTGACTTTTACTTCATATTGACGTCAATCTTAACAAGCTTTTTCCAGATTTATAAGTTTAATTATTTGCGGAACAGCTCTCTCGGGCGTTCGTTCCTGAGAACGTCGACTGTGCTCCCTACGCGTCGACATTACTCCCTACCTGTTTTGAAGCAAGATCTTGTCTGATGAAACTGTTCAGTGGATAAGTGGACCGGCTCTTGTCAGAGCCACTGTGTGAAGTCTTTCGCTGAACAGGCGGCGATCCAGCTGACTGTCTCTCAGTGTTGTTACAGGCGGCGACCCAACCCGTCACCTCCGATAAACAACGCCTACGCACCGAATACAGAAAGTGGCACTATGGTGCATTCCGTTGCTTTACTCAAATGTTTTCAATGGCATTAATACAATATTTAATGGAATTATGAGTAAAAACTTGACATGATTGTTTGCCATGATCATAAATATTGTTTGTCTGTACTTAAATAATATGTAATCTTTTAATATTGCTCATGTGTTTTTGAGTTATTTATAATAATGAGCCAAATGTAAATTTTTAAACAGAATAGTACTTCGAGCAAAAACAGCAGATGAAAACAAAGATTTAAGAACACTGCCGTAGAAAAACACAATAATAGACCCTACGTGCATTCGATACCAACCGACAGAAGAAAGCACCAGTTTAGGAACACAGTTAAAGAAAAATACCACAACAAAGACATTCTCTCGATTCAAACCCTTCGGGAAAACATTTTAAGAACACAGTGAAAGAATAATAGTTCAACACGGACACTTCCTGGATGCTAACCCGATATCCAGACGGAACAACGGTTTAAGAACACGGGTATGTAACACCACAACGGAACAAACACTGGTTGCAAAGGGTTTAAGATCAAAATAAAAGAATAACAAATGGACATTCCGTGGATTCTAACCCAACCTCAAGACGGAGCAATTGTTTAACACGGGGATGGAACACCTCAAAGAAACGGACCCTGGCTGCAATCATTCCGAAACAATAGATAGAACCTGCAGTTTAAAAAGACGGATACAGATAAATAATTCGAAACTTACCAGCAGACGAAATCAACGCTTAAGAATACTGTGCGAGAGAAACACTAAAAAAAAAAAAATTAAACTACCTGCATTCGAATCAGAGGAACCAACAATCAGAGGAAAACATCAGTTAAAGAACAGAGTTAAAGTATTATACTACACTATGGACATTCCTCCCATTCAAACCCAAACTCCCGACGGAACAATGGTATAAGAAAACAGTTAAAGAATAATACTACAACATGGACACTTCCTCGATTCTAAATAATTATCATGAATTACCCGTGATTCTTACTGGAGATTTTAATGTTAATTTTCTCTACCAAGAATCTCAGCCGTCAGTTGATTTTTAAAAAGAAAAATTGGATCTAACTATGAATACTTCTCGACTTCAATCAACAACGCGTTTCGGTACAACGATAGATGCTGTATTTTCAAGAAAGTTAGCAAATTTAGAGAGTAAAATTTATGTTTCACAGTATAGTTAACACAAACCTATAATTTCATACATAAAATATTATGATGACATTCAAGTTCCTATTTCCAATGAATAATATGAATATAACATTTATATAATCTTTGTAAAGCACATGAATAATAAATATAATTAAATTATAATATGATATTTATTTTAAGTTAAAGTTTAATAATTTCAGTGATATTTATCGTAAACGTCAAAGCAATTTTACTTCAATCGCGCGTAAAGATTACACGCACACACTTTTTTTTTTTTTTTCAATATTTCAAAAATAAAACTAGCCTAGAAATTGGATTTCTTGGAATCTTATCGGAAGTTCCCGAAGGGGCGTCACCTTCGGTTACCTGAATAATATGTGAAAATACAAAAAGATTAAAATTTAAAATTTTCATAGTTATACAACTCCAAACCCCAAAACATATTAATTGGAACATATGTATTGTAGATGCACTTATTTTCGCGAACCGTAATTTTTGCGAAAATGAAGATATCGGTGATTTCCCGATCTAGAAATTTTGCGAATTTTATGCGAATAGAACCAAAAGTTGAAATATCCAGAATGTACCTGAATATAGAAGCCCCTTTGCATAAGGCATTTTACTAAACTTTCTTTTGTTCGAAAACTTGTCTTTCACCCCATTTTGAATGGCTTCAAAGAAGCTGATATACATATTGTAAGTGAATGAGCTGCATTCTGTTAGTTGTATTATTGTTTTATATTCAAGATATAGTTGTAAATGTTTAAGAAATAGTTGTAGAAAGATACGAACCGAACCGAAATGGGCTTTTAAGGGAATCCCTGCGCCGCAGGCGCTTACCTCCAGAGTGAAAAATGAAGTGTGTTTTGAATAATCTTGATGTAAAAGAAAAAACCCAAGAGATGACAGGGGCAATACATACGATTCAGGCTCGAAATAACAAAAAATTCGGGCCGCGAGATCGGAGATAAGGAAAAGAGAAAGATCATGAGCCGATCCGGCTGCATGAAGTACATGGAAAAGAGATCGAATTGGATGGCTGACCCGCCTTCCCCCCACCCTCAAGGGGTGGACTTCGCAACGGGTTGCTCGACCAGAGACCAAAATTAAATGCTTGAGCAGAGTGAGATGAAAGGAGAGCTGTCACGAATAGAATGCCGAAAGGCAGAGTGAAAAATAACAGCAAGAAAGCCGAGCGTGGTGACGAAATCTCATATATATATATATATATAACACTCTCTTAGTGGCATTGTAACACAATTCACTTATGATTTAGATTTTTACATATATAATACTGCCTTAAAATACAGCACTCCTATTGAAGCCTTCACTACCTGGAAAGTAAAAGTACTTTCAATCTTTAAGCAAAATATTGCTAAATATGTAAAATATAGTTCTCCTGTCAATAGTCAATTTCATACTCACATAGACTTTATAAAGCAGTATTTCATAATTACTTATGTAGATAAATCATCCAATAACTATGCTTTTATTTGTAAACAGTTATATCATAGCTTGTTAGCCTCTACAATTGTAAATAACTGTATCTATTCCTCTACTAATTTGTCTACTGTAGTTTGTAACAAAAAAATTCTAGCTTTCTATAAACTTCTCAACCTACAACATAATAATCTAAACTATCCTTATATTGTACTAATCCCTAAATTTCATAAATCGCCTTTAAAGTATCGAACTGTTACAATAGGATGTAACACATATAGCAATGTAGCAAGTAAACTTCTATTAAAGATACTGTCTGTTATGCATGAGTATTATATAAAACGTAATGATTACTCTATCTCTATAGGAAATAGTTATGATCTACGCAATACAATATGTACTATTAGTAATATAACCTCTTTATATACCTATGATTTGAAAGATCTATTTAACAATATTCCTCGTGACGACCTTTACAATGTAATTAATGAATTATTTGAAACTTGTGTTAACCATATTCAGCTCCCTTCCCATGTTGATGTAACTTATTTCAGTTGTCTATCTAAATTTATTATCTATAATAATTTTATTCTACATAACAATAAAATATATCTACAAAATCATGGTATACCACAAGGTGGTTCAGCATCTAGTTACCTTGCAGATCTTTACTTATATTACTATGAAAAAGAATATACTAATACTCACATCATTCTTAAACGATATATAGATGATATCTTACTTGTAAACACTACTAATAATAATAACATTATCTTCCCCATAAAATATCCATCTGCTCTGGAATTAATTAAAAATGATATGCTTAACAATTCTGTTAGTTTTCTAGATCTAAGTATCTCCATCACTCCTAGAATTAGCCTTAGTTTCAATATATATGATAAGCGTAAAGATTTTAGCTTTAAAGTAAATAGCTTTACTCATTTTTCCTCCTGCTTACATAAATCTGTATTTCGCAATATCATCTATAATCACTGCTGTAGAATCAAGTTTCTATGTTCTGATGATTTTAAAGTCTCCAATTTTAAATCTCTATTTCTGTCAGCTAGACAATACAACTATCCCACTAAGTTCCTAAAATCTATTATATACAATTCTTGATAATGATGTGTCTAATGTCTTTGTTAATTTACTGGAGGTTGGGTGGGGTTTTGGTTTTAAGGTTGTAATTGGATGGTTGGGTCGGGCGGTTTTCTCATTAAAAAAAAAAAAAAAAGTAATATGTTTAAAAACAATTTGGATGTGTATATGCATGCATATATATATCTGGAGGAATTAAAAAAAAAAGCAAAAAAAAGCAAAAAAAAAAAAAAAAAAAAAAAAAAAAAAAAAAAAAAAAAACGGGGTTCCTATATTGTGATTATTCTGTCCTAAACATTATTTTTTATTTTTTTCTTATTTACTAGATTAATCATCTGTCATACAATAACTTATTATAGATACTTTGTCAATAATAATATTCATTATATTTTTTAAACAATATGTTATATTTAATTTTGCTATACTTTTTATTTTATTCAATCCTTTTAATTTATTATTATTCAATATATATTTATTATATTAATATACCTGGATATTCTTAAAATTTAATAATATTACATTTTAGTATTTGGCAACTCCTATACTTTCTTCTTTCCAGTTTTACACTTTTATTTAGTGGCAACACCATTTTTCACTTTTTACAATTCTTAACATTGGCAACACATATCAATTGTTCAAATGTAATTTACATGTGCTCAAGGTCTGGTATGTAAAATTATATTCCTATTTCTAATTTTTGTTATCTTTTTTATTTCTTCTTTCCTTTATATAGTAGGGTAGGGCCCAGATATGTGGAGTTAATATCTCTTCTGATATGCCACACAACCGAAACCCTACTATTTAGTTTGCTGTAAATTATAATCCACTGTTTGTGGCCCCTGAAGTTGGTGACAATGGTTATAATTTCCGTTCCATTATATTATCACAATAATTCTTGCACTTTATTTGGCTTCAAATTCTGGTTTCTAATTCTTGCTAATAGCTGTTATATTTTTTCAGTGAGAACAGAACTGTTGCTCGTGATTCAAAAAAGGAAAAAGAAAAAGAGATTTTTTCAGTCAAGTCAATAGGCCGTGGAGCATGACTTGAGGGGGGGGGGGGCAGATCTCGATGGTCTACCCAGCTTCCCTTCACCGTCTAGCGGTGATCTTCAGCTGGGTTACTAGACTCAGAGCCTGATTATGACCAACAGGGGCCCCGGGCATTGATGAATTTGGGGGCCCCTATCTATCAAATTTGTTTTATTTTTCATAAAATTTTGATATAAAAAAGACTATTTCAGGACAACATTTGATATTGGGGGCCCTGGACAAAGTCCCGATTTGCCCATGCGATAATAAGGCTCTGACTAGACTGAGATCAGGCCACGGGGGCGAGGAGAGAAAGGGCGGCCTTAGGCCGTTTTCTGTAGTGGGGATCATGATAACCATAATCAGGCAGCTCTGCGATGATTTCGTTTGGGATCATTCCAATTCTATTGTGGAATCGTTTCGGGAGCTTGTGAAGTTGCTTAGTCAATATCTTGCTTCAGTGGCAGTTAGGCTGGCGACATGACTGCTGCATAGGCCCATACTGGAGCGGCGTAAAGAGCGATAGGTCTAATGGGTGCCTTGTAAATGATGGTTTTGTTCTTGGTTTTGTGCTTGCGGGTTTAAATGAGGCTGCTAACTCCGTCAAAGGCTGCCTTCATCTTGCCCCTAGTGCGGGTGATGTGTTTCTTCCATGAGAGATTTTTGTCTAGGGTGACTCCAAGGTGGGTTGCTGAGTTCGTCCATCAGATGAGACCAAAAAAAATCTGTGCCCCCTCCAGAATTTTTTTTGTGGTTCCGCCACTACAAGCAATGCCTTTTTAGCGTACACTATTGAAGTGGGAGGGCGTAACTCGAAGAGAAACTAGCATGTCTTACATTCTCGTATTTGGCTGCAAACGAATGCTTTAACAAGGTGTATATTTACTTAGAATAACAAATATTTCTCCTTTATAAAATTACCTAGAAATGCTTTATAAAAATGCAATCTATGTGTCGCTCACAACATATATACATTGCATATATTGCCTTATAAAGTTACATTTAAATGCCTGTGCAGAATCAAATATTAAATTTGAAAAATATTTATAAAGATTTACCTATATAAGATAATAAATATGTGTTGCGTATAATTTAATTTAGTAATTGTGTTACTATAAAACAAGAGGGTGCAAATGGAGAAGGATGTATCAGAATGCCTCGCTCTTCCAAATCTTCAAGTTTGGATACTGTCCGGAAGGAGTACATAAACAGAAGCCTTATTAAGAAGAATTTAAATATGGTTAGTAACACTTTTTTCTATAAAAATTATAAGGACAGGTTAGCAATACAGCCTGTTAAATAAATTTCTAAATTCATTTGCCGAAAATACTCAAACCGGAAAATATGTTATGTAAAAAATACATAAGGTTTACCCGATAACACTAAACCGTATATATGAACTTTGAATTCTTCAAATCAAGAATATTTGCTGGCGTCCAACAGGATAGTCTGGTGAATGTGTGGTGTGAGACCAATTAAACGACTTAGATGCAGTGTTGTTAACCTGTCACGGAATAAGAGCATAGAATCAAAGTGAAAAGTGTATACAAATGGCTAAGCTGAGAGAAAGGAAAGGAGGGTTATGGACAAGCGTCTAGCCCCCGCCGGCCTAACTTTGGAACCATTCAATGAAAATAAAATAAAAATCAGTGATTTTTGCCCAAAAATTGAAAAATTGCTTTAATTTCTACAACAGCTAACTTTCATTAAAAAAAAAAAAAATATTTTTTTTTTTTTCCCCTTAGTTTTGGCGTAGGAGAAACTGAAATTTAACATGTAGAAGTCAGACCCAAAAATCGTGTTGACCGGTGTTATATATGTTTAAGATCAATATTTAAAGAAGAAAACCCCAAAAAATAAGTGCTATTACAGTATTCACTTAATCTGCAAACAATCATCTCATTGCTGAAATTAGCGATAACTCTTTGTGATTGAAACGAAACGATTTTTTGGTTTTATCTGATCCAGTCTTCGAATTTCTGAACCAACTTCAAATGCTGTGATAAGAATACTGACGGACGGCTGACGTGTCCCAAAATCGCACGAAGTTTACGATGCTATCCTCTGTTTTGCGATGACTTTTCATAAGTTTCTCAAAACTGAACTGTTTCGAGGCGTTAAATGGTAAAATTCAGGGTCTTCCTATCGAAATGATAATAGATAATGTAAATTATCTGGCAATCTTAAAAGAAACTGTACTTTATAAAACACTTTTTCACGTGACATATAGTGCTGATGAGAAAAAATGAATTATTATACATATTAAATTGGAATTACTGATCCATTTTTCGAGGGGGGGGGGAGGGGCGCAATTATGGCTTTTGGCCTAGGGCGCAAAAATGTGTAAATCCGGCCCTGATTGCGCCTCTGAAATAAAATTCACATATTTGTCGATACTTATACATTTAATTTTTTTTTTAAATGTAAATAAAGTGCTCTCAATTTACTTAGTTAAGACTATTTACTGCTGATAAAGAAGTTAAAAGGTATTTCACTGTGGGCGTTCTATTTTTATTAAAATGGTGGAACTTTTATATATCATTGCTTTTGTAAAAAACTGCTTTAATTAGTACTCGAAACCAAATGTTTCAAATCCAAAGATTTTTGACTATGTTTGAAGAGACACGTTCCCTCTGTGTCCCCCCCCTCCCTACAATCAGACGTACGTCAATGTTTGCCAGTCATCAATCATTGGCAGATGTAGAGGAGGGGCAAAAGGAACATGCCCCGCCCCCTGCCCTCCCTCCCAGATGAACTAAGTTTAAACCAACTGAATATATAGGACAAACGAGACCAAAAAGGCTGCGACCCCCCCCAGAATTTTTTTTCTTTTTAACAAAGTATACACCAATGAAGTGGGAGGGCGTAACTGAGAGAGAAGCTAGCATGTCTCATATTCTCATATTTGCCAGCTAAAATTACTTTCAAATGCCTTATAAAAATGCAATCTACGTGTCGCTCAAAATTTAATATATTACATATTATATTGCCTTATAAAGTTATATTTAAATGCGCGTGTGGATATCAAATACTAAATTTGAAAAATATTTATAAAAATTTATATATTAATGACTATGTCATTTTATCTCTCAACACCCGTTATTGAAAAATGTGTCCCAAGAATGCGAGATAATAAAAAGACATAAAAAAGCGACATAATTTTACATGTATTTAAATACTATTAGTTCACAACAGCTTTAATCTATTGTTGCAATATTTCGTAAGCTGTAGAATATGCTTCACATGTATTTTTTACATATATTTAAATACTATTAGTTGACTATAGCTTTAATCTATTGTTAGAATATTTGGTAAGCTGTAGAATATGTATCACATGTATTTTATAAATAGGTTACACTCATAAAAATTTCAACATAAGGTTACCAGGCGAAATACGCGAAAGATGAGAAATAAAATGACAAAGTCAATTAATATCGTTTTAATATGGCAATAATGAAACTAAAAAATTAGGAGAGTTCAGGGGGATCTCCCCCTGACGAGCCTCGAACAGCCGAGTTATATATATGTATATATATATAGGCTATTAAATATACCAGTTGTTTATTATTTAATTAAGTAATTGTGTGACTATAAAACTAGAGGGTGTAAATGGAGAAGGGTACATCAGAATGTCTGGCTCTTTCAACTCTTAACTTTTAAACTGTCAAACGGCTAAGAGAAGGAGTAGATAAACAGAAGCCTTTTTAAGAATATTTAAAATATGGTTTGTAAAATTTTTTTCCTATAAAAATTAGGACTGGAGAGCAATACAGGCTGTTAAAAAATTTACAAAATCTTTGCCAAAGTACTCCAACCGGAAATATCGTAGAGTAAAATGCATATGGTTTACCCAAACATTAGGATCAAATATCTGTAACAGTCTAAGAGAAGTTGATTCTAGAACATTTTGTTGGCGTCCAACTGGATAGCCCTGTGAATGTGAGACAAAGCATCTACATCCGGTCGGTCTACTTTGGCACCATTCAATGCGTATGCTCGTAGACTTAATTCCCTCCATGATACCGGGTTCAAAATTCGATCCGCTCAGGAGAGGAATGGTGTCGCCGTCTAGTGATTATTTTTGGAAACTTTGTATTTCTCATAATAATAAGATATTTTGAAATATTTAGAATTAGCTTTGAACTTGTGTTTATTTTTCTTTTGTATTATAAAAAAAATTCTTCGAATATTTATTCTTTCTGATGATCTTGGAATTACCAATTGCTTGTTGATTAAAATTATGTATTAAGTAATTTTTACATAAGTTAATTATTTTTTTGATATATTATATAGTAAATAATTTTAGCAGATTTTGGAATATTATTTTGTATTATTTATTCTATTTTAATTGATGATAAGCTAAATGATCTATGTTCTCCAGTAGTTTCAATAAATTTTTCTTTGAATGCAAATTTTGTGTTAGATGTTTTAAAATTTCAAAAGATTAAACTAAAACATCTAATAAGTTAAGATAGTTTTCATAATCTTTCAACAAATTTCCGATTGTATAAAATTGGAGAATACATAAAATATTATATACAGACAAAAGTAGGGGGCAGTCCCCCCCCCCTAAAATTCAAGAAAATACATATATGTCCAAGGCCGTAGGCAGAAAAAATTTTGAAAGGGGATAGGTCGTGCTAAAATTAAATTTCGGGAAGTGGGGGGAGGGGCAGGAGGTGATATGCAGTATTATTTTTTTTTTAACTTAACACAAATGCAAAACTGCTATAAAAACAAGGGCAAGGCCAATAGTAAATATTTCAAAATCTGCTAAAATCATTTACTTAATAAACTATTTTAAAATTAATTGACTTATGTAGGAATTTTAACCAGCTACAATATTGCTAATTATAGATTATCAGAGAAATACAATCAAAGTTTCCAAAATTAATGACAAAATGGGGGACATTTGGGATATAAAAATAAAAACGAGATTTTGTGTGTGAGGCCATTCTTATTTAAAACCAAATATTCCAAAATCTGCTAAAATTATTTACTATATAATATATGAAAAAAATAATTAACTAATGTAAAAATTACTTAATACATAATTTTAATTAACAAGCAATCGGTAATTCCAAGATCATCAGAAAGGATAAATATTTGAAGAATTTTTTTTATAATACAAAAGGAAAAATAAACACAATTTCAAAGCTAATCCTAAATATTTCAATATTTCTTATTATTATGAGAAATACAGTTTCCAAAAGTAATCACTAGATGGCGACACCATTCATTTCCTGAGCGGATCGAATTTTGAAACCCGTATGAAGGGAATGAAGTCTACGAGCATGCGCATGGAATGGTTCCAAAGCAGATCCGGCGGGGGCTAGATGCTTGTCATGCTCTCCCATCTCACATTCACTGGACCATCCTGTTGGACGCCAGCAAATATTCCAGAAACATCGACTTTTCGTCTCAGTGGTTACATAATTGAACACTATAATTGGGTAAACCTTATGCATTTTAGTATACAATATTTCCGGTTTGAGTACTTTTGTAAAGATTTTGTAAATTTATTTAACAGCCTGTATTACTTACCAGTCCTTCTAACTTTTATAGAAAAAAAATGTTGCTAACCATATTTAAAATCTTCTTAAAAAGGCTTCTGTTTATGTACTCCTTTCCTTTGCCATTTGACAGTTTATCCAAACGTTAAGAGTTGAAAGAGCCAGACATTCTGATGTTCCCTTCTCCATTTACACCCTCTGGTTTTATAGTTGCACAATTACATAATTAAATTATAAGCAAATGGTATATTTAATAGCTTATATATATATATCATTTTTTTATAAATATTTTTCAAATTTTGTATTTGATATCCGCACGCGCATTCAAATATAACTTTATAAGAGAATATATGCATTCTATGTAATATGTTAAATTTTGAGCGACACATAGATTGCATTTTTATAAAGCATTTGAAAGTAATTTTATAAACGAAAAAATTTGTTATTCTAAATATATGCATCTTGTTAAAGTATTCGTTAGCTGGCAAATATGAGACTGTGAGACATGCTAGCGTCTCTTTCTGTTACGCCCTCCCACATCATTGGTGTTTCCTTAAACACTGTTAAAAAGACACTGTTAAAAAGAAAAAAAAAATCTGGAGAGATCACAGACTTTTTGGTCTGGTTTGTCCTATATATTCTGTTGGTTTAAACTTAGTTCATCTGGGAGGGAGGGCAGGGGCGGGGCATGTTCCTTTTGCCCCTCCTCTACATTTGCCAATTATTGATTACTAGCATGCATTGACGTACGTTTGATAGGGGGGAGGGGGGACACAGAGGGGACATGTTTCTTTCAACACTGTCAAAAATCTTTGGATTTAAAACATTTAGTTTTGAGTATTAATTAAAGTACATTTTTTACAAAACCAATGATATATAAAAGTTCTACCATTTTAATAAAAATATAACGCCCACAGTGAAATACCTTTTTTCCTCTTTATCAGCAGTAAATAGTCTTAACTAAGTAAAGTGAGAGCACTTTATTTACATTTAAAAAAAAATTAAATGTATAAGTATCGAAAAATATGTCAATTTTATTTCAGAGGCGCAATAATATTCAAGGTAGACGAATTCAATTGAATTATTCTTGCAGGAAATTCCCTGCCTGTTTACAATGTGCTGCGCTAATCTTATAAATAAAAATGAAATTCTGTTTGTTTGTTTGTTTGTGGATTTGATTCGTATACAAATCCACAAAAATGGACCTATCGGCCTCAAATTTAGCACAGATATGTAAAATAATATAGAATAAATCGTAGTCCACTTTAAAACTTTGAAAGTCCACCCGTTCCCGGAATTTAAGAGATTTTTTATGCTCTCCACGCAAAAAGCTTTCCGTAATTGTAACCCCTGTAGTGAAAAAAGTGTGAAATAAGGATCGTGTTTGCCATGTGTGGCGATTTTGCCGAATAAAATGTTTTAAATTCTCAAAGTAAAAATAAAAGAATAATAATGATTTTTTTTTTGTTAGTTTATATTCGTAAGGTTATTTTTTTTTTAATTTAATATCGTGTGCATGGGAAATCAGAGCAGAAATGTTTTATGAAATGTTTCATACGCAAAACAATAAGAATTGAAGATTTCCGAGGCTAATGAGTAAAATTTTTTAGTTTGGCGAAAAAATAAAGTGGCTGAAATATCGATTTTGAGTAAGTGAGTTCTAGCGATTTGCACAGTTTTCGGCTTGGCGCAATTTATTGAGAGCTTAAGGAAATAGATTTTTGAAAACAAGTGCAAAGGTTTTATTAGAATACAGCGTTAAATTTTAATGATCCGTGAAGAAATAATGCAGTTATTAAGGGATTCTTATTTAAAACTAAATATTCCAAAATCTGCTAAAATTATTTACTATATAATATATCAAAAAAATTATTAACTTATGTAAAAATTACTTAATACATAATTTTAATTAACAAGCAATGGTAATTCCAAGATCATCAGAAAGAATAAATATTTGAAGAATTTTTTTTATAATACAAAAGGAAAAATAAACACAATTTCAAAGCTAATCCTAAATATTTCAATATTTCTTATTATTATGAGAAATACAGTTTCCAAAAGTAATCACTAGATGGCGACACCATTCATTTTCTGAGCGGATCGAATTTACGAGCATGCGCATTGAATGGTTCCAAAGTTAGGCCGGCGGGGGCTAGACGCTTGTGGGTTAGGGCCAATTATCTGCGGTAGGGATCTAGGCCGGGACTGGGATTGCCCTCCGTGGAGGACTTCCTAAGGGGTCGTAATACGGGTATACGCGAAGTTTGAGAAAACCACGGGAAACTGCCCTGATGTATTGTTGAAATCCAGGCAGTCGTCTGCGAAGTTTTATTTCGCTGCCGCATATCGTCTGCGTTTTTAAAAATACCGCAATGGTGAAATTTTATACACCTAAGTTTGCGCATGCGCACTGTAATATAAATTTAAATATTTAATAATGCAAATCGAAGACTATAGATACGAGGTAGCTGAATGGACAGTATGATCAAAGACGGTTGACATTGGACAGAAATTGCTTAAAACAGCAAGAATATGGCTAGAAATGGCCAGAAATTGCTTAAAACAGAGCGAATGTGGCTAGAACAGCTTCTAGCAGCTTTTTTGAAAATTTGTGACGAGATCTAGCCACAAACTGGATAAGTTGACAACCCTGTTCGAGTGCAATATACTCTTCAGCAAGAGGCCGCGTCGCATTCTAATGCGGTTATGAAAGCACAGCTCATAGCTAGTGATCTGCGTATACGCGGTTCTGGTGTATATGATATCATTATTGTAGAAAAGAGTATCTTTAAAGGGTTCAAACGCCGAAGAGAAAATATTTAACATTTGATTTTAATTTTCAGTAAAATGGGATTAATCAACGAAATTAAACATTTTAAAATAGTTTAGACTATTTTAAAATGTTTAATTTCGTTGAAATTAAACATTTAATTTCGTCGCATTTAAAATGTTTAATTTCGTTTTAAAATAGTTTTAAAACTAATATAAAATAATTTTTTTCCTATTATTTGTACCGTAGACTCCCTCTTAACCGGCCTCCGTTTAACCGGATCTCCACTTTAACAGGCGGTATTTGATATAAATAAAATGGTTTCAAAAAATACAAGAAAATTGAAAACTTCCGACAATGGCAGACATCCACATATGTTATATCATCTACAGTTGGAGCAATAGCACTGGGAAAAGGCTTTATGCTACTCCAGGTATGGGAAACATTTGAAACGTTGCTAATTTTAGGCTGG
Source organism: Cheiracanthium punctorium (assembly GCA_038373885.1). NCBI lineage: Eukaryota > Metazoa > Arthropoda > Arachnida > Araneae > Cheiracanthiidae > Cheiracanthium > Cheiracanthium punctorium. The sequence goes on along the minus strand of JAWZYV010016180.1, from coordinate 610,703 downwards.
TAACGAAGTCGCTAGCCGTATAATTAGATTTTAAATGAAATTTTGAATGGCTTATATGGGTTTTATGCGGGGTTTTGATCGCAGGACTGGCCGGAGGTACTATCTAGTTAGAACACCAAGTATCACCTTCCTCTATCGATGTGATGCTTTAAAAAGAAGTTGACGAACTTTCAGTCTTCAGGAGAAAAAAAAAAGTCTGATGTTTTTAAAACCTTCTTCCTAATGGTCTATAAAACTTAATAAGTAATAAATTAAAGCATTTACTATAATGCAATTCCATCACTTAAATATTGTTGCAGAAATACTCTGCTTGTTTCCTGGGTTCGTCGTTCTAAAGTCCAGTTGGTGTAGAAAGTTCTAGTAAAGAGTCCATTTGTCAGCATGGAACATACTTTATTGCTTCTAGAACTTAGTCGAAAAAACTGTACAAAATTCACAGGCACTAACGGCCAGCAGCTCGTTTATAACAGTCCACTCAGTACAGAAGCTCTCAAAAATGCTATAATTCTCACACAAAATAAAACACTTCCACGGGTAAAATTCAGTGGAAATGTGCCTGAAATATCGTACACAGTCCCTTAAGACACAGGAATGGAGAATTTACACCCCGCACTTTAAAAACAGCTTTTTAAACAAGCTCGAAAACACCGCTTCTATCGCTGTACACATTGGCAGCGTATTCCGTTTTTGAAGGGCGATCACTCCACACTGAACTGGGGCCTCTGAAACGCTTGTATTTATAGGTAGGGCAGAAGCTACAAGAAACTTCTAGAAGAGTCTATTTCTCGAGGATTCCACATAAAGCGGGAATTTTGATTACGTCATAGAAGAGAAATGTTAGGCTATTATGTGATTTTAATGCAGTAAAACCAACTTTCAGGTCCCATTGGGGAAAACGCACCAAATGACCAAAATGTCGCCAAGCTTGGCGACTTTTGGTGAAATATCGCCTAGTTTCGCGCCAAAAATAAGTACCCAAAACTGAAGTTATCGAAGGCCTAAGACCAATATTTCTCGAGATTTCTAGAAACTGCATACAACTGAATGGGAAACCGAAACCTCCGCATCTCCGGTTCTAGTTGACCGATTTTGATACAACAAAAAGCAAAATGTATCTATTTAAAACGTAGAATACGAATTTTGAACTATTTTAAGCCCCAGAACAGCGGGTTACCCTGAAAATTCGTAACAATATATAAACATATGTATATTATTTCATTCTCCGCTTTAACCGGATTTTCGTTTAACCGGCTCACCCCCGGTCCCATTTAGGCCAGTTAAGAGGGAGTCTACTATATTTATATTAAATCTGAAGTCCAAATTTGTAAATTTAAATTGTTAAATAAGCGTAATATTTGTGTGTCACGATTTTGAAATTACATATTACTACATGACGTTAGATGTTACCATTAAGAAAGTGTAACTAAAGTTTTCCTCCACAAACGAAATTTCTTCGTAAAATATAAAATCGGACATCGATGAAGATTTAATATAAATTAATAAAATTATATAAAAGATGACGGAGATATATAGATATATATACAGAGTCCAGTCACATTAATGTGACCACCTGTCAAAAGCCAGAATAACCACCTTTGGCAGAGCGGATCTCTGCGAGACGTACAGGAAGAGAGTCAATTAGAGTTCTGAAGGTGTTCACTGGGATGTTAAGCCATGCCGACTCCAATGCCGTGGCCAGCTGCGCTAAATTACGCGGTTGAGGATTCATATTGAGGAACAATCAATTGAGGAACAACCCGATTGAGGTGGTCCCACAGATCATCATTCTTCATCATGAGCCGACACCGGAGAAGATCGGACGTATACAGAGAGGCCCCGCCGGCCAGCGCCGAGTACCCCGCCACGTACAGGATACAAGAGCAAATCGAACAAGCGGCAGCCCAGTTTGCGATCCAGATGCAGCAACAAATTGCTCAGGCACAAGAACTGCTCCGACAGCGTCAACTTGACGAACAAAAAGCTCTCCAAGACCAAGAAAAACTGAGACAGCAACAAAACAAGCCTGAACAGCAAAAAGCCATCCAACCCCAGCAAAAATGACGAAGCCAAACCTAAACTGGACTGGTACGAGCGGACCATAGAGGAAGAAAAGATGCAGACCTCCGATGAAACTGAAGATGCCACGACCAAACCAGGTGATGCACTTACTTTCGATATTTCCTTCGCCCCCCCCCCACTTCGACCGACTCGAATGATGATTTCGTCAAACCGACTAAAAAAGCCAAAACCACGAATATGAGGAACCGAGATAAGAGCGATGAGCCTGTTAATTTCGAAACTGCTAATCCTTTCCAAATTCTTAACAACGAAAAAGGTGAGGAAACCCCCCTAGTTTCGCAAGAGAGTGAACTCCCCCATACCGAGGATAAACTTAAACTTCCCAGAGCCCTCATTATCCCGAACGTTACAGACATGCATGAAATTACGGCCCTGATAAATGAGAATACCGAATCCAAATTTCACGCCAGGATCAGCAAAAATACCCTCAGAATTCACCCCCACGATTTTGACAGCAAAAAAGTAATTCTCAAACTTCTAGATTCCCATAACATCCCCTACTTCACCAATTCGGGCTCTCCTTCCCCCCTTAAAGTCGTAATTAAAGGTCTCCCCCCTAACACAAATTTAGAAATCTTAAAGGAAGCCCTTCAATGTAATGGATATACAATAATCAGAACCTCCCAACTTAAAAGCTTTAAAGACAAACTACCCCTCCCTATTTTCCAAGTACAACTCCCAAATAACGAAACCAGCAAAGAAATTTTCGAACTTAAAAATCTTTTATCATTTCAAGTTTCAGTAGAAAAATTCAGACCCCCAAGGAAAGCCGTTCAGTGTTATCGCTGTAACGGCTTCTTCCATTTCGCTAAGTTCTGCCGCATGCCCCCCCGTTGCGTTTTCTGTGCCGAGCCCCATGAGATTTTTAACTGTCCCCTTAAGAAATTAGAAAATAACCCCCCTCAAGTGTAGCAACTGTAATTCGGACCACCCGGCTAGCTATAAAGGCTGCCCTAAATTTCCCTCCAACACTCCGGCCCCAATTCCTAAAACTTCAAATATTACGTACGCCAACGCAGTAAAAAGAAATCTGACCCCCCCTCCCCCCACCCCATTCTAATCAAAACACTTTCTTAGAAATCCAAAAAGTTACGAAACAAATCGAAAACGAGCTAGGAGTTCGCTCTCTTAGTGATCTGCTTAAACAGCTTAATTCTCTTCTCGAAAACTTAAAGAAAATAGAAAACAGGCAAGAAAAAATGCTATTCTTTCTAAGTTATTTAACATTCGGCCCCGAACAACAAATTACCAACGAAAATGTAAACACTGAGAACAGTGGTTAAGTCCTTCGGCTGTTCCCTCTTTCGAACTTCCCCCCCCCCTTCATTTGTTAGTAAACAAACCCTCTTTTACACTAATTCGCATACTTCCTGTAAGTGTTTTAACTATAATTGAAAGGGAGATGTGGGATTTAATTCCCAGGAACTCCCCATCCAACACGTTCTTATCTCGTGGTCCCACAGATTTTTGATTGTATTTAAATTCGGTGAGTTGCTGGCCAGGGGAGTACGGCAAACTCGTCCTGGTGCTCTTCGAACCACGTACATACACTGCGAGCTGTAAGACACCTCGCATTGTCTTGCTGGTAGATGCCATCATTCTGGGGAAAAATAATGCGCATGTAGGGGTGGACATGGTCCGCAAGAGCAGATGCGTACTTATGCTGATCCATCGTGCCATCCACAATGATGAGTGCAACCAGTGAATGCCAGGTAAACATTCCCCAAACCATAATGCTTCCTCCTCGAGCCTGGATTCTTCCGGCAATTGTTGCAGGGTGTTTGCTTTCAGACGTTTCACGCCGTATACGCCAACGTCCATCTGTCCGATGGAGCATAAAACGTGATTCATCGGAAAAAGCCACCTGTCGCCACTCTGTGGACGTCCAGTTGCGGTACTGGCTTGCAAATTCCAGCCTTCGTCGCCGATGAACAGCAGTCAGCATAGGTGAATTAACCAAGCGTCTGCTGCGGAGGCGCAACGTTCGCTGAACTGATCTTGAGGATACACTGTTGGTAGCCCCTTGGTTCATATGGGCAGTCAGTTGCTCAACAGTTGCACGTCTATTCGCCCGAACGCATCTCCGTAGCCTTCGTTCGCGTGTCATCTATAGCCCGTGGTGCACCACATGTGCCACGCCGCTGATTTTGGATACTGCAATTTGCCATGCACCGGTATACTTTTACCACGGCGGCGGCACTCGAACAGTTCACAAAATTAGCCGTTTCCGAAATGCTTCCACCCTTGGCTCGAAAGCCAGTAATCGTGCCCGTTTAGACGTCGGATAAATTGCTACGTTTCTGCATCACGCCAACGATTGAAATGATTTGCGATGCCCTAGGACATCCTTACACTCCACTGCAATGTGCTAACACGTGCCTTCTGTGATTGGTTATATTACGTTAACGTAGAAAGTAGGTGGTGGTCACATTAATGTGACTGGACTGTGTATTTTGTTTAAAGATTTTTACTTACGTGTACATAATTAAAGGTTATTATCCAACAAAGTTTTGTGACATGACGAACAAGCATCAATTGAAAAAAAGGAAATAAAGATAAAAATTCGATTTAAAATATTGAGGATTTAAAAATTCTTTCACCTTTCATTCATCAATTTTTCCTTATACATATAACAGTATGTTTTACAATTTTAAGAATGGGATTTGTTGATAACGAATTGGTGAGGGAAAAAATTAGAGTTTACATTTATGGAAAAACGCATTAAAAACTTGTTTTCTGTTACTTTTTCGTTCTAAATCGGTGGCGTAGTCAGAAATTTTTCATGGGAGGGGGGTTACGACAACTGCAATTTGCGTACGTGTATACGTGTGTGTGATAAGGGAGTGAAGACTACGCATTTTGTATGGCAAAAATTTCGTCATGCGCGGTTGTGACCCTTTGGCTACTCCACTGTTCTAAATACTTTATCTTCTTTAGATATTGGGGCTTAATAATCACCAATTCGTGCGAGAAATCGGTGCTCCAGCTAGTGTATTTTTAAAATACATTTTTTAAAATACTATAAACTGTAAAAGGAATTGTATATGGAAATTTTTAATTCAATGATGATTGAAATTACAACTTACAGGGTGTCTCCGAATTCATAGCAATAATTTCAGGGTAGGTAAAATACTTATATAGAAACTTTTTTCTGTATAGCAATTTGAGGTCGGGAACAAAAAGTACCATGTTGCTTCAGAACGATGGGACTGCAACCATTTCTGCCATAATGAGTATAGTTACCACAAAATTCTCTGTTTTTCCACCTACACTGATTACTTGTGGCCCACGTTGAAAAGTATAGGGAAAAAATGGAAATGCCGAGGTAGTTAAGAAATGATTGCGAAAATGGATGGATCCCCATCTTGCTGAGATGCGTGGTACTTTTAATTTTCGACCCCACATTGCTGTACAAAAAATACATCTTTACATATATTTCACCTATTGTTAAAGTTTGGTCCATGAATGCGGACACCCTGTACATTGGAGCCTTACTGTGTAGTTAAAGAAAGTATTACTATTACTATTTTTTATTTCTTACAAATAGACAGAAATAAAACAAATTACGATGAACATTCAAAAGAAAAGTTAAAACATATTTACATACATATACATTTATGCACTACTTTTACATAATCGAGGTCATGTTGAACAACATTTATATCTTGCTCTAAAGTAAAATTCGCGGTTCACCACTGCACAAATGTAATACATGTGTACACCTGTTTTGATCGAAAAAATTTCGATCTTCAGCAGCAGTAGAAGTTAATGCATAGACTAGGTATGGATTTCTACTACTGCTGAAGAAGATCGATACTATTTCGATCGAAACACTTGTACAGCTTGTTAAGTACCTTTTATGTGTTTTATTTTACAATGTTTCAGTTTTAATTATTTTAACATGTATAAATGGAAAAATAATATTATTATAACTATCTCGTATTCTATTAGAACATGTAACGAATTCTAAACATAGATTTCTCTATTTTTTTAACCGGAAGAAAGAAACTTTCGGGAAAAGTAAAGACTTAAGCATTTTATTATTTTCCTTGTTCTCAAAATATTAAAACTTCAAACAAATGATTTCAGGGCATACTAACATGCTTTGGAGCATTTCTCGACAAAACAGGCAGATGAAATATACTAACGAGCAAGTGTAGAGTACATTTTTCTATAACACGTGACTTGTTAAGATGTTAATTTCGTCAGCATAACTAAGATTATTAATTTCAGAAAGTTTTGTACTTTTACACCAAAGGGTGGATAATTATATCCAGATTAATATGACTGTCTACTTAGATTTAACAAAGTAAACTTGAGAAAATTAGATTTGGAATTAATTTCCTAAGAAATTATGACGCATAATGTAGTTATAATACACCCATTAGAAACGTGATCTTTAATTAAATCTTTTCATATTGTTACGAATTTTCGGGGCAACCCACTGTTCTGGGGTTTAAAATAGTTTAAAATTTGTGTTCTACGCTTCTAATAGTTAAAATTTGCTTTTGGTTGCATCAAAATCGGTCAATTAGAGCCGGAAATACGGAGGTTTGGGTTTTCAATTGATTTGCATAGCGTTTCTAGAAATCTCGAAAAATATTGGTCCTAGACCTTCGGTAACTTCACTTTTGGGGACTTATTTTTGGCGCCCAAATCGGCGATATTTCGCCAAAAGCCGCCAAGTTTGGCGACATTTTGATCTTTTGTCGCGTTTGTCACAATGGGGCTTGCAAAGTTAGTTTTTCTGCATTAACATGCATAATAGCCTAATATTACTCTTCTATGACGTAATCAAAATTCTCGCTTTATGTGGAATCTTCGAGAGATACATTCTTCTAGAAGCTCCTAATAGCTTCTGCGACACCTATAAAAACAGGTATGACAAACAACCCCAGTCAATATGGGTCGAGCTTCCGATGAGTACGCTGTTTTGCTCCATGAATTGTATTGTGCTATAGAAGCAGTGTTTTCGCTTGCTTTTTTGAAGCTTTGTTTTAAGTGCGTTGTGTAAATTCTTCAGTACTGAGCCTCGAGGGACTGCTAGTGATATCCCTCTTATATTTCTACTGAATGGATGTGTTTTATTTTATGTGAGAAATACAGCATTTGTGAAAGCTTCTGTACTAAGCGGACTGTTAAAAGCACATTAGTGGCTGATAGTGGTTGTGAATTTCGTACAGTTGATTGTTCGACGAAGTACTAGAAGCGATAAAGTTTGTGTTCCATCCAGACAAGTGGACTCTTTACTTGAACTTTCTACACCTACTGGACTTTAGGACGACGAACCCAGGAATTAGCAGAGTATTCTGCAACAATATTCTATTTTGTGGGTAAACTGTTACTGAACTTTAATTTTATGATTTGCTTGCAACTAATTTTGTTTCTTAACATGTTGAGGTCTGAACCCGTGAGACTCTTGCTCTGACCTACACGCTTAAAAAAAACGAGCTAAATTACATACTTAAACATAATACATAATTAAAAACGAGCAAAATTACATGCTTAAACATAATACATAATTAAAAACGAGCAAAATTACATACTTCGCGTATTACTTCACGGTCCCACCTTCATTTCTAATGATCTGGTCAAAAGAGACCTTAAAATACTACCACTGAGAAAAGTACTACACAAACAAATAACGGATTTCTACACGAATCTTGACAACCTACCGAATACCATCAGGGCTGAGTTCCCAGATTACGACCCTAGGGATACTCGCAACAAAAGGCGCCCCTAGTCTGCGCTCTCCCCCCCCCCCACTTGGACTAACTACGGTAGCAACCGAGCAACCTGTTAAATGAAGGCCCTTCGGGCGGGATAACAGGTCGGCCCTAATTGCTGCCCCGCTCGACACGAACTGTAACCACTTTACACCCCGACCAAGCCACGGGGGCTTACTATCCTCAAGAAATAATAATCACAAGTAATTATTACACACTGGAGATTAGCGCGTGGTGGGCGCTCTGGTGCTCCAAGAATCCCCACTTTACGGTTCGGTTCGGTTGGGGGTGGGGGTCTGTTCTCATGCTTAAATTCTGATTCTAGACATTGAAAAACACTTAAATTTTCATTTTTAGTTCTTAAAGCTTGCTTTTGTTATTATTTTAAGTTACTTGATAAACGGAAGATGGAAGCACTTTGATTAACTGGAAAGTAAATTGTATTATTTGTAACTCTGTAGTATTGCTTGTAGTATTATTTGTAATATTATCATTTGTTTGTATTATTATTTGCTCATACGAACATAAAAGAAATAAGAAAAAAATTCACTTTTAGACATTAATTTCATATCATTTTACATTTATATGTTATTGTTTATCACAAATCTTGAATAAAAAAATGCTTTTATATACAGCAAAAACTTTTCTGATCATAATTTAGAGTGGAATTATAAAAAAATAAAATAAAAATCAGTGATTTTTGCCCAAAAATTTAAAAATTGCTTTAATTTCTACAACAGCTAACTTTCATTTAAAAAAATATATTTTTTTTTCCCCCTTAGTTTGGGCGTAGGAGAAACTGAAATTTAACATGTAGAAGTCAGACCCAAAAATCGTGTTGACCGGTGTTATATATGTTTAAGATCAATATTTAAAGAAGAAAACTCCAAAAAATAAGTGCTATTACAGTATTCACTTAATCTGCAAACAATCATCTCATTGCTGAAATTAGCGATAACTCTTTGTGATTGATACGAAACGATTTTTTGGTTTTATCTGATCCAGTCTTCGAATTTCTGAACCAACTTCAAATGCTGTGATAAGAATACTGACGGACGGCTGACGTGTCCCAAAATCGCACGAAGTTTACGATGCTATCCTCTGTTTTGCGATGACTTTTCATAATTTTCTCAAAACTGAACTGTCTATCCTCAGGCGTTAAATGGTAAAATTCAGGGTCTTTCCTATCGAAATGATAATAGATAATGTAAATTATCTGGCAATCATAAAAGAAACTGTACTTTATAAAACACTTTTTCACGTGACATATAGTGCTGATGAGAAAAAATGAATTATTATGCATATTAAATTGGAATTACTGATCCATTTTTCGAGGGGGGGGGAGGGGCGCAATTATGGCTTTTGGCCAAGGGCGCAAAAATGTGTAAATCCGGCCCTGATTGCGCCTCTGAAATAAAATTCACAAATTTTTCGATACTTATACATTTCATTTTTTTTTTAAATGTAAATAAAGTGCTCTCAATTTACTTAGTTAAGACTATTTACTGCTGATAAAGAAGTTAAAAGGTATTTCGCTGTGGGCGTTCTATTTTTATTAAAATGGTGGAACTTTTATATATCATTGGTTTTGTAAAAAACTGCTTTAATTACTACTCGAATCCAAATGTTTTAAATCCAAAGATTTTTGACTGTGTTTGAAGAGACACGTTCCCTCTGTGTCCCCCCCCTCCCTACAATCAGACGTACGTCAATGTTTGCCAGTCATCAATCATTGGCAGATGTAGAGGAGGGGCAAAAGGAACATGCCCCGCCCCCTGCCCTCCCTCCCAGATGAACTAAGTTTAAACCAACTGAATATATAGGACAAACAAGACCAAAAAGTCTGCGATCCCCCCAGATTTTTTTTTTCTTTTTAACAAAGTATACTAATGAAGTGGGAGGCCGTAACTGAGAGAGAAGCTAGCATGTCTCATATTCTCATATTTGCCAGCTAAAATTACTTTCAAATGCTTTATAAAAATGCAATCTATGTGTCGCTCAAAATTTAATATATTACATATTATATTGCCTTATAAAGTTATATTTAAATGCGCGTGTGGATATCAAATACTAAATTTGAAAAATATTTATAAAAATTTATATATTAATGACTATTTCATTTTATCTCTCAACACCCTATATTGAAAAATGTGTCCCAAGAATGTCCCAAGATAATAAAAAGACATAAAAAAGCGACATAATTTTACATGGTTTTAAATACTATTAGTTCACAACAGCTTTAATCTATTGTTACAATACTTCGTAAGCTGTACAATATGCTTCACGTGTATTTTTTACATATATTTAAATACTATTAGTTGACTATAGCTTTAATCTATTGTTAGAATATTTCGTAAGCTGTAGAATATGTATCACATGTATTTTATAAATAGGTTACACTATAGGTTACACTATATATATATATATATATATATATATATATATATATATATATATATAGATAGATAGATAGGCTATTAAATATATCAGTTACTTCTGAAAAAACACTTAAAATACTGGTGTTAAACGATAAAGTAATTAAAAAACTTTGTAAAAAACACACATAAGAAGTAAAAGGAAAGAGGATACGCGTTTCGTTCAAAAATTGTTTTCAACTTCTGAAGAAGACTATATCAGTTAATACAGGCTGTTAAAAAATTTACAAAATCTTTGCCAAAGTACTCTAACCGGAAATATTGTAGAGTAAAATGCATAAGGTTTACCCAAACATTAGGTTTATATATTCTGCAATGTCTAAAAGGAGTTGATTCTGGAACATTTGCTGGCGTCCAACAGGATAGTCCAGTTAATGTGAGAACAAGACAAGCGTCTACCCCCCCGGATGGGGCTACTTCGGCACCATGCAATACGCATGCTTGTAGACTTCATACGGGGTTCAAAATTCGATCCGGTCAGGAAATGAATAGTGTCGCCATCTAGTGATTACTTTTGGAAACTGTATTTCTCATAATAATAAGAAATTTTGAAATATTTATGATTAGCTTTGAACTTGTGTTTATTTTTCCTTTTTTATTATAAAAAAAATTCTTCAAATATTTATTCTTTCTGATGATCTTAGAATTACCAATTGCTTGCTAAATAAAATTATGTATTAAGTAATTTCTACATAAGTTAATTATTTTTTTGATATATTATATAGTAAATAATTTTGCAGATTTTGGAATATTTAGTTTTATATTTAGTTTTAAATGAGAATGGCCTCACACACAATCTCGTTTTTATTTTTATATCCCAAATGTCCCCCATCTAGTGATTAATTTTTTTGATATATTATATAGTAAATAATTTTAGCAGATTTTGGAATATTTAGTTTTAAATAAGAATGGCCTCACATACACACAATCTCGTTTTTATTTTGATATCCCAAATGTCTCCCATCTAGTGATTAATTTTGGAAACTTTGATTGTATTTCTTCGTAATAAAAAGAAAACATATCAAATAGTTATATTCTTTACTGATAATCTATAATTAGCAATGTTGTAGCTGGTTAATATTCCTACATAAGTCAATTATTTTTAAAATAGTTTATTAAGTAAATGATTTTACCAGATTTTGTAATATTTACCATTGGCCTTGCACTTGTTTTTATAGCAGTTTTGTATTTGAGTTAAGTTAAAAAAAATAATACTGCATATCACCTCCTGCCCCCCCCCCTCCGATCTTTAATTTTAGCACGACATATCCCCTTTCAAAATTTTTTTCTGCCTACGGCCTTGGACATATATGCATTTTCTTGAATTTTAGGGGGGGGACTGCCCCTCCTTTTGTCTGTATATAATATTTTATCTATTCTCCAATTTTATACAATCGGAAATTTGCCGAAAGATTATGAATACTATCTTTACTTATTAGATGCTTTAGTTTAATCTTTTGAAATTTTAAAACATCTAACACAAAAATTTGCATTCAAAGAAAAATTTATTGAAACTTTTGCAGAACACTTTATTGAAACTTTTGCAGAACATCTATATAAATAAAATTAGACTTTTGTCTTTAAATTTCTTGGAATTCAAAAATTTTGCGATTTCTATCCGTTTCAAGCACCCGGGATTCCGATGCGACCCTCAAAAAAAAGTTTGTCTGTCTGTCATTCTGTCAGTGACGCTTTTTTTGTTTAAGCATCACGTAAAAACGACTGAAGCGAATGATATGAAATTGGGTGTCATGATAGGTGGTCACTCAACTTAAAACATAGGCGTCGAATTTTTAAAAAATCTTGATTAGATTTTCCGATTTTGCGAAAATCGTTTCAAACTACGTAAATTTTTGTTCAAGCATCACGCAAAAACGACTGAAGCGAATGATATGAAATTGGGTATCATGATAGGTGGTCACTCAACTTAAAACATAGACGTCGAATTTTTAAAAAAATCTTGATTAGATTTTCCGATTTTGCGAAAATCGTTTCAAACTACGTAAATTTGTGTTCAAGCATCACGCAAAAACGACTGAAGCGAATGATATGAAATTGGGTGTCATGATAGGTGGTCACTCAACTTAAAACATAGGCTCCCAATTTAAAAAAAAATCTTGATTGGATTTTGAGATTTTGCGAAAATCCTTTCAAACTGCGTAAATTTGTGTTCGCACATCACGTAAAACTGCAAAGGTGAAAAAATGATATTTGGTGAAATGATAGGTGGCCACTCACCTTAAACTATAAGCATCTAATTTTAAAAAAGTCGATCAGATTTCGAGATTTTGTGAAAATCGTTTAAAACTGAGTGAATCTTTGTTCCCGCATTACGTAATAACGACTAAAGCGAATGATATGAAATTTGGTCACACGATAGATGGTTGCTCAACATAAACTATAGGAGTCCAATTTTTTAAACATTTTTATTAGATTTTGAGATTTTGTGAAAATTCTCTCAAAATACGTTTATATTTCTTCAAACATCACGTAATAACGACTAATACGAATGATACGAAATTTAGTGATATGATAGGTAGTTGCTAATCTTAATTTATAGGCGTTGAATTTTTAAAATATTTTGATTACATTTTGAGATTTTGCGAAAATCGTTTTAAAATGCTGAAAATTTGTTCCAGCATCACGAAATAAAGGCTGCAGGGAATGAAACGAATTTGGGTGACATGATAGGTTGTCACTCAACTTAAATTCTAGGCTTCCATTTTTTCAAAAATGTTGATTAAATTTTTAGAATTTGCGAAAATTATTTCAATATGCGTAAATATTCGTTCGCGCATCACATAATTACGACTAATGCGAATGAAATGATATTACTTAGTTACTCTCTAACCTGTAATATTTTAACAATACATAAAAATTATAACTTCGATTTCTTTACTTTGGCAACATACTACATCCATTCTGTGTACTCATACAATGCTGACGTAAGTTCTTGCTTTTTTGGAAATTTGCATTCACTAACCCGTCGAGGACGGGTACTTCAGCTAATAGATCATATAGCTTATCATCAATTAAAATAGAATAAATAATGCACAAGTACTGTGAACACTGGTATAAAACTAAAGCAAATTTAAATTATAAAACTAAAATAAATCAATTATGTAATAACTGATGAAATATTAATTAAAAAAACATAATCCTACTATTGATCATTACCTTTTTTTTTTTTTTTTTCAACATTAAGCTTACTTAAACTCCATTAAACTTACAATGAAAAGAAATCAATTTTATTTAATTTGTACAATGAAGTGAAATAGTTATAATCATTAAGGGATTCATAGTTAAATATACTGGTAGTCCCAAAAAGGTGGTAACATGCTTTCTCTGTTAGAGGTAAGTGAACATTGAAATATTTCACAATTAGAGAGATTTTATTTTCCATCACATAAGACCATCAGAAGAAAGCACGTAGCTGTATCTTTAAACTCTACTGAAATGCTATGAACGAAAAAATTTGACCAAGGCCACGAGCATGCGCATTGAATGGTGCCGAAGTAGCCCCATCGGACAAGAGTCTAGCCCCCGGTGCGTCTACTTTGGCACCATTCAATGCGTATGCTCGTAGACTTCATTCCCTTCATACGGGGTTCAAAATTCGATCCGCTCAGGAAATGAATGGTGTCGCCATCTAGTGACTACTTTTAGAAACTTTGTATTTCTCATAATAATAAGAAATTTTGAAATATTTAGGATTAGCTTTGAACTTGTGTTTATTTTTCCTTTTGTATTATAAAAAAAATTCTTCAAATATTTATCCTTTCTGATGATCTTGGAATTACCAATTGCTTGTTAATTAAAATTATGTATTAAGTAATTTTTACATAAGTTAATTATTTTTTTGATATATTATATAGTAAATAATTTTAGAAGATTTTGGAATATTTAGTTTTAAATAAGAATGGCCTCACAGACACACAATCTCGTTTTTATCTTTATATCCCAAATGTCCCCCATCTAGTGATTAATTTTGGAAACTTTGATTGTATTTCTCCGTATTAAAAAGAAAATATATCAAATAGTTATATTCTTTACTGATAATTTATAATTAGCAATATTGTAGCTGGTAAATATTCCTACATAAGTCAATTATTTTTAAAATAGTTTATTAAGTAAATGATTTTAGCAGATTTTGAAATATTTACCATTGGCCTTGAACTTGTTTTTATAGCAGTTTTGTATTTGTGTTAAGTTAAAAAAAAATAATACTGCATATCACCTCCTGCCCCCCCCCCCCCCGAAATTATAATTAATTTTAGCACGACATATCCCCTTTCAAAATTTTTTTTCTGCCTACGGCCTTGGACATATGTGCATTTTCTTGAATTTTAGGGGGGGAGAGGGGACCGCCTCCTCCTTTTGTCTGTATATAATATTTTATGTATTCTCCAATTTTATACAATCGGAAATTTGTTGAAAGATTATGAAAACTATCTTTAATTATTAGATGTTTTAGTTTAATCTTTTGAAATTTTAAAACATCTAACACAAAAATGAATTACTGCCGAACCTCGATTTAACGTACTTTGATTTGCACAAGCAATTGCTTGAATTAGCAATTGGTAATTCCAAGATCATCAGAAAGAATAAATATTTGAAGAATTTTTTTTATAATACAAAAGGAAAAATAAACACAAGTTCAAAGCTAATCCTAAATATTTCAAAATTTCTTATTATTATGAGAAATACAAAGTTTCCAAAAGTAATCACTAGATGGCAACAACATTCCTTTCCTAAGCGGATCGAATTTTGAAAATGAAGGGAATGAAGTCTACGAGCATGCGCATTGAATGGTTCCAAAGTAGATCCGGCGGGGGCTAGACGCTTGTGCAATGACAGGACTCAGATGCAGTGTTGCCAACTAGGGATGGGGTTAACGATGATTTTCGGATATCAGTGAAGGATATCAGTTCGGATATCAGAAGAGTGATTTTTACTCCCGGGTAGCAGTGATCCTTAATGGTGATTGAGTACTCGTTTACCCTTATGTGACTGGAACTATTTGTCTCTGACTAACGGTTTAGGAAATTGCCATTGGGACCTTATAAGTACCTCTAACTCTAGGCTAGAAAACATTTTGGCCATTTTCCGCTTTGATTCTAGCCACCTTTTCTGAGGTACAGTCGGTAACACTAAGTGTAGCTGATAGCGCGAGAGATAGCGAGCTAAAATCTGTCTGCTGTAATGACACTGGTGTTGACCAGTGAATATTTAGTGAGTTTTTGTAAATCTATAATAATAAAAATGAATGTTTGTAAATCTGTTTGTCTGTATGTGTGCGGTCTTCAGACAAACCTACTGCACGCAGAACTCTGAAAATTTGAATATATAAGCCCATGAGTCCGATAATGTGCACCTGAGAATCAGAATTTAAAAATTTCAATTACTTTTTTAATTATTAATTAAAAACCGTTTTCAGGATGCCATGCTCGGCGAGTTTCGCCAGCATGATACTGTGAAACAAAATCGCATGCATTGGAAAACATGAAATGGCACGGAAATTTAGTCAGTTTTGCGCCAATCTATATGAATAAAAATGAATGTCTGAAAATCTGCATGCGTGCGATGTCCAGAAAAAACTACTGGACGCAGAACTCTGAAAATTCGAGCATATGAGCCCATTCCTTCGGTAATGTACACCTGAGGCTCAGAATTTTGAAATTTTAGTTACTTTTTAAATCTATACTATTAAAATCTGTACGCGTCTGTCTGTCTGTCTGTAACATCATCTCCTCCGAAACGGCTGGGAGTTGAGTTTCGATCGAGGTGTCCACAGATTCGGAAAATTCCGAGGAAGGTCTTCCGCTAATTTAAATTTCGAAATTCGAATTATTTTAGAAGATATTGATAAAAAACCCGTCAAAAATTCAAACCCGTCAATCTAATTTTTGATCTCCGTAATTCCGCAATTGTAACCCCTGTAGTCAAAAAAGTGAGAAATAAGCATCGAGGTTGCCATGTTTGGCTATTTTATTAAATTATTTAGACTCCTGCAGTAAAAATAAAAAAATAATGATTTTTTTTCTGTTTAGATTATTTACAAAGTTATTTTTAATTAAAGTATTGCGTGCATGTGAAATCAGAGCAGGAATTCAATGTTTTTTGTGTGTAAAAGAATAAGGGATTGGGAGATTTCCGAGACTAATATGTATATTTTTTAGTTTGGAGGAAAAAAATGGCTGATTTGGCGATTTTGAGAAAGTAGTAGGTTCTACCGATTTGCACAGTTTTAAGCTTGGCGCAATTTACTGAGAGCGTACCGAAATAGTATTTTTAAAAACAAGTGTAGGTTTTATTAGAGTTTAGCTTTAATTTTTTTAATTTAGCAGTGATTAGTGCAGAAATAATGCAGTTATTAAGGCGAATTTAAACGATCTAACTTGAGAATTTTCACCAAATTAAGTAAATTGATTAAAGTGAGGGGAAATTCCGCCAAATTTAAGGTAATTGAAATTCTCGCATTTTGTACATCATAGTTAACGATGAATAAAATACATTAACACATAGTTAATAATTTAAAATACTGCTCCTTTTCAAGTAGATGCCTGTTGTACTTTGGCGATCAAACCATATGAGTGATAGATTACTATTTCCCATTTTGGTTGCCGTTATTTCAATGCTTCGAATGATTCCTTGAAAAAAATCTCGCAAAATGGTGTATGTTGGCACTTTGGCGATCGAATGTGTAAAAAATCATTGATTCTTATTCGTTAAAGCAGTGCTACGGAAATTTCTTTTTCTGGTAACTGTTAGAATGGCATATAACTAATACTGTCTAATAAATTTTTTGCTTTACAAATTAAAATGTATGTTGATTCCTACTTTACCTTTCTTAGCAAAGCTGGCGATAAATATTCAAATATAGTGTAACGCTGTGTTTAATAGAGTGTGTTCTCGCGTTTGTGCTGCTAATTACATTCCACGATTGGAATGAGTCGATATTATGAGCGTATGCTTGGATATTTTTTTTTTAATCCCACCAAACAAGGTGTAATAAAATCGGAATTCTTTTCTTTTTTCTTTGCTTTTGGAGGTGAATAAGAATGGTTTTTCAGCCCGGTAAAAATTGTGGGTATTGTAAGGATTGAAAGTAAATTTTTGAATTTGTTGTTAAGTTTAATTTGTGATTCATTTTAGCTATTTACCATCAATTTGTGGCGTTAATTACGCCAATATGGCAGTTCTAGCAAAGTAAACATGAATAATTCATTTCATGTTCTATTTTAAAGATTGCTACAGTTTCCGTAGTAACGGAATCCATTGTTGCCACTTAAGTTGTTAAATATAACAATAAGTGAAATCATTAATATCTACATCTCTTAAAACTCGAAAAATGAAAAGGCATTAAATATGAAAAAAATAGAACATTAACATATCTGCGCTTCTTTAAAAATAATCGAAGTTTTCATGCAATCTATTATATAAATGTGAAAGTATGTTTGTTTGTTTGTTCGTCCGGGTTCTCTAACTTTTTACGATTTTTCGCAATTTTGAGGGTAGAAAGCTACTCAAATAACCGATTTCAGCACATTCGTGAGCATAGTTAACAAAGTTAGATTTATTTATTTATTACTTTCAATAATTCAAGTGAGACTGACGTCATTTTTATGTCACTGTAAAAATGCATTAAAAATCCTGGTTAACAAGTTTTGACAAAAAATTACACCACGAGCGAAATAATAAACTTCCACCCAGATTATCAGATTTTGTAGAAAATAAAATAACGTGTTTTTTCTTTCTTTTTCTTCTTTCACTAATTCATGTTAGATATCGCAACTGAGAATGATGTCATTTTGACCTCATGAAAATGAGTTAGAAATCTAATTACATTAAAAGGTTTTGACGCAAAAATTACTATTATAAAAATTCAAAGTATTTTGTTTAATGCGCGTGTTACCCTTAGCGATTTTTGAGCTTTGTGATTTTTCAGAAACCATAATAACGAAAGGAATCTTGCATTTTTTTAAATCGTGGGAAATTCAAATGTCGGCACAAGATGCAAAATACTAATTAACATAATTCATAGTATTCGCTATCGGTTTGACGACGGTCGTTGTATGTATTCCCAAAAATCGTGCAAAATGTCGCCAAATTTGGACGACTTTTGGCGGTATATTATCTATATTAGATATACTCTTTTTTTTGTTAAATTTTAGCAACTTAACAAGCTCTTGCAGAAAAGTTACATCATTAGCAATATGGATACGGAAAATATTTGAAATACCGATTAGCTAGGAATAACCCCAATATCTCTCAAATTAACTTTAATAAAGTTCTGTTGCAAGCGAGAGTTTTTCAACGTCGTATGTTTCAATATTACTCCGTTTGAAAACTACTGCGCGAAATGACTAAATTCGACTACCCTGGTCAGAACGTGACGTCATAAATTAAAAGTTGTCTGAAATTCGTAAACTCTGCAACACAATTTAACGCCCTATTCGCAATTTGAGCGATTCCAAATAGTTCCTCGAGATTACACAGTTTGATGTTTTCACGAGTCTGAACCATGGTGGATTTAAATAATATTTAAATTGGTACAGCTTGGATGTTTTCCACCACTGCGAGATGAAATATTTTGCTGTGCTAAATACGCCAATCAGACAAGAATTATGCTTAAAAATATATGGAGATCTGTTTTAATGGCAATGCATAAATTTCACAGAATCACCAAAAAGTAGAAAGGCATCATTGGTTTAAAATATCTAATCTGTTTCTTTAAATTGAGCATTAAAGACTGAGAAACGAAGATAGATAATATTAATATAAGTAATAGATAGTATTCTCATTTTTATCTCTGGTAGTAATAGTAGATTTGTTTGGATAATATGGATTAAAGAACAGTGTACCACGTTAATAACTATTTCGTGAAATTAAAAGTGTTATATTCATTATTTTTCAACGATCGTCTTATAACTAACTAAACCATAATCCTACGTTGCGTAATGTATTCCACAGTAATTTCAACAAAAGGACTACTTGAACTTTTTGACATTTTGCTTTTGCATAGATAGTTACGATTAGATTTTAGTAAAATATTCGTTTCCTACCGTGCGAAGAACGGGCACGCAGCTAGTTATTAATTAAAAACCGATTTTAGATCGTCATGTTTGGCGAACTTTGGCCTCATGAAAAGATTTATGCTTGAAGTGAGTGGTAATCGCAAAAGTAAAAAACCGTTTTTTACGTTGCCATGCTTGACGAGTTTCGCCCGAATGCTACTATAAAACAAATCGTTTGCATTTGAGAAGCATGAAATGGCACGAAAATTTCATCAGGTTTACGCCAAATCTATCTATCTCTATAATAATAAAAATGAATGTTTGTAAATCTGTCTGTGTGCGGTCTCCAGACAAATCTACTGCACACAGAACTCTGAAAATTTGAATATATAAGCCCATGAATGCCGATAATGTGCACCTGAGAATCAGAATTTTAAAATTTTAATTACTTTTTTTAATTATTAATTAAAAACCGTTCTAAAACGGAAATTTTCTTACTCTGTGTTACGAATTTTGGGAGCAACCCGCTGTTCTGGGGTTTAAAATAGTTTAAAATTCGTATTCTATGCGTTAAATAGTTAAATTTTGCTTTTTGTTGCATTGATATGTAATGTTCTGGAAATCTCGGGTTCTATGGGCCGTAGGTCTTCGAAAACCTAATTTTGGGGACTTATTTTTAGCGCCAAATTTGGCGATATTTCTTTATTTGGCGCGTTTTTCCTAATGGGGACTTTTCATGAATTTTTTTTATGTTATTTAATACGTTTAATGACCTAACATTTCCTAATTTTCAGAAATTTAAATCGAAAATTGCGGATTTTACATAATAATTTGTTTAATTGGATGAAATCTATAATAATAAAAATGAATGTTTGTAAATCTGTCTGTCTACGGTCTCCAGACAAACCTACTGCACGCAGAACTCTGAAAATTTGAATATATAATCCCATGAGTCCGATAATGTGCACCTGAGAATCAGAATTTTAAAATTTTAATAACTTTTTTAATTATTAATTAAAAACTGTTTTAAAACGGAGATTTTTTTTTGTTGCATCAATATGGAATGTTCTAGAAATCTTGGGTTCTATGGGTCGTAGGTCTTCGAAAACCTAATTTTTGGGGACTTAATTTTGGTGATATTTCGCCAAAACTCGCTAAGTTTGACGATTTTTCTGGCATTTGGCGCGTTTTTCCTAACGGGACCTTTTCATGAAATTTTTTATGGTACTTTTTATGCTATTTAATACCTTTAATGACCTAACATTTCCTAATTTTAAGAAATTTAAATCGAAAATTGTGGATTTTACAAGATAATTTGCTTAATTGGATGAAATATTTAATAACACGTCCAATTTTAATGCAAATTACACGATATTTCTGGGGGAAATATGTGACGGCCAGGGCAGTGAGTTGTCTTTAGTGGTGCGTTTGTAAGTACGTACCTGAAACTCTGGAACCATTATCTGCACATTCTGTTACACAATTGCGGCCTAGAACACTAATCTGGAGTTGCAGTTTACATGTCAGATTTTGTAAATCGCATAATTTAAGGGGTTCACGGGCAACGCCGTGCGGGACTGCTAGTATGTAATTATTTCAACTCAATTAAAATAATCCAGATAGAATTACAGAAGTTATTCTATAACGTCTCGTTTTTCCATCTATTTTTATAATGTTCCGACTTTAAGTAAGATAAGAAGAGGAAAGTGCAGTTCCTCTAATGACAGTCCCTTAACCCTTTAAAGCGCAGTGTTCCCACTCTGGGAACACCAAACTCTGACGTTTTGACTGTTGCCAGTCACGAAGAATAAATTTGATTTCTATAAAAATAGTGTGCGAGTGACATAGCTCCACGAGAATCCTTTACTTTTTAGCACTTCATTTCCCGTAAAAGAATTGTCACGATTATTTTTAACAGCACTGACAGCTGCTGAAAAATGGAAGAATGCGAGAACAGCCGGATAGATTGCCCAATGCTGAAAAAAGGACAGCCGTTTCGATCGCTCGACTTAACTACCAGCAAGATGGCGGACGATGGAAACGTTCATCGCTTGCCACAGATCTAGAGACCCTTTTTTGACGCAGCTGGCTGTGCGACATAGCCAGCTGCGTCAAAAAAGGGTCTCTAGATCTGTGGCACGCGATGAACGTTTCGATCGTCCGCCATCTTGCTGGTGTGAAGTCGAGCGATGGGAACGGCTGCGCTTTTTTCAGGATTGGGAAAAGGTTGCGCCACAAAGGGTTAAGAAAGAGGTAAGTGGCTTACCTTTGATTTGATCTAGTTTCTAAACAGTATTTTTAACACTTATCTGTCCAAACATTTTTGCTTGCATACTGTTGTAGAAAACTCTGCTTAGTTTTCGAGTTCAAAATGTATATGGATTTTAATTTTAATCTGGATTTTTTACTAGAACTTTCCATTATATATGTGGAAAGTTCTAGTAAACAATCTACTTTCCTTATTGATTCTAGAACTTCGACGAATAACCTGTATATACGATTCACAGGAACTAACAGTCAATCACTTGATTTATGACACTCAGCTTAACACATAAACAATATTAAGTGTCGTATTTTACACACAATAACTTCTTCCTCAAGCTAAAGTTCAGTGGACATTCTGGAGGAAATTATTAACAATTTACCAGGATTCAACAAGGAAGAATTCACAAACAGCTTTCGTAAATAAGTTTCTCAATACAAGCAATAGATCGCTTATAAAAGCGCTCTCAATGCAGAGCTTTTCGACTCTCACAGCTAATGCAGTGAACTGGCTATGAACATTCGCTAAACTAAAACTCCTAGGTGATATTTGCCCCACCTTCCGTCGACGTCGCGCGTACATTCTACAGAAATCCATATCTGGAAAAATCCAGATCAAACACAAATCTTGATTTCGTAATAGAAATGCAATTGAGTAATACTAGGCTTTTGCATCATCCTGTTGTCTGTGCATTTAGAGTAGGCACGTCAAGGTCACAAGATTTTTCCAAATTTTTCTCTTTCTCCTCTTCGTTGCTATGGTTCCATATAATCTCAGTTTCCGTTATCACAAGGAGAACGCTCGCGCCCATGCGCGATGAGGGGAAAAATGGGACCTTGATGCGCCCATTCTAAAAACACAGACTGTAAAGCAAGGGAACAAACGTTACAGGCCCCATTAAGGAAATCTCGCCAACTCTTCGAAATGACATCAAGCTTCTCGACTTTTTGGCGAAATATCGCCAAAACAAGTACCCAAAAGTGGTGTCATTTGAGCTCCAGAGCCAATGTTTTTGGAGAATTCGAGACAATCATATGCTAAACAGTAAGGACGCCCAAGAACCCCTACCTTTCGTTCTAGTTAACAGATGTTGGTGCAACAAAATGCAAATTTTAATTATTTGACGCATAGATTACGAATTTTAGACTGTTTTTAACCCTTGAAGGGCAGAACAACCCAGAAATTCGTAGCAATATATTCGATATTTGTATCGAACATATCATATACTATTAGTCATATATATCGATGTAGAAAAAAAAGAAAGAAAAAGGTGTGGCTGTGTCGTGAACTCGGCCGTGTGTTTTACGTGAAAACGTGTACTTAACGAGTAATACTGGAGATTCATCGGGTTCAGGAAAGAAACGAAGTAAATAAATAATTACTATGTTATAACTATATTGATAATTGGTCTGTGTTTCGGAAAGTTCGAAACAAATGGCATATAGGTTTCATGGAGAATTCTGGTAAACGTTAAATCAATGCAGTTATTACCTAGCGTTGCTGGGGAAGTTTCGATGTAAGACAAATTATACACTGAGCATTGCATTATTTCAGTTTTACTTTAACACTATATAGCAATATTTACTATAACTATTTCACACTAATGTTTTATACACGCAATCGAAAGATCTTGACGAGTCTGACGACTGAAACGCTGTTCTAGCTTCCCAGTTAAAATTTACAGGAAACGCACATTATGTGACTCAGCGAAACGCCCTCAAAATGGCGGGGCTTCCCCCTCAGCCGCAAGCGATGCCCCACAGTCCTCAATCAAACGTCACGAATTCTTTTATCCTTAAACATCGAGTGATGTGGTTAAATTTTGGCTGTAGAGGAATAGATATGTAGTTGCAACATCAAGCTGCATCCCCCCCCCCCCGATCATCAGTTTTCTGAATTGCTTCCCACTATGGAAGGAAATTTGAAGACACATTCACGTAAAAAAAGAAAGAAAGAGAGAGATACTCCCCCACCATTTTTGATCTTCTTTTACCTATCCAATTTTCGTAATTGAATACCGGTGCCTGAATAATGAATGTAACGCAATGTTTGTGCACTTTGAAAAGATGATAAGTGATTAATTATGTATCGGAAACTCTGCGATTCTGAAACACGGGCACAGAATTTGCAGTTACAAAATTGTGACGAGCGATGCCATCGCGCTTTGCTCCTAGTTTGGATGATTTATTAGGGTAAGGAAGCAAGCCGGGCAACAGACGAATGGCTATTATGTCACAGTTCTGATAACTGGCAAAGTGGATGTAGCGTGCGCAGTATCTAATTACCGATGGCAATTTTCAAATCATTTCTGTGTATTTTAAAACGGAGTGAAAAGAAATTTAATCACTCAAAAGATAAAGGAATCTCTCTATTCTAAAAAAAAGTAATGGCCGCTGTCAAGAGCTTGTTGGGCTATCTTCCCCTAAACCGTAGGGATTTGAATTTCGAGAAACATGTCCACGGATTCGGAAAATTCCGAGGAACTTGATAAGCTGACTTAAATTTCGAAAATCGAATTATTTTAGAAGATATTAATAAAAAACTGAAAAAATAAAACACAATGGTTGCCAGATTTGGCATAAAATCGTGCATTCCTTTGCAACAAAGCAATTCCAAGTATGTAGAATCGCGTGAAATTGAGAAACATGAAGTAGAATGACACCCATTTTACGCCAAATTAAAAAGTACATGAAATAAATAACTTAAAGTCTGTTACAAAAAGTTGACAATTTTCAAATAGTAAGTTCGCTTAGACAACAGGAGTTTAGAATTGCCGATTATTCGTTTTTCCAAAACAGAATAACTAATTGTAACTGATTTTAAAAGCGCCATCTTTGCATTAGGTAGGATCTGGCAAAATGGTATCTTTCCAAGCAGGGTGAATCTAAACCGCGGGTTCAAAAATGTTAGAACCCAAAATCTCCTGAAAATGAAAAACCATTAAAATGCAGATAATTTTAAAGCCGGTTCGGTCCAGCGCGCCGGTTCGGTCCAGTTTTTTGACGCAGTTGGCTGTGCTCGCGCACAGCCAACTGCGTCAAAAAAGGGTCTCTAGATCTGTGGCACGTGATGAACGTTTCGATCGTCCGTCATCTTGCTGGTAGTTAAGTCGAGCGATGGCAACGGCTGCCCTTTTTTCAGCATTGGGCAATCTATCCGGATGTTCTCGCATTCTTCCATTTTTCAGCAGATGCCAGTGCTGTTAAAAATAATCGTGACCATTTTTTTACGGGAAATGACGTGCTAAAAAGTAAAGGATTCTCGTGGAGCTACGTCACCCGCAACTATTTTTATAGAAATCAAATCTATTCTTCGTGACTGGCAACAGTCAAAACGTCAGAGTTTGGTGTTCCCAGAGCGGGATCACTGCGCCTTAAAGGGTTAAGGTTAGGCAAGCGATGAAAAAGCTTTTATCAATGGTAAGAAAAGGATTATTTAATTAACCCATACAAAGAAAATTATTTTATGTTGGTTAGAATTTATTTTGGTATTTTTTTAGGGTACAGGTTACGAAACATCTGTAGTTATTGGACTACGTTAAGTTGTTGTTTGTGTTGTGGCAGAGCTACAAAAGAGCTATCGAAATTTTTTCTGCCTACGGCCTTGGCTGCCTCGCACAGAGAAAGAAAAGTGTGTGTGTGAGGGGGGAGGGCGGTGATTGCTTCTGTCGTGTGTTTGTGATGATGGAAACAAAAAGACAGTTGTGTAAACGCAAAAAAAGGTGTTCCACAATCCATATTTTCAGCATAAACAACTTTTCTTTTTTATTACTCCTCCAGAGCTGCCAAGTCTCCGGCTTTTTTCGGGAGATTTCCTACCACTAATTTTCACTTACAAATTTATCGTTTAAATAAGTCGAAATATTTAATGGAAAATAAAGCTGTCAAAAAATTGTTGTGGGAAAATCTCCCGGAAAAAGCCGGAGACTTGGCAGCTCTGCTCTTCTACTACGTTGGGGAGTACCAGGGTTCGGAAAAAAACCCGAGTTCCTGGCCGCTCAGGCGACTAAAAAATATCTCTTGGCAACTAGATTTTTTTTTCTCATTCTTATAATTCAATATACCGGGTGATTCAAAATAGATGTTAAGGCGATTATTTCTTCAACGGTAAGTGTTCGAAACATACTTCCGGAAAGTTCCTGTATCAGTAGCGAAACTATCAGAAAAAATTCTTAAAATTCGAAAATTTAGTAAGCTATGCCACTTTTCGAAATTTTTTGCCTTGAAATTCCATGTTGAAGAATTTTTTCCGAAAGTTTTATAAAAGGCACCATTGTCTCATTTATTGCGGTGTGTAATACAGCTTAGAAAGAATCATACCGAATTTTTTCGGACCCCCTGTGGCAATTAGTTTCTTTTGATTTGTCTACTTAGACCGTGAGGGAGATTTTATTTTTTCGAAGTACACCCTACGAAGTGCCCAGAACGAAGTGCTATAATCTTTATGAGAGTTTGTATGTACCTTTCTTATCACAAAATATCATTTAGTTTTGTATATAAAATTGGTAATTGAATTAAAATATACTAAGTGTATGGTAACTCATGTTACAGCATAGATGTCTGACTTTGAAGAGTTGCCATTCTCATAAAAAGAAACTTTTACCCAAAATAAACTGATGCCAACACAAATGCAACAATTCAAATAATTTCTCACACAATTTATTAAAATATATATTTGTTTTTGTATGGTCATTTCCATGTTCATATGGAATTGCCCATCAATGTTTCAAAGTTTTAATTATTTTAACATGTATAAATGGGAAAATAATATTGTTATTACTATCTCGCATTCTGTTAGAATATGTAACAAATTCTAAACAGAGATTTCTTTCTTTTTTTTAACCAAAAGAAAGAAACCTTTCGGGAAAAGTAAAACATGTATTATTTTCCTTGTTCTCAAAATATTAAAACTTCAAACAAATGGTTTCAGGGCATACTAACATGTTCTGGAACATTCCACGACAAAAGAGGCAGATAAAATACTAACGAGCAAGTGGGGAGTACATTTTTCTATAACATGTTACCTGTTAGAATAAGATGTTAATTTAATCAACCTGACTAAGATTATTAATTTCAGAAAGTTTTATAGTTTTACACCAAAAGTGTGGATTAATTATATCCAGATTAATACGGCTGTCTACTTAGATTTAACAAAGTAAACCTGAGAAAACTAGATTTGGAATTAATTTCCTAAGAAATTATGGCACATAACGTAGTTTTAATACAGCTATTAGAAACGTGATCTTTAATTAAATCTTTTCATATTCAATTTTGTAGACAAATTTTTACTGAATTTTAGGATTTGCCAGCCAGTAATTTTTTTTTAACACGTTGAGGTCTGAACCCGTGAGACTCTGGCTCACACCTACACGCTTAAAAGAAAGAACTAAATACACTCCGAAGAATTTAAAATTAGGACAAGTTTGTCACGATTTTAAATTTTTCAGAGCTAATTTAGTTCTTTTGAAGAGAATTTAGTTCTTTATTTCTAAGCGTGTAGTGTTCATAATAATATAATGTGCCATTACATAACTTAAAAAAAAGTAAAGATCATGCTTGAATCTAAAAATAAAAGTTATTCTTTTGCCATATGAAATGCTGAATTTAAATATTTATTTCTCCATGGTTTCGCAAAATAAAATAGCTTATTTACTTTGATTTTGTGAAGAGCGTCAAACTGTGCCATTTCGAGGATCTATTTAGACTCGTACAAATTGCGAATTTATTTCGATTTGATGCTAATGTTGGGTCAAAGTTTATCAATTACAGGCAATTTTCAATTAATGACATTGCGTTTTTGAATGAACGGTTAAAAGAAACAACGGTTTATTCAGTTAATTCATCTTGTAAATTCCCCCAGTTAGTGTTCTAATGGGAGATGGTAATGAAAATGGCGACATTCTGAAACAATGCATAGGGCCGTTACAGAGAAACATTATCATCCGTTATAGCTAAATATTCAATCTGAATGGTAAATGATAAGATAGGGGGGGTGATCTCAGCTTGAAAGAGTACTTTGGGCAAAGGTTTCCTAAGTGAACACAATCCAGAGATTTCTTCATGGAACTGCAATAAGATTTCCTCTTAATTTCTACTAATGTGTAAATTATTCTACAATTTTTTAATTCGATAAAACAAACTTGAAGTAAATCCTCTCATACTTCGCCAAATAAAAAGTTCTAATATATTTAATCCTATGCCGAAGTACACGCGTATCATACATTTCCACGTAAAAAATCAACATTTGCTAATTAACTAAAATATTCTTTTCGTTAATCATCTGCGAATAAAGAATTTCTTCTAAGCCGTAAATTTACTCCTGTGATTTTTTTAAAGCAAATAATCTGTTGAAATAACAACTTTTTTTACGGCTGCTGTAATCGATAGAAAAACAGAACAGTTATTTGATTTTATTAGGTTTTTATTTAATTATATATTGAATACATAACATTTATTTGTTGAACATACAAGTAGTGGGGGTGTAACACGCAAAATCACTTTTCTATTGTTATGTTTAATACATTAAATTTATTTCAAACTACCACTGTAGAATATTTTAGCTATATTTTCATAATTAGCTGCAGCTTTGGAAACAGCATCCATACCAGCACATCAATAGAAGCACCAAAACAACTGCACTTTAATTTTCCTTTCTGGATGGCTCTCTTTTAAACAGCAAAACAAAAACAAAACTATTTTTCTAACTTTTATCATAAACATGTTTCATGAAACAAATATTCGAAATATGTTACTGTGGAGAAGAAAAAAAAATGATTCCGCAAAAATAATTAAATTGGTTTTTGGAGAAAAAGTTTACGTCGCAGTTTTATCGATTCCGCTCTTAATAATGTCTTGTGTTCAGTTTTCTTCAGTTTATTAAGCACAAAGTGAGGTCGAAGTAAATACTACCTGAAATTAACTTGATATTTTCTTCGTAGGAAAGTATGTGCTTCACTTCAGTGTTTTCTTAATACCGAAAATGGATACAATGTGTTTACTTTTTGTCTTTATTTCCTGTAAGAAATTGTGCATCATATTTGTTAAGTGTAAAATCCCAGTTTTGGTTTCCGCTACACTTTTGAACGACTCTTACAAATTATATATCTTTGATCTATCACACCAAAGTGATTTAAATGAAGACTTCCTAGATATACAATACCTGAGAACAGAAACTTTTACGTCATCATTAGGTCCACTAAAATGACATCTTCGCACATTTACTTCCGCAAAGTAAAACTATTCAAAGTTTGTGGTGAATTTACTCCCGCATAAAACAATTTAATGATTTAAGAGAAAAAATTTAATTTTAACGACAATTAGGAAATTTTAACTTTGACTAATTATATAATATGATATAGAAATAAATCATCTTATATATAATAAAATCCGAGAGTAAACATTGTATGTAGCTAGGTTTGTAGGTAGGTTTGTGACCTCCGATCTTCTTGCGCGCGTCTCTCGATCGCATTGCGCCGAGACGGTTGGTCGCAGACCTACCGAATTTTGCATACGGCTTCACTAGGACAGATACTAACACGCCTCGGAGCGATTTTTTCGAAATTCGAATTAGAAAATGTTTTATTTTATGTTTTGTCCGATTTTTAGCGATTTTTCTTGCATAATACGTAATAACGCCGGTCATTGCACTCGCAATAAAACGATATTTGCATCATCGGATAGAGGAGAAAATTTTCTTTCGAAAACAGTTTGTTTTGACTATGAAACATATTTTGCCGATTTTTGGGAATTTTTAAAAAGAATTTCTCTTTTGACGACGTTTGCGTAAAAGTAATTTTAAAACTGTTGCATCTTTCATTCTATCTGTCATAACTTTTTTATATTTCGGCGAAAGACGGAGCATATATTTCGCCCACTTTTAAAAGAAGAACGGAGGAAAAATATAAATTAGGAGATTTTTTACGAATTTTTATGTAAAGAAGGATTTTGAATTTAATAAAAGCTGTTTCAAGATTTCGGTATGATATCTTCCGCTATGGTTGTCTGGGAAACAGTAACAATGAATAAAATTGCCATTTGAAAAACATAAATAAAATGACTTTAAAATAACTGAGTTTCCACATGTTAGATCAAAATGACTTAGATTTCACGAGATTAAAACCCCTTTCGAAACTCAATCAAAATTACGGGCTCACAAACAAAACATACGCCACGCACGAAATTATTCCCTATTTTATAATACGTTGCCAGAAAAAGAATTGAATGCTGTTTTTTCAACGATGAATTATCCAGCATTATTTTCGATATAATTTTTAAACGGGACACGTTTTCGAATCGCAGGAAATATTTTACGTGCTAAATACGCCAATCTGACAAGAGTTATGCATAAGAATGTATGGAGAGCTGTTTTAATGGCAGCCAGAAAGTGAAATGATTATCGTTTATACTAATGCGTAAATTGCAAAGAATCACCAAAGAATAAAAAACTACATTAGTGGCAAATATCTAAACCGTTTCTTTAAATTAAACATTAAAGATGGAAAAACGAAAATATATTGGTATCAGTAAAGGATACTCTTAGTAATAGTTATTAGATATGCTAGGGCAATATTGATCAAAGCACAATATACCGCGTTAATAAATATTTCGTGAAACTATTCGTTTCTTTTCGTTTTTCAACAGCCATCTTACATCACAGCTAACTAAACATTAAATAATTCTACGTCGCGTTAATATATCCCGCGGTAATTTCAACAGAAAATTCTGTACCTGAACTTTTTTTTTCTTGGAGATTCTGTTTGTCACAAGTAGTTATGATAACATTTTAGGAAAATGTTCTCTTCTTGCCTTGCGAAGAGCGGGTACACACAACTATTTAATTATTAAAAAAAAAAACGGTTCTTCACATCATGTAGTATCTAAGGTATTAATGGTATAACTTAAATCTAAAAAAGAGTATGATGTAGAAATGAGACATTTTGAAAGTTAGAAATTTTTAGGAACCGTCACGCTTTTCTTTTTCTGATCGCCAATGACACCGACATAGTTTTTTGTTTCATAATATTAACAATGTTCTCAGATCAGTATTTATACTAACTTTACGAATAACTAATGAGTAACTTTACGCCAAGAGTCAAATCATGTTGTTTATTTTTAGATTCCACATTACTGGAATCAATTCGAATTATACATGCAAGAAAAAGTTTTGCTCCCTACCGTGCGGAGAACGGGTACGCAGCTAGTAATCAATTATTTTTTGCCAGAAAGGTATTTTAATTTTCATCTTCAACTTAAGATATTTTCTAAAATTTGAATCATCCACCAGAAATTTAAATAGTTTTACTTTCTGAAAGTAAAACTGTGACTACGTCATCTTAGAAGACGTAGTGATGACGTAAAAACTTCTGTTCTCAGGCCTTCTATATCTAGGAGGTGTTGCTTAAGTACCTGGTACATCTGAGTGTAACACTCGAATTTTTGGAATTATTTCTGAAGTTAAATGACGGGTCTGGCATGTATAGAGTATGGTCATGAGACTTTGCATCTGCGTCATTTGAGTGACAAACGAATTCTCAAACTTCTAAGCCCGACTTCACCACTATATTGTATTGTATTAAACATCTCCCATCCAATCAAGATACTAAAACCGCAACCGCGCGTTAAAAATATTAACTGAAAAACTTTTTAATCGTTAAAAAGTAATGAATTAAAAAAATAATAACATGCTGTTCAAAAATCAAACTTAATGGTTTGCTTACCAACTTCTAACCATTACAATCACAGTAACTTGAATTTAATATCGTTTATTGATGTTCTACATCGAATTTTGAAAATTGAAGTTACCTTGAGAAATATTTGTAAATGTCACTCAATCGTGTTTACAATGATTGTAATTGGTTCGTCAAGGTGCTCTTCTCCAACATTTTTCGCTGATGTAGCACGTTGAGGATTGAGGGATTTTTACGGAGCACCTTATTAACTTTTGGTGGAGAACCGTGTGCAATTATTAATGTCACACAAGGTACTCCGCCAAAATTTCTTCTTGCCAATCTTTTAAAATCCCTGTTTTCAAGACATCATGTAATGGAATGAAACTACTGCAGAGCCTCTGTGTAAATTTTCCCTAGAAAAAAAGCTCCCATTTCATGTAAAACTGACATAATTGATGGAAAACGACTGTCCAAGGAATATTTAAAACCGGTGGACGGCAGAAGTGATTTTCGGCATGTGTAACGATAAAGCCACGGAAAGGAGCTTAACTGTCTTCCAACAATACTTTCGTTGCAGGCCCGGACTGGCCAGGTCGGCTGGTCGGCGATCGCCGAGGGCCCCCGGCCCAAGAGGGCCCCGGTGAAGCATTCAAAAGTGGATATACAACTTTATAATAAGAGTAATTTGCTTATTTATTTTCCAGCAATCTTACGCAATGACGCAGCGGAGGATCCCAGAAACCCCGCGACGCAAGAGGGCCCCCGAAAAGTCAGCCCCCCCAAATCTCTAAAATAGTTAAATGTGATTGCGTAAGCCTAATTCTCAAATATTACATATTCTAATATTCTATTCCCTCTAAATTCCTCAGTAAGAGGCAGGGCCTGATTTCCGGGAGGGCATTCGGAGCAAGCGCCCGGGCCCCAAAATTGTTCTTTGAAAAATTTTTCCAAAGAGCCCCAATGAAGCTTTTTCCCAGGCTCCCAATTCGACAAATTGGCTCCTGAAGAAGCCCCTTTTAAATCTCTAGCCGAGGGCCCCTAAGAGAGCCAGTCCGGGCCTGTTTCGTTGCCAGGGAAGGAGCTTATTTTTTGACTAATCATACATTCGTTATTAAGAGCATTCAAAAGATTTTAAAATAAAAACACTACAAACACTCACATTTTTCATGCTTTGTGTTTCCAGTGGCAGTTGGGGAAATCCAGTGGCGGCTCATGACCTGTTTCAGTGGTGGGGCCCGAAAAAAATAGTGCCAATTAAAATCGCGAATATATATATATACTAGCTGAAGTACCCGTTCTTCGCACGGGAATGAATGTACTTTTTGACATTAATATTTGTTGTGATTACTATTTATTGTAATAAAGAGATATAGCAAAATGGATATCGCGTTATATTGTGTTCAATAATCATGCATACTGAATTTCAAGGCAATCGATTTTATGGAGCAGAAGGCGATGCGGCGTAGCGCAATCTAGTGGCGAGTTTTAGCAAAACGGATACGGCGAAAATATTCTTCACATTCAGATATCGATGCATACGAATTTTCATGACGATCGGCTGAATAGTCCTGAAGTCCATGTGTTGACGCGACATCTAGTGTCAAGTTATAGGAAAATGGATCGTGCCAAACTCTTCCCCGTGTTCAAATATCTATGTATACCTATTTCCATGGCGATCATTCGCACAGTCAAGAAGTGATACACTGCAGGGCCATCTAGTGGTTAATTAAAGAAATGATTTGCTACAGCGCCGTCATGTGGCGAGTTATAGGAAAATGGATAACGCCAAAATATTCTCATTGTTCAAATAGCTATGAGTACTGATTTTCATAGCCACCGTTTGAATGGTCAAAAATTTGGCCTGCTGCAGCGTCATCTAGTGGCGAGTTAAAATAATAATGCATTGCAGTGCCACCTAGTGGTGAGTAACATCAAAAGTAACACAGTTAGAATATATTCTTCGTGCTCAAATGTGTAAGTATAAAAAATTTTATGCCGATCGGTCGAACGGTATAGAAGTTGATGCGTTGCAGCGCTATTTAGCGGTAAGTTACAGCAAATGGATAGTGAAAAATATTCTCCGTGTTCTAATATCCGCGTGTACCAAATTTCATAGAAATTGGTTGGACGATATTCGCATAGCAAACGGCTAAACGGAATAGAATTCGACGTTCTGCTGCGCCAGCTAGTGGCAAGTTAGAGGAAAACGGATAGCATAAAAACCTTCTCCATGATAAAAGACTTAGGTGAACCAAATTTCATGGTGATCGGTGAAACGGTGCTGAGTTTTTCAACCTCCTACACACATACCAACATTCATTTTTATCTATAACCAGTCTTATTATATATACCAGTCTCAAGTAAAATCCAGTTTCAAATCTAAGCCTCGCCAAAGTGCCAGCATACGCCATTTTGCAAGAGTTTTTTCAGGGAATCATTCGAAGCATTGACTTAGCAGCAATCAAAGTGGGAAATGGTTCGACCGCCAGGCATTTTTTTGAAAAGTGGAATCCCTTAATACAGCCTCATTTTTTAAATTATCAACTATAACATGTTTTATTCATCGTTACCTCGATGTACTAAATGCGAAGATTTCAATTTTCTGAAATTTGGCGGATTTCCCCCAAGTTAAATCAATGTACTCAATTGGCGAGAATTCTGAAGCTACATCGCTTGAAATGCCCTAATAACTGCATTATTTCTGCACGGATAGTTAAAATTTCATGCTGTATTCTAAGAAAACCTATACACTTGTTTTCAAAAATGCTATTCCCTTAAGCTCTCAGTAAATTGCGCCAAAAAGCCTAAAACTGTGCAAACCGCTAGAACTCACTTTCTAAAAATCGGCCTATCAGCCATTTTATTTTTCGCCAAACTAAAAAAATTTACATATTAGTCTCGGAAATCTTCGATCCTCATTGTTTTGCGTATAAAACATTTCATTCCTGCTCTCATTTCTTATGCGCACACGATATTATAATTAAAAAAATAACCTTACAAATATAAACTAAAAAAATCATTATTATTCTTTTCTTTTCACTTTAAGAATTTAAAACATTTTATTCGGCAAAATCGCCACACATGGCAACCAAGATGCTTATTTCACACACTTTTTTCACTACAGGGGTTACAATTACATAAAGCTTTCTGCGTGGAGAACATAAAAAATCTCTTAAATTCCGGGAACGGATGGACTTTCAAAGTTTTAAAGTGGACTATCATTTATTCTATATTATTTTACATATATCTGTGTAAAATTTCAGGCTGACAGGTCCATTTTTGTGGAATTGTATACTACCCAAATCAACAAATTGACAAACAGAATTTGATTTTTATTTATAAGATTACCTACGCTTGTTTTTAAAAATACCCTCTCATTAAATTGCGCCAAGCGCTAGAATCATAGAAAATCTGACACACTTTCGGATTTTAAATACGCACTAAAGTGCTATATATAAAAAGTGTTATAATCCATGGGTCTTCCCTATTTTCGTTCCTTCTTTTATTAAGTTGGAAAGTGTATCATTATTCATGAGTGTGATTAAACAAAATTAAAATTGATATTTCTAACATCCTTTTTTCTGGATGTAATATATTAGAAATAGATGCAGAAAAGCTGCTCAGAAAAATGCACAATTCCAACTGAATGAAAATTTCAAAAACTTATACGCAGGTGTATTCATAACCCAAATAGCAGACGATTAAATTACGATAAATAGCGCCAAGCGTTAGAATCCTCCACAAAATCGGACATCAACCCCTTTTATTTTTCGCCCAATTAAAAAGTTGCACATTTATTTTCGGAAAATTTCCAAATTCTATTTTTCTTTTGAGTATAAATCATTTCATTCCCGCTCTGATTTCACACGCACACGATATTTTAATTTAAAAACAACCTTACAAATAATCTAGTCAAAATAAAAAAAAATCGTTATTCTTTTAATTTTACTTCAAGAGTCTGAATCATTTAATGAACTGCCGAATGTGGCAACCTATATAAGCTTAATTGTCGCTTAATGCACTGTGGGGTTACAATTACGAAATGGCGGAAAGCAAAAATTAGCCTTTTGCGATACGTTTTTATCGATATTTCCTAAAATAGTTCGAATTTTGAAAAAATCGCTTCGAGGTGTGTCGGGACCTGTCATGGAGAATTTCCGTTCAAAATTTGGTAGGTCTACGATCACCCGTTTGCGAGCTACGCGAGACACAGACAAACAAACAGTTTACACACATTGTTTTATTAATATAGATACCAGTCTCAAATAAAATCCAGTTTCAAATCTAAGCCTCACCAAAGTGCCAACATACGCCATTTTGCAAGAGTTTTTTCAGGGAATCATTCGAAGCATTGACTTAGCAGCAATCAAAATGGGAAATGGTTCGACCGCCAGGCATTTTTTTGAAAAGTGGAATCCCTTAATACAGCCTTAATAACAACCCTTAATAACAAAATCATTTTTTAAATTATCAACTATAACATGTTTCATTCATCGTTACCTCGATGTACTAAATGCGAAGATTTCAATTTTCTGAAATTTGGCGGATTTCCCCCAACTAAAATCAATGCACTCAATTGGCGAGAATGCTGAAGATAGATCGCTTGAAATCTCTTAATAACTGCATTATTTCCGCACGGATCATTAAAATTTAACGCTGTATTCTAATAAAACCTTTGCACTTGTTTTCAAAAATTCGTTTCCTTAAGCTCTCAGTAAATTTCGCCAAGCCGGAAACAGTGTAAACCGCTAGAACTCACTTTCTCGGCATTTGAGCCATTTTATTTTTTCGCCAAACTAAAAAATTTTAACATATTAGCCT
This sequence comes from Cheiracanthium punctorium, assembly GCA_038373885.1. Taxonomy (NCBI): domain Eukaryota; kingdom Metazoa; phylum Arthropoda; class Arachnida; order Araneae; family Cheiracanthiidae; genus Cheiracanthium; species Cheiracanthium punctorium. The sequence continues at coordinate 574,695 of JAWZYV010016180.1, read as the reverse complement.
CGGAAATCTTCAATTCTTATTGTTTTGCGTATAAAACATTTCATTCCTGCTCCGATTTCCTATGCACACGATATTATAATTTAAAAAAAATAACATTACGAATATAAACTAACAAAAAAAAATCATTATTATTCTTTTATTTTTACTTTGAGAATTTAAAACATTTTATTCGGCAAAATCGCCACACATGGCAACCACGATCCTTATTTCACACTTTTTTGACTACAGGGGTTACAATTTCGGAAAGCGTTTTGCGTGGAGAACATAAAAAATCTCTTAAATTCCGGGAACGGGTGGACTTTCAAAGTTTTAAAGTGGACTATCTTTTATTCTATATTATTTTACACATCTGTGCCCAATTTCAGGCTGATAGGTCCATTTTTGTGGATTTGTATACGAATCAAATCCACAAACAAACAAACAAACAAACAAACAAATAAACAAACAAACAAACAAACAGAATTTCATTTTTATTTATAAGGATATACTAGCTGACCCGGCAAACGTTGTTTTGCCATATAAATTATTCCTAGGATTATTTTAGTAGAAAGAAATGACTAACTTATTGTAAGTGTGTGAGGATGTGGTATATGAGTGGAAGAGGCATGGAGCGCTGTGAACAATGCTGGAATATAAAAATAACACAATACCAAACATTTATATTTTTAATTCATTGTAATTTATTCTTTACATTTATATATATCGCTAATTACAATAATTTTACTAAAAAATAATATCAATCCCTTAACGGAATAGAGTGAACAAACATGGCGTGATCAAATCTAAGCCACAAACAAACATAGTTTGGCCTTAAGACTTATTCATAGTCATTCCATAAAAAATTTTGTCCAAAAAAAAAATAATAATAAAAGGATGAAAATCTGAAACATTTTCAGATTTTAAATACGCACTATAGCACTATATATTAAAATCGTATCTTAATTTATGCGTCGTCCCTATTTTTCTCTCATATTCCATTAAGTTGGAAAGTGTATATTATTCATGACTGTGCTGTATTTTTTTTCTTGTTTCGTAAAACCCATCTTTGGAATCGAAATCTATCTTAAAATCGTCTACTAAAACTATTTTACAATATTCGCCATGTATATTACAACTACACTTCATCGTTCTATATATTGTTTCGAATGCGCATCATAATACATGCGTATACCATGTATGTCTTTCTAGGGTTGATTCCTACTTTAACGTCTCTACTCTCGCCAAGGTGGCGATCATTAAACATATGCAGTTACAATGACAATTTTTTGCATTTATGTGGCAATCATAATTTAGAATTAAAATGGCGATTTGGAACAACATGTAAGCACAGCATGCCGTTACATTTTTATTTATTTTGGATTGCCAATTAATGTAGTTGTAATAATAAAGTGTCTTCAAATTCCTTAACTGGTGCGTTTATCGCTAATTTGTTTACTTTAGTTTTTATCTGGTTCTTTTTGGAGCGCCGAAACGGTACGTACGTATTATGCCGGCGGTCACTTCCGCCAAACTACTTTTTCGTCAAATTTGCTGGCAAACTATTGCCAATCGTATTCCAAACCATCAACAATTTCATGTGCCCGGCATTTATCTTGGTGAAAATTCCTTGTCTTGGAGGACCTCCGGGATAATACGTAAGTACCGTTGAAACTTGTGCATTACTCCCAGAGACCCATGACTGCAAAGCTCGCCAAAGTACGGCTCCAAGCCTCCTTTAACTTGGGTTGATTCCTACTTTAACGCCTACTTTAACGGCCTACTTTAACGCCTCGACTCTCGCCAAGGTGGCGATCATTAAACATATGCAGTTACCATGACGATTTTTTGCATTAATGTGGCAATCGTAATATAGAAATAAAATGGCGATTTGGAACAACATGTAAGTAAAGCATGCCGTTACATTTTTATTTATTTTGAATTGCCAATTAATGTAGTTTTAATAATTAAGTGTCTTCAGATTCCTTAACTGGTGCGTTTATCGCTAGTTTGTTTACTTTAGTTTTCATCTGGTTCTTTTGGGAGCGTTGAAACGGTACTTACCGTATCGTACAATCGTATTCCAAACCATCAACAATTTCATGTGCCCATGACTGCAAAGCTCGCCAAAGTACGGGGATTTTTTAGGTTGGCGAGAGTGGGGATGTTAAAATAGGAATCAACTCTTTCTTGTACCATAAAACGCATCTTTGGAATCGAAATCTATCTTAAAATCGCCTACTGAAACTGTTTTACAATCTTCGCCAGGCATATTCGTCCTATAGGCATATTCATACTATGCCGCAAAAACATGAAATGGGAATCATAATCCATGAGTGTACAGTGTTTTCCTTTCTTGTTCCACAGAGAACTTCTTCGGAATAGAAATCTATATTAAAATCGCCTAATAAAACTCTTTTACAATATACGCCAGGCGTTTTCTAACTATACGCGAAATATATTTATAATAAATTGTCGCGTTTTGGCACCACATTTAGCGATCAATTATCAAAAATTGCAAACCTTGTGCGACTTTCAACATTTTATTAACTTCCCCCCCCCCTCTCCACATTATCTGGCAAACACATTTGAAAAGTGATTCGACACGCTAATGTCTACACAGAAATCCTGATTGAAATGAATAGCACTCGGGGGCTAAGCATTTTGGGGTGGACCGCCCTTATGACTTAGGGGTATGAGACATAGTTAAAAACCTATTATATGACCTAACGAATATACATAGAAAATTTCATTAAAATTGGTCGAGTGGTTTCGGAGGAGTTAGGTGACTAACACTGGGACAGGAGAATTTTATATATTAGAGATATATAGAATTATCCCGCGTGCACATAGCGTAAGTATTTAAAATTTCTTAAATGACAAATGATTATCAAAATTACTATACAACTTTTGCTATTTTTAACACGCTTTTATTAGCTTCACCTGTATGTATGTTTGTATGTTTGTATGCTTGTATGTTTGTAACCGACTCCTTTGAACTCAAAGTTGGAACACTATAAACGGTCAGATTTAATTTAAACTTCGTACATTTATGAAGAACCGGTGACAATACAATAATTTTATAAGTTTATCTCATTATCCTTATCAGGATCGCAAGGATTAAATAATTTCCTCATTTCTTATCCTGATTGAAAGTAGAACACTTCCAAAGATTACAATCTTAAGAAAACCTTTTTTACTGTGGCCGTGATCCTATAGTGGTTAGTACATTGCGTTGTGGCCGCAATAACACAAGTTCGAATCCTGGGCACGGCAGTATTTTTATTTTTACAAAATATCGTGATCTATCACATTATGGAAGAGTTGAGTACAAGAACATGCTAAGGCCCATTCTTTTTAACACGCTTTATTTGCTGATTAGAGACCTATATTTCCTTTTTAGTGAGGAAGGTAGCATTTAACTGCAGGTTGATTAATACTTTGGTGCACAGCAGGGGCGTAGCAAGAGGGAGGGGGGCTCAGAGGGCTGCCCGCCCCCACCCCCCCTCGAAATGGGGGCCTTTACCTAGCTTACAATTTGATATTTAGCTTACAATTGAACTTAGCTTTAAATTGGATACCCAGCCCACCCCAAAATAAAATCCTCGCTACGCCACAGGTGCACAGTGAAAATAAATTATCTCACAGTTTGTACTTTCCAACTTAGTGTTCCTTAGTGTCTTATAAGAGATATCGAAAATTAAAAATAAATTTTAAATACACACAGTTTAACAAAAACTAAAAAACACGCTTTTATAGCAAATCGAATTAAAAAGTGAAAAATAAAAATATAGTTTAATTAAAATTGAACTAACTAAAAAGCAAAAATAATTTTTAATATAGAAATAAATTAATGAACGAAAAATAGTATTATTGTGAAAAAAGCGTGGGGTGCTCCATACATCAGTTCTTGAGAATATTCGATCGGTACGATTAGTACAAAAATGATACAAAAAATATGGCACAAGCGCCCCACGCTTTTTTCACAATATTATTTTTCGTTCATTAATTTATTTCTATATTAAAAATTATTTTTGCTTTTTAGTTAGTTCAATTTATCACTAAAGCGTGTTTTTTGGTTTTTTAAACTATATTTTTTTACCTTATTATGTTAAATTGAAAAGTTTACTTTACAACTAAACAAAAGGCCACATAATTTCGCCAGTAGCTACGGATTGGCGAAATTTAACCGTACAGTCGTGTAGATCACTATGCAAAGGCCCGGAGATCTGGGCCCCGAAGACAGCGTCAAATAAGTCGTTTGGAAGCCAAGTTAATGCCACGTCAATATGGCTTTTGTTCTCAACGTGAAATACGTCAACCCGGTAAACGGAGAAAAGACACCAAGTTCAGGGCAAGCCAGCCCATGGCACATGCATGATTTACATAGGGAGAAATCGTAACTATCGCTTTTTTAAGGTCTTTTTTTTAATGGATAGTATTAAAATAGAGTAAAATGCGTGCATTTTTCCAATAAAGGTAAATTATTAAAAGACCTGCGTTACATAATAGGAGGATACTTTGATTTAGACGATGGTTAATCGGTGGGGCCAGGGCCCTCTGGCCCTTAATGACGAGCCGCCACTGGGGAAATCATCTGGAGGTTGACACCTCCCCCCCCCCCCCACCGAAAATTCTGTCAATGCATTAGTTTTTTATTTGCGTTGAATCTGAAGATCAGTTATAGGTGAAAAATAAATTCAGCTCTACATATACCGCCCTCCCCGAAGAGCTGCATATTCCCACCCCCCTCCTCCTGGATTTGGCTGTCGGGAGAAGAGTTTTTGGAGACAGCCCTTATTTTCGCGAGTCCGTCGTAATCGCGAAAATTAAATCCTCGTGAAATACTCCCCTTTTTTTTCGCTTCAAATAATAATAAAAAATCCGAAAATTTTCACTTACCAAAGTTTAATGATTTTTTGCACAAACTCTTTCTTGACAACCTTCTTTCTTGCAACTATTTTTTGAATATTATACAGCTATTTCTTGAATACTATGCAACTATTTCTTTTACACGCTTAAACCAAACGAGCAAAATTCGATCAGTTGGAGTGGAAAGTGAGCCAGTTTTCAAAAGTGAGCTTCTCCTGTAGGAGCGTTTTTGATTAAAAGAGCGGAGCGGAATATAACAATGAGCTGGGAGGTGACATTCTCGGAAAAGATACGAAGCGAGGAGAGAATTCTGAGAAAAAGGACTACGTAAAGAGCCCTTTCGCGGAAAAACCGGACGGTTTCGAAGGAAACAGATCGCTCCGCAGTGTATCGTTTTTTTCGCTCTTGGGGTGTAAGGGGCGAGGGGGGAGGGGCGAACTTTTCGGACAAAAGAAAGTTTCTTAGAATTGCCTTATGCAAAAGCGGTTCTGTACCTCGAGCAGCGTTGCAAGCAGATGGATTCTAAACTTCTACCTAGTGGCATCTCCCTGCCTTCTATTCTCCTTGATTGTCGCCTGTTTGAATTTGGTCTGAAGGAGACCATCATGACGCTATTGAGGACAACCCGTTCGAGATTCCAGCTAGTGGTTCTTAAGCGTATGTAACGATTTTAGTGCGGAACTGAATAATGTCATGATTTATCCATACTTAAAACTATTGCAGACAAAACACATTAAAAAGTTACTATGATTTATTTTACGGAGAATTTGTTACTTTGGTACGGAGCACAGTTGGGAAACCTGGCTTTGTACATCACGTAGACGGCTTATGAAGGAGAGTGCAGTGAGGAGGTCGTGGTCCCCACCGAAATTTTGTTTTTTAACTTTAGATTTGCATACTTCACGATTTCACACGTTCAATTTGCATTTTAAAGAATGTATAGACCTACATAAATAGTTAAATGGGCTACTTTTGGGTACTACGAAACTTTTGTATGCTAAATTATACGAACAAAAGAGAAACGTAATAAGAATAAATAAAGTGATATATCGTGTACGTCTTAATGTATTGTTAAATCTGAAAACTATTATAATAACAATATTTTTTCTTTTCGTTTTCTTGCAAAAGGGTACTTGCCTAAATCTATAAACATTAATATTTTTAAAGGGAATTCTAAAAAAATATCAATACCTTTCCACGTGATAAGATATCGCATACTGCTAACGTTTTCCCTAAACAATATTGATCACTTAAAAGCTTGAAATGCATTCTCATAGTCTTCACTTGATATAACCAAAATAACTTTTTAATCTAAAAAAAAAAAAGTTGAAGTCCATTAACCCTAATTTAAAACTTTTATCCTTTATGCATAAGAAAGACTGTTAGAGCACGATCCTTTACATTGTCTTTTACTATCTTTATCGTTTTCCGATTTGCCGCACTTTATTAAAATTCCAAATAAAACAATTATTTTTCCAATACTCCTTTTCATTCTGTTTACAACAGCTTCGACGTTTTTCAAACTTTTCTCCATCTTACAAACTTAAAATACGAAATTCCACTACTTCCATTTGAAAAGTTTGTAATGCGTGTAAATTGTAGTTACTAATGGATAGCGTCATTAGTCAATTCAGTGGAGCCTCTGTTAGAATCTCCTTGTAGATTTTCGTATAAATCTACCATTTATTCAATCAGTGAATGTCAGCAGCGCTTTTAAAGTAAATGATGCATTTTGTTATACATGTCTGTATTTCTATTTTATTCAAAAAAAAAAAAGTATTTACCGTGATTAATACTTTCTTGGTGTTCAGCGTAGCAACAGAAAAGCATTAAACTTTCCACAGAAGTATTTGAAAAGAAGTGAGTAGTCATTTATTTTTAATTTTTAAATGCAGGCATGAGTTTGAATGAAGTGTAAATTTAGCTTTTTCTTCTTTTATTAGTTTAAAAAACTTTCGAACTTCCAAACTGTACAAATATTTATCCAAGAACATTATCATTATTTCAACTTCCAAAAAAAGCTTTTAGAGTAACGTTTTTAATTTTGTTTGGTTATATGTTCGATAAAAAGTAAACTGTAATTTAACGATGACTAAATAAAAAGTATATAATGATTTTGGAGACTTTTTTTTTCATGCATTTCTTGTACAGTATATTTCGGCATATAATGCGAGATTGACTTAAGAACAAGAAAAATAAATCATGCCAAACGCATCGGTTATAAAACACTTTCCAACACAACAATACTTTTTCGTCAAATTTGGCAAGTCAATTCGGATGTAATCTTAAAAAAATCTGGAGTGACTCCTCTCGACTTCCCGAACACTTACGAGTAAGATCATAACCAAGCATTTAAATAAATTTTAATCAATGAATAATTCAGCAAAAATTGTTAGTTTTTTCAATTTGAGCTGAATCGAATGTACCGTTTAAACGCTAGCGCACTTTCAAGAATTTCCTTCCATAGGCCATAATGTAAAAGATATAGTTGTCGTAGCAATGTAGAAAAACTATAAGTCCTAAACACATCAAAATCAATACCTGTCTTACGATGGTGGTTTATAACATATATATCCAATTTGAGCTCAATCGAATGAACCGTTTAAACGCTGCCGCACTTTCAAGAATTTCTCCCCATAGGCCATAATGTAAAAGAAATCTTTGTCGTAGCCCTGTAGAAAAACTATAAGTCCCATTCACACCAAAATCAATACCGGTCTTTCGACGATGGTTTATAACATATATACCGAATTTGAGCTCAATCGAATGCCCTGTTTAGGAGCTATCGTGTTCACTTACATGCACGCAAACACACATACACACACATACATCTCCTAAAAATAGCATAAAAGAATTCAAGAGACCTCAAAACGTGTAAATACATCAAAGTCTCGAAGTCAAATTTTTTCATGATTACAATACTTTCCTTACATGGTACATGTTCGGAAAGTAAAAAAGTATAATAACTATAAATGCAATTTTTTAAAGAACCTTTAAAAGGAGTTATTTCCATCGTCGAGTAAACTGTTTTAAGCATTTTTACTTTCCGAACATGTACCATGTAAGGAAAGTATTGTAATCATGAAAAAATTCGACTTCGAGATTTTGGTGTTTTTACACGTTTTGAGGGCTTCTGAATCCATTTATGCTATTTTTACGAGATGTATGTATGTATGTGTGTATGTGTGTGTGTGTGTATGTGTGTTTGTGTGTATGTGAGTGAACACGATAGCTCCTGAACGGAGCATTCGATTGAGCTCAAATTGGATATATATGTCATAAACCACCGTCGCAAGACCGGTATTGATTTTGGTGTGTATAGGACTCATAGTTTTTCTACAGGGCTACGACAAAGAGTTCTTTTACATTATGGCCTATGGGGGGAATTTCTTGAAAGTGCGCTAGCGTTTAAACGATACATTCGATTGAGCTCAAATTCGGTATACATGTTATAAACCACCATCCTAAGACCGGTATTGATTTTGGTGTGTATAGGACTTATAGTTCTCCTAAAGGCTACGACAAAACTTTCTTTTATGTTATGGCATAATGGCATATGGGGAGAAATTCTTGAAAGTGCGCAAGCGTTTAAACGGTGCATTCGATTGAGTTTCAATTTGGTATATGTGTTTGAATTATTCATCGATTAAAATTTATTTAAGTGCTTGGTAATGATCTTAATCGTAAGTGTTCGGAAAGTCGAGTGGAGTCACTCCAGATTTTTATACTTATTGTACGGTGCGGCAAATGGATCTATGTCTCTAAACGTCCATTAAGCGTAATGTATTGTAATTATTTTTTGAACTAGCTGAATATCTCTAAATTACGCTTTAAAGAATGACTGCCCACAGAGCGTAATGTATTGGAAATCCTTTGAGTGCTCCTGTAGAAAAACTGTAAATGTTACATATGCCATTTTAAATACGGTACCTGGTGCAGTACATTGGAATAACACATATAAATTTCGTAGAAATAGGTGTGCATGATGTCCGAAATTAAACGACCCTATTTTAAAATTGCGTACAGATGAAACTACTGTTGAAAAAGTTATGAAATTTTGTATGGGACATAATGAAGGTATGAGAATCGGTTTGAGAGGATAAAAAAAAAATATTTCAAATATTTGCTACCAGGGAGCGTTCTATAGCCTACCCGGTTTCCCAACCTCAAACCATGCGACTTTTGTCTTGTGGGAGTTTGGAAATTTGGTAAGTCGTACTTTGCCTAAGTACGTTTAATTTGTTAAGTCGTACTTTGCAAAGAACTTTGCCAAATCTTAAAGACAGCATGTCACAACATGTTCGTAAACATTTCTCCGAACACACTGCTGTCGGCCGTGGAACATGCTCTCTTACTATGCCAGATGGGAGCTGACACTGTTAACCATCATGTTGAACACGTTTTGTTGTAATAATAATATATATAAACTATCATAAATGTATGCTAAATGTGTATGTCATTAAAATACGCCCCCTGGTGGCGAACATTAAAAAAAATATATATATTTTATTCGCTCAAAGAAATTCCCATACCTTCTTTACGTCCTACACAAAATTCCATAACTTACCCAACAAATAGTTTCGTCTGTAGGCGACTTTAAAATAGGGTTGTTTAATTTTGGATGTTCTGTATATTTACGGGAGTTAGAGCACGAGCGGACAGACAGACAGACAAACTGAAATCAAAAACACTTTTAAACCTTGTTGAAAAGTGTAAAAATTATGTTATACAAATGGGAAATAAGTATATATATATATACATATACCTGCTGAGTCAAAATAGATTATACAGTAATTTCTCATAATTCGTAAGAAACATACTTTCAGATAGAAAAGTTTGTCAAATTTAGAGTATCTTTTGACAGATTTTAGATTCGGCATTTTTTTTTTTTTTTTTTTTTACAAGGACTGTATAAGGCTCACGGCCTGTCATACCTTCTGGTCGTCCTGGAACATGCCTTCTGGACACAGAAGCTTCTGTTTGATATTGATTCCAGAGACGGTGGACCACACTGCGAGATACATTAAGATGCCTAGCAGCATCAGCCTGTGACAACTTCATCTCCATCCGTCCGACCGACCGACCGCCACCTTAACGAATCGGCCAAACGGCTACTCTGAGACATTGCGGGACTCTACTGCCTATTGTCAACGAATCTGCTACCCAAAATTGTTAATCAACAAAAGTTACACTCTTAATTAGGAAAGACTGATATTTGCATATTTTTCTCTCACTCACTGTTCTTTTCTGTAAAACAAAGTGGTAGCTATCATTTTTGAATAAGCTTACATATAAAGTTCATTTTTATCGTTTATGTAAATTATAAATTTTATTGTTAGTGTCATATTTTGAATGGTGAGCTTCGAAAAACGGGTTGTTCCTTAACTTTTGGAGGCCAGTATATTTTGAATATCCCGGAACATGCAAAATTACTCTTGCACGTTGTACGCTAGAATATGATTAGCTACAAAAAGTAAATAGGAATGAAGAGAAAAAGCTGGCTGGAAAGACAACCATAACAGTGTACAACTGTAAACTGATTTGTATAGTGCCTGCATTTCTCACGTTAGCAATTCTTCAATACTTTAAAAAATTAGTGTAGAAATTGCAACAACGGAGACAGCAAAGTAATAAATAATTAAAAGAACTGAAAAAATTTACTAGTATCTGACCTGTAAGCCGTATTCTTTTAAGCTGAATTTTTGTTATTAAGCTAATTTTTATTTAAAAAACTTCATTTTATAATTCTTACAATTTGAGTATTAATTATGTTATTGATATGAATTAAATCCCACTGACCAAAATTTGACGTCATGGCAAGTTTAATGTCAAACAAAATCTTAAAGCAGCAGCTGTTGTATTCAAAATCCTTCTTCACTTAAAAATTCGTAAAACATTTCCTAATTTATATTTCCTCCCCCCCCCATGTTTCTTCCAAAAGAAGGCGGAATAAATGCTCCGTCATTTCCCGAAATATCAAAAAGTTATGACGGATAGAAATCAAAATGCAACAGCTTTAAAATTATTTTACGAAGACTTTCGTCGAAAGTGATCTTTCTTTAAAAAATTACTAAAAATCTGTAAATTGTGTTACCCGAAGTCAGAACAAACAGTTTTTTAAAGCAAATTCTCTCCTCTGTCCGATAATGCAAATATCGTTTTATTGTGAGTGTAATTACTGGCGTTATTTCGTATTAAGCGAGAAAAAATGCCCAAAATCGCATAAAACATTTTCTTATTTGAATTTCGAAAAAAATGCTCAGAGGTGTGGTAGGACATGTCTTAGGGAAGCTGTATACAAAATTACGTATGTCTGCGACCACCCGTCTATGCGCTGTGCAATGGAAAGACACACGCATAAGAAGATCGGAGGTCACTAACCTACCCGCATATGTACATAGCCAGCCAGCTACAAACTTTATTTACTCTCGGATTTTATTATATAAGATTCAACAGTAATTTTAGCCACATGGCTAGTCTCCAGCCTTTACTCTTTTCTTTACAACTGACCGCGTGTTGCAAACAAGGTATTTAATTTTTTTTTTCAAATTAGTAGTGTCATTTTGCTGCACGGCGTGAAAAAAGAGTGACGCGTTATGCTCGTCATTTTACCTGAAGGGGTTAACAGTTGTCTAAAATCGGTTTGTGTAAGGGGCCAGTTAAAAAGTAATTCGTGCGCCTCACAATCCAACAGCATATACGTTTTTTAGGATGAGGCTTGTTTTAGGGTGGAAAGGTCCATTCCATTAACATTTGTACATGAAAAATATGTAAATGTTAAGGGTTTGTAAATAAATCGTTATCTATGAGTTCTGTAAAACAGACTAGAAATGGCCCTTAAAATTGGAGAAATTTTAACACTAATTTATTATTTCATTTCTTCTCTTTGCACCTACGTGCTGAGGGTTCCTTTACTATTTCTCAAGCTCCTTGTTTCAGATGAATTTATTTCTCTACCTTTCATTTCTCCTAAATACGCCACAAAAAATCACTTAACAGTAGTAGGTAGGGTAGTTTAAAGTCTTTGGTGGCCGAATTTACGAACCCATTGTTTCAGTGTTTGAGCGAGCTAAAATTATCCTCAGTAAATGCCAAAAGATTCGTGTTAATATGCGATAGTTGTAAAGTTATTTTTCCAATATAGTTGTGAAAACATTTTTATTATAACCATTTTAAAATTGAAAAAATCTTTCCCCTGCAATTATTTGAAATCCAGATTGAGAATTAAAATTACTCTTCAAATGAAAATTTTAAATAATTTAGAATTCTACTGCACGCTTCACTTCATCTACGTGTTTATATGGATGATACCTGCACAATTGTTTTGTAATCTTTATTTAAAAATGATGAAACATTGGCAGAACTTTTCCAAAAATAGCTGCTATAATAAGCAAGTTTCTGTGGGAATGCTGAAATAATTTCTATTCACAAATTATTTTTACTTTTGACGATCGTTGCGAATTTATTTGGTATCCAGGGATGGAATGGAAGAATAACGGACTTTGAATATTTTATTAAATTATTCGATTTTTCAAAGGCGGAGGCAATATTAATCTCGCCACTGAATAAAAACAAACCTCTTTTAACATTTTTATTCCTTCCTGAATTGAAATATTAATAACGCATTTGGCGTGCACACAAAATACTTCAATAGGACGAACAAAATTAAAAAGCGCACGGAAACCTCCACGATAAAAGTCCGGAAAATTCCCGAGCTTCATCATTTTTACATTAAAAATCTTCTCCCCCGAATAATGCAATATGGGAAAATTTTTCTTCCGCCTTAACAAACGATTTAGCATTAGTTAAGAGATCCAAAAAGTTAAAGACGAGAAAAATAGGGCCCGAATTTAATTAATTGCGCGGAAATTATTTTCCTCCCTGCACACAAGCGTTCAGTTATTGGGCCTCGAAATGTTTCTTACGAAAAGATGTGCAGTTAAACCGTACATGCTTCATTGAACCCACGTCGTTAGCGGTTTAATTCGTTGTTTCTAGGGGAAAGAAGTTTCCCTTTTGAATCTCTGCTGAAAGATGACTGAGATAAAAGCAAGGGGGTAAGCGCTTGCTAAATTATCGCGCAGAAAATAAAACGGCTGGAACAGAATTAGTTATTATTTTCTTGCTATTTCTGCCATTTTCATTCCAGATGATGAAGTATATAAAGAGTGTCCCAAAATGTATGCAAGATTTGAATTAAATAGAAGGCATAGTTTCTTTTTCAATTGTATTTTCAAAAATTGAAATAGAAAGTACATAGAATAAAATTACGGAATAGTACATCGGACAAATGACCTCCACAGCTCTGTTGGCACATACGTAAATCTTTTACCGAAATTTTTCAGAACCATTTTGAATAAATGTGGCTGAATTTCGTTCATGCAGCGTTGAGTTCTCCGCACATCCTCCTCCAATTTACGGGTGGATGTGGACATAAACTTTTTACTTCAAATAACCCCACAGAAAGAAATCCAATGGTGTTAAATCACATGATCGTTCTTATCATTCACCATCAAAATCATCATGAATCAATTTTTCTTTATTTTTGAAGCGTTTTTCAACAATGGAACCGCATTGTTCTTTCGTATAGTGGTGCAATTTTACTAACCCTAAACTGTCAGCTGTCAAACTGTTTTCCTTTTTTGGTTGTGTGCAAACAGTAAATTAATTAATTTTCTATTTAATCCAAAAATTTATTTTGGGACATCCTTTAAAACAGAGATATCTGGAAACTTTTGTTTAATGCATGCGAGGAAATTGAAAGTGAGAAACTGTGATGAAAGCTTTAAATTTTTGTTTTGTTTGTTTTCTTGTTATGGCAAGACAACACGAGGGGCATCTTCCTAGTGGTGGTGATGGGGGGTGTCTCCGGCGGGAGAATTTTACAGGTGTTCAAGGGCGTTTCACGCTACATCTGGAGAAAACGACACAAAACTCCAGACCGTTAGATCGACAGCTCCTCGCGATAGGCCCTAACCCAGGACTTTCACACTTTAGCCGTCAAACATCTTCAGCGTCTTATCTACTCGGCCATTAACTTATATTTAGTATTGCTATTGATTATTTTCGTGCAAAAACTAAAATTTTGTATCATATGATCAAAATGATAAACAGATAGATACTATCAAATTACTTATTCCATCTCATTATTTCATTTTAAAACAAGTCCATTTTGAGAATCACTTGACCCTTTAACGCGCAGTGGAACACCAAACTCTGACATTTTGACTGTTGCCAGTCACGAAGAATAGATTTGATTTCTATAAAAATAGTTGCGGGTGACATAGCTCCACGAGACATAGTTTGACATAGCTCCACGAGAATCCTTTACTTTTTAGCACGTCATTTCTAGCCGTAAAAAAATTGTCCCGATTCTTTTTAACAGCACTGACATCTGCTGAAATATGGAAGAATGCGAGAACAGCTGGATAGATTGCCCAATGCTGAAAAAAGGGCAGCAGTTGCCATCGCTCGACTTAACTACCAGCAAGATGGCGGACGATCGAAACGTTCATCGCGTGCCACAGATCTAGAGAGCCTTTTTTGACGCAGCTGGTTGTGCCCGCACAGCCAGCTGTCGTCAAAAAAGCGTCTCTGGATCTGTGGCACGCGATGAATGTTTCGATCGTCCGCCATCTTGCTGGTAGTTAAGTCGAGCGATGGCAACGGCTGCCCTTTTTTCAGCATTGGGAAAGGGTTGCGCCTCAAAGGGTTAAAATTGCACAATCAATTATAAACTTGAATTTTCAACATTTTGGAAGTCCTAATATAAGATAAGGTAAGTCATTTTCAATATCATAAACAGAAACATCGTCAATTAAATTAACAATTTTTAAATTAAAGTGTTTCCCAAAAATTTCCTCTTCGGCTTGTCGAATCTCAATTTGGGCTCCTGTCTGATATATTAAATTACTTTCGTTTTGTATCTTTTTAGAAATCAGAGATATAGCGGAATCAATGGCGGTTCGTGACCTATTTCAGTTGTGGGGCCCGAAAAAATAATGCCAGTTGAAATCGAGGAAAAATATACAGATATAGATTATTTCTCTCCCGTGCAAATAGAGTAAGTATTTTTCAAAGGGCATATGATTATCAAAATTACTAAAAAAATTTTGCTGTTTATTACCTAGTTATGTTATTATTAAAAAAAATGCTCGATTGCCAATCGAAAAGAAAAGTTTTATTTTCTATTTTATTTATGTTTTATATAGCTGCCTTTTTATGAATTTTAAATGATCTCTTTATTTTAAAATCAATCTTAACTTGCTAAATACATTCACAGATCGTTTTTCGTAAATCAAGAAATAAAACAGAATATAAAATATCTGTCTGCAAAGGAATAGGATTGCGCAAATAAAAAATGATTTTCCTACTGAGGGTAGATTTTCACCAATCGGTGAAAATACCCCTTTCTGTCGTGAAGAGCGCCATGCCAGGTGCCTTAGGTGAAACTCACTAAGGGACTTTTGCCCCTCCCCCCTTCCTAAATGTTACATGCCATTCTACGTCAATGCCAGGGGCTGAAGATGTGTGCCTCGAAGACTCGCCCAGAGCCGGATTTTCAAACTTTGGCGGTCAAAACTCCAATATACGAAATCAGCCATAACAGTCACGTTTCTTATTTTTTCGATACTTATTGGTTTCTTTAATCCAATGACAGCCTGCATAATATTTGAATTGGATGTTTTAACGGTCAACCTCTATTGAAAAGTTTGTCGTCCCCTAAGTAAAAACTGATTACTGTTTAAATTTGAAGTTATGAAAAAGAAAAGTTCTTGCGTTTTATAAGTGTTTAGTGTAACTTTTATAATGGATTGTGAACCTAGGGGTATATATTTGTGTATTAAAATATAGTTGTTATTTTCTTTAGTTCTTTTTGCAAAAAAACTAAAGAAAGCAAATCCTTCAGTTAAATTTTATGTAGTGATTGACTTTATTGAACTAAAAAATTATAAATTCATCAGAATCAGGCTACGTTATAAAGATGATAATAAAGTTTCTCATCGTAGCTTTAAGGACTATGTTAATTGTAGCTGCTAATATTTGCTACTCTTCTCATTATTATATAATTAATAACAAAAATTAAAAAACACTAAAATCTTTTTATTTTTTCATTTTTTCAAGGTTCATCTTTTGAGAATGTCGTCATATGTCGTGGACAGTTAATTGAATACTATAGAGACTGTAATTCAAGAGATGATAATAAAAAATTTTAAAATCTTGCCGGCAAAGTAATTTTTTTTTTTTTTTTTTGATCTTGAGGATGATTTAACAGATGACTTTTTATATACTTTTAGTATATACCAATCATGCTTTTTTTGATTTCTTTAGCTCTTTAATGTTTAAACTCATCCAGGTTTATACATATAGCTTTTGACCAAAAAATTTTTTAAATCCGCCTGTGTGCAGCATCAAATAAGCCAATTTAATGCCGTATCAATATGGCTTTTGTGCTAAATGCAAAATTTGCTAACCCCATAAGAGAAGAAAGACACCAAATTCAGGGCAAACAAGCCCATGGACGGTGTTAGCTTTGGATAGGGAAAAAGATGAACTGTCTTTTTGTGATTTTTTAATGGGTAGTATTAAACTAGGATAAAATGCGTGCATTTTATTTCAATAAAGTTAAATTATTAAAAGAACTGCATGTTACATATTATAGCTATACATTATAGGAAGAGATTTTGATTGATGGTGGTTAGGTGGTGGGGCCACGTCTCTCTGGCCTCTAATGACGAGCCGCCACTGAGTAGAGGTAGTATCCAAAACGCAGTGAATTGTAAACTCCTGTTTACTATCGAATTTACAAAAAAATTTAATTTTGTGGGATTTATACATTTTGAATAATTTGCCCTTTTATGGCTTCAGTAGTAAAACAACAACTAGAAGAACACATAGAAGGACTAGAAGACATGCATTCTGGGGAGGAGAGAATGGAGAAATTTCAAGACGAAATGAAGACTCAAATATAAGGTGTGCAGGGAATGATTGAAGAAGTAAAGGGTGAAATTCCGAGTAAAATCGAGGCCGTAAAAAGTAAAGTCGAAGAGAAGGTTCAGGGAATAAGAATGTTTTTGCTGTGTTAGTTTATGATTTGCCACTGCCTGTGTTATTAAATCCTGTATTTTTTGTGAGACGTTAGTTGGTAGATTCTAAATAAAGTGTTATATTCGTTTTTCGGCTTGTTGGACTATTTTAAGATACACCCACTACCAGCTTTTAGTAACAATATCATACAGCGGAATTTCTTTGTTTTATATACATAGTGTCTTTACCGCTTCAACCTGGTAGATAGTCCTGCCTGCCCCCTCTGCCGCAGTGGTGCGAAAATGGATGCCGATCATATCCCCGTTTGCTCTGCTCTAACTAAGAACTGTATCTATTCCCGATACTGGGAGGCTAGAGATTCTTTGAACAGTTTAGTTGCCTGATTTTGCATTTTTAGTGCTTTTAATGTTTTAAATATTCTTAGTTTGTTTTGTTTCTCTGATCTCTGTACAGCGTAAGGATAATGTCTGTAATCGCCTGCTGGAAATAAAAAAATATACATAGTGTACTACACTAAGCCCGGTGTTGGAGGCAATTACAACGGGTACTAGCAAAAACACCGGAAAAATATGTCTACACTCAACACTACAACTTAATCTTCGACCACCTAAAAGAAATAAGTTCATATTCAATTTTTGTTACATATTCTTAAATCGAATTTCATGCTGTTCTGGGAACGTGCTGAAACTTTTCGTATTCGAACGATTTCGTTTTGTGTACACAGTGCTTCTTATATTATTGCTTCAAGCAGCTAATCATTTTAATGGAGAAAAAATAAGCTATGTTATCAGGAAAAACTATCTTAAACGAATTGAATCGAAATTTTCCCTTCAAAGCCTGATAACCATGATTTCAGAATGACGTCATTGTCACTTGAAACAGATAATTTTGTCACCAAATGATTCACTCTCGGAAATAAAATGAAGCTGGAAAGAGTGAAAAAATAGCTTTAAAATGAGGGAACCGGTGGATTTTCATATTTATAAATCAGCGCAGATTATTTTCTATATTTTTTACATAAATATAAAAAATTTCAAGCGGATGGTACAAACGGTGTAGATGTTATTACGATTTTGTGCTTTTTAATCTTCTTGGAGTAATGGCAGTAAAAATTTTATGTTCGAGTGGTAGCGTGGAATTGTTAGAGAGTGAGTCAGTTAGTCAGCGATCATCGTAACTATATAGTAGGCTTCTAAATTAAGAATCAATAAGATTAAGAATCATTTAAGAATAAAAATATCACAATATTATTCTTGCATAGTTGTATACTTTGAATGTTTCTCTTCTGGAACTCAAAATGAAATCAAATTATTAATACGAAATGTACATTTTATTTCTGGATGAAAGTTTAAAGATATGAATCCTTTATTGGAAAGCTAAACATTTGTATTCTGCCTGAGTTATTCAAATCTAGATCAAGAACATATGTTTGGAATTATATATTGCTTCATAAATATTTATGAGCACTCAGATTTCGTCTGATTTCTTATGTTCCGAATACTTTAGAAAAATTGCAGACACGGAGAAAAATAATTTAGAACACTTTGACGAACATAAATACGTACTTTATATTGATGAATTCTTGCTCGTCCATTTATGTGCTAGGCGGATACAGTAGAATATTGCATTGGAATGCCGAATAAATTATTTTCGAGTTTTCTTGTGTGTAAGTATTGCGTAAACTTTGAAGGTTAAAAGAAAAGTGTCATGCAATAATAGTCCTTTTCTGACAAAGGTGGAAATTGTGTATTTATAAATGAATATTTGATTTCATCGATTTAAACCAAGAATTCACACTCTTTATAGCTGTTATAACAAGTACGATTATTTATTTATTTAAAAAAACAGACTTTAAAATTACTGCACCATTACCAACACCACGGTAACACCACACTATTAAAAATAATCTGAAAATTCAGGATACTTTTAGCCTTAATTTTCAAGGAAATGTCCGTTTTCCCATGAATTGGTAATTTTCCGTTACAAGAAGGAGGATGTTTAAACTTTCAGAAATCATATGAAAACGGTAAATTTCCATGATTGTTGTTCTTAGCATTTTGTAAGTACTTTTGAAAAAAAGGACTTTCGTTATACTTTTTAGATGGAAAGAAATATTGACACCAAATGCACTCTTATGAATAATTGGGCATTAAACAATAACTAACCAATATTTTAATATAGAATTCCTTTTCATACCCAAGTGTGTTTCAACTCGCATTCATAAATAACTGAATAACTGGATAGTAATTTCTGAATTTTTATTTGCAATAGGAAAGAAAACTCAGTAAAGGGATTTTTTAGATATTTTTAGCAGGCAACGCATATATTTTCCTTCTTTTTTCAAATGTTTGTCAGCATATCTGTTAAAAAAATCTAAACCGATATGTCAAGTAGCTTAAGAGTAAATTTTTCTAGTTACGTTTGTGAAAATATTGGATTGGTAAGAAATTAATTTCAATTTCTTACCAATCCAATATTTTGGCTATGTGAATAATAACTGGACAACACTTTGACACGAATTTCAATTTCGATTCCAAATTAGCTCTAATTTATCTGCCATACTTGCAGAAATTTCGCTGTTTGTAGGTTCCCTAGAATTCTTATCAAGTTATTCTGTACAAACAAATAAAACTGCATAATTAATTTATTTATAGGTAACATATTATCACTCAAATGCTTTGGTTTTCCAAAAATCAGGTCTTCAACATCACGTCTAGTTTTTATGCTCAAATTTCTGCTGAAATGCAAAATCAAAGCAGAATAAATAGCTCTGTTACCTTCTAAATAAATTCACTCTTTTTTTCGTATATTTGTTAGCTGCAGTGGACCCTCAAGATATTTTCTGACAATTTTTTCCAGTCATTGAATTGCATTTAACCCAACTTTTTTCTGCTATAGGATATTAAAAATCATTTTTTAAATGTATATTATAAATAATATTAAAATACTCAACTTTTGTGACATTTTGGTGCAATAGTGGACCCTCAAGATATACTAAAATAATTTTGAAATTCGAAATTTTTCTTATTCAATACAAATCACAACTTTTGATTAGTATTGGATTTTGAAATTAAAAAAAATCTTTTTATCACTGCGACCTACTGTACATGTATATAATTATATATGCAATTCTTGAACTACTGAATCTGGCACAGCTACGCAAAAATTTGGTTTTAATACCCTAATAAATTATATAAAATAAATAAATAAATGAGTAAACTAAAAAAATTCTTTTTCTTCTAAGTAAGTAGAAGATTGTAAAAAATAAATATATTATGAAACACTTAAAGCATTTTCTCAAGAAGATACACAAATATTTATCATGAAACATTTTCAAATGCCCTTTAGCATTTTGTTCTTGAAACACATAAATTGTGCTAAGCATCTTTTCAGCTTCCTTTTTGTCTGAATACTTGTTTGTTTAAGAAAAAGAACAATAGTTTTAAAAAGACTGTACACATAATGATTCACTTCGGATAATGATTTTGATATTAAAAGCTTTCTGGGTTATTTCTTTAACCCTTCTCTTCGAATAATAACGTGTTCATAAAAAATATTGCAGTAAATTTGGATGTATTTGAAAGACTTTTTCTTTTAATTTGTTTTTTGTTGTTTAGAGCATGTACTAGATTCTACAGGCCTATCGGAAGAATAAAAACCGTTTAAAATACAGTATGTGGTGCGGATATAATAGTCCGCCGAGACTGATACTGTGACATTACAAAATGGCAAGAACCCAACATTGTTTGGTGTTAGCTATACGAACTATACGTGGCTATAAGAACTATACTGCCTTAAATTTAAAAGCACCATCTTTTACTAAAAAAACATATAGTAGGGGAAGGGTGGACAAAATGGGGTGGTACGGCAAAACGGGGTTTCGATTTTTCTGATTATCAAGTAGTGTCATCTCTAGCCATTGCCATAGGTCCATTACGTGTTTATTTTTCATTTCTACGAGGAATACTGCTTTCTGAGTCACAGACAGATACGCTTCTAAGATTTATTCCTTATTTTAATCGCCTGATCTAAGGTAAGTGTGATTTTAAGATATTTGTTTGCTACCTTCGCATGCAGATACTAACGCAGAGCTGCCAAATCTCCGACTTTTTTCGGGAGATTTCTCACCACTAATTTTTACTTACAAATTTATTGGTAAAATAAGTCCAAATATTTAATGTAAAATAAAACTCTCTAAAAATTGTGGTGGGAAATCTTCCAGAAAAAGCCGGAGACTTGGCAGCTCTGCTAACGTGATAGTATCCTCTTGCTAAAAGTGTTGTTTTTAAAGTAAATTTCATGAAAAAAATAGAAGTAAATTCAGTGAGATCTGTTAGTAAGGCCTAGTTGCTTTGAATGGATGCTTGAAAGGAAAAACGGGGTATCTCGAGGCGAGACCTTGTCTGGGCCTGTGACGAAGAAAAAAGGGCATAAACGTCTAATATCGGACAGTTCACTAGCTAAAAGACGTCGCGTTGCTACTCTACCAACAGACGACACATCGCCAGGCAGTGATTCAGATGATGTAGATGTTACATGTTTGTACTGTAGCGATTATATACAAGATCAGCACGAAGAGAAAGGTGGATCAAGTGCAGTGCATGTAACAAATGGGCTCATGACTTGTGCGCTGATGTTGATGAGGATGATGATAAGTTAACATGTGAACTGTGTACTATACGAACTGTGTTTGTACCACATTTTGCCTTGAGGCGAACATTGAAACTTACAATTTAACTTTTTACTATGTCCTGGCTGTTCAATAGATGGCAGCAGAGTCGCACTTGTGTGAAATGAAGATTCCGAGCTATTCTGAGAGAGGCAGTTCTAGTTCTGTGTCTGCCGTCATTCATCGATGTTGCTCAGTTTTTAAGATTTTGCATTCACATTTTAGTTGTGTTTTTATTAAATAGTACCTTCATTGCCTTCAGTAATGTACACGCAACATACTAGTTTATTGTGGCCCTTGAAATGTTGAGGGCACTTCATGCCTATTCCAAGGAGCAAAATCTGATCGTTGGCAGCTATGAATATATTGAGATACAGATCCCTAAATACGCAGCGTATTTCCAGTTTCAATACTGCAGAATAACGACCAAGATTGTAAAACTGAAATAAATATTTCTTTTTTAATTTATTTCAATTTGTCACAGTGTTATTGACCACAGTAACTTTAAGTACTTCATTTTGTCCACCCTTCCTGTACAGTCTAAAAATGAAATTCGACAAGTCGTTGATTCGATTAATTTATATAAGGCACTTCTTCAGTTTTCTAAAAATGTACGTTGAATTTTGAACATTTAAATATATGTTTGCGATGTTCTTCTCTTTCTCCTTTCGTCCATTTCAACTTTTTTCCTTTGATTAAAAAATGTATTTTCCTCATAGGTTCAATCAACGTTATCCACCCTTAGTGAAGAAATTACGTTATGTGACCGAAGCTAGGGTTTTTGAAAGAAAAATATTGTATAAATTTTACTCGCAGGAGGAGTTATAAAATATTCTACATTACGGGGCATCACATGAAAAATAATATTCTCTGCATTTTAAGCAATATGATTTCATTCTTCGTTTTATTTTTTGCCTAGTCGGAAACTAAGAAATTCAAGTTATTTTAAGGAATATTTACGAATTTTAAAATGTAATGCTATGGTATCAGTGTAATTCAAGAATTGGTAATTAAAAAAATATATACGTATTTAAAAAATTCAAATTACAACTGAATAACGATGATGTATTTTAATCTGAATTGATTTGAAATGGAAAATACAGTCAAATCCGGTTGTAGTGAACCCGTATACAGTGAACGCAAACCAATAGTCCCAATTCACATACATTATCTCTGTCCATCATGAGGACACTTCGATTTTAGTGAACTTCGGATATAGTGGACGAAATTTTCCCAGAGGTTCATTATAAACGGAGTTGACTGTATATCGGTACACATTTCTTTAAAAAAACTTTTTGACACATGATATAAATTAGTTTAAAAATATGTGATATCAAGATGTATCCTGGTAACTCCAAGGTATGCTGTTTTCTAAAAGTAAATTACCCACAAAATCCTGTTAGATATCGTTTCAGTTTTAAAGGTAGAGATTAAATCATTTTGTGTGTTTAAAGTTACTTTAAAAACACTTAAATGTTTTTTCTTCTAACCACCAGAAATTTAAAATATCATCTACTATCATATTTATAGTGTAATTTTTAATTGCGTTTTCTTTTTCGTAGAAATCGCTTGCTATCAAGTGACTCTGGCTTATATAGTCGGGATGAAGATTTAACATTAGTAGTAACACTTAACTTTTCTGTGGAAAGCCCTCGTATTGACACTCATATAGTTAATTGAAAGAAAGTCTAGCAACCCAACTAGCAATTTTGATCGGGCCATCATCGGCCAGCTACGTGGCCGGTAGTAACCCGAGCAAAATTGCTAGTAGGGAATGGGCATAATCATATTTCATGGCGACCTGAGCAACTGCCAAATGCAGCTGTATTGCTCTTTTCTTTACAGAAATTAGCTGCATGACCAGATCTTCGAAAATTAAACAATTTTTATGTTTATAAGTAGCTACGAAAGATGCAAGGTTTGGAAGTTTATTATGGAACTGTTTTTCTAATTTTTAACGTCTTTGCAGTTATTGATTTTGGCATTTTCAGGACATAATTCTTATTGTTTTTAGAAACTCAGAAGGATCTTAATAATTCTACATTTTCTGACTTGGTATTGAGTTATCAAGAAATTGAGTCCTATATGTCATCTTGGGTGGATTACAGTGGACCATTAAGCATCTGTATTTTTTTCTTTTTTAAATTGGAACTTTAAATTCTATTTTAGATATTGTTGTTAAATTCTCATTCGAGTTTAATGTTTTTGCACGAGATCTTGTTGTTTTCTTATTCAAAGCTTTTAGCATTATATAGCCCTGACGCGTCTGACTCACTACCATTATTTCTTTTTGATGTCATTTATAGCTTTTAATTTATTCGAATGTTTTACGTGGATACTGATCACTCTTTCGACTTGATAATTAAAACTTAAGTATTTCTCTATTGAGAATATTCGGCTATTGGGTTTCAGCATGTAAATTCGAATTGCTGGAAATACTTGCAGGGGTTTTTGAAAATGTTTGAGCATTGTATAGTTTTTAATGTATGGATCTCAGTTTCTAAAGCAAGATTTTTTGATTGAAGAAGAATCAAATGGTTTCTCATGTCTAATATTCTTGCTATTGACTTAATATGTAGGTCACCTGATAAGTTGGATTTCAATAGTAGATCTTTAATTTCTTTAACTATTCCTGTCACATGTTATGTTATTTGTAGACTTTTTAAATCATGACAAAACTTTTAATTGCTTAACATTCTGAGCTGATAATCTCTGAGGGAGGAAAGGAAAAACTAAATCATTTAGATGAGCATCATGGTTAACATATGTTTCTATTACCTGATTGACTTTCATCAATTGGCCATCATCAATATCATCTCTGTACATAGTCAGATAAAAAAATAAACTATCTGCTCACATAATCCAAAATTATCTGTAAACTCATAATAGCTCCTGATACCAGAATACGTTGGGCATATATGAACACGTGCACACGTATACCTACACACGTATATGGAACACTCTTGCGCTATAGTGACTTGAAAAATATTCCTTCTAGGAAACTATTCATCGTTAAGAAAATGTCACCACAAAACTTCCAACTTTCCTTTCCAACAAAGAAATCAACGTAAAACTATCTGCAAAACCTCCGAATGTATCTGCGCATGGCATGCGTCTATATTATTATCTAACTATGCCTCGGTAACTATATTTCAGAAAGTTCAGACTGAATAACATAGTCTTCGTATTTTCACTTTCACAACATGAACCATGTAAGGAAAGTATTGTAATAATGAAAATATTCGACTTTGTTCGACTTCTGAACTCATTTATGCTATTTTTACGGATGTATGTATCTGTGTGCGTGTGTATGTGATTGAACATTATAGCTCCTAAACGGTGCATTCGATTGAACTCAAATTTAGTTTATATACCACCATCTCAAGACCGGTATTGATTTTGGTTTATTGATTTGTATACGACTTATAGTTTTTTGCAGGGCTACGAAAAATATTTCTTTTACATTATGGATGGAAATTCTTGAAAGTGCGCTATCCTCTAAACGGTGCATTCGATTGAGCGCAAATTGGGTATGTATATGGTAGCGATGCCAAGTGCTAATATTGCAATATATATGAAAAAGCATAATTATACATATAGTGACAGTTCCACTCTTAAAATGATCTTAAAAATACTGTATTGGATGATTACGTATTGTAAAAATTCCTACAGAAACACTTTTTAACTGCAGAAGATGAGGGGTTTCTGATACGGCGGTCATTCCCGCCAAATTATTTTTTCGTAAAATGTTTTGGCAAACTGTTGCCAATCGTATTCCAAACTATCAATAATTTCTTGTGTCCGGCATTCAGTTTGGAGAAAAATCGCTCATCTTAGCGGACCGCCGGGATATATAAAAAAAAAACGGAAAAAGATTTACTTTTAATTAGATGATTCTCCATATAAAAGCAATTTTTACTCTTTTTACCCTTTTTCCGGGTATTCAACACCCCTGCGGCAGTATTAAATTAATTTTTTTTTTTTTTTACTGTTCCCTTTATCGCTATACTATAGAATAACTTTTCCGTTTAGGTAGGTTTTGAAATTCGAAAAAGTTTTTTCTATCCACCCTACTGTACATTTTCAGCGTTGGAGCGATTTGAGAAGTTTGTTTTCGGATATCGATGCATTTTCATCACATTCTCAAGTTTTCAGCAGATTCTATCACTGATGAAAATAACTTTGACATGAATTTTACAAATAATTGAAAATGTTTCTTAAAATTATGTGCTAAAAAGAGGATTCTTGTGTAACTATATTACCCTCAAGTATTGTATTGAAATAAGTTTTATTTTTCGTGAATTAAAACTTGGGTAATTGACTAATGCTCAAGTATTTTTGGAACTGTCAAAATGTCAGAGTTTAGTGTCTTCACAGCAATAATACAGCTCATTAAAGAGTTAAATTACATTTTTGACATGAGTAAAGAGTAGAAAGATCTTATTACTTTAGTCTGTCTTCTTTCATCGGGACATGCATTACGTATAAAAAATGAATTAGGAGAACACCTGCCAGAGAAACATTTCGAAAAATTTCTCATGAGCATTTTATTTCTAGTCTTTAAGTCGTATTTTGGAAAATTTTGCAGGCGATTTCTTAAATTAGTATATCAAAGTAAATTACAGTATTCTTTGCCAATCCAGGCGTTGCTTATCTGAAATATGTATCGGAGTACTTAATACGTGGCACACTTTTGGAGCACTTCTATTTTAGATGAGCCCACTTTAAATTTCACGACACATTTGGCTTATATAGGGCGTTTCAGTTAAAGTTTCAAAATTCACAGTGGTGTATAGAGAACACTACTGATCAAAATGTTAGCAGTTTTGCAGTAACCTTTAATGAGACCACAGGAAAGAGATTTGATTTCAAAAGAATTAGTTAAAAAAATCACCATCAGCTAAAGTTTCAAAACGTTTTAGCACAAACAAAGCAGACAAATAGTCATTCTAAAGAAAGAAAACAATGAATAGGTTGTGAAGTCTATGTTTTATACCTCTGGTGAGTGAAAAAATTAATTTGCATACCTGCAACTCTAACATTACAAAACGCCATCTGGTGGTGATTCTTTGAACTAATTTTTTCCCAAGTAAATCTCTTTCCCATCGTCTCGTCAATGTGTTCAGTAAATTTGGAAGCATTCTGAGTATAATTAGTTTTAAATGCACATTGCTCTGATTAGGGAAAATTTAATTATGAACATCCTATATATTGCATTTTGACCCAATTCCCTTACTTGTGTCTTGCAGGTTCTTTTATTGATGTGAAAATGGTAATGATACCTTGTCACTTATTGGAGATCTTAAACACAACATCTTGGTAGTGTTGAGGTTGAATATACATTCAAGATTATATCGCTATTAAATTTTGTGAAATGCTGGTTTAGAATATATTGCAAGACCAGATTTTAAATAAAATTCTACAGTATTGAATAATAATGGATGCTAATAACTTCCAAGATGAAAGGAAGTACGATTTCTTAATTTATTTGAAATTCGTCTTTAATGGATTTTTTTTTAAGAAAACAAATCTATCTTTTAATTTTTGTTTGTTCCATTGTTTAAATTGCGCAAGGACGTAGCTGAATCGGAACATATCAAAACTTATTCTTTCCCTACTCAAACCACTAAAATTTTCAAGTTTAGATGAACCGTTGAATTGGTGGGGTGGATAAAATTAATAAAAATCTGTAGTTCAAACCCTGTCGAAATAAATAACATAACATATAACAAAATACCAATAAGTTAATCAAAAGACAAAAGCATACAGACATTATTACATTTTATTTCAATCTCTTAGACGCAGATTACAGTTATAGTTATTCTGTAGAATCTTCTCGAATGAGAACTAAATATGATATTGAATTTTACTAAAGTATGTCGAAGATCTTATCTTAGCCTACTTACTCTCGCATTTATTAAATAAAAGTTCCTCTTTATTACATCATCTTGCGAGATAATGCTTCGTAAATTTTCGGGAAATCATTATCCTGAAGGTGACTCCCTTGAACAAAGTAAGCATTTGCATTTTATAATTGATCAAGGAATTAGGGTGCTGTTATACG
The DNA here is from genome assembly GCA_038373885.1 of Cheiracanthium punctorium. NCBI lineage: Eukaryota > Metazoa > Arthropoda > Arachnida > Araneae > Cheiracanthiidae > Cheiracanthium > Cheiracanthium punctorium. The sequence goes on along the minus strand of JAWZYV010016180.1, from coordinate 547,066 downwards.
TGCTGTTTCAAGAGATGGGAGGTCAAGATAATTTGGGGAGAGTAAAGAAGGTTAATTAGAAGGCACATACAATCATAATAATTATTCAAAGAATGGTGATGAAGAAAATAACATTTAATTAAAATATGTGTTCGTAATTAAGGTTAAAATTATCTACGCTGTGATAACGTTTAGCTTTCGTTTCACACAGAAAACTTAAAGTAAATAAGAAATAAGTAGCTAAGTATAGATATAACGTGTCTAAGAAAGATATTTTACATTAGTAAAGTAATTGATGTCTAAAAAAAATCCATTTTTTAATAGTAATCTTTTACAATAACTTTAGACCTAAATCTAAAGAAAAGAATTTTTTACCGACAGACTTGACCTTAGAAATCCTAATATTCTTTAGATCCATAAAGCACTCATATCTTGAAGAAATGATGAGCTTTTCGGCAGCAAAAATGTAAAGTATTAGAACGTTATCTAGAACGTATACACACTAAACTATAAAGCTAAAACACGAGCATTCTAGCATGCCATTTTATTACGCTATACTACAATGGGGTACAGTGGGTCATCTAACGAGAAAACACCAAAAAAAAAATTTCTTTCACCCGATACTGAGTAATTTAAAATTGTTTTTGCCAGCCAATGTTTAGTATTTAGCTAGATATTAAAGTAATTCAAAGTTTATAAAGTAAATATTAATTTTATGGTTCTAAAATATACTCACACTAAATTTGTTAATGAAATTAAATTAAAGGTTTCAGGTAAATGATACCATTTTGAGTACTATTAAATTTACAAAATTTTAGATTTATAGTTATTTTTAAGATAAAGTGCAGCGAACTATAGATAAGAAACGATTCATACTACGAAATGTGTGTTGTTAGATTTTCCTTTCTTTTTTGTAATATTAGAGTTACATTCAGTTAAATGGCATGCCTAATACATTAAAAGTTTCTGATTGACAAGATCAATCAAAATATTCAAATTCTAATAAAAAGTGATTAAGTTTTACTCATGCAACTTCTCTGTTAGGCGTGTATTTGAAGGGATGACCAAGTTCAGAAGTCTGAACTCCCAATAAACAAACGTTAGATTGGAAAATATGATATTGTTGCAGAAAACTCTGCTTAGTTTTCGGATTTATAACTTAAAAATTCAGTATATGTAGAAAGTTCTAATAAATAGTCCAACTGATCAGGACGACATACACATTGGTATATACATCCAGATAGGATATACATCTAGAAGTTCGACGAACAATCTTTAGTACACTTTTCACAGAAATTAACTAGCTATAATTCACTTTTCACCAGTCAGCTAAACACAGAGTCTTTGACAAATATTGTATTTCGCATACAATAAAATCTTTCCTCAGTGTAAAAACTTAGTAGAAATTTTCAAGTAGAACTCTTCAGCAAACAACAATGAAGAATTCACAAGCAGCTTTATATAAGATTCGAGAATAATGACGAGATATATGACGACGAATAAATGATCGAGAATAATTCGTGCATAATGACTACGTAATACTAATGAAGGAAACAAACATTTCAGGCTCTATTAATGAAATCGCGCCAAAGGCGAAATATCGCCATATTTGTCAACAAAAATAAGTTCTCAAAACTGAAGTCAGCAAAGCGGTATTGACAATATTGGCAAGAAACCGCCAAACACTATTTTAAACAACGGAAAATCCCGAACTTCCTATCTCGCGTTCTAGTTAACAGATTTTCATGCAACAAAATGCAAAATTCGATTATTGGACGCATAGAATACTAATTTTAACCTAAATTTACCCCTAAAAAAGCAGATTACCCCAAAAGTTCGTAACAATATTCATTAATGATTTTTGTTCACACTATATGCATACCTCCAAGACTAAAATCAACAAAGAATATTAATAAAATATTTAAAAAGCAACAATCTTCTCAAAAGAATTCGTTTGCTACAAAGCAAATTTTCGCTTGTTCTCAGCTTTAAAAATTTTAAAACAGCAGATTTCTGCATGTTGTTCGCTGATATTTAACTTACGAATGGCGTTGATAAACTGAGTATAAACAGATTATGAAAAATTACAGAGTGTTTATAAATAAAATTCCTCTACTCAGAATAACGTATAGCGAAAACTACTGGCTGGAATCGTACTACATTTCCATAAAACTTAAATGGGAGTGAGATTTAAAGTAAATAAAAAACTTACTCCCATTTAAGTTTTATGGAAATCTAGTACGACTCCAGCCAGTAGTTTTCGCTATACGTTATTCTGAGTAGAGATTTTACAGGTAAGAACCTGTTCTTCTTACCTGTAACATCTTATGTGTGGTTTTTATTTACTTTATCGTTTAACACCAGTATTTTGAGTGTTTTTCCGGGAGTGAGATTTATTTGGAAAAAAATATCTTTAAAAATTTATCACCAGGTGGCGTTTCACAACGTCTTAGTGCGAATAAAGCAAACTAATAGCCATTATCAAGTCACGAAAACAATAAACAGGTTGTGAAATAGACATTTTAATACCTCTGCACCGTGGAAGAATCAGCATATTAGCAAATGTAACATTGTATATCGCTACCTGGTGGTGATTGTTCGAATTAATTGTTTTCCACGTAAATCTCTCTCCCATGGTCTCTTTAAGGTTTTCTGCAAATTCGGTAGCTTTATGACTAATAGTTTTCTCCGTACACCGCTATTCAATTATAAACACCCTTTACTTTCAAACATTAACTTGCTTTAAATATCCTCAATGATGAATACTAGAGAGTAAGTGGCTATTTGAAGAATAAAACGACAGTCGCTCAAGCCTCCATGCAACTGTCACTCTCTGCCCTTTGTGTGTACAATGTACATCTATGGTGTATAAAATTTGAAACTTTAGTCTGAATTTGAACTTTTTGGAGGTAATATTCTGGTTCTTTAAGCATACATATCGTGTTTATAAATCGCTGAAGACTTTTAATGTTCACCTAAAAACTAGAAATAGTCTGAGAGTTTTGAAATTTCAAATATACAAGTATTTACGTGTCTTGGAATGTTTGCACTTTGAATTAGCGTGTAAACTCCAGTAGCTAGACTATTTTGCAGTTAGATGTCGCATTTACTAAGAAACACGTAAAGTAATAAGTTAAGAATCAATATACAGCCGAATAATGAAACTGTTGATAGCAAAACTGGCAGGAGTAACTCTTTGAACATGCAACTCCAAAACAGTTATTAAGATTGATATTGCTACTATTTCAATTCATATGACTTTTTCAGAAGTATCGGTGTAATATTTTCGAATTAGGAAAATATCTAGGTTTATTTAAATTTTGTGAACATCTTGAAAATTTACCATCAATGGCAACTTTTCATTCTTTGTCTATTTACGCATGCTCATAATCGATAGTCATTTTCCATTATGGTCGCCATTAAAACTGCTATATTTTTATGCATAATCCTTGGAAGAGTGGCAAATTTAGCATCAAGAAACATCCCATTCCACAGTGAAAAATATCCAAGTTGTATCCAATTTTGCTGTCTCTAAAATAAAACTTCAAAACTGCATTTAAACATTTACAGAGAAGAGATTGGGATGCATTAGAACACTTTTGAAAATCCTGTAAAATATTTGCAATTTACAAAGCCCTTCATTGTGATAAAGTGCGTTGGATGGTTCTTATAAATAACATACATAAATTTGTAAAGCCTGTATACAATAAAAAATACGGCGTGGTAGAATTACAGACAGACATCTGTTTGGAGAATGTTAAAAGCATGAAAATGGTTTGATGAGACATAAATGTTTTTAAAGTGCTGCCTACCTATAAAATATGATTTACGCGTTAAAATCTTACATTCAGTGTTTTGGTTTAAATTTTTAACCTGGATGCTTTATTGTGTGTGTGTTCTAAATCAGCCTGAATTTTGGTGCTATCCTGCTTAGGATTTGAGTTACAAGAATTGTAATATACGTCATTTCATCGATAAAGTCTAGTATTTAAGTAAATTTTCTATTTGATTTTTATCCAATTGAGATATCTTTAGACTTTATTTTATTGCAAAACAAGTCAAAAAGATTGTGCTTGTAATGTTTTAAAACTTTGGTAAAATAGGTATTTTGGAGGAGTTGATTTAGGGAACAAATCTCTCTGCAATAAATGTAGTGAAATTATTTCTGATTTTTTTTTCTTTTTTAGTTATTTGAAGTCATGAATTTTCATGTGTTTTCATCATTATTTTGCGCATAAAATCATTATTGTCTCTAATTTATCAAATAAGATAATGGAATTTATGTGAGTAATTTATTCCCTCAGGATGTTTCAAGAACTAAATTAAAGTTTACAGAAAAAATATTTTCATTTAAATTTAAATTTTGATGCTTTACAAAAGGGTCCCTTTATAGAAGTTTGCATGTATGTTTTCCGACTAAAAATTCAAATATTTAAAAATATACATGTTTTCATATGTTATTAAAAGCTCTTAGCTATGTTCTATAATATAATTCACATAAGCAGGTTATTTTTAAAGTACAATACAAACATAAGTTAGGTAGCATCTTAACTGTATATTTAAGGATTTCTCTATTAATAGTGATAAAAAATTATCCTTTCTAAACTTAATTACGACAAAACGATAACTTTCTTTAATCATCGAATCTGAAATATACAAGGTGTTTCAAAATTAGAGGTACAAACTTCCAGGAGCGGTAGGTTGAACCAAGACGGTTCAGAACGACAAGCGATATGGGGTCGGAAACGTCTTCTTCATGTACCTGTTAATAATCACTTTAGAAGGAGAGTTCAAGCAATAGTGAATTTTCCGACAACGGTTTTTCGAAAACTAATGCATTTCACAGATTGCACTAGCTAAAAATTGTTAATTCAGAATGTATATTTTCATTACATTGATGAAATTATCGGATAAGAGCTCAGTGTTTGAGAAATTAGACGCACACTTCAACATTTCTTCCAACTATATTATTACGAAGTACATGACGATGACGTTTCCGATCTCACATTCCTATGTTATTCTATCTTGGTGTATCCTACCCCTCCTAGAACTTTGTTCCTCCAATTTTGAAATGTTGTGTATATCATTTGTTGTTTTCAGACAAAATATCTAATATTCTCACTTAACGGTTGCAAAATTTTCTCTTTACTTTTACTACATTAATCAAATTCACGTTCTTTCATTTTAACATTAGCAGGTAATTCTGTTGTATATTTTCTGTATACTATTTTCTGTATACTATTTCTGTATAATATTTTCTGTTTCCTCAATAAAATGATAACCACAGAAAGAAATCAATATTTTTTCTTAACAATGGAAGCTCAGAAAGAAATTCATTCCTATTAACGGGTCTTTGAAGTTTGTTGTCCTAATACATGCAATAAATTCTGAAATTTGCATGCAACTAAAATGCAGTGGTATGCATAAAACGTCTTCCAAAATCGAATGTATAAAACGATTTTGGCAAGCTTCAAACCTAACTAAAGAAAGTTTGGTGGAACTGTACTTAAATTAACATAAACATGTTTTTCTAGAATTTGAAATGTCAAGAGTGCGTATAAATAACGGAATTTTTGAAACTGCGAAAGGTTTTGAAATTCTTTTTAATCATATTTTGACGAATATGAATTTTTGTTGTACCATTCAAAATGGAGCAGACATATTTGAATGGCACATATTTTTATATTTTCTATATGAAAAGTTACATCTTTATTAGATTCACTCAGAATTCAGCATTAAAACCGATATTGTGGATATTTTGAAAACAGAAAGAAAACACAGTTACAACATTACTTGATTGAAAATAGTTTATATTCAGTTATATAACTGATGTAAGAATGCATTAATTGGAACGATATCAACATATGTAATTTTACTTTATTGTAAAACATAAAAGCTGTGTTCGAATTGTTTTGAAGAACACGAACAATCCAAACTAATATTATAAATGCGAAAGTGCGTTTGTTTGTTTATGACGCTTTCATGATTAAACCGCTGAATCGATTAGGATGAATTTAGGTTTAGACATAGATGGGACCCTGGAGAAGGTTATAGGCTACTTAGAATTTTAGATTTTTAATTACTTTTTTAATTATTAATTAAAAACCGTTTTTACGTTGCCATGCTTGGCGAGTTTCGCCCGTATCAATCAAATGATTCACGTTTTGAGCTAACAAAATTGCTATTACTTCAATAAAGAAGCGCGTGCATCTGAAAAACGTTAAGTTCCACGGAAATTATGCCAGTTTTATGCCAAATCTATCTATCTATAATAATAAAAATGAATGTTCTCCAGACAAATCTAGCAGCAAAATTTCAAAGCAGAGCTTTGAAAATTTGAGCATAGAAGCCCATGACTAAAGTGCCATAGAAATGCTATAGAAGCCATGACTAAAGTGCACCTGAGGCTCAGAATTTTGAAATTTTAAATACTTTTCTAATTATTAATTAAAAACCGTTTTATCGCCCGCACAAAATGATTTATGCTTTTGAAATAAAGCAGAAATTCTATTTGCAGATAAACATGCATTTGAAAAACATGAAAGGGTATGGAAATTATGTTGATTTTACGCCAAATTAAAAAGCATTAGAAAGAAAAATCCAAACGTGTTTCTTAAAGTTAATAAATTTCCAAATCCTACCAATAATATAAAAAATATGTATGTTTGTGTGTTTAGATGTTTTTGGCTGAATCACACACAAATTGCTGAACGGATTTGGAAAAATTCATAATGAAGATAGCTTATGCCCTGGATTAACATACAGGCAACTTTTCAAGCATATAGCATAAATAATTCTTTTTCAAAAACACTTAAAATAATTCTAATGTATTGCGCTCTATGGAAATTTTATAGTCACTAAACCGATTCTAAAACTTAGTTACACTATTCTTGAGTATTATTGTTTGTTTGTTTGTGGATTAAGACCGATTGACTGCACTAGGGTCCTAGGCCTATATGGGGAATTCCTCTGTTTGGAGCTTTCTAAGGGATCCTAGCCCGTATTTACGCGAGGTGTTGGAGAAAACCGCAAAAAACTGCGAGCGGCTAGGTCGACGGGCGCGACCGGGGTTTGAACCTGGCCCCTCCAGCCTTCCAGTTTTGAGAGTAGAACTTCTTAGACACTGGTGGGACCTCGAGTGTTATAGGGTACCTTTTATGCATATATCACAAATAGTTCTTTTACAGGGATACTCATAAGAATTACATTACGCTCTATGTGTATCTCTGTAAGTACTGAACCGATTCCAAAACTTTTTTCACTGATAGTAAGCTACACTATTCTTGAGTATTATAGGCTAAAATTCATGCATTTAGTGCAAATAGTTCCTTTATAGGAACACTCAAAATAATTCTAATACATTACGCTCTCTGGGTATCTCTGTAACTATAGAACCGATTCTAAAACTTTTTCGCTAATAGAAAGCTGCACTATTCCTGATTAACATAGGCTAAAATTCATGCATATAGCATAAATATTTCTTTACAAGAATACCAAAAACAGTTAGCAAATACTTTCGTAACTGTATTCGCCAAATGCCTGAAAAAAAATCTAAATTTAGTAACTCTGCATACTCTCTTATTTTAAATGAAGTATACTACCATGCATTACTCTTCATATAAAATAAGTGAAAAGCAAATGATATTTAAATGCAATTTCTTTTGTCGCAAACATATGTGTTATTCACACATGCTTCATTTCTTTTGGGACCTAACTCTAAAGCCGACGCGGACGAAGTCGCGGGTAGCAGCTAGTATATAAAATATTTCTGATGCAGGTACAGAATTGTTTAAGTTCATTTCAGAATTCCACACTATTTTGAGCTATTAGGTGAACCGGAAAATAATGTTTTTATACATAAAATTCAAATAAATAAATTTTCTACAAGTATTGAATTAAAAACAAGTTGTGCTTAAGCATAGTACTCGTATCTGTTAAATTTTAAAGATAGAATTTTATAGATAATATATTTTTTCTCTTAAGAAAAATGGCCACTTTCCCCATTTTTCACGTCAACCTCCTCGGAGAATTATATTTGAAATGTTCCGAAATCAATTTTTAGGTATTCGTACGTGCTGTATTTTACAGCAAGAATTTTATGGATATCTCTTTTCTGATATTACGCACGATATGTGAGAATAACTTTTTGCGCCCCTATCCCTTGTAAGTTACGAATGTTTAAAAATGCTCTCCAATCTAGCACCAACGCTAAAAAGCTCACATACATGCCAAATTTAATATTATTAACTTATAGTTTCGGCTAGGCAAAATATTCACATACGAAAAAATGACATTACTTTCCTGTACGTGTAATAATCATGGAATGAAAAATCTATTGCCCGATATGCCCGGGGCATGTAAAATTTTCAACCGGGCATGTATTTCTTTATTACTACATGCCCGATCGTTCATCGGGCATGTATCGACCGTAAGATCAGGCAAAAAATCGACCATAAGAGATTCATAAATTACTTTAAAAAGTTATGTACTGGGTGACTCGCTACCAGACTGACAAACTTGCAGGGTATGTAGGGGGTACAGAGGCGGTTCAGAATCGCATTGCAATGCGGGGTCGGAAACGTCGTCTTCATGTACCTGTTAATAATCACTTTGGAAAAGTGTTTAAGTGATAGGAAACTTTCCGACCATGGTTTTTCTAAAACTAATCCCTCCTTCACCATTGCACTAGATAAAATTGAAGGGTCCACGGGAAGAACGATGAGAGTCCAATACAGCTGATTTTCCAAAAAATCGAAAGGCGCACAGGACTTTCCGCATTCTTCCCCAGTAAACTGTATCTTTGCGCTGCTGTATTCTCATCGTTCTTTCCCTTATGGGTTCGGATATTAATAGTGCCACTATTGAACAACAGAATGCAGTAGAAACCTCAACATTGACGAAAAGTGGACTCTCATCGTTCTTCCCGTGGACCCTTCAATTGTTATTTCAGAATTGTTCGGGGGGGGGGAGAATAAAAGCTGAAAGTCGCCAAGGCTTGCAATTTTTGATGATTTATCGCCAAGTAATAATTCCCCAAACTGAACCTAGCATGGCGATACCTATCATATTTAGCGAGAAACTGAGAAACGCTATAGTATGCCCGTCGAAGATTGTTCAACAGTTTTAGTGGGTCATTATATTATACATTTCATCAATTCTGAAAGGTGTTCCATGGAACAAGGAAAAAAAAAAAAACAGGGTACAGTTATGAATAATGATGCAGATTCGAAATAGTATTTATAAAGGGGAAGTATAGTTGGAACGCGCTTGGCGAAGATTGTAAAACAGTTGTAGTAGTCGATTTTTATATAGATTTCAACTCCAAAGAAGTGTTTTATGGAACAAGGAAAATAAATAGGGCAAACTCATGAATAATGATACACTTTCTAACTTAAAGGAATGAAGAAAAATAGGGACGGCGAATGAATTATGATACGCTTTTAACACATAACACTTTAGTGCGTATTTAAAATATGAAAGTGTTTCTAATTCTTACTAAGTTTCGCTTTTTCTTAATTAAATTTAAAAGCATGTCTCCTATAATATTCGGAACATAAATTTCCTGCTACGTAACGATGATGATTTAGAGTATTAAAAATATAATAGCTTTCGGCGAACTTCGTATTGTGAGGTTAGGTTCCTTCAACCATTAAAATTCTTCAAATACAAGTGGAATTCACGAAGAAGTATCTCCGTTCTCCGAGATGCGTAACAAATGTCGAGGACACGAGCGTGACAAAAATATCTCACTTTCATGCACTCCAGCTGTCTTTTCGGATTCTGACAAGCATTAGTCATGTTAATTTAGTTTTCGCTCGCGCTACGCTGAAGCATTATTTATGAATTTTTCTGCAAAACTTCTTCCAAAACGAGAAGAATTCTCCCTTTAAGAAAAGCAGGATTAATTTCAGACATCGTTAATGCTCGCCTTCTCCTCCACATCTTTATTGTTAAGGAACTTTTTACGGAGATTAAAATTCTCCTAATGATTTATTATACTATTCTTCTAATCGTAACATTCACCTTTGTCCGCCATTTTGGATTCACCAACTCCATGCTAACCTATGTCATTTTTTTCTTTTTCTGAAGTACTAGACGGTCGAGCTCCCTTACCCTTTAACGCGCAGTGTTCCTGCTCTGGAAACACCAAACTCTGACGTTTAGACTGTTGCCAGTCACGAAGAATAAAAGTGATTTCTATAAAAATAGTTGTGGGTGACATAGCTCCACGAGAATCCTTTACTTTTTAGCACGTCATTTCCCGTAAAAAATGGTCACGATTATTTTTAACAGCACTGACATCTGCTGAAAAATGGAAGAATGCGAGAACAGCTGGATAGATTGCCCAATGCTGAAAAAAGGGCAGCCGTTGCCATCGCTCGACTTAACTACCAGCAACATGGCGGACGATCGAAACGTTCATCGCGTGCCACAGATCTAGATACCCTTTTTTGACGACAGCTGACTGTGCCCGCGCACAGCCAGCTGTCGTCAAAAAAAGTCTCTAGATCTGTGGCACGCGATGAACGTTTCGATCGTCCGCCATGTTGCTGGTAGTTAAGTCGAGCGATGGCAACGGCTGCCCTTTTTTCAGCATTGGGAAAGGGTTGCGCCTCAAAGGGTTAATGGAAAATCAGTTAAAAGAATTACTTGTAAGTGTATTATGCCAAGCTTACACGAGGGACATCTGACAAGGGGGAAAAAGGTACCTTGGGCGAAGGACTTTTAAAGGGGCTGTAACGCATATTCACGTTACATATGGAGAAAATCGCCCAAAACTCCAGACCGCCAAATCAACTTCCGCGCGTAGACCCGAACCCTGGACCTTCAAACTTCGGCCGTCTATCATGTTGAGTGTCTTACTGAATCAGACATTGTGGGGTCCGTTTAAAAAAAATATACCGCTTAATGTGATACATTTTGAATGCACCAAACCATAGTAATTTGTCATTTTGAACTCTCATAATGGAATTTCCCACTTATTAGAGTAACTTTTCGTTGCAAAAGTAAGCGGGCTCGATTGTACAATCAATTACATTAATAAATGTACTCACTATGTTTTTTTATTGTGTACATTAATCCTACTAATCCTACTAATATATAAATGCCAAAGTTTACTCTTCTTTCATCCTGAAACGGTTTGAAGATTTGGATGAAATTTGGAATACAGACAGTTAAAGTCCTGGATTAACACGTAGGCTACTTTTTATCGCACGAAAGAACAAAACAAAACAAAAACAAAAAAGCACTATTCCTATAATATACGAAAAAAAATCTATCTTTTATCTCCCCCCCCCCCACCATAAAAAAATAGTGCAATTGAATTTTATTTTACAGAGCCGTATAGAATATCATTAAATGATGAAAAAATAATGATCAAACGTCATTTTATCGTCTTCTACGACTGACTTGGCTAAAGAATACTCCTTAATAAGTTTTTGAAACTTTCATTCAGTTCGAATTGTGCATTTATCTGCGCACTTTCCCCCCCCCATTCTATTTCTATTGTATTACATCTAGAAAAAGGATCTTAGAAATATCAATTTTAATTTTGCTTAATCACACTCATGAATAATGATACAGGGAATACGCATGGATTATGATACGCCTTTAATATATAGCACTTTAATGCGTATTTAAAATCTGAAAATGTTTCAGATTTTTTTACTTTTTTTTTCCCTTCCATGTTTTGATAACGGCTAATATATCCAGAAGCTCCTCAGAATTAATATAGGACTAAAATAATTAGTACCCATCTTATTTTTCTAACCAGGGGCGGCCCGACACGGAAAAAAAGGTAAGCATCGCATCGGGGGGCCGGTTTCGAGGGGGCGTCATTTCGAACTCAAAAACTAAGTAGAGCATAAAAGGGGGTGTCTTTTTTACGTTAGCAAGGGACGCCACTTACTCTAGGGCCTCTCCTGTTTGTAGTCGTCTTAATTTTAAATTCCGTCCAGTGCCAAGGAAGCCGGTGAGAAAACTGATTCTGAAAAAGATTTATTAAGATGGCGAACCAACTGGTCGACGGAGGTGGCTAGTAATAATATACCTGAAGAAAGAGAGTATGCCTAATATAGAAAGAGAGTATGCCTAATATAGAAAGAGAGTATGCCTAATATAGAAAGAGAGTATGCCTGAAGAAATGCATACACAATGAAATAAAGTGGTCTTGAATTGCATTTTATTTTCATATTTCATCTGTACTTTCATTTTAAACTCAGCCTTTTTTAGCCGTAAGGGGAATTAAATGTTTTAGTATTTAATTTGAAGTTTATTATAGAATATTTATAATTTTTCCCTTGTGATTTTAATACTGTTACTTAATTATGAATAAAAACATCAATGGACATCACGTAATCTGTCTCCGTTCTCATAAGAACTCGGAAAGTAAAGCAGCACCAGCTTGGCACAGTACTTGGAGGGTGAAAATCTCTCTCGGCTGGACTACTCGGAACAGTGCCCGCTAAAGGGAGCTGGTGTACGTAAAGTGTATCGTTGCTCCAATGACCTCCATGTTTAAACAATGTGTCTGGGGGTGCCAGTCCAAGTTGTATATCACTCATCTGGAATTGGTTCAAATTTAGGGAACCCGAACTAAATCGAACTTCCTGCCACTGGGACTCACTAAAATGGAAGCCACTCCCATTCGCCCTTTGCCGTCCTATATGGAGTATCCGGCCCACTCCGTGCCAGTTGCCAGAGGGCATTAGTAACAACAACAACAGCAATAGCACAATCTGTTAAAGAACACTTCTCGCAAAGTATGCAAAATAAATCATAATTGTTTTAAGTGACGTTATATTGGGTTGGCAACAAAGTAATTGCGTTTTTCCGTATGTCAATATTTCGCCTGGCCAAAACTACTGAAGTTAATTATGCGAAATTTGGCACGTACGTGAGTTCTTCAACATAGGTGCTAGATCAAAGAGCATTTTCCAATATTCGTAATCTTAGGGGGGGTAAGGGGCCAAAAAGTTCCTTAAACATATCCCGCGTGATCTCAAATAAAAATACAGATATCCGTGAAATTCTTTCTGCAAAATACAGCAGTCACGAATACCTAAAAATTAATTTCAGGACATTTTTAATATTGTCCTCTAAGGCGGATAGAAGAGAAAAAAGGGGGAGGGTGGCCATCTTTTATGGACGAAAAAAAATACTGCCAGTGAAATTCTTACATTAAAATGTAACAAATATGAATGGTATGTTCAGGCACAGCTTACCTGTAATTAAAAACTTGTTGAAAACTTATTTGCTTGAATTTTATACAAGAAAACGCAATTACTTTATTGCCAACCCAATAGTATTAATGTTTGGTTCTTAACCAGAGAAACTTAGAAAATAAATACGTCCGCCACAGGGAAGAGTGAAAAACATATCTCATTCATTCGTACCTTACGGGGGCCATCGTGATTCTACCAGGATTGCTTGTGCACTCTGATGAGCCATCCAAAGAGGCCTACGGATGGTCACTTATTGGTTCCAGCAGTCAGATACGTCATCTAATGGCCGAATCTAACCAATGAGGAAACGTCCGTAGGCCTCTTTCGGAGTGCACAAGCAGGCCCGCTAGAATCACGATGGCCTCGGTACCTTACCCGTTTGTTTACGGCATTGCTACCAACATCTTCGGAATATAAGTAAACACTTTTTGTAACTCGCGGGGGGGTGGGGGGCGATCCTGTATTTTAACCCTTTGAGGCGCAACCCTTTCCAAATGCTGAAAAAAGGGCAGCCGTTGCCATCGCTCGACTTAACTACCAGCAAGATGGCGGACGATCGAAACGTTCATCGCGTGCCACAGATGACGACAGCTGGCTGTGCTGGCACAGCCAGCTGCGTCAAAAAAGGGTCTCTACATCTGTGGCACGCGATGAACGTTTCGATCGTCCGCCAACTTGCTGGCAGTTAAGTCGAGCGATGGCAACGGCTGCCATTTTTTCAGCATTGGGCAATCTATCCAGTTGTTCTCGCATTCTTCCATTTTTCAGCAGATGTCAGTGCTGTTAAAAATAATCGTGACCATTCTTTTACGGGAAATGACGTGATAAAAAGTAAAGGATTCTCGCGGAGCTATGTCACCCGTAACTAGTTTTATAGAAATCAAATCTATTCTTCGTAACTGGCAACAGTCAAAACGTCACAGTTTGGTATTCCCAGAGCGGGAACACCGCGCGTTAAAGGGTTAAATAGTATTGTTGCTTGAGTTTATATAAACTTTTTATATTAGATTTTTTTAATAATTGCTTTACATTTTCGAGAGGGAACCGCCCCCTTAAATACGCCCTTATACGTCTTATACGTTAGAATATATTTTGATTTGTTAATTTTAAAACGTATATACTTCTGAAAGATCATTATTGTCCAAAATAATTTCTGTTATCTGAATAATATAGATCACTGATCTGAATAATATAGATCACTGAAAAACTTTTAAAATGTTGGAATATCGCTAATTACTCCTTTCCCTTTCACATCCGCTTTCTATCGCTTCCTATCTCAAATCTGTTTTTTCAACCATTAAATTGCTCGAAATAAAAGCGAAATTGATAAATAAACAGCACGGTTTTCTGAGTTCCATGACAAATGCTCAGCCCCCAGAGCATGACAAAAATGTCCCATTTTCTTGCATTGTAGCTGTCTGTTTCAATTCCAGCCGGCATTATTCATGTTGATATACTTTTCATCCGTTCTTACTTGAAATGTTATTCACGAATTTCATCGAAGTTCTTTTTTCTTTAGAAATATGCTGAAATGTCTTCTTTAACAAAGTAGGATTAATGTGAATAGTATTTATAATATATTCCCCATCGTCGCACTTTTATTGTGATTTACGTCTCGCTTCTAAGAGATTAAAGTTGGAACTATCAGTGTTTTTCTTTATGTTTTATTCTCATAAATTGTAGTTTCGTTAGTGTACGATTATAAACTGTATGAAATATCAACAGTTAACGTATAAAAACATTTGGCTGGATAAAAAGAATTTTTTAAAACTTGTAATACTACTAATTTTGATAAAAATATATTTGATTTTAATGTGTGGTTATATATATACTTCCCTTATAGACCGATTTTTATTTTTATTTACAGTAATTTCATTATATGTGTTAAAAATTAATTATTGTAATTTAACAAACAGAAACTATTGCTATTAATTTGTAAGAATTTTTCGTAGTTTAATAAAAATTAAATGTTATGAATTTAATGTACATTAGCTCACAGAATATACAATCAACAACGAAAGAGAATTTTCAAACTTGATTTTTAAAAAGTAGTATAAATTCTCCAATCAGTTGCTAAATTCTCCAACTTAAAAAGCATTTGTGTTAACTTTATTTTATATTTAGCATGGTTTGCGGATTGCTTCCAAAAAAGATCAATCGTTTAGAGGTTATTCTGTGAATTTTTACTTTATTCGCAATAATTGCGTTAAAATATGTTAAAATGAAATTGTAATTTAACACACAGAGACTGCTGTTAGTTTATAAGAATATTTTTAACTTAAAAAATCTGGAGTGACTCCACTCAACTTTCCGAACACTTACGATTAAGATCAATACCAGGCATTTAAATAAATTTTAATCAATGAATAATTCAAACATATATACCAAACTAAAGCTCAATCAAATGCGCCATTTAAACGCTGGCGCACTTTCAATAATTTCTCCCCATAGGACATTTGCAAAAGAAATCTTTGTCGTAGTCCTGTAGAAAAACTATAAGTCCTAGACACATCAAAATCAATACGGGTCTTACGATGGTGGTTTATAACATGTATACCCAATTTGAGCTCAATTGAATGTACCGTTTAAACGCCAGCGAACCTTTAAGAATTTCCCCCCATAGGTTATAATGTATGAGAAATCTTTGTAGTAGCCCCGTAGAAAAACTATTAAGTCCTATACACATAAAAATTAATATCGGTCTTAAGATAGCGGTTTATAACATATATACCCAACTTAAGCTCAATTGAATATACCGTTTAAACGCTAGCGCATTTTCAAGAATTTCCCCCCATAGGTCATAATGTAAGAGAGATCTTTGTCGTAGATCAGTAGAAAAACTCGTAGCCCTGTAGAAAAAGTCCCCATACACACCAAAATCAATACCGGTTTTGCGACGGTGGTTTATAACATATATACCCAATTTGAGTTCAATCGAATGCTCCGTTTAGGAGCTATCGTGTTCAATCACATACAAACAAACACACACATACACACATGCATACATACATCTCGTAAAAATAGCATAAATGAATTCAGAAGACCTAAAAACGTGTCAATACACCAAAATCTCGAAATCGAATTTTTTCATGATTACAATACTTTCCTTACATGGTACATGCTCGGAAAGTAAATATTCAGTGCTATTGAATTTAACGTGCATTTTTTGATTGTGACCTATCATTTTTTACTTTCTCATTCAGGCTAATCCGAAAGTAAACCATTAAAGCAACTAAAATATCGAAATGCTTTATAAATTTCCAATATTTTTACTTTCCGAACATGTACCATGTAAGGAAAGTATTGTAATCATGAAAAAATTCGAATTCGAGATTTTGGTGTATTTACACGTTTTGAGGTCTTCTGAATTCATTTATGCTATTTTTTACGAGATGTATGTATGTGTGTGTGTGTGTGTGTGTGTGTGTGTGTGTGTGTGTGTGTGTGTGTGTGTGTGTGTGTAGTGTGTGAGTGAACACGATAGCTCCTGAACGGGGCATTCGATTCAGCTCAAATTGGGTATATATGTTATAAACCACCGTCGCAAGACCGTTACTGATTTTGGTGTCTATAGGGCTTATAGTTTTTCTACAGGGCTACGACAAACATTTCTTTTACATTATGGCCTATGGGGAGAAATTCTTGAAAGTGCGCTAGCGTTTAAACGGTACATTCGATTGAGCTCAAATTGGGTATACATGTTATAAACCACCATCCTAAGACCGGTATTGATTTTGATGTGTATAGGACTTATAGTTTTTCTACAGGGCTACGACAAAGATTTCTTTTACATTATGGCCTATGGGGAGGAATTCTTGAAACTGCGCTAGCGTTTAAACGGTACATTCGATTGAACTCAAATTGGGTATACGTGTTATAAACCACCGTTATAAGACCGGTATTGATTTTGATGTGCATAGCACTTATAGTTTTTCTACAAGGCTACGACAAAGATTTCTTTTACATTATGGCCTATGGGGAGGAATTCTTGAAACTGCGCTAGCGTTTAAACGGTACATTCGATGTTGCTTCAATTTGGTATATATGTTTGAATTATTCATCGATTAAAATTTATTTAAATGCTTGGTAATGATCTTAATCGTAAGTGTTCGGAAAGTCGAGTGAACTCACTCTAGATTTGTTTTTTCCAGTCCCCGGATCAGATACTGAGTATAGGCTTGACCGCTACAAAGGACGAGAGGGTTCCATTATGGGAAGCTTAAACCTTTAACGCGCAGTGTTCCCGCTCTGGGAACACCAGACTCTGACGTTTTGACTGCTGCCAGTCACGAAGAATAGATTGGATTTCTATAAAAAAAGTTGCGGGTGACATAGCTCAACGAAGAATCCTTTACTTTTTAGCACGTTATTTGCCGTAAAAAAATTGTCACGATTATTTTTAACAGCACTGACATCTGCTGAAAAATGGAAGAATGCGAGAACAGCTGGATAGATTGCCCAATGCTGAAAAACGGACAGCCGTTGCCATCGCTCGACTTAACTACCAGCAAGATGGCGGAAGATCGAAACGTTCATCGCGTGCCACAGATCCAGAGACCCTTTTTAGACGACAGCTGGCTGTGCCGCACAGCCAGCTGTAGCATTGGGAAAGGGTTGCGCCTCAAAGGGTTAATGAACAAGTCAACATTGTCCTTCATGTGCGGTCTCCTACAATTAAGTTTGAACCAATACCAGATGAGAGAACTAGCAGCTGCATTGGCACCCCCAGAGGTATCGTTTGTGCAAAAGCCACGGCAGGCTTTTAGTGCACCAGCTCTCTTCAGCGTACACGGTCCACAGCAGATTCTGAAGAGAGAGGTGATCATCTTTTCAATTACTACTCGCCAAAGCCGGTGTGTCCCGCAGTGGTCTGTACGCTAAACTCCGTTCCCATTAGAAAACGGCAAGTGAAGCAGCATCCGGTTTGGCCAGTGCTTGGGAGGGCCAACTTCCTCTCGGCTCGACTACTGTGGGACCGTGTACACTAATGGGAGCTGGTGCACGTAAAATCTATCGTGGCTCCAATGTTCTCCAAGTTGTTAAACGATACCTCTGGGGATGCCTATTTCAGGAGGTTGGTCCTGGAATTGGTTCAAAATTAGGGCACCACTGACTAAATCGTACTTCCTCCCAATGAGGCCCTAAAAATGGAAGGCGCACCCCTCTGCCCATCACCTCACTATCTAGGGGAGATCTGGCACCGCCGGTTGCGGTTGTCAGGACAATATAGATCAGGATCAAATAACAACAAAGCCAGTGTTTCTTCGCTTTCGGTGCTCTGATGGGAAACGAGTTCAACCGACTGAGCACTATCAGACATCAACTTCCAATATATAGTGGTATTTTTTATTCACTCAGTGGTGTTGTTATACTAAAGATGAAACACCATGGCTCCAAAAAAAAATAAATAAAAAAAATGAAGTCGTACAGTTATACCACAAAAGTATATTAATTTTGTAACTTACTTAATAACTTAACCTAGTATTTCGATTGTTCTGAAATGTACTTTGTTTCAGTCTCACTATAATTTATTGATAAAATGAAATGGAAAAATCATTAAATTTCCATTCGCATACGACAGAGTTTTAAAACTAAGCACAGTGTCCCAAAAAGACGATAATACTCTTTAATTATTCCTCTTTTTGACATAAGCAGGCAATGTAACTTGAAAAAAATGTTCTAAATGAGGTAGTTTTACCTACCTAGACCATGTTAAGAAAAGAACTAATTTCGTAAATTATAAATTGTTGGATTGTTTAAATTTGCATACGGTCCCCGTACAAAAAAATTATTAGTAAAATGTGCCCCATACCTAATGAGGTGACGTAAATTTGAGAATTACACCCTAAACTGTCAGAGATATGAAAATAAATATGTAGTGACTTTTAAAACACTTTTCACTGTGTTTCGAGTGGGGGGAAATCACGCCAGATAATCGTGTTTCAAGGGTCGTGTAGAAATTACGAAATAAAATAATTTTTTACACTCTATCATTAAATGTTCACATTCAAATTCATGTATACCCCCTGATCATATTCGTTTAATCTCTGAAACGTTTTATGATGGAAGTCTCAAATTTTGTACATCACCTCATTAGGGTATGGGGTACATTTTACTAATTGGGAATTTTTTTTATGCATTGGTTGTAAACAAATTTAAAAAGTGTAACTTTTTGTAAATGAACGATTTAATTTTTTCTTAACATAGTCTTTTTTCCTGCCTTTATTTTAAACATTTTTTTCAATTTATATTTCCCACTAGATAAAGAATTGCCCAATAGATAAAGAATTATTTGCCCAATAGATAAAGAATTAAATCGTGTTACCACCTTTTTGGTACACCCTGTATATAGCAACTATTCATACGGATACATTTTTAAAATGCAAACTTTTTACATGTTTGTGATTTGGACCATTTTGTGTTTCTGAGTTCTATCAGAATATAATTCAAACTCCAGGTTTTTCTAGTTTCCTTCTAATATTTTGTCACAATATTCTATTCCGTTGACTTATAATTCTCATTGTGATTAAACTTTGAGTTTTTAGTAATGATTCATCTTAATGCGCATTACATTAAAAAATAAATTTTTATTTAATTATTCGTCATGAGGTTTTTTTTATCTGCTAATACTTCCAGTAATATGCTCATGTTTATGAAATTTATTATCGGAAATATAAAAAACTCACTTGATGACTGAAATAATATATTTTTTTATCCTAAGCGTATTTCTTGTAGCAATCAAAAAATGCTTTGTAATAAATGGTATTAAGCGTGTTCGATTTTTCCGTTGCAAAGTTTTAAAAAATGTAAGAAAAATACTGTTTTTCAGCAAACAAAAAAACTTTATCCGAAAGAAACATTTTTACTGTAAAAAATGGTTACTGCACTGAAAAACTAAAACTAAATACTGAAAATATTAGCAATTTTTATCAGCTTTCTTCTTTATAAGTTTTTTTTTCTTTTTTAAAAGGACGGGTTACTTTTTTGTTGAGCATTCATTAAGTAAACATAAGCCATTAAAAAGTTATTAAGCAAATAAGATTTAAAAAAGTTATATAAGATAAAAAAGATAATTATCACTTAATTTGGAATGACCTAATGAAAAAAGGTTCTTTCTATTTTGCATCGACAGAAATAAAAAAGAAAAAGCATTGTTTAATAATCTTGAATTTTTTTTTCTACTGTCGCTTAAGGCACAGCCTTTTATCAAATAAAATCTCTATTCAATAAGTCTGTAGAAACAAGAGTAAGGTTTCGTTAATCTATAAGGATTAGCTATACGGTAAACAAGCCTGTTGCTCTTTGTTTGTTTATTTGTGTGATTATCGCAACGCTACGCTAGGGCGATCTGCCAAGGATGGGGGTTCCTTGGTAGGTGGTTCAACTTTTTAAGGGGTTTTAACGCGTATTCACGTTACATATTGAGTATATCTACCAAAACTTCAGACCGTTAGATCGACAGCCGCGCGATGGGACCCGAACCCTAAACCTTCACACCTCGGCCGTCTACCATTCTTAGAGACACAACCCAACACCTCCTAGATACAGAAGGCCCGAGAACAGACGCTTTCACGTCCTCACTAGGTTTTCTAGGATGACGTCATCACAGTTTTACTTTCACAAAGTAAATCTATTTAAAATTTCTGGTGAATGATACAAATATTAGAAAATATCTTAAGATAAAAATTAAAATACTTTTCTGACAAACAATAATTTATGATCTATTTCTATATCATATTATATAATTAGTGATAGTTAAAATTTCCTATTTGTCGTAAAATTAAATTTTCTATCTTAAATCATTAATATGTTTATGCTGGAGTAAATTCACCACAAATTTTGAATAGTTTTACTTTGTGAAAATAAATGTGTGATGACGTAAACGCTTCTGTTCTCAGGTATTGTATATCTAAGAGGTGGTGCCTGAGAACAGACGTCTTTAGATCTTCTAAGATGACGTCATCACAGTTTTACTTTCACAAAGTAAAACTATTTAAAATTTCTGGTGAATGATACAAATTTTACAAAATATCTTGAGTTAAAGACAAAAATTAAAATAACTTTCTGATAAAAAATAATTTATTATGATCTATTTCTATATCATATTATATAATTAGTGATATTTAAATTTTCCTATTTGTCGTAAAATAAAATTTTCTATCTTAAATCATTAATATGTTTTATGCTGGAGTAAATTCACCACAAACTTTGAATAGTTTTACTTTGTGAAATTAAATGCGTGATGACGTCATTTTAGCTGACCTAGAGATGACGTAAAAGTTTCTGTTCTCAGGTGTTGTACAGGGTGGTTATTATTAGGTCGTAACAAAAGTTTCCCGCAACCGCAGATATGATCTCGGCAAACAGTTCGCGATGGCCTGTTTCCTCATATTTTGTCAAACGATTTTTGGCATTTGAAAGTTATGTTTTTGGTCTCGCGCCCCCATGTTTCTGGGCAGAAGGCTTTGAAAAACTACCAAAAAGTTGGCAGAAAGTCATAGATGTGGGTGGTGATTACTACCCGCATTAACTTTTTGTTGGCGGAAAACTTTCGTTACAACCTGATAATTAACGTGAGGTGTTCAGAGCCCTCTAGCGAGTAAAGTATTGGACGAAACCTAACCAAATTGGATGAGCATGCATAGTAGACCATGGGATTTTGATTAAGGCGTCTTCTCACTTTAGGCACCTCGAAACTAGGCTATTTTCGCGATTTTTTTTCGAGGATTTTTGCAAACAATTATGGGATAAAATGGATCCTATATAATAAACACATCTTTCAAGTACAAGAAATTTTTTTTTTTTTTTTGAACAATTATTATAATAAAACAGTAGCATCGAAAAACCCGTGTAGAAATGTAATGTTCGTGGCTTGTTGATGGTATCTCCGAGACAGGTCATCTGAAACAAAAAAATAAAACAGTTTTAGATTCAGTATGTCAGTGGCTATAGCGCATATCATCAGATTTTTGATATTCGCGAAAATAACAAAATGGCGCACGTTTTTCGAAAAAGTAAAAAAAAAAAAAACGCGTTTTTTTGCAGTTTTTTGTAAAAAAAAAATACTTCAAATCAAAATTTCAAAAATCTGATGATATGCGCTATAGCCATAACTATGAAGAATATGTCATTCAAATTTCATGACAATCGGCCGGATAGTTTCCGAAATTTCATCAACAAGGCACTGAAAAACCTTGTTTTGAGATAAACGCGTTTAAAGTTTTGGTTGCAGAAAAATCATGAAAAAACCTTACCTCGGGTTAATCAGCGATGCCTGCTCCATACAATGGACCTTCCGATTCTTCGTAGAAGTTGTGCTCGTCCAAAATAGCTTCCCTTCGTCTCGACCTAGTCTCTTTTGAAGCGTTAGAGCTGCGGCGGTTCCCTACGCGTACGCGATCACTGTCGCGTTTCTCGGCGTATTGAGCGGCGATAGGGCCAAGTTTGACACCCATCACCTCCAAATTTTTAAAACAGGTTGTAGCCCTTCGTTATAAATGCATGCTGCTGTTTGACAAGCAATTTCCACGGTTTTTCTTCCCGTAAAAACGTGTTTCGGTGCCATTGCCCAGACACAGCTGTTGAAACACTCGTTGTTATTTTGGGTATTTCCTCCGATCTTTATGAAATTTTGATATAACATTTTTGATGATATGTACTTTCAAAATTAAAAAAAAATCCATTTTTTTTTAATTTTCAAAGTGAGAAGACGCCTTAAAAAAAAAAAAAATGTTCCAAAGTTTGCCACTGGGGTAATTTGGGCTCTGCAAAAGTACCCCAGAGGTGCCCCGATCTCAATCCTTGTGATTTTTGGTTGTGGGGATTTCTTAAATGTGTTGTTTATCAATGACATGTCTCCGATATCGCAACGTTAAAGGATCGAATAACGTTACACGTGAGGCAAATCAACTCTGATATTAGTGCTGTAAAAGTAACAACAAAATGAGTATCCGTATGTATTTGTTACTTAGATGTTCGCTATTCGTTACTAAGTATTCGTTACTCGTTACTTTCGTTACTACTAATAGAATCGGTAATAGG
This sequence comes from Cheiracanthium punctorium, assembly GCA_038373885.1. Lineage (NCBI taxonomy): Eukaryota > Metazoa > Arthropoda > Arachnida > Araneae > Cheiracanthiidae > Cheiracanthium > Cheiracanthium punctorium. Next base: position 523,823 of record JAWZYV010016180.1, on the reverse strand, counting down.
GTGTTATATGTGCCCCATAACAACACATCCGGGACAGTGTTGTTATGGGTATATGCCGCCCATACATAAACCCATAACAAAACCTAACCAAAAAGAATTTTTTTTAGCGAAGTTGTACAAAGTTGTATTTAGAGCTTATTTTCTCTGATTTACAGATTGTTTTTATGCACATTTATGGTTTTATACAATGCTAAATTATCCGAATTACGGAGTGCACATAGAAATCTTCCAAAGACATATGCCATTCTTTTTTTTTTCTCAATCCCCCCCTTTTTAAAATTCTGAACGCTGGTTTAACCTGTTCATTCTTATCATAAAAAGTGTAAAGGAAAGCTTGTGACTCGTGTTTTTTCTGGGAGCGGGTTCTCGAATACTGAGATCCAGGGATTGGGCCACATATATTAAATTCACAGGGCAGGGGATCTCAGTATGATATCAACTACTTTGCGTCTCTACAAGCATAATATCTTTATTATTTGTGAGTTCTTATTTCATATCAAAAACATCTTTTGCTGGACGATTTTTCGAAGTAAATTAAAAATTACCATATTTTAAATTAAAATTGTTTAATTCAGTGAGAATGATCTATTTTTAAGATATTTCCAGTTCTATTTCTGCACTTTTGGGATGAAAGGGGTTAGCCCCTTCTGTGGGTGCACATATGAGAGCATTCTTTAAACAAAAATTATCACTCCTTTCATACAGAAAGAATGGTTGCACCGGACTATGCGTATTCCATGAGTTCATGGAATAAAATGTACCATAAAATAGGGCAGATGGCCCCCTAAACGCCGACATTTTAGAAACATACTGAACTTTATTGAATTATTTTAATATCAGTGGCTTACGCAGGAGTGGGCATAGAAATCCCGGGTAGCTCCCAACTTTTTATATATTTTTTAAACAATTACTTAAAAAATGTGTTTAGGTTTCCATGCTAAATATTTTTTTTAGTTCCAAATAATATTTCAAATAATAAAAATGTGTGAATTCGTTTACTTTATAAAAATATATTTTTTTAAAAGGTGTATTTAAATAATTTGTTATTTATTACTCATATTTCGATTCCTAAAAAATAGAAAACGTTAAGTTCGCAATCCTGCTTCGGAACCACCCTGAAAGAAAGAATTCTGATTGCACCACTATTTAGTACTAAAATGTTAGAAAGCCCGAAATTAGCACCCCTTACTAACATGCTTCTCTTATATGTATTGCTCCTCTACAATTATAAGAAACCCCCTCCCCCCCCCCGCAAATAAAAGTTCAACTGCGCATAAGAACATACTATACACCGGATCCTATCCCGCCATTGTACGACCCATATCAATAGCGCAGCAGATAGTATATCCATCTCCATAACTGTAACGAAACATACGGATTCTTCCAAACCTTACAAAACGATACCATTCGGCTCGGCACAAACGAATTGCAACCAGAACATACTAGTACTCAAATACCGAAACTGATTTTTTCCTTCAAACAGCGAGAATCCATAATACTTCCGGTATCTAGTAACGGAACGGAACGTACTATTACTCAAATACCGAAATTCATTTTCTCCCTCCGGCAGTCTTGTATTCGAAGTTCGAACCTGGTCGATCCGAAATGCACACTCAAAAGTCATTTTCTCCCTTGAAACCGCGATCCGATATCCAGTAACAAATAGCAGAAGATATTAGTACCCGATTACTGGAACGAGAGGCTGGGCAGGCCGGATTAAAGTGCTCTCTGGCGATTTGGCGTGCATCCTTTGGCAAGAGTCGTTTCTCCCGCTGTTATACACTCCACACTAGGGGTTGCCGTCCGCACCGCAAGTTGATCCGCGAAAAACAGCAATATTTTTTTTTTTTTGTTGTTGTTGATTAATTGTTCTAAATATGTATTTTAATGCATTTAAAATTGCAGACTAAAATTACAATTTTAGATTTGAAGGTAATATGTTACGGAAATAAAAAAGAAACAGTGGACAGTTAAAAAGCATCATTTGAAATGAATTGATGAAATATAATTGATGCAGATCCCATATATTGCATTATAATTTTTTTAATTTTTTTGTCTTAATTATATGTTCTTTTAAAATTCATTCGTTCTTATTTCCCCCTTACTTTGGCTTTTAAAATTGCTATATTTTGTATGTTTCTTTTTAAACAAACAAAATCCTAAATTATCCTATACAGTATCTTAATGTTAGCAATTCTGAGGTCGTTCTATTCTAATCGAAAATTTCCACAGCTACGTTTAGAGGATGGAAAACCGATATTTTAAACACACTTTTCTAATGAATATTTTTTGCTTGTAATTTTTTTAAAAGCACACTTCATGTAATACACAAATGAAAAAAGAGATCTAGTTTACATGCAAATGAACTTTACAAGTCATGACCTGCAGGCTCTCAAATTTTCAATGTTTAAATTAGGATAGTTAGGATGTTTAAATTGACTAGTCCCCTTATGCGTCCAGCGTTGCTTCCTAACTTTAGTCTTTCAATGCTAAAGTGCGGAAGCAATGCAATTATTTGAAATGAAAAATTGATGAAACATAACTGATGCAGATCCCATAAATTGCATCAATCCATAATCACCCCACAGGCCTCAGCGTAAGGCAACGTTGAGCGCTCTATTTATAAATCGAAAAGAGCAGAAAAACTATTTCGTTTGCATAGATCGGCCTTTCTTAAAATGTGTTCCAATTTTAAAGTTTAATATCTCTTAAAAATCACTTATCAACACCAGTCAAAACATTGTCATAGCTGCGAGATAAAATTTCATGCGGGCGGCAACCCCTAGCGTGCAGTGTGTAACAGCGGGAGAAACGACTCTTGCCAAAGGATGCACGCCAAATCGCCAGAGAGCACTTTAATCCGGCCTGCCCAGCCTCTGGTATTACTGGAACCCGTTTCCCCCCCTAGTTCGCCTCGCCTGGCAGTCTGTATTCGAAGTTCGAAGCTGCTCGATCCGAAACAGCTTCGGATCGAGTAACGAGTAACGATATCAACCGCAAAGTAGCAATTCGTTACTTCGAGTCTGAGTGATTATCCGTATCTTAGTACCGAATACATGCGGTTTGCTTCAGCTCTATCTGATATGCTGCGAGCGGCAGTAGAAAATGTCGTGCATCGTATGCAGTTCTTGGAATTTACCAATGGTGCGCATATTGAACCAAATTTGTAAGTAAAATTTATGTTTGCTGTATTGTTTGTCAATTAACCATTCAATATTTACGCTAATACACTTTTGCAGCGCCAAAATTGCCCCAGTGGCAAATTTTAGAACTTTTGTTTTTTCTTTGAAATCAAAATCCCATGGTCTACTATGAATGCTCATCAAATTTGGTTAGGTTTCGTCCAATACTTTACTCGCTAGAGGGCTCTGAACACCTCACGTTAATTAATAACCACCCTGTATATCTAGGAGATGTTGCATAACCACTGTGCCCAAGCTAAGGGCAGCTCCAGCGAGGGGGCCATAGGGGCCATAGCCCCCTCCGAACTTTTTGTTTTTGAAGATTCGTATACTTTACGATTCCTCACGTTAAATTGGCATTTTAAACAATTTATAGACTATCTAAAAAGTTCAATGGCCCTCTCCGAAAATTCAGCCTGGAGTCGCCCTTGGCTCAAGCAGGCCTGTTGCACGGCTATAGAGTAAGAAATCGTCAGAATCTGTTAGATGTTAATTCGTTTCAAATTGTTATAGAGTAGACAAAACAAAACAAATTCTACTATCAGTAGTCAGCTAGCATTACTGTTGACATATATAACTCAACCTCAAAGGTATGAGGGACCTCTTCCTCAAGGAAAAAAACGGTTTTGGTACATTCAAATACATATAAAATAGTGTCATTCAAATACACATAATATACAAACCGACATAAAAAGAACCCTGCTCGTGATTGAATTGAACAACACTGACCGCTCTAAATTGAAGTATCAGGAATAGTCTTATTTCATGCACTGATGGCTTATGAGCGAGACCTTCAAAATGATTAATTTATACAGGTGAGGGAGTTAATTTGATTTGCTGTATGCAATTAATATTATAAAAAAAGAAAGAAAGAAAATCAAGCACTCCTATATTTAAATTCGCACTAAAGTGATATCTACTAAAAGTGTATCATCATCCATGCGTTTTCCCTGTTGAAATTTATGAATAACCATTATCTTATGCATTAGCACACTTTTTATGTTATTTGATTATTTTGTGAAAATTATTTCATTTCTTTACAGTTTTTATATTAAAGACGCTGATCGACAGAAAGTACTCTTATAATATCAAAACAAAATTAGATTATTAAATCAATACTAGGACAAAAAGGTGTAACAGCTATAAAATTTTACGACCAATCAGCATCTTAAATATAAATAAAAACAAACAAACCGAAATAACTGTAATTTAAGCAATCAAATTATGTAAAACTGTACTTATGCATAAGACGATTGTTATTTCTGTCATTATGTAGGATAGATTTTGTCTTCCATTAAAAAAGCTGCTTTTTTGCAACGAACGCTACAAGCTCTCGAACCTCTGTTTGCCGCAATATGGCGTTGTCTAAGTTGAAGCACGCTTCCAAACATAGGCTCTGGGCATGCGCTGAAATCCTGTGCGGAGTGGTTGAGAAAATAACAACTTCAGATGTACTTGCTTTCTATGGAGTATTCATGCGCACGATGTAGGATGTACGCAATAAGATATAGTACGTAAGTTTAAAGTACGCCATAAGATATAGTTCCGTAATTTATTCTTATACTAGCTGAAGTACCCGTTCTTCGCACGGGAATGAATGGACTTTTTGATATTAATATTTGTTGTGATTACTATTTATTGTAATAAAGAGATATAGCAAAATGGATATCGCGTTATATTGTGTTCAATAATCATGCATACTGAATTTCAAGCCAATCGTTTTTACGGTGCAGAAGGCGATGCGGCGTAGCGCAATCTAGTGGCGAGTTTTAGCAAAACGGATACGGCGAATATATTCTTCGCATTCAGATATCGATGTATACGAATTTTCATGACGATCGGCTGAATAGTCCTGAAGTTCATGTGTTAACGCGACATCTAGTGTCAAGTTATAGGAAAATGGATCGTGCCAAACTCTTCCCCGTGTTCAAATATCTATGTATACCTATTTTCATAGCGATCATTCGCACAGTCAAGAAGAGATACACTGCAGGGCCATCTAGTGGTTAATTAAAGTAATGATTTGCTACAGCGCCGTCATGTGGCGAATTATAGCACAATGGATAACGCCAAAATATTCTCATTGTTCAAATAGCTATGTATACTGATTTTCATAGCCACCGTTTGAATGGTCAAAAATTTGGCCTGCTGCAGCGTCATCTAATGGCGAATTAAAATAATAATGCATTGGAGTGCCATCTAGTGGTGAGTAACATCAAAAGTAACACAGATAGAATATATTCTTCGTGCTTAAATGTGTAAGTATAAAACATTTTATGCCGATCAGTCGAACGGTATAGAACTTGATGCGTTGCAGCGCTATTTAGCGGTATGTTACAGCAAATGGATAGTGAAAAATATTCTCCGTGTTCTAATATCCGCGTGTACCAAATTTCATCGAAATTCGTTGGACGATATTCGCATAGCAAACGGCTAAACGGAATAGAATTCGACGTTCTGCTGCACCACCTAGTGGCAAGTTAGAGGAAAACGGATAGCATACAAACCTTCTCCGTGCTACGACTTGTGATAAGACCGTGATAAGACTTAGGTGAACCAAATTTCATGGTGATCGGTGAAGCGGTGCTGGAGTTTTTCAACCTCCTACACACATACCAACATTCAATTTTATCTATAACCAGTCTTATTATACGTATATACCAGTCTCAAGTAAAATCCAGTTTCAAATCTAAGCCTCACCAAAGTGCCAACATACGCCATTTTGCAAGAGTTTTTTCAGGGAATCATTCGAAGCATTGACTTAGCAGCAATCAAAATGGGAAATGGTTCGACCGCCAGGCATTTATTTGAAAAGTGGAATCCCTAAATACAGCCGCATTTTTTAAATTATCAACTATAACATGTTTTATTCATCGTTACCTCGATGCACTAAATGCGAAGATTTCAATTTTCTGAAATTTGGCGGATTTCCCCCAAGTTAAATCAATGTACTCAATTGGCGAAAATTCTGAAGCTTCATCGTTTGAAATGCCCTAATAACTGCATTATTTCTGCACGGATAGTTAAAATTTAATTTTGTATTCTAAGAAAACCTATACACTTGTTTTCAAAAATGCTATTCCCTTAAGCTCTCAGTAAATTGCGCCAAAAAGCCTAAAACTGTGCAAACCGCTAGAACTCACTTTCTAAAAATCGGCCTATCAGCCATTTTATTTTTCGCCAAACTAAAAAAAATTACATATTAGTCTCTGATATCTTCGATCCTCATTGTTTTGCGTATAAAACATTTAATTCCTGCTCTCATTTCTTATGCGCACACGATATTACAATTAAAAAAATAACCTTACAAATATAAACTAAAAAAATCATTATTATCTTTTATTTTTACTTTAAGAATTTAAAACATTTTATTCGGCAAAATCGCCACACATGGCAACCAAGATGCTTATTTCACACACTCTTTTCACTACATGGGTTACAATTATGTAAAGCTTTCTGCGTGGAGAACATAAAAAATCTCTTAAATTCCGGGAACGGGTGGACTTTCAAAGTGGACTATCATTTATTCTATATTATTTTACATATCTGGGTAAAATTTCAGGCTGACAGGTGCATTTTTGTGGAATTGTATACTACCCAAATCAACAAATTGACAAACAGAATTTCATTTTTATTTATAAGATAACCTACGCTTGTTTTTAAAAATACCCTCTCATTAAATTGCGCCAAGCGCTAGAATCATAGAAAATCTGACACACTTTCAGATTTTAAATACGCACTAAAGTGCTATATATAAAAGAGTTATAATCCATGGGTCTTCCCTATTTTCGTTCCTTCTTTCATTAAATTGGAAAGTGTATCATTATTCATGAGTGTGATTAAACAAAATTAAAATTGATATTTCTAACATCCTTTTTTCTGGATGTAATGCATTAGAAATAGATGCAGAAAAGCTGCTCAGAAAAATGCACAATTCCAACTGAATGAAAATTTCAGAAACTTATACGCAGGTGTATTCATAACCCAAATAGCAGACGATTAAATTACGATAAATAGCGCCAAGCGTTAGAATCCTCCTCAAAATCGCACATCAACCCCTTTTATTTTTCGACCAATTAAAAAGTTGCACATTTATTTTCGGAAAATTTCCAAATTCTATTTTTCTTTTGAGTATAAATCATTTCGTTCCCGCTCTGATACCACATGCACACGATATTTTAATTTAAAAACAACCTTTCAAATAATCTAGACAAAATTTAAAAAAATCGTTATTCTTTTATTTTTACTTCAAGAGTCTGAATCATTTAATGAACTGCCGAATGTGGCAACCTAGATAAGCTTAATCGTCGCTTAATTGACTGTGGGGTTACAATTACGAAATGGCGGAAAGCAAAAATTAGCCTTTTGCAATACGTTTTTATCGATATTTGTTAAAATAGTTCGAATTTTGAAAAAATCGCTTCGAGGTGTATCGGGGCCTGTCATGGAGAATTTCCGTTCAAAACTTGGTAGGTCTGCGATCACCCGTTTGCGAGCTACGCGAGACACAGACAAACAAACTAACAGTTTACACACATTGTTTTTATTAATATAGCTACCAGTCTCAAATAAAATCCAGTTTCAAATCTAAACCTCGCCAAAGTGTCAACATACGCCATTTTGCAAGAGTTTTTTCAGGGAATCATTCGAAGCATTGACTTAGCAGCAATCAATTTTGGAAATGGTTCGACCTTCAAAAAGTAAAACACGCTTTTATTTGAAAAGTGGAATAATTTAATACAGCCGCATTTTTTAAATTATCAACTATATAACGTGTTTTATTCATCGTTACTCCGATGTACTATATGCGAAGATTTCAATTATCTGAAATTTGGCGGAATTCCCCCTATTTAAATCAATGCACTCAATTGGCGAGAATGCTGAAGATAGATCGCTTGAAATCCCTTAATAACTGCATTATTTCCGCACGGATCATTAAAATTTAACGCTGTATTCTAATAAAACCTTTGCACCTGTTTTCAAAAATCCATTTCCTTAAGCTCTCAGTAAATTGCGCCAAGCCGGATACTGTGCAAACCGCTAGAACTCACTTTCGCGGCATTTTGGGCCATTTTATTTTTCGCCAAACTGAAAAATTTTAACATATTAGCCTCAGAAATCTTCAATTCTTATTGTTTTGCGTATAAAACATTTCATTCCTGCTCTGTTTTCCCATGCACACGATATTATAATTAAAAAAAAAATAATAACCTTACGAATATAAACTAACAAAAAAAAAATCATTATTATTCTTTTATTTTTACTTTGAGAATTTAAAACATTTTATTCGGCAAAATCGCCACACATGGCAACCACGATGCTTCTTTCACACTTTTTTCACTACAGGGGTTACAATTATGGAAAGCTTTTTGCGTGGAGAGCATAAAAAATCTTTTAAATTCCGGGAACGGGTGGACTTTCACAAAGTTTTAAAGTAGACTATAGTTTATTCTTTATTATTTTACACATCTGTGCAAAATTTCAGGCTGATAGGTCCATTTTTGTGGATTTGTATACGACTCAAATCCACAAACAAACAAACAAACAGAATTTCATTTTTATTTATAAGGATTTCCGAACACACATATATGTATATTAAATACTTTACTCCGCATGCAAGGGAAGTAATAAAAGGTTATATTTGTATTTATTCACAGGTTTGTTTTTAAGTTTGAATTGTGTATCCTATTCAAGCACGTCATGTGCTCGTTTATGACGCAAATATACTCAAAAATTACGAGTATATTAAAATACTCAATTTTAAGTAAATTCTTTTTGATAGTGCATATACCAAATCACATTATTTACAGAAAACGAAGAAATAACCTTGCAGATAAAGTTCACTCTTGATAATTCAGCAGTTGATTAGTCCGGCAGGTTCAATAATACGGCGCTTTTGTGGAAACACTTATCGTACTGTCTTCCTAATGGCCGACCGCCCTCGATGTAAGGAAGAATTCCGCTTTTGTACTCCCCCCCCTCTTTCGTCACTGTTTTCGAGTTTACCTAATGTATTTTGTTGTGTATTTATCTAGTGCACTACAGTGTCGACCAAACGAAAGCACATAACTTTAAGTTTATGTTAAAAACAAGAGATAGTCCAGAATTTTTCAATAATCCGTCAGTTTTCTGGAATCAGCCGGATTATCAAAATTGTACTGATTCTACTTTAATTTTTTCTAGTCAGTCTTTTTTATTGTATCTGTAGTAATTTTACACATTCAAACAGAAATAGTTAGTATTTGCACTTACGAGATACACAAATTTATATACCACCGAATAAATTCACTTGCATCGTAAAAAATTGCTTTAATATCTACTAAAATACGAAACTATACCTGTTCATGTATGCTTTTTCAATCATAATTATCGTCAAATTCACGAGGGAACAAACTTCAAATATTCCTATTAAAGTTTCAAATATCTTTAGACGCAAAAGTTAATATATTGAAACTAGTTGTTGAAACATATGCATTAAAAATCATTTTCCCTTCGCATAAAGATGATGATGTTTAAAGGATATAATATTATTCATATTTCGCTCGTAAAACTGTACATTAAACAGGAACTGCTGAAATTTTAAACTATGTACTGGTACATGAACAGTGAAAATGTTATAGTTTAGAGACTTCTCCTAATCAGTTATGAGCAACAGCTAAATTCTCAGTGATGAACTTTATAATTAAGAATGGGTATTTAAAGCAGCATTGCGTTTATCAGGCAATGTAAGTTGTATTTCCATCGAAATAAATTAATTTTTAAGCTAGCTGTTATGTTACACATGCAATAGTTTCAGAAAACTAAAGTAAGTCGAAAGAATGTCTTAATTTTAGTTGCTGCATTTTTAGTCTTAAATTATGCTTATCATAATTAATTTTCGACACACCTATGGTGTCTAAAATAAATAATAAACTATCAGCAATTCACTCAAAATTTGATTAGTACAATTTTCGTTTCTCACTCTATTAATTCAAAGTATGTATATTTCTTAAAATTAATTTAAAGCCTGCAAAGTAATATAAAAGTTATTAAAAATATATTTTAAACAATTAAAGTATTTTCAGTTGATTTTTTCTAAATACAATCTTAAACGTAAAAATGTTCAAAACATTTGAAGTGGGGAGGTGTAAACCAGATACATCTAAAGTACATATTACTGTATAAACGTTGAAGGCGCTTAACCATTTAACGCAGAGTGTCGCACTCTGACGACAGAAGACTGTGCCGGCACAGCCAGCTGTTGTCAAAAAAGGGTCTCTAGACCTGTGGCACGCGATGAACGTTTCGATCGTCCGCCATCTTGCTGGTAGTTAAGTCGAGCGATGGCAACGGCTGCCCTTTTTTCAGCATTGGGAAAGGGTTGCGCCTGAAAGGGTTAAAGATTATTTTAGTCTTGGTTCAAATCCCTCAAACGCATATTGTTCTATTACTATGAATATAACTGCTCTTAAATTTTGCAAAATCAGATTAAAAAAAAATTCTTGAAAACTAAATCCTAGTTGAAAATGTTCTTAACCGACACAATCTATTTCACAAGACATTGATTATAAAATTGAGATTATTTGCCATCTTTTTGTACGCTTTTACAGAACATCTTTGATGTAAAAATACACTATATATCAATCGAAACTCATTTTTTTGCAGTGGAAAGAATCCTATTATCTGATGTAACAAGAAAGATTACATCTGACGTGGAAACGTTTCTGGCCAACTATATGCCCGTCATGGACTGACATGCGTAATCCTCAAAAAGCCTTCATTGTAATAGTAATGAAGGAAAAAAATTCAAGCTACAGAAACTCACTGAAATCGGATAGGAAAAGCTGGTCAGAGAAACCTGAGCAAGGAAATCTGTAAGACTTTAGAGATAAATAAATGTAAATAGAGGAAGAGAAAAATGTGTTTATATCATGTTTCAGAAGGAACCAAAATGAATACCGATATACCTATTAAAATTCATTTTTCTACAGATTTATCGTTTTAAATAGTACTGTATACACATCTATAAAACCTACGTTTAAAAAATTTAGGTAAACATATATTGTATAAAGGTAATCAAACATATCGACACACAAGTTTATAGTTTTTCAAAGTAATTGCCCTTTGTCAACGTGTGTGCAGGGTACTGAAACTACAAGTGAAGGCGTTTGTGTGATTTACTTCAATTTTCCAATAACACTTGCTTTGATCTCTTATAACACATATTTACAAATTTTAACTTCATTTCTGTATCGGTTGCGAAACACAGTTTTTTTTGTGTGTATTTTTAGTTACTGATTCCGAATATACTTATGGTTTTTCTCTAGGACCCACAGATTTCGAGATATTTACAATTTATTATTGTAGCTTGTTTATTTAATTATTAACAAAACGTTTCTTTATTAGATATTTTTTTTATTAAACATTTTAATGGAAAAAATTACATGTCCTCAACTTTTTTTTAATCATAATGTTGTTCATTGAGTAACATTCACTGAACAAGATTTGTATTTATACATTTACTGTACCCAGTTGCACTTTTACAATTTAACACGTGAGCAATATTTATGGAAACGCAACAGCTTTAGATTTTCGTTTATAAATGTCCTGTGGTGCTTCCCTAATGAGCATATTGGGAAGTAGTTAAATATAGGGCATATTGGGATTCCAACTCCCTTAATATCTTTTCTCCATCTTCGCTATGTCCATGAGAGGTGAAACCTCTCCACGGGTTCATGACTGACGACGCCTAAATTTGCAGGGAAGAAGTCGAGGTGAGAGTCAAGGAAATGGATTTTAAGGGACATGTTACAGCCTTGCTTTGCATGCTGACAGCAAAGTGTTAACTATGGTCTTGTAATGTGGGCTTCTGTGAGACCCAAGAAAGTTTGTGACCACATCTTTGAATGCAGACCAGGCAGCTAATTCTGTTATATTTAGACATTGAGAGAATTTTTCATCCTTAAAAAGATCTAGAATTTGAAGACCAGCAATGACACCTTCCTTAATTTTAGAATCACTTATTCGAGGGAATTTCAGCACAATTTATTTGAATCCCATTCACACAGAAAACATGGATACTTTGTATAACCCAGTTGTAAACCTAACATAAGTCAAATTACTTTAAAATCACCTCAAATTTTCCACTTGTATTTTATGTACTGAATTTTATCCAAAAGAAAATCCATGCTTTCATAACTCTTTCATGTGTACTGTATGTGCGATGGAAATAAATGGTGAATGTTACCAGTGTGTAGTAGTACAGCCTTTCAACTTAAGACTGATGCATCAACAAACAGTCTCCGATCTTCTGACTTGTGTTCGTGGGCAAGGGCTTGCATCAATCCATCAATATTGCTGCAGTAACTAAGGGATTCAGGCATTTCAAAATATTGCGTGAAGTTCTTATTCAGTCAACAAATTACAGCCTTGTAAACAGAAAGCAAGCAATTCAGATTTTCTTTAGAAAGGCCTAAGTCTCTAGCAGTTTCACTATGTGTTATTGGCTTCAACGGATTTAATCGACGACTCCCACTATAACGAAGCGCCACTTTGTGGTGACCTACATTCTCTTTTTGAAAACTAAGTCAGGATACAACGTTCCATAGGTACATTATGATAAAATTACGTTTTCCATTTCATATCTCTGTTGTTATGACTAATTTTATATCATTATTATGCATAGAAAAGTATTCTGAGTAATTTATAAAATGTTGCCGATATCTCAAAATCTGAGGGTCCTAGTGGCACAAACTGATTGCATTTTCGAAATTAGCGGCCTAAATTACATAAAAAAACCCTATTTTATACAGGATACAAAATCTTGTAAATATGTGTAATCGTCAAAAATCCTTTTCTTTATATAACATTGTAATTCTTGTTCACCTTTCCCAACTGTCTTGATCCGATTCTGACAAATTACTTGTTTCTGTCACAGATATGTGCCCTGAGTGGTCATAATGATTTATAATTAATACACACTCCTGTGGGTATATTAACCCTTTGAGGCGCAACCCTTTCTCTATGCTGAAAAAAAGACGGAAAAAAGACTATGCTGAAAAAAAGATGGCGGACTCCGCAATCCGCCGGTCATCCGCCATCTTGCTGGTAGTTAAGTCGAGCGATGGGAACGGCTGCCCTTTTTTTCAGCATTGGGCAGTCTATCCAGATGTTCTCGCATTCTTCCAATTTTCAGCAGATGTGAGAGCTGTTAAAAATAACCGTGACAGTTTTTTTACGGGAAATGACGTGCTAAAAAGTAAAGGATTTTCGTGGAGCTATGTCACCCTCAACTATTTTTATAGAAATCAAATATATTCTTCGTGACTGGCAACAGTCAAAACGTCAGAGTTTGGTGTTCCCAGAGCGGGAACACTGTGCGTTAAAGGGTTAAATGTTTTTAGCGAAATCGAAACGCATGATTTTGTTCCTGTAGGATATCTGTAATCGTACCTTCTTTTATATTTTAAACATACATTCCACTGATTCCATTTCAAAATAGTCTTGTTCTTTAGCTAATTCTTGTTGCATTTGTTGTATTAAGTTTATTTAAAAAAATTAAACAGTAAAGATGGATGTTATACAAAACTGAGAAAATACCAATTTGTTTTTCATTGAATTCCGTTATCTAATGAAACATAAAGTATTACATTTGACTGTGGAATATACTTCATGAAAGTATGCGCCATTGTATTTCAACGGACTGGCAACAGTATTCTCTAAAAAAAAACCTATGAAGTAAATTAAAAAAAAAACCTATGATGTCAATATTCTGAATTTAGGTGATGCCAGTCTGTGTGGCAAACTTAAGAAAGCCTATGGCCTATTTAACTTTATACAGGTAGAGGTAGAGGAGAAAGCATTTCTCAAATTTTATGCCTCAATAAGAGGGGCAGGCAATGAGTATATGAAAATATTTGTATTAAGAACATTGAAATATGGGAAATTTATTTGCTTAAAATCATTGATTCAATAAATTCATAAGAAATAAAGTAATACTGAATATTTCTCTAATAAAAAGAAATTGAAAAAGAAATAACTATTTACCTTTTTATAAATAGTCTTTTGACAATCAATAGATAAATAAATAAATACAACGTAAAAAGAATTATCCGTTAAAATGCTGTGTGTCAAACAAGATTGTTTAGTTTTTGCCGATTGATTTATTGCTGTTCTTTTAAATTTTAATTATTTATTCTCCTTTAAGCATTCACAATGAGTATGCAGAAAGTAGTGATAAATTTTCATATTTTTATTAAGGGGCTTTTCATGAAAATGAAAGCTGGTTGTTAGTTTTAATACCGTTTAAGTGAGCGTTTGAATTAGTATATTGTTTTTGTTTTCCAAAAACACTTTATTTTCAAGGTTTTTTTTAATTAATATTTCATAAAATGTCGTTTATAATATTAAAAACTGAAAAAATTCTACTCTCTAAAGTAATAACATTAAAATACAGTTCCTTAAAAGCAATACATTCTAAAGGAAACAATAAGAAATACAGGTAATTCTCTTACAGCATTCTTACACTTTTTCTGGTATAAATATACAACGAAGCGGTTCTGTTTCAAATTAGTTTAACTACTTCGCAAAAACTGTTTGTTATTATCCTTCTGTATTATATAAAAATATTTATTGTAAAAAGCGATAAAATACCAATGTAAACTAATTTTTTTCTATGAAAATAATTCTTTTTGTCTAATGTAATAAGAAAGATTACATCTGGCATTGAAACGTTTCTGACCAAACTGTATGCTCTTCTGGATGTAGAAATGACAGCCGTAATCCTGAAAAATCCTACAGGGTATAGGGGAGAAAAAAATATCTAAGCTACAGAAACCTCACTGAAATCAGACAGATGAAAGCCGGTCTGAGAAACCAGACTAAAGGAATCTAAGCTTTTTGAGATAAATACAAATAGGAGAAAAGAAGAACTTCTTTCTCATATTTTAGGTCTAGAATATATGAAATAACACTGATATATGAGAATATATGAAAATATTTCTGTCATGAGATATTATATATATGATGTGCATAGAAAGCAATACAATTTGCAAAGAAAGACTTTCAAATAAATGTGCTTTAAAAAGTCTTTCTTAAAATTATAAATGCGAAAAAATAAGTAACTAACTTTTTTTGTTTAAAAAGAAATTAAAAGAATACATTTTCAAAATTTCATTTAAATGCTTTTTAATTATTGAAAAGTTCACATTTGCGAATATTACGTTATATATGTCATTAAAATTACGGTATAATTTATGAGAATACGTTTGAATTAATTATTTATGAGAATTATTTTCAAATTAACTTTGAGCTGCTGGAAGAGAATCTTTTTAATATGAATCTACTTCCTTAAAACATTTTACATAGATTAAAACAATTGATATTTATCGGTCTTTCTTTTGAACCCTTTTATTTTTAATTAATTCGTTACTTTTAACCGTGCAGTGCATACTGTGGCACACTCTCATTTTTAATAATAAGAAAATGTTGTAGTTTTTTTTTTTTTATAAAATAGGAGACTTCATGGAAATAAATTTTAGTTTTTAAAAATGTACGGCAATATTATTTTTTTAACCAAACAAGCATGAATTCATAGGGTGTGCATCCTGTTCACTGAACATATTTCTGCCGAATTTTCGATTGCTTGTAATTTTTATTGCTAAATGAAAATAAATACAAAACTTTCAAACATAGTAGTGTAGGACTCAATAAAGTAGAATTAGGCTCCATTACTTTCTTTATCGAATTTGAACAATTTTGTTATTTTTCTGGGAAACTGCATGCTAATTTGAAAACAAAATTCCTAGCATAAGTAAGTTTAAATGAGGTTACAATTTTATTTTAGCCCATTAAAAAAATCATGCATTGTAGGGTTAAATATAGAAATAATGTTGTAGCAAAACGTTACACAATTTGACAGGGAGATAAAAGATTTGTCCCTTGTTAAAATTTCTCGTGACATTTTTGTTTGTTTAGTAGAATATAGTCAGTTAGATGTAATTTTAAATATCTAGAATCAAATGAGCAAGGAAAAAATACTGCGCATATCCAGACCTAAGTGCATTTTAAGGTCTTATAAATTCAGATGAAACTTTATCTCATTTTATAATTATATAAAGTCTTTTAAAAAGCAAAATCTGAGTACAATTTTCAACAGAATTCCTTTAGTTGATGTAACGGAAAAGACTGACGTCTAAATATATATTTCACCGAAAACTGTAAATCCTCTTCAATTTCAACATATTGACAGGTGTTATCCCAGAAAATCTTATAGTAGACAGAAATAGAAAATGGTTTGCTGAAACCTTAACGCTAAAGTCAGATAAGAAAAGCTGATTTGAAAAACGCGGCTATGGAAGTTTGAAAGATTATCGGGAGAGGGAACAAATGCAAGAGTATATCCTTATTTTTTTCGTATATAAGGTTTTAACCCTAAATAAAATCGATTAATATAAGAAAATGTCCGTGGGAAGATGTATTTTGAGAAAGTTACGCACACAGAAGTTTAAGAAAAAGATATGAGATATGGAATTCAGGCATTAAAAAAATATCTACAGATTTGCTTAGTGACTGGATTAACTGGACATTGAATTAATGTTCATCTTTCAAATTTCTGTTTACAATTTTTAAGAGAAAGTTATACATTTTGTTCTTTCAGCTGAAATAGGTTAACAGGGTTAAAACCACGCTTCAACATAGATTTCTAACTTATAAAATCTTAACTTATAATCACTTGTAAACATTAATATGAAAATAATTGTGCGTAAGTTAAATGAAAAAATGTAGTCATTATCAAAAATAAAATAAAAAAACATATCCTCCTGAATCTTTTACGACTTGTTGTTCACGACAGTTAAAGTCGGGCGGGTCGGCTATAAGTTCGTTTGAAACAAAATAAAGGCTTTCGAAGAAACTCTCCCGTACTATTATCCTAATTTTACGTACTATTATCCTAAATAAAGATATGCCGGATTATAAAATTTTTGAGGTACCTGTTTTCTAGCCAAACTGTGCGGATAAATACATGTTTACGCGATTTTGCACCGAAATTCGTTTTAGCAGAATTCGTCCGAATTGTCTGGCGCAAGTTGCAGTAGCCAGCAATAAAGCATTTGTACAGTTTCGTTTAACATTTTCGGCTGAGCTTATTTTGAAATAGCAACTTCTTCAGTTTTCTAGTGGTACCAATCATTTTATCTCGAGCATAAAGCACCTATGCTTTCCAAGTAAGACAAGAACAATCATGACGATTAGGTATTTTTAATCTCAGCTCCGGTTAATTCTGTTTTTATGCATATAGCTAGAGGATAAAAGCCCGTTGTGCAGGTAATTATAATGGGCGCTAGAAAAAACATATGACAAAAATAATCTACACTCAGTATATATAATCCTTGCCGACTTAAGATAAATAAATTCGCATTCAATTTTTATACATACCGAAATCGGAATCGCACACTCTGTGGAAACTTCGCATTCGAAAGATTTCGTTTGGTGGGAACATCATCCCCTATATCAATGCTTCATGCAGATAAAATAATTTTATTTGCGAAAAAAAGTTAAACTGGATAATCTAGAGAAACTATTTTAAGTGAATTAGAATCGTTATTTGCTCTTTGAAGCTTCATAACCGTGACTTCAGTATGGCGTAAACTTCACTGGCGACACCTAATTTTGTCACTCAAACTTTAAGCTATTTTTACTTTCGGAAATTAATTGAAAATAGTGAAAAATCGCTTAAAAATCAGGGAACGGATGGATTCTAATATTTT
Source organism: Cheiracanthium punctorium (assembly GCA_038373885.1). NCBI lineage: Eukaryota > Metazoa > Arthropoda > Arachnida > Araneae > Cheiracanthiidae > Cheiracanthium > Cheiracanthium punctorium. The sequence continues at coordinate 505,894 of JAWZYV010016180.1, read as the reverse complement.
TAAAATAGCGCATTTTTTTTAATACTTCTTTCATCGTTATAAAAATTTCAAGCGGATCATACAAAAGGTGTAGATTTTATTACTTTCTTGTGCTTAACTTTTTAATCTTTATGGAGTAATAGTGGTAAAATTTATATCTTCGAGTGGTTAAACCGGCATTGTGACAGAGTCAATGAGTTAGAGAGTCAATGAGTTAGAATCAGCCTAGTTATATAGTCGGATATTTTCTGCGCTGTTTTGTTGAAACGTAGCGCATTATGTTTAGCGGACTTACGTTAGTTTTTTATATTAGGTACTAGGTGCGTGTGTGTGCGGATGGGAAGGAAATCAGCTGTGCTTTGGTTGAAAAAATTGCTCAAGAAACACAATAGAATTTTTTTTAACGTTAAGTTCCTCTGTAACAAATCTATGTAAATACTTTATTTTTTCTACGTCATCGTAAGTTATAATATTTCTACGTTAGAGTACAAAAATGAACTATCTGAGATTTATTTAGGGCTATCAAAAAACGGGGCGTCATAAATTAAAACTTGATTAACTTTGCAAACTTTACGTCTCGTCGAAATAAATCCGCAATTTTTGTGCTTCTAGATAGCTCCTCAAGATTACGCAATTCAACATTTTTACCATATTAAAGTAATAATTGTTTTCTTCTGCTGAACCATTGAGGATTTAAATATTTAAACTGTGCTTTCAAATTCCACATGAACTGTTTAGATTTTAAGGCACGAACATGATCATGTTTTTAGCTATGAAATTTGTTTATTAGAAATCGTTTTACTGTTAAAAAAATTAATGCACAATATAGGGCATTAATATTTATTTCCTGTACATTAAATTAAAAGTGCTTTTTTTCTGACATAAAATGAAACTGTTTTACATAATTTAGTCTCCCATTCATCACTTCATATGCAAGAAATTCATTACAGAGCTGTTTCACCTACGTCATCACTACGTCATACCTTAGCAACCAACTTTTTTCGGTCAAACATTCGTTCATTTGAAAACTGTCACTGGCCGAAAACGTGGTTTCGTATCCCAAAATATCAGAGTTGACCGAAAAAATCTTTCAGTGACGTCACGTTAAAATACTCTATAAAGAAAGAGGTAAGCAATGATAGACAGTACCACGTTAAAGAATTCCGTGGTAGTTTCAACAAAATGGACCTGTTTTTTCCTTTTATGGATAGAAAAAAAAAGAAATGCTTTAAAAATTAAAGCGGCATAAGTTTTGTATAAGCAGCGACAGTGAAGAAAATATAAGTTAATAAAATAAAACAAAAGATTAGCTATTAGTTTTTAGCAATAGCTTAACTATCAAAACAGAATACTTATAAGCAACAAAATATTATTAACAGTAGCTGGCATAAAAACGATTGATTGGCAGATGTTATACCACAAAGCTAGACTCATCTTAAATGGAAACATAAACGAATGCAGTAGCCCACTTGTAATGAGATAAGAAAAGCCCTCTGGTCAAACAGAAGGATGAGAATTTAAGCTTATTTGAGATAGATAAATATTGATGTAAAAGCGGTATAGTTCTGAAGAATTTTATCGGAATGGGTGATTCGTTAAAGAAAACATAGTTTGAAAACACGTTTCACTACTTTTCTTTCAAAAAGATTTTATAAAAAAATTACTAATTTTTAAATTAATCGTGTCCATAAGCAAAAAATACAAAGTATCTCGTAAAGTTCTGTGTTGTTATTTATATAATATTTCATAAATTTGTTATTTTAATTAAAACGCTCAGTATAGGGTAATTCCGGGATTTATGCCGCATGTATTTTTTAAAAATTTTTGTAAAAGTCCCAGGCTGCACATACAGTAAAATAAATGATATTGTGCTATTTATAGTAGAATATAGAACATTTATACTCCGAAAAAAAAACCTCTAAAAAAATAACTGATATTTTTTTAACAATTTTTTTCCCCTGAAGCATTGTATTGCGGGTGAGACGCCGCTCTTCAGGGCGGAACACCGCTCCTGTGCCCGCCTGCATAAAAGCAGAATGGAATAATAATAAATTAAAAAAAATACTTGAAAAAATATTCATATCTGCAGCATAATTACCTAGTTAATAACAAAATGATACTAAATAAGTGTAAAGAGACGTTCTAGTAGGTTCAAATCAATGTTAGTAGTCTGCCTACTTAGTTCGCTACTTAAATTAAATTCTTTTAGTTTTAAATTGAATTTTACTTATTGTTTCATCCATAACGCAACATCAGTGTATTTGAGAGGGGGGGGGGAAGAGTAAAATAGTGTACAGTTTGTTTAATTTTTTTAATGCGGTGGTTTATAATAAAATCTATAAACAAATTAACAACTTATCCGATTTTTAAAAACAATATTTCATTTAATCCTTTAACGCGCAGTGTTCCCGCTCTGGGAACACCAAACTCTGACGTTTTGACTGTTGCCAGTCACGAAGAATAGATTTGATTTCTATAAAAATAGTTGCGGGTGACATAGCTCCACGAGAATCCTTTACTTTTTAGCACGTCATTTCCCTTCAAAAACTTGTCACGATTATTTTTAACAGCAGTGACATCTGCTGAAAAATGGAAGAATTCGAGAACAGCTGGATGGATTGCCCAATGCTGAAAAAAGGGCAGCCGTTGCCATCGCTCGACTTAAATACCAGCAAGATGGCGGACGATCGAAACGTTCATCTCGTGACACAGATCTAGAGACCCTTTTTTGACGACAGCTGGCTGTGCCCGCCGATCTCCCGCCGTCTTGCTGGTAGTTAAGTCGAGCGAGAAGTTAAGACGGCTGCCCTTTTTTCAGCTTTGGGAAAGGGTTGCACCTCAAAGAGTTATATATTTTTGTTTAATTTTATTTCTCTCTTTCCCCCCATAATGAGTGGTTTGAGATATTTTATCGAGCCTAGTATTTCAGAAATTCAGGGTTCTAATATCTAATTGCATTTTGAATTATATTCAGATAATACTACCTCAACACGCGTATTTCATGTTAAAGTCTGTTTAGAGTTGTTTATGACTTTTACATTTAAATACTACATTCAAATTTATAGAGAAAAGATTAAATTGTAAAAGGCTTCACGAAATTAATGTAAAAGTATGTTGTACGTGAAATGGAAGTTGCACGTAATAATTTAATATTGCTTTTCAATTATTAAATTCATTAAAATATCTCAAAAAGCCTAACTTTGTTTTATTTTCAAATAAAAAATGAGGGAATGTTATACAGACAAAGAAGAACACTCAAAATTAAGGCGAAGAATTATTTGCATTTACTGTCCTAAAACTTTTTCAATAAGGCAGTGACATTAATAAAAGTCCGTACAGACCCAGATTATCGCACTCGGGGTACGTGCCCTGGGTACACATCAAGAAATAGGCAAAGAATTGAGTTTAGACTTATGTATATTTGCACAAAAATTGAACCAGCTTTATATAAGGGCACAAAATTTCAAAAGAAACCTGGGCACGAACGTGTTGTGGTCAGGCCTTGGCCCTACAGCCTATTGCAAATAGTCTCTTATATATTTAAAAAACGTCATGCGTTACTTCCAATTTAAATCTGACGATTTCTATGTAAATTCAACCTAAAATTTATACATTTTCAATATCAATTATTAAAGTAGTTAAACAATTATAGTACACATTCACGCAACTTTCAAGACGAAGTCTTCCAGTAATAAACTGATGTGTTACTTTGCATTTTATAAATTTTCTTAAAACTACAATCTGTTGCGTTTCTTTAAAAATGGGTTAATTTATTCAAATCGTATACGAAAAGTTTTAAATACCTTCATTAGCCCATTAAGCGCCAAAGCTCCCGTTACGGGAACATCTATTATATATTTTTTTTTCTTAAAATATTTTAACGCAATTTACGAAGTACACATTTTATATAAACATTTAGACTATAGGGTGTGTTATATATTTTTATCGGAACAATATATTTTAATTTAATATTTTTTTCTAATTTTTAAAAAGTGAAATTTTGTCTTTATGACTGTCTTATATAAAACTAAAAAATAAATAAATAAATGGTCACTTAAATATTTCAAGTAGAATGCATATTTAAAACCAACATTTTGAAGAGAAACATTCTTAAAAATCCTGCATGAATAGGTTCTTATATAGGAATGTTGGAAACGTTTATATTTTCGGTTCCCACAACGGGAGCTTTGGCGCCCTCCCACTAGTTAGCATTTCCAGTTTGATTTTCCTACCTTCAACAATAAAGAAAGGTTTGGCACTTCGGCAGCTGGTTATTTCGTGTGTCTTCTAAAATTTGATTATCAGAATAGCTGTTAGCGTTTATGGATCTCTTTATTATGTTTATTATAGGAAGAATATTTTAGTATTGCCTTTATGTTTATCTGCAATGCTCCTTGAAAGAAACTTCAGTAAGTTAGATTTTCGATTAGAAGTTCGTTTTAAAAATGAGTGATAAATTTTTAACAGTCCAGCTAGCATTGGAATATTTTGAAATGCTTGATTCTAGTGAATATTCGGATGATGGCAGCATTATATGTTTACCACCTAATCCTGGTGTTGTCACAGATGAAGATGTAGTTGAAAATGATATTATTCTCAATACGGAAATTCCTAAAGATGTATGTGGAGAGGTAGAAATATCTTTTAAAAAAAAGGCGGAAAAAGAAAGTTCTATCTAAAAAGAGAAAAAGAATAATTCCTCACAAATATGAATGTAACGAAGATAGTGATCATTCAAGTGAAATTTTCGACAGTTATGTCACAAAAAAAAAAAAGAAAATCGAAAAAATCCAAATGGAATCATCAATGGAAAGCGGCTAGTCTCTTGCACATTAATTCTGAAAAACTCTCCAAATTAGAAGAGACTTTTCCAGCTGCATAGAAATTGTTCTGCTTATTTTCATAGAAATAAATAAAACAGTCATGAAATAGGCAAGTTTTGTTTTTGTTTTTATGTAAGCACTGTATATTTATAGTACCAACAACAAAAATAATTATTTTATATATACCGTTTTGAGCAGCATCTGCGTAGGAATTGCTGTATCCAAAATGGAGAAAGCCATTTATCCCCACAAGACGCCAAAGCTCCCGCTACAGGAACATGCTATATTTCCTAAATGCTTTGAGTTTTAAAAAAAATTTTCAACTGTTCTATAATAGAGGCATGCAATGCATGTAAAAAAATGTGTATGCATTAAAAAAATTTCTATCTGATTCTCATAGCGGCGTTTAATGGGTTAAAGCAATTTTCATTTTACTTTCATAAAAAAAAATGATTCATAAGCACGGATTTTCTTACGCAAAAAACAATGCATTAACAAACGCTCAACCAAAGGATCTGTGCTTATTACAGTCGAACCGGCTTAGTGAAATATCGGTTAAAGGAATATCCCTCTAACCCTTTTTTGACGGCAGCAGGCTGTGCGTGGGCGCAGCAAGCTGTCGTCAAAAAAGGGTCTCTAGATCTGTGGCACGCGATGAACGTTTCGATCGTCCGCCATCTTGCTGGTCGTTAAGTCGAGCGATGGCAACGGCTGCCCTTTTTTCAGCATTGGGGCAATCTATCCAGCTGTTCTCGCATTCTTCCATTTTCAGCTGATGTCAGTGCTGTTAAAAATAATCGTAACAATTTTTTTTTACGGGAAATGGCGTGCTAAAAGGTAACGGATTCTCGAGGATATATGTCACCCGCAACTATTTTTATAGAAATCAAATCTATTCTTCGTGACTGGCAACAGTTTAAACGTCAGAGTTTGGTGTTCCCAAAGCGGGAAAACTGCGCGTTAAAAGGATAAACTGATTTTTATTTTTTTAAACAAATGTCTATTTTATCAGGGAATATAATTTATTCCATGAAAATTCACAGAATAAACTAAAATGGAACTGCAAACGCGTCTCCATCGCAAATGTGAAAAAAAACTAACAAATAAATGCGAGGATCAATGCATAACGATACTATCATAGTCACGAAGTTAAACTTCCATACTAAAACTCTAACCATTCAAAAAGAGATATCGAGATAGCACGTACTTTTTCTTTTTATCAAATGCTCTTATTTATAGTACATTCTGTAACTGCGACCGAAATAAAAGAGAGGAAAATGAACCGAGTTTAAGTTCATTTCGATTCTTTTCTCTAGTTTTATTCCTGATGCGTGTGTTTTACTGATTTCGTAAGTTTTCTCGTAAAGGTGTCGTTTTGTGGTTTTTAGGATTCAGGACAATTCGACGTTCTCGTAATGTATTCAGGGAACTCTGGAGATATCGGTTTTGTACTAAAATGCACATCTTAAAAAAACAGAGTTAATCTAAGTGCATTTATTTTGCCCATTTTCTAAGCATTTCTTTTGCATTAAAGTGTAGTTGCCCATAGAATACTATGATGTATTTGATTTCACGTTTCCCATGAGTGATCATCCTCATAATCTAATCCATGTTGCATATTATTTTGATAAGCTTCATATCAGATTTTTTCTAATGTATCAACCATACAATTTTTAAATACTTTTAAACAAAGTCATTCTGATATTTTTAAATGTTTTCTTCTTTATTATAGTTTAAATTTAGATTGCATAATCTGTTTCCAGAAATTTTGTGTGAAAATCGTGAGCTACAAGCCCATTTGAAAAAAGTAAGTTTGTAGTAAACTATTTTAATTTTCTTAAGGATACGCTGAAAACTTATATTTAATTTAAAATTGTAAATTATTAGTCATTAGTGTTCAAACTTTTTACTTTATTTTTATTGAGCTGGAACTTTTTCGATATAATGCACTATTACATATATTGCACTGAATCCAGAGAATAACTCCCTCCATTTTTAGCTGCATAAAAAACAGCTACTTCTAAGTTGTTGCTCTAAAGCAGTAATAAATATCATCCAAGAAATTATATTGTTCATCCTCAGGCTTTGTCCATCAGTTGAATTAAGGCTATAGTTCGAAGAAAAAAAAACTCTGTTTTTAGTCTTGGTACAAAAATTGAAATAAACTAATAGCACCATAGTCTCCAAAAATGCCAGATGGTTTTACATAAGCTGCGTTACACACTGTAATAAGCGAAAAAGCTGTGCCTTTTGTGAAATTTTCAGAAAAAATTCTTAAACATGGATCTGAGATGCAAAATTTTTCGAAGAACGACACGTTTTGCGAAAATTTCCGAATTTTAAGAATTTTTTCTAAAAGTTTTGAAACTGATACAGGTTTATCGTTTATTTCAGTATGCAGTAGTACAGTTTGTAAAGTGACAGTTTCAAAAGTTTGAAGTGCCTGCCATAATTAGTTTATTGGTACATATGAACGAAAATCACAAATCACATGATTTTTTCGAACTACACAGATAAGGTCAGTGTTGTTCTATTCATGGTCCCCACATTTGATTACGCACCCTGAACCCAGTATCAGAGACGGGACCCACTCCCCCCCTTTTTTTTTTACAGCCATGTTAAGATTGCACTGTTATTTCTTATCCATACTGGCATAACGGAAAATACCAGGAATAATTGTGGTAAATATTTTATGTCCAAACAAGACTTTAGTTAGAAAATTAAAAATAAGAACAGTTAAGTACCATATGAATCTATACAGCTTCATACTTAAAGAGCTATATTTTAGGATTCCTAGTAATGGTTATTTTTAGCTTATTTAAAAAATATATTTTTTCACATGAACAAAATTGTAAGAAAAGAAATCATTTTAATACAAAATAACATAATGTTTGAGCTTTATCAAACAAATATTATCACTTTCATTAACAGAGCATAAAGCTGATAAAACTCAACTCACATCAGAAAAAGCTCACAGGTGAACTTATGTCCTGATTATCGCAGGGGAACTTGGGGCCTGTGAAATGACCAATACATGCAGATTTGGGCAGAAAAATTGAGTTTAAAAAAATACACCCGTATCAGCATGATGATTCAGCTGTAGCACAAAATTTGAAAGATGCCTTGGGCACGAAAATGTTATTGCGAGTCCCTGGGTGGGCTGCGAAAAAAATAATTAAGGCAAAAGCGCCCCCCCCCAATCTTAAAAAAAAATCTTCAATCTTATAATTTTTTAAACAGTGTAGAATTAGTGCTCCTTAAAACCGTAAGCCGCGTGTGCAAAACCTTGCACACATGATAAAATTGCCATGCAGTTACAGGCCCGGGGCACAATTGTCCCTCTTTCCCCCCGCAGTGAGGCAAGAAGAAAGGATGGAGATAATACGCATAAGTGTTCACACAGCTCACGCAATGCCAATTTTATGAAAAGTTTATGATAAAATTTTTACCATGAATATGTTATTTTAAATTTTAAGCTACAATTAGCCGTAGTGTCTTCAAAGTAGTGTCTTTGCATAAAAAATTCATTGGATGAAAATTATGTGCAAAATATTTTTTCTAGTTTGTATTAGTTATAGTATCTAAAAACTGCGTAGGGCTGGAGTTGCCTCCCCCCCCCTAGGGCCGGGCCGTTGACCCAGTGGTCCACCCAGCCCCACCCTAGTGGGGGCTATGGTTCTATACATTTCGTTGGACTGTTATTCCACGTTTTGGAGCTCACAGACTTGCAACTTTCGCTGCGCACATTCTCCAAAACAATTAAGAAACGAATCAGAATATATTGGTAGATATTTCATTTCTCTTAAAAATAGAAGAAGTAATACTTACTCTTTCATTTGCAATTTTGAGCATGGTCTTATTATTATTACATAACAGAAACAGATTATTACATAACAGAACATGAATTCATACATAATTATTTATCTCTTAAATTATCAATTTAAAAATATCTGAAACACTTTTAATCTTTATTTTTTAGATTAATTATAATCAAATATGAAAATTAGCACAAAAAAGTTAGAGTTGTCTGAAAAAATAGGACTTGCTTAACACTTTATAAAACGATTTGAATCGATTGTTGTTGTTGTTGCCAATGTCCTCTGGCAACTTCGGAGCGGTATGCTAGATCCTCCATATTGGACGGCGATGGGCGAAAGGGAGTGGCTTCCATTTAAATGAGCCCAAAGAAGTCCGACTTATCTCGAGGTCTGCCACCACCTCCTATATATAGAAGGCCTGAGAACAGGAGCTTTTACGTCATCACTAGGTCTTCTAAGATGACGTCGTCACAGTTTTTCGTTCATAGAGTAAAACTATTTAGAATTTCTGGTGGTTGATACAAATTTTAGAAAATATTTTAAGTTGAAGATAAAAATTAAAATACCTTTCTGATAAAAAATTATTTATTATGATCTATTTCTATATCATATTATATAATTAGCGATAGTTAAAATTTCCTGTTTGTCGTAAAATTAAATTTTCTATTTTAAATCATTAAAAAGCACTAATATAATCATTAAAAAGCTTTATGCGGGAGTAAATTCACCACAAACTTTGAATAGTTTTACTTTGTGAAAATAAATGTGTGATGACGTCATTTTAGTAGACCTACTGATGACGCAAACGTTTCTGTTCTCAGGCCTTCTATATCTAGGAGGTAGTGGGTCTGCTAACCTTGAACCAATTCCAGATGAGAGACCTAGCACCTGAATTGGGCATCCCCAGAGGTATCGTTTGACCAGGGAGGGCACTGGAGCAACGTCGGATTTTACGTGCACTAGCTCCCATTACCGCACACGGTCCCACAGCAGTCCAGCCGAGAGAGGAGTTCACCCTACCAACCACTGGCTAAGCCCATGTTCCTTCACATTCCGTGCTCTTATGATTTGAATCTTATGCATTAAATATAGAATTTATTCTTTGAATGTTTAAAGAAACATAATGTACGGTGTTTTCATTTTGAATGAAATAAAAACTAATTGATACTTGCAGTATTCAGCACATCTGCTTTTAAAATAATTTTAAGAGAATGATAAAACTGTATTCAATATTTTAAAAAGCTTTTGAATTAATTTAAATATGAATGAAATGTAAACTTCAGACAAAAATAAACATTTGTTTACGTATATATATCTTCAGGGAATTATATTATTACATTTGCTGCATTAATGTTGAAAATTTTCTCCTCATTTTATCATAACACTTTTGAATCTTATTTAGGCAGTTAATAATTTTCATTCTTTGGAAGTACCTGCATACATATTTTCTGAAAATATTAACTTTAATATTTTTTATCCATTAGGTTTAGTAATTTAAAAATTCTGGACTGTTTCTTTTCAAATATATAAATAAACCATATTTTGTGAACTAAAATGTTTAGTGAACTTGTGTTTACAGTTTTTTAATGAAACGCAGAGTTTTCATTGATATAAATCTAACAGGAAATAGTGAGTAATAAATAACAGAAACTTTACAAAAGCCAAAATGATTTGTTTGTAACTTCGTCTAACAGACATCGTCTAACAGATAACTCAAAGAGTAATGCGTTTAATTTTCACTACAAAATTCTATCAGTTATCCTTTTCGAAGACTTTCCATCTGGATTTATAAATCTGAGAAAGAAATAATTTTTTTTTCTCTCTCTGACATCTGTATACGTCGCAATGATTGATTGTACTCGTCATCGGAGTAATTCATTGTGTAAAGAATTACATGACAAAGTTGTTCAAATAAAAAAAAAGTATATTGTTTACTTATAATTACATGCGTCTGATAAAAATATAGAAAACGCTACGATTGAAGAGGAAAATATTTCTAATGTTTTTATACATTTTAAGAGTCACTGCAAATTATTAAATTTTTAAATTTATGACCAATTGTAACATACATTTGTTACAGTTGCGTTGCCAGACGTTTTACTTATTGTCTGTATGTAAGTAAAGTATTAAAATGTTGAGCAACTAGACAATGCTGTATACATATAAGGAACATTTTCAATTAGAAAAATATAAAGGAATGCTTAAAAAATTAAAATACGTAGACAAAGTTTCATAAACACTTTTATTTACACCAAACTTTTTCAAGGACAAACCCTTGAACAGTTCAATTTGACTATCCAGCAAATTAATACATAAGTATAATACATCTGTGAAGAGGCATACTGAATAATATAGTAATAGAATGGAATCAGATCCCAGACCATCACAGTGTGTTATTTTTGCATATTAATTTTTAAAATCCAATGTTAAGATATACCAGGCTTTCTTTTTATTCTGTCTATTTCATCCAAAAGCTGAACACGCAGGCATATTTATCAGTCTGAGTCATACCTTTAAAGAAAAAAGAAATTAAAAATTGATATTAGTGGTAGAATATTCTAGGTAGTTAGGATGGGTCAGGGTTGCCAGTGGGTGGCTTCAAAACTTTTCGGATAGGTCGTCTCCCGTCTGTTCAATTCTCTTTGGTTTGCGGAAGGTAATGGAAGTGCGTTTTAACATACTAGGAGACTTCTTGTATCCTTTGAGTCAATGGCAGTTTTCAGATGATCTATAGTTTGAGTATTACCTGCATAAACTTGTTCTTTAAATGTGACAACAGGAAAACAGTCAAATATGCTCAGATCAGGGATCGAGGTTGTTAAAGTTATTTTGAGATCACCAAAAATATCTTCAAGTATGTCAATGGTTTCATTATCCGTATGATATGTTGCACCATATTGTTGAATCCAAGAATCTCGTTCATTCACTTCCAAGAAAGAAACTAATTGCTGGGTAATTTCCCTGTCAGCTTCTACTACTGAATTATTCGGGTATTTATTTTGATGAATATCTACATCTTTCATGCCATTTACATTCAGAATAAGTCTCAAGCAACGTAATTCTCTCTATGCATGATACTCATCACACACGAACTCATTTCACTATAAATGCAGAACTTTATTCTGGCACAATTAAGAAGAAAAATGAAGGAAACGATAAAAATTAGGGATGGACGCGAGACGAAAAATAAGCGTCTCGCAAAATAGCCTAAAAGCTTGTCTCGTCTCGCAAAAATCCCTATATCGTAATGTTAAAAATCTCTGTCTCGTCTCGCAAAAAAGTCGTCTCGCGTCCATCCCTAATAAAAATTAAAGAAATTTATATATATAATATGGATTTTGATTTTTTAAAGTTAGAGTATGGAATCTTTTAAGACACACTGTATAAAGCTAATTTTTAAAGATTTTTAAACAAGAAGAAGAGTTTGGAGTATATCATATTAAATGACTTGAAGATTTATCAGATAGAAAATACATTTTTAATATAGAATATATATGTTGGGACTTTTGAGAAGAGCAATTGAACAGTGGAAACGATATTTTCTACTAAGCTATTGTGCATAGAAAATACTTCTTTATATATTTCTATTCTATTCAAGTAAATCTCATTTCTTGTTATTAGTTTGTATTTACGTGCCTAAATTTTTTTTACCAAAATAAAAGACAGCTAATAATTCTTTAAGTTTCTTTTTCTGACCTTTTCCGAAAAGTGTAAGTATAAATTCCTGTAGGCAACATTTTTTGTAATGAAAACGCCTTAAATTTTACTTATCGGGTAACAGAAAAGCCCAGACAAAAGCAAAAAGGCAGACAGACAAGTTTTCATATTTGTTAAGTTTTTATATTAAAGGTAGTGATTAAAACATGCACACTGGGGATCGAATCTGATTGCTTGTAAATTTACACCCCACTGAACCAGGAGTCAGGCTAGACATGCTTAGTTGAACAGGAAACAGTGATAATTTTTTATAATATAGTGTAGCAGTCACTGAAAAGTGTGCATTCCATGATATATTATCACACATCATGTTATTAATTGTGACATAAGTTTATTTTGGTATTCTTATATATTTGTCCTTATTGTTAAGTATTATTCATCGAACGATAGTTTATTAATTGTATATATGTTTTAAAAAATTACATAGAATTATTGCGAAGAGAAAAATATTCGTTAAAACACTACTTGGATGATTTAATTAGGAAATTTTCAAATTGTCCCCATTATACGGAATTCCTCAAAATATTAAGATCTATGTTAAAAAGTAGAAAGCATTTTAATACGCATTATCAAGTTAGACACACAAAACTAATTAAAATGAATACATAACAATTAATTATTAAAAATGTTCTCATGTAAAATGGTACTTAAGAGCAAAATCTTTTTTGTAATATATTTTTAGCTTTCCCAAGCTTTCTGTGATATAACTTATTCATACTGTCATAAAACCTTAAATTTCAAAGTAAATCTTTCCCTCTTTCACATGCAATTATTTACACTGCGTCAGATTTTCGTATTTTTTAAAAAATCAACATTTGCTACGACAAAGTAATTAAGGGTTCTTTTCGTTTTTTGCCTGTTTAAAGTTTTGCTTTACTCCTTCCTGTAAACAGAGTTGAGCAAAATAAATCGAAAATATATTTTTGATACAAAATGCAAGACACATTGATTCCAATGCTTGAAGATACAAAATACAAAATACTTTCTGAACTGAAAATATACAAATTACAAAATAAATGTATTTTCAAAATACACACAAAATACCAAATGCATGTAAATTTTTTCAGCATTATAATTGAAAATATGCTAAATTTTCAACTAAAGAATACAATTCATTTTACTCAAATTTATTATAATGTAAAAAACCGAAACAACAGTAATAGTTTATATTAATCACAGAAGATGTATCAATAAATGTTAACGTAAGAAAAACTATCCACTGTTTTTCTGAAACGGTATTTTGCAAAATTTTACCTGTAGAGTTCCGAGATGACCTTTTCTGAGAAATTTACATACTCTAACTGTAATTAAAACAACTTTGACTCGTAAATAATGTACAAACTAACTTATTTAAAAATAGTTTTAAAAAATTAATTTTCAAAAGTCTGTGCTTCTGAATGACAAACTAAACGAAAACAGAGTTGCCAACTGCTCCGGAATATAATTAACCACTTTTCATAAACAGTAATTAATTTTATACATTTTTTCAAAGTAACCCTTAAATAACACGTTTGTGTCGAAATTTTGCTGCAATTTAAGTATAAGACTACTGTTTAAAAATGTTGGTAATTATATTCTGGAACAATTGGAAACTCTACAAAAATGTTATCAAAACAAGATTCTCATTAGCTGCTTTTATTCAGGACTATAATAAAGAAATAAACTCATATTTTAATGAACAGTAATTTAACAGATAAGCCGTTGCATATATGTTTACAGTACATATTATTGCCGTATAAGTTAAATTTCAATATTTGGGGAATATTGAAGAAGGGCGCATCTGAAAGAAAGAGATTGAAAAACTCCATGTGATATATTTTTTAGTTGTTGACTTCAATGAAACTTCTGAACATTGATACTCAACTTCAGCTATTTGAAAACAAGTTTCAACTTGTGATATTTTTAACTAAGTGATATCTTTTAATGTATGATAGATGTACATGCTCCACATATTATGAAAGTTTTGGCTTGCATAGCAAATGTCCTCCTAGACAGATATCCTTCGTGTAGGTTTGCCTTAACACAATTTATTAATTTGGCTTGCATAACTGGCATTGCACCTTAATTTTTTGGGTTTCGCACGACGTTCCCAACAATGCTTGCAAAAGTTTTCCACTAAAACTCCTCTAAAAAATGCACATGCACAACTAGTCTGCAGAAGTACTTGGTTTGTATTATTTTCTGTAACTTAGAAACGTATTTCTAATTGTTTTTAGATTCTCTTAGAGAAATCCAATAAATGCTACTAAAACATACCTTTTTAGCTTCGTTTACATTTGTTAATGAGTTATCAGGAATGCAGAAAATTCCTAGACCAAACATCATTAAAGTGCTTTAAAAAAGGTTTCATCTCCCCCCCCCCTCTCCCTCCTGTTTAGTTGAATTTAAGGGTCACAATAGACCTTAAGACCTCTTTACGTGTAACATTCAACTAGCGCAATTTTAAAGTTATTTTTTATCTCATAAATTTTATCAAGAGGGAAATGCGAAAGTAAGCAATTCTATGATTTTCATTTCAACAACTCAATCTGAGGTATTAAGATTAATTGCACGCCAGAATAGAAATATATTTTCAGTATTTTGAAAATACAAATTATATTTTAAATGTGTTTAAAAATATATTTTCAAAATATTTTGTCTTTTACTAGTGGAAATACAAAATACAAGATACAAATGTATTTTGAAAATGTATTTGAAATGCATTTGAAATACATGTATTTGCGATACTGCCCAACTCTGCCTGTAAATCAATTCCCCATTCTGACAAAAAAGATCGCGATCTGAAGAAATGCGGCACGCTTTTTGCATATAAAAGCTCCGTTTCAAAAGAACATATGAGGGAAAAAAATGGAAATTGGGATATTCAATCAGTTGGAAATTCCTCATGAGAAAAATACACTTTTAATACAGAAGATGGCTTTATAGCTGTTAAATAAAGAAAACTATTTTGCAATGGAAACGTTGAAGTCTTTTTGAAAGTAAACAAGACTGTTATCTGTAAATAATGCAGTTAATTTAAATTTGGAATGCACGTGCTGTGTCACAAATGGGTATTTTACTTTGTTATTTAAGTGGACAAAGAAAAACGATGCTATTATGCATATACTAGTATATATTAAAAAAAATCATCTCATATGCTAGTATACATAAATTTTAACTGATGTTTTACCATTTACCTATACGAAATTACACAATCGCCTTTTAATATGATCGATATTCTATTGGTGTTTTACGTCGTACAGTAATTTTACAGTAGTTTAAATGTTTCGAAATTATATAGAATGCTTGTGATGTGGGAAGTATACCTTTAAGCACTACTTAAATGATTTAATTTGGAAATTTCAAAGTTAATTCAAAAATAAACACAACTCCTAGCAAAATTAAGATTATGTCATATCTAAGTTACGTGCTTTTTAAGAAAAACACTACTAATTTTAGTGTATTCATAGGTATGACTGACCGGTTTCAGTTAAAAAATATATACATTTTAAGTTCATTTAAAAGGAGAAAAACAAATATGCCTTTTATTATTCACACAAAATTAGAGTACTTTTTAATGACCAGTATCAAGTTTGTAACATAAAAATAATTTAAATTAATACATAGTATTTTATTAGAAATGCTTTTGCGTAAAATGATACTTTAAACAAAACAGCCATTATAGCACATTTTTTAGCCTTACAAGCTCTCTGTGATATAACGCATTCATATTGTCATAAAACCTTGAATTTCAAAGCAAATCTTTAACTCCTTCACATGCAATTAGTCTCCTTTCATCAAACTTACCGATTTAAAAAAAAATCAACACATGCTGAGACAAAATCATTAAGGATTCTTTTCATTTTTCGTGTGTCTAAAGTTCTGCTTTACCCCTTCTTATAAATCAATTCCAAATCCTGACAAAAAAAAAAATCTCCATCTAAAGGGATACAGTTCGATTTTTCTGTATGTAAAAGCTCAGTTTCAAAAGAATATATCAGTGAAAAAAAATGGAAATTGGAATATTCAATGAGTTGGAAATTCCTCACGAGAAAAATACACTTTTAATGTAGAAGATG
Organism: Cheiracanthium punctorium; assembly: GCA_038373885.1. Lineage (NCBI taxonomy): Eukaryota > Metazoa > Arthropoda > Arachnida > Araneae > Cheiracanthiidae > Cheiracanthium > Cheiracanthium punctorium. Next base: position 489,499 of record JAWZYV010016180.1, on the reverse strand, counting down.
GTTTTATAGTAGTTTAAAAAACTATTTCGCAATATGGAAACGTTGAAGTCTCTTTGAATGTAAATGAAAACTATTGTCTATATAAAAAATGCATTTTAAATTTTGTATGCACATACTATGTCATTTACACATGGGAATGGGTTAGTTGCATAGGGCGAGAGTAGTAAAAGCCAAGTTGCACCGCTGATGAATTTAATCCATGGGTGAGTTGCACTCGTGAAATGGAGGGGAGAGGGAAAATCATAGGGGAACCCTGCGGTCTCGCAAAGTGCCAGCGGTAGCATATTTTCGAGGGAGAACTAGATAAGGATTCCGGTGCAATTCGCCCCTCGATTTGATTGATAGCTGTTGGTGCAACTGACCCTTGTCCTTCATATATGAATACTTTATCTTGCTTTTTAAGTTAACAACAACAAAAAAATGATGCTATCTTATGATGCTAGTACACATAAAAACATTCTATCATATGCTAGCATAAATAAAAAAGTCATCTCATATGCTAGTATGTCTAAATAAACTTTAACTGACAGGTACTGCCCTTGTACCTATTCGAGGGCACACAGCTGCCTTTTAAAGGTGCTCGATATCAATTCGTGGTTTTATGCCGTGTAATAATTTAACAGTAGTTTAAACATTTCGAAATTACTTCTGTCATGAGAAATATACCTTTTGGAATTACTTGGATGATTTAATGAGGAAATTTCGAAGTTAAGTCTAGAATAAGAATAACTCATAACAAGATTTGTCGTGTTTAAATTAAGTTCTGTGTAAGAAAAACACAGTACAAAATTTGGTGCATTCAAAATCATAATTTAAAGGGCTTAAAGTGAAAAAAAACATTTTTTAAGTTAATTTGGAAGGCGAAAAAAAGTCTTATTAATTATTCACACAAAATTAGACTGCATTTCAATGAGAAGTATCAAGTTTGAAACATAAAACTAATTAAAATTAATACATAGCATTTTGTTAAAAATGCTTCGGCGTAAAAGGATACTTTAAAACAAAACTTCCTTCATGACATATTTTTTAGCCTTCCAATCTCCCTGTGATATAACTTATTCATACTATCATAAAAGCTTAAATTTCAAAGTAAATCTTTCTCCCTTCACATGCAATTATTTTCATTGCACCGGGCTCTCATGTTTTATAGAAAATTCAACGTTTGCAGAGACAAAGTCTTTAAGAATTCTTTTCATTTTTCGCCTGCTTAAAGTTCCGCTTTACTCCTTCCTATAAATCAATTCCAAATCCTGACAAAGTAGAAGATCTCCATCTAAAGGAATACAGTTCGATTTTTCTGTATATAAAAGCTCAGTTACAAAAGAACATATAAGAAAAAATATGAAAGTTAGAATTTTCAATGAATCGAAAATTCCTTACGTGGAGTATAACCCTTTTAATATAGAAGATCGCTTTATTGTTGTTTCTATGAAAAACTGTTTTACAATGGAAAACCTTGAAATCTTTTTGAAAGTGAAGAAAAATATCACGTATGAATAATGCAGTTATTTAAAATTTAGTATGCATGTGCTATGTCATTTACATGAATGAATATTTTACATGGCTATTTAGAGTTGACAATGGGAAAATATCATCTCATATGCAAATATACGTAATTAAACTTAACTACCTTTATATAGTGTTAACCTCGTACGAATCTCAGGGTACAGAGTCGTTGTTATAAATTTTGAATTCCCTTTCATGGTTTTGCAAATAAAACAGTATTTGCTAAAAATCCTGTGAACACACACGTTATTCGAAACATCATAAATTTTCGGGATATCTGAAATGTTTGTAAATAAGAAACCCTTACAGAAATGAAAATATAGTGATGTTTGCTTACAAGTAAAGACCATTTAAGAAACTACACCTAAATATTGTTTAAAAAATACACAGGAAACATTCTTGTTAATTTTATTGATATGGCTATACGACTTAAGTAAGGTATAATATTTTAGTTAATTTTGAAAGGATTTTTGTTTAAATTATTGACACAAAATTCATACTTTATAGCAGTAAGAAGTGATATTTTTTTTTTCAAGTTCTATAAATTCTAAAAAGGAGAGTCAACGAAATTTCACACATAACATTTTTTCAAGTTAAATGCTTGGACTTAAAACAGTTCATAAATAATAAACATTATTTCATATAGATAACATTTTTAATCTTTCATATTTCTTGAAATAGAATCTTTAGATTTCTTGAATAGAACTGCGTCATATGAAGAAGAAAAATATTAATTTACAAAATGAATTTCAATTCTTTCAAATGCAATTACTTTCATTATGCAAATTTTATTGAATTTTACGTTGTTCTAAAGAAAATAGATCGTACAGCATGTCACTGTGTCACTGTCTGAAGTGTATTGCGTTGTAATTAGTTTGATCAACTATTCTACTCTCTTGTGTAAAAGGGACTCATTTATCATTTTTAATATCTTTTGTGCATTAAAAAACCTTGATATTAAAAGTATTAGTGTTGACGCGCTTTTACATTACACTTAACTTCTGCAAAAAATATTAGTAATCCTTTTAAATTTATCATATTTTCGCAAGTCCTTTTATTACGGTGCACTTTTCCTTTAAAATTCTCCACGGGAATGAAAATACATTCGGTGCAAATGAAATTTACATAAATAGTAGTTTGTATGTAATCGTACCTTTTCTTGGGTATACTCAAAACCAGTTATATTGACAATATAAATGGATTCACTCAATATATTACGCGTATAATTAGATATATTCAAGGCTCTATAGGTAAAGTCTATTGTTACAAGTTTTATTTTTTCAAGGTTAAATTAAATAAAAGTCTAGTAAATATTATCTATATTGTAAGGTTTTACAAATTCATGATAAAAATTAAAATACCTTTACTTATATAATCATTTATTCGTGTATTAGGTGTACCGGAAAGTATTGTTCTTTTTTATTTTACATATAATTTAAAGAAATAAATTTTCAATAAGTATCGAATACAAGTTCTACCTAAGCATAGAACTCGTATTTGTTAAATTTTAAAACGTTAATTGAATATATTGCATTTACATATCTTTCAAGAAAAATGGCCACTTTCACCCTTTTTCCACGTCTACTTTTCTTAGAGGGTTATATTCGAAATCGATTTTTATTCATTCGTGAGTGTTGTACCAACACCTCCTAGATAAAGAAAGCCTAACAACTCCTACGTCACCAAGCTTTGACGTCATCATTCGGCCTACATTTAAATGTTTTATTTTCACAAAATAAAACTGTAGAAAGTATGTGGTGAATTTACTCATAAATAACAATATTTTAATAATTTGAGATAAAAAATGTAATTTTATGACAAATAGCAGTTTTTAACCATGACTAATTAGATAATATGATCAGGAAATAGATCGGAATGAATAATTTTGTATGAGAAAGGTATCTTAATTTTTATTTTTTAATTAAAATATTTTCTAATAGTTGTAGCATTCACCAGAAATTTTAAATAGTTTTCCTTTATGAAAGTAAAACTGTGATGACGTCATCACTTGGAATCTCCAAACAAAAAACCAAACAAAAAAACCGTATTGTGGCCGGATCGCTCATTCAGAAAAAAAGCACTTTAATCTTACCGCAATTCAATTGGGAAAATCTTTCGTTCAGCACAGAGCGCTGATAAGAAAATTGGCAGCATCGTTGCCATGACAACGATTGCGTAAGTAGTTCCTCCGGCATAGGCTATAATGGGGGTACGCAACTAAGACTCAGCTCATGAAAGATTTTTAAACGTCGGCAGCACTTGTGAATTCGACTCACTGATTGGCTCGAGAAGCGAGGGAGGGGGTAAGGAGAATATATGTTCGGGAAACTCTCGACTTTATATTGCTGAATTTGTCAAGAAGGTAAGCCTGAATAGACGCTTATGAATGGACAATTACCCATTAAAGTAGTATTGTTTTTAAGTAAGCAAGAACTGGCATTTAGAGGGCATGGCGAGCGAGAAAATTATTTAAACATGGGAAATTTTAAAGAGCTTTTAAAATTATTGATATCTGATCTTTTTATGAGGGCATCACTGACCGATTCGCAAGTTTAAAAGAAAGGAGTATTGATTTAAATAAGTAAGTTTTCTTTTTTTTCTTTCAAGTTATCGTTACAAAAGAAAATTCTAAGGAAACTTCGAATCAGATACGGATCAATGCAATTTTGAGGATAAGAGCGGCTGGTTGAAATTTATGTCCATTTTATGGAAGTAAAATATGATCTCTTACATTTTCTATGTAATTTCTTTTTTTTTCCCTCGGTGAGGGCTTAATCCGCCAGCTTTCGAATTCAATAACAAAGATTTTCCATTCCTGTCCGGAGGAAGGGGGGGGGCTCATATGCTTCCGGCTGCACTAACAGTTTTGACCACTGGCCGCCACTGCGTCAAAGCTTGAGTTATTGGGCTTTCTACATGTAGGAGGTGCAGGTTGTATACGGACTGAAATCAATAGGACAGGCAACTTTCACGTGATCATGATAAAAACCGTCAACTCTACTTCCACAAATACTCAGGAATAGTCAAGAGTTACCATCATCCCGTCAACTAATGTTACCAATTATTGTTAATATGTTCTTGATTTCAGAATGATTAACTTTTTTCTTGTTCAATATTGCAACTTATCAGAAAAAATGGTGAGTGGACTCTTTTCATTTACGAAAAAGAAGAAAATGGTTTGTTAAAGATATAATTTTCGTAAAACAAAATTTTACGATTTTGAATTTTCTAAAATTAATAAACCTGTCCTGATACTCTGACTTATCACATTCATTAAACACAATTCTGTAATTGTGATATATTTCCTTTATAAAGATTTATCTATTTCCATAAAAGTGCAATTTACGTTTCTAGTAAAGCGATATAACAGAAACATATGAGTATGAAAGCATTCACTTTTACCTAAAAGACGTACAAACTCGCAAAGGAATCTCTTTATGTATATTTCTCTAAGCAAGGCAAGCAATAAATCAGTTAAATATTTTTTATTTTCTTGGTAATTGTATTATTACTGTTCTGCGGAAATCAGAATGTAACAGTGTGGTTCAAAACGTTTTCTATTGCAGAAAATAGTTTAAAAACGGTGATATCTCAATTATCTTGATTTTTGTTTTTTTTTTGGGGGGGGGAATTCCCCCTCCCCCGAAGAAGTGATTTAAATTAATCAATACTCTCTCTCATCTAGAGAGAACCAAATTTTATCAACAGTATAAGAATATAGCTTTCTAAGAGTTTAGAAAAAGAAATACAATTTTGATATGTCACTCTTGGATTATGGTTAATATTTGGATAACGTTTCAATTTATTCAATGAACATGGGTGCTAATAAATTTTTATTGCTTTGTTTTCTTTTTTTAAAAAAAATTCTTGAAGCGTCAAACTCGGTTTCTACCACCATGAGGTCGGAATATCGTGGAAAAGTACGTTAGTAATTCGACAAGCACTGGACCCTCTTGCCACCAGATGGAGCTGCGGTTCCCCCCTGTAGTATTTGTGGAATTTCGGGTAGTTACTGAATGAATCATTTCAGTACTTCTTACTAGTCCTTAATGTTACATTTTACAGCAAGAATTTTATTGATACCTCTTTTCTTTTTGATCATGCATATATGTGAAAAGAGCGTTTTGGCCCTCTATCCCACTGTAGTTCCGGCTAGGCAAAATATTGTCATACAAAAAACAGACAGAACTTTGAGCTCTTGGACTCTACCACTGAATCTTTGTTTTTGGATCATAATTAAAAAAAATATTATGATTAACTATAAGTAATCACTCAGTCTAAATATTCTGAATTCGTGTCGATGCTTACCGAGCACGAAGGCACAAGATTTGACAGTGTGGAAAAGGTGAAAGCAAAAACAACGAAGTTTCACAACAAGCTAATAGAAATGGACTACCGCAACTGTTTTGAACAGAGAAAAATTTCAGCAAGGCGAGTACAGTGAAAGTGATGAACTTTCTAATGTCATTGGTGATAAATCAAAAGCTCTGAAGCACCAGTCCGGTTATATAAGTGTCGCATTTCGTAGTTTATGCTTAAAAATAATTAATCGGTGAAAATACAAGACATTAGTTGTTACAAATGAGGAAATTTTCAAATCAAAAATCGAAGAAAACGCAGTTGTATTCACAAATGATCACCTTTCCAACTTCGCATAAATGTTACATGCTAATTTAGTATTTATCTCACATTTGTAATACGTGGCATATTATTGTAAGAAGTACACAGTCTTTTAGAAAACATAGTAGAGAGCGTTACTGTAATACAATACACCTCTCTTATTTTAACATATTTTTAAAGTTACGAATCAAAGTGGATCACGATGACTTAATTTTTGCACTTGAAAACGTATTTCATGTTGCAAAGAAAACTCTGAAAAAATTCTCATTTTTGAATTACAACACCCAGTTCATATTTACGTGTCGCAGATGTCATATCGTAAATATTAATTTAACCCCTTAACCGTCGTATTATTTTCAAGAAAACGGTCATAAAAGTGCTTATCTCTTTTATTCCAGAAAATTGTATAAAACAAGTGCATATATAGCATATTTATTCATTGTAAGGTTTTGGACATTTTAAGCACTAGAGAAAAAAAAATAATTTTTAGGAAAAGCCAACATTCAGGGTCATTGTGACTGAATGTGTGTTTTGTAGTAAGCAGGAAATCATTAAAAATATATGTTTTAAACACTAGAAAGTTTTATTAAACTTTCTACGTAAAATAAGTAAACATTTCTAAAATTTTCTTTGAACATAAATAAATTAAAAAAAAAGTAAGCTAAGATTGCATAATGCTTATCACAAATACGCGTGTGTTTGAGTACTGCTACCATGTATTTAAAAATAAACTATCTCCGAATTAAGTTAAAAATACTCTGGTATTGTCATCTGTTATGTGAAATTATATATTACAAAAAAATCCGTGCATCAGAATTGGAACGCTCTTATCTTTCTGGCGCATTTTGTTGAAAAGTATTGCCCGGAAATTTGACGGGCTCGAGAAATAGAGGGAGAAAGCTTAGTCCGTGATTTTGACGGGAGCGAAGGTTAAGGGGTTAATAGTTAAATTTCATAAACTATTCAACAAGATGTAGGACAGTCACTGAGATACATTACTCAGGCGCAATCTTTAGAAAGGTTTTTCATTTATCGAATTTAATTTCTATTATTTCTAGATGTATTTTGTATGTTAATTTGTATTCAAGTAAATTATTACCATTTACTAAATTACATATAGTCATTTATACTATTGCAAATTTAATAAATTACTTTTCTAAAAACTGAATCTCTTAAAAGCGCAATAAATGCAACGGAGTAGTACACATGCAAATTGTTTAAAAATAGCCAAATAAATGAACCAACGAAAAGACAAATAATGATACGTTTTAATTTTTATTTTGCATTACATCTTTTAAAATAATTGTATTTTTGTTTATAAAAGATTCAATTTTATGAATGTAAAAATGGAATAGTAAAAATTAATGCGTGTTACCAAGTTACTCTTACAGAAGTATAAAACCATTTTCATTTACCTTTTAAATGTAACACCGTAATTATAAATATTTTGCTGATTCCAAGGTAAATTACTGCATTATAACTGAAAGAAAACATATTTTATTATATAGTTGTAATCCAGCTAATATTATAAATGCGAAAGTTTGTTTATTCGTTACGGTTGAAGGAATTTGCATAAAACTGAAAGTAATAAGTAAAACTAAAAAATTAAATCTGAAACAATGTCACATTTTAAATACACACTAAAGAGCTATATATTAAAAGCATATCATAATTTATGCGTCGTCCCAATTTTTCTTCCTTATTCCATTAAGAGTCCTCTGCAGTCGGTTTGCGGAGATTCAAGTCCCAATGCTTTGCTATGGAGAAAAGTGCCTTAACGCCTAATCATTTTTACCAGAAAGTATTAGGTATTTTCAAATGAAATTTTCCTGTGTGCATCTTGAGAACTATTCGCAAGGATTGCGCGATTCAGATTTGAGTTAATTTAGCCGAAAGAGATTTTATTGCAGTCTTGAATTAATGTTACTTTTCAGCCTGCAATAAAATCTCTTTCGGCTAAATTAACTCAAATCTGGTTCGTGCAATCCTTGCGAATAGTTCTCAAGATGCACACAGGAAAATTTCATTTAAAAATACCTAATACTTTCTGAGAAAAATGATTAGGCGTTAAGGCACTTTTCTCCATAGCAAAGCATTGGGACTTGAATCTCCGCAAGCCGACTACATATGCCTCTTAAGTTGGGAAATGTATCATTATTCATTCGTGTGTCGTATTTTCCTTCCTTGTTGTATAAAACATATCTTTGGAATCGGAATCTATCTTAAAATCGCTTACTAAGACTGCTTTACAATCTTCGCCAAATTATGCACTAGCTCTTCATGCACTCTGTCTGCACAGCTTGCCTTTTATATGCTTACAGCTCTTAGTTTCTACATTAAGTTTCAAGCGTTATCCAGTGGCGTAGTGAGAGGGGGGGGAAGCGGGTCTATCATGCCCCGGAGCCGCTCGCAGAGGGGTACAAAATCGTCTCCAAGGCAAAGAAAATTGGTCAAAAAATAGCATGGAGGGGTGCCAAAAAGGTATCATATCCCGGGCACCAGTTCTGCTCGCTACGTAACTGGCGTTATTACACGAGACAAACGCAAAAATTGCAGCACCGTTATTAGTAAGTCATTAGTAATTATTTTTCAATTACCTAACAAAACACCCATATCAGGGTTATTTTACCATAAACTAACCATGTTTCAAGAACACATAAAAATATGTCCAGAAACACTGTCATTGCTTTATTGATCATTCATTCATTGGCATCCTTTGTCACTGTCATTCATTGGCATCCTTTTATTTCTCGCTTTTATGGAAAAAAAATCACTATGTAAGCAATATTTTTTGATAATACAACTGCTTTTTTCTTCTATTACAGATTTTTTATTACGGCAGAAGCGTTTACAGAACGTCTTTTTGCCCTCTGTTACCACCTTTGTCTGTCTATCATGGAGAGAGAAAAGATAAATACCATTTGAATCATTTGTCACAACAGAAAGTTTGATTGACTGACAAAAGTTTACTGCTGCCAAAATGAAGACGAAGTCTAGATGTTTGTGTCCGTATTCTTAATAGAAAATGTTTGATGGAAGACTGAAAAGGAAATGATTTTGATGAACTGTGATTCAAATTGTTTTATTTTCCATCCGGTAGTCACTCAGTTGGTTTAATCTCGGTTCCCGTTAGAACACCGAAAGTGCAGTGCACGATAAGGAAGCAATATTACAAATTCGGGAGGTATATTTTCTTGTAATGTTAAATTAGTCTTAAGTTCTATGCATTATATAAGCCAGCTCTGCATTTTGTTGCATGTAAATTGGTTAATTAGAGTTCTATTTCATAAATCTCTGAAACTCGAATTGAAAAAACTTATAATTGGTCGATTTCTAGCCAAATAGGGACGATATCATCGAGCTATCTGTTACTGTGGAAACATATTTTAGAGGCCATGTTTCACGATACATCGCCTCTAAAATATTGCTTACATAGTGATTTTTTTCCATAAAAGCGAGAAATAAAAGGATGCAATTCAATGATAGTGTTTCTGGACATATTTTTGTGTGTTCTTGAAACATGGTTAGTTTATGGTAAAATAACCCTGATATGATAAGTTAATCGACTTTTGGCGTAATTTTGAGGTAAGCACATTACCATATTCGGACAATAAGTTAATGTAGTAGGATAATAATTTTCAGTAATTCAAAAGAGAAAAAGCCTTTAAATTCTCAATTATCCTATTTTTTTTTTGATACAATGAGTTGTTAAGCTGAAAAGCCAAAAAAAAATAATAAATCATTTTCTTTTTCTTCGGTAGAATACTTAATCTGCATCCCTAATTGCACAACTAGTTGTAAAAACGTCCAAAATATGTGTATTGAACGTGTCCTGAACGTAAAAAGATGTGTTTTAGACGTGTTCTGAACATCTTTAGAACTAGTTGTGCTAACAGGGATTGCTTCAAAAGAAAAGTTACCATAGAAGAAAGTATTTATTCACATCGCTTAATACTGTCCCGCAGTGACCTAGTCACTAAGCTCCGTTCCCATGAAAACACGGAAAGTGCAGCGGTTCCGGCTTGGACAGTGTTTTGGAGGGTGAAAACCCCTCTCTGCTGGGCAACTATGCACGCTAATGGGAGCTGGTGCACGTAAAATCTGTTCATGTCTCCATTGTACTCCATGTTCAAACGACACTTCTCTTATCTGAAAATTAGGAGACTACTCATAGGAGACAACGTTGATCTGCGTAATAGGCAAACTCATAATGAAATGACCAACATCTGCGGCCCTCGTAGTGGACAAGCTTACAGTAGGCCTCTGACCCGACCATTATAAATTAACTTCATTTCTGAACGGAGTTTCACTTTGAATAATAGCACCCACAGCATTTGTTTTACCACCTTTGTGCAGTGCTTCAGTCTAACCAGATCAATCCGATTTGCAGCTCGTACCATTTGTCCCAAACGGTTGTCCGAATCGGCAAATGGTAGTTCATCGATATGAAGAAAAAGGCTAAATGTGGGTATTTGTTTATTCTTAATATAAAGAGTTTGATGAAAGATTATAGATTATTTTTGTTATTATTAAATGCTATGAAGAACGTTTTCCGCAAATTTGATTAAAAATCATAAGGAATGCATTAAAATAGATATTCTACAGACAGACAATAAATATGATTCTTCTAAATTTAAAAGTCTATTTTCGAAACCAGGGGAACCCCAATCGTAGTGCATGCGCCAAATTGGCGCATTGTATAATTTCAAGTAACTTATTCCATTCTTTTGTCGACTAATTGATTTAAGATGAATTGGAGATATTTGAAATAATTTCGTGCATGGAAATATTCTATTTCTTATAATTTATATGACTACATCAGAAGGAAGCATTTGCAAACTCCAAAAGACATTGTCACCAAAAGTCGAACCATCTCTGATGGTAAAAAACACTCAAATTACTGGTGTTAAACGATAAAGTAAATAAAAAACTTTGTAAAAAACACACATAAGAAGACACACATAGGTAAGAGGATACGCACGTTTCGGTCAAAAATTGTTTTGACCTTCATCAGTCCAAGCCCTTCGTCGCAAGGAACACCTGTGTTCCTTGCGACGAACCTTGGTGTTGTGTGTAAGGTTCCTTGGTGTTGTGTGTAAGGCATTGGGGTTCGAAGCTGACCGCCTTGGGGGATAGTCTTAAAATTAGTAGCATATCTAACTAAGCATTTTCTTAATTTTACTCGTACACTGCATTCGTCCTCTTAGAGAGTGGTTGACTTTCTGTTGATTATTTTGTTTCTCTTCACTGATTGAAAAATTAGTATTACTTTTTAAAGAGGACGTTTACGGGTAATTCATTTTCGTAACTGTAAAGTAAATGGCACTTTAATCATCAAGGAATCAGAAAAAGGAAACAAGCATAAACTTACCAAAACAAGAAATGCCTCATTCATAGCATTCCCTTTTAATCAGCGACAGCATTTTTAAAAAATCATTCGCATCCATAGTTCTCTTGTATCAAATATATTTATTATTCTTTACTGTCAAACTTTTGTGCAAATACAAACTTTATTGATTTAGTCTTCCGCCAACGACGGCGAGAAACGAGTTTTGTGAAAAAAAAGTAATGTAATATATATATATATATATATATATATATTCTACTCCAGTGATCTTTTTCGGACATCGATTCCTTTTTGAATTTCATCAAATCCAGTAAAAGAAAAACATTCCCTCATCTGAAGCGAACAACTTCTGTAATGAATTTTCGATCGTTTCATTTGATTACTTGACTTCTTCATACGGGAAGGAAATTCGAAGATGTATCTCAAAGTTGTTATCAAACTGCGGAATTATCTTCAGGCTGCGTCTATAGTGACGCCTAATGGATAATGTAAATTTCAGGAGTGTATGGAGTGTAAATCTCCCTTTTTTCATCCGACTTCAAAAAAGAGACGGTTATCATTTCGTTGGAATCTTTTATAAGTGCATATAAAATATAGACTAAGTACTAAATAAAACACACTCAGAAAAACCAATACTTAAATAAGGATTTAGAGGTAGGACAGGACAGAACATTCAACCATACATGCGTAATAAAACAGCAAGCATCAAAAAACAAAAGAAAATGATCATATTAAAAAAATATTGGATCTCATTTGCATAATTTCTGTGTCTTCTTTTACACAGACAGAGAGGCTTAAATATTTTAATGATCAAGCCAACGACTTCAGAAATAAATGAGATAAAAACAAGATTTGAAGCTAAAAGGCAATAAAAACAGAACCTAGTAAGATCTGAGAATCCTCAAGACACATCCAGAAATATCATCCTATAAGTAAAAAACCTTGAAGTAAAATACACAAATTCTATAAAAACATCTCAAATAACAAATCCAGGGATTACTACTACTATCCAAAATGAAAAGTAGAGAAACTTTACCATTCCTTACCATATATTAAGATTAAGTTAAGAAAAATGCAAGCCGAAAATGATTAAAAAACAAAAGGTTCAAAAGAATGCAATAATATAAATCTAAATATATAGAGAAAAGAAAAATTCGTTAGTTAAAAAAATAAATTAATTAAAATCTTATGGATCTTCATCTTTTTTTAATCTACTATTTTCGGCGATATTTGTTTACCACGTACACCAATTTCCATGATTCCTTTTTAAATAGCAAATGAATTATCTTTTAAACTAAAAAGGAATCATCCCCAAACTGAGAGACGGTACAGCATTAATGTGGTTAAGTTCTGTTGACATGATGAATGACTAAATAACGGAATACTTCAGTCCTTATGAGTTCATAATATACTATACTATGGCAAATGTCAATGTGTTGGGATACTTGAGTTATCGTGATGTGGTTATGGTATAGTTAGTAATTTGAGGTGTTTTTTTCCCATTTTTTATGAGTTTTGTTGTAATAAATTTGACATTAAAAGGTACAATTCCTGTTTTGAATATGATACCTCACAACACCCTCTCAAAAAAGTATTCGGCTAAATGTATCATTCTTACGTTGATTTCGTAAAATAAATTTTTTTATCATAAATTTTGAATTAGGTTAAGTATAATCATAATTTTCAGACTTTTGTCGATTTATATGTTTTACAAAAACTAATTAATTACTCGCATAGATACAATAGGAAATTTCGCATATACTCGAATACATTTTTCAAAGGTGTACACTTTGTGTCTCCTTTTTTTTAAAGCATTCCGTATGTTTTTCGAATCTGGAACAGTATTTGTTCGTTTCTAATTTTTTAGAGTCCTGGTTCTTTGGTGTGATGAAATTCATCACATATTTTTAATATTTTCTGTTTTCCTTTCCCTATTCTAAATTTAACACTCTTTGCCTTTTTTAAATTCCCATCTTCTATACGTTACGCTAATTCTATTTTGTAAATTACTTTGGCTTTTAACCATTATAAGGTTATTTATCAGGCACCCTCATGTCCTGTCTTTGCTCTTCCACTTGTCGTATCCCACGGGGCTTCTGTAAATTTTCTTGTATTACGATTTCTGCTTGCTTATTCCGTCTTGGCGAGCTCACATTTAAATTACATTACAATTGCTTTCTCGCCAACTCATTTTTTCTTCAATCTAGCGATTTAATTGGCGATCATTCTTTCTTTTCCTAGCCCTATCTTCAAGTTGGCTTTATGTGTTCTCGCACATTTTTTCGAGCACTTATCGCTTTGCCCTTTGACAGAAAAGCCACGCATGTTTTTCTCAAATTACAAGCCACCGTTATATTTATAATAATAAATTTTAAATAAGTTACTTTAATCTTAATTTGGATTTTATACATTTTTGGAGTGTAACGAGCCCTGGTTATTTGTCATCAAAATGTACCCTATACGCTAGGAAATGCCTTAAATGGAATTTGAATTTCAACTTCGCATAACTTCACCATACGGTGTAGTCCTGTTCATAAAACCCTTAAAAAAAGAAATCATTGATTTTCCCCCTGGTTAATTGTTTAAGTTGTATAAATAAACAAATGCAAAACATTGCCAGTCATTCTTGATAATTTTAAATGGTTTAAGTATTTATTTTCTCATTTATCTTACGTTTATCCGTTTCTTCGAAATACATTTACTGAAATAAAGCAATAGTAAATCAAGTGAACTTTAAAACTTTGGGGCAAATTCAAATTATATTGATTTTTTCATAAGTATCTAGAAGAGAGATTTTCAAAGACATTACTGGCTGATCTGCTTTTGCATTGATTTACTTTTTAAAAATTCTCTCCCTTCCTTTAGCAGAGCGAAGGTCCTCTTATAAAGAATATTCGATTATTAAATAAACTCATTCCTCTTTTTCATTGACGGGAAAATATTTCCAAGAAATTACGGCGTGTATTCATATAAATTAAAACTAGAAGGCACGTTTATTATTAAAATTAAGTTAGTTCAATTGATTTCATATGAAAGTATTTGAGAAATTGCATAAAGAAATATACCCGATCAAAACTTATTTGAAAAATAGACAAATTTAGCATTTCAGTTTTGTCAATGACTAATTAATTTTCATTAAAATACAGCATTACAAAGAAATGTTAGATTTTATTGTTGTATCTGTCATGATGCATTTTCGCGGAGAACAGTATTTTAAATATTAAAAATGATGTAGGAAATTGACTTGCGCTGAAATAAATTTTGAAAAAGTACACTATTAAGATATGAAACAATCAAACCTTTTAAACTATTAAATTAAACTATTGACACTAATTAGCCCGTTTAACAATGAAACTGAATTCGCAATCTTCCACAACGAAATTGCCGAGAAATTCAGTTTATTTTTAGTGACTTGGAAAATATAGGAGAATTCACGTTATACGTTACACTTTACATATTTAAATTTGTGTACAGCATTCTGTTATGAAGACCACAATCAAGAGAAAATCATTTCATATTATTATTTAGTCTAAAACATGTATGGCAGGAGTATTATAAAATCATATTCAAAATTGGCTTTATTTAATTACAGAGAAATGTGCATTTTTAAAAGGAGACAATAAAAAATTATGTTATCTATCTCAACAATAATTTTTTTTTTACATTATACAATGAAACAAAAACGAAACATGATGCCATAAACTTTTCTAACGGAAAAAGGAATTATTCAAATTCTCTCAAATGCATATTATCTATCACTTGCGTGACTTGAATGGTGATAAAGGCAATAATTAATAACTTTTAAAATGTATCTATATTGAACAGGCATTCAAACACTTTGTACACATCTAATTTGTAGTAAATATAATATTAGGAATTTATATTTCTACTAGTTACACCGTATAAACATTATATAATGCAGAGGTTTTTTTAATTAAAATTAAACTATCTGAAATTTGGTTCCATACATTTTTCGCACAACATATTATAAATAACCAGTCCAAATTTATAGCAGGTTATGGTTGCACTAAGACAATTATAACCGGATATTTGTGAGCAGTAACTGGATATCTGCCCAATCACTTAATATTTTCTTGTATAACTCCCGGTGTTGAAAATAGAGTTTACGTCATCCAGAGCAAACCTTAAGTTTGGAACCAATTTAGCATGACGAACTCGGCAAACATGAATTTTAATGCCGCTTTCTTGGAACCAAAACAAATTTTGGCGAACCCATGAGCATGGCACCTAGGTACGTGTCTCGCTTCTTGGAGGTTAAGATCTAAACTGTACTGAGAATCTGTGGGTACCTCCGTATAAGACATAGTAAGTAAACCGAGCCTCATTTTATAACGAAAATGCAGCTCAGATACCAGAGAAGCAGATCCAACTTTAAATCTTGACAATAGTTATTTTCGGGCATACGAATTGAGCTTGATGATTTCGTGTTATACAATATACAGAAATGTTCATCCTTCGTCAGCTGCAAAAACATTTCTGCAGATGCAAACCTACTGCAAATCTTTTACCCGAATTACCCGAAATCTGCGTTCCGACAATAAGTATCCTTTTTGTGTGTTATTTTACGAAATTTAATAGTTTCATCTTCTTAAGCACTAGCTTTCTGTCCAATGTTCCTTTATTATGTGTGGTTCTTATTCACCCAAATGTTTGATTAGTCGGTGAAAAAGGTGGCTAAATATGGGAATTATCTGCTTTTGGGTGATACTAAAAACAGTGGGACATACAACTGTGAAGTCTGACGTTAACAGCTTCAAAGTAGTCCAACACTTCTAAGCAATTAAATGTCGGCTATGGTGGCACGAGGTTATAACTACGCACACTACACCTCGGCAAATGAAGGACATGCAAGTGGGTACCTTTTGCCCGGTCAGATGACGCCTTTATCTACCACACTTCATTCCTGTGTCAAAATCGGAACTCGAAACTCGCTTCTTTCATGATGACCTGGACCAGGAACGTAGTCAGGGGGATGGCATTGGGGGTTGGAAACTGCCCGAATTTTTGGATTTTTGTCAATTGGATGTCAATAAATCAAACATTTTTGTGACAAATTCTACCTTTTTCACCTTTGAGAGTCCCCCGAACTTTTTTTATCGCTACTCTCCTGACCTGGACAAACGACAATTGGCATTTTTCGACAGATGGCACTAGCAGATTACCCTTCCTTCCGTCGCTTATTCAGAGTCCACAACAAGCGGCAACTGAAGTCCTCAACAAGCGGCAATAGAAGTAATCAACGAACGGCGAAATAGTTCATCAGCCTAAAGCTGACTTTCTAGAGGGGAGTAGTACAGCGGCATGATGTAGTTCCCGCGCAAGCTACACGTCGGCAACTTGTCGGTAAAGCGAGTACGTTTATTGTACAGTCTGTTAAAGCCTTCATTCACCATGCTCCATTTCTGAGTTCAAAGCCATTTCTCGCCACGCGGTCCCTTCATTGGCTATATGTGCTAAAAAGAATACAATGATTCTATAGTATAGTAACTTGCAGCAATTTTCATGAAATGGTCAATAAATTAAAACTTTTAATTTTTTTCGATCATTCTTTATTTGTTTTTAAAAAATGTTTTTGAATAAAGAAAAACAATTCATTGCTTTGTTTGCAACAGACAGAAAACGCTATATTCTTATTTATTCTTCTATGACACGCACAGTGCATCTAAAGAACAGTATCTGTTAACAAAACTCGTTTTCTATTTGTAAGAACATAATATTTTTTCTCGCTGTCAAAATCGAAAACGATGAAGACATGAAAAGGCTTCTGGCAATTTATACGAGAAAGAGAAGAGAAATGAAGAATTACAGAAACAAACCTTTTATCTTAAAATGCGCTTTACTTATTTATCTTTTTCTTTACTCAATTCACTCATTACTTACCAACAATAAAACTTCCTGAATTTTTAATTTCACTTACCATTGCAATTTTATTTAATTTATTTGATTCCACCCCGGTTTTTCTTGGCTTTATCTATTACGTTTCAATGAAAATCAATTTTCCATTTTTGATTATTTATGTGATTGTTTGTGCAAAGGTTTTCCTTCTGGGAGGGATAAGGAGAGAGTATTAAATTGATCGTTCAAATGGATATGCAATCTGATCTTTTGCTGGTATGTTTTGAAGTATTGTTCTTACAGCTGCTATTAAACAAGACAGATAAATCATAACAGATTAGAAAGTACTTTCCGACACAGCTATAATGTTTTACATGGATTATCCTAAAAAAGTTCGTGACACAGATTTAAGTGAGGAGTAAACAGGCCCGGACTGGGAGGGAGGGGCCCGCCCGTCTCAAGAGAAGGAACCGATTAATAATAGGATGTGTTAACTTTCGGGGTATGGTGTTATTATTAATTAATTATTATTGATAATTAATGCATTAATAAAATATTGATCTATTAATTAATATGCATCATTCATATTAATTAATCCCTTTTTCATCCGGGAACCCTCTCTCAAAAAATTTTGAGAACTACATTTAAAATGAAGTGTTTGAAGCCTTCTAGGGCGCAATTACAGCTGCAAAAAATTTTGTATGTGTCAAACTTCATTCAAGTGCTATCACTATAGCACTTTTTTTATTTTCTTTCTTTTTCCTGTTTGGGGGCCCGCCCTCAGCGGCGGGCCCACCCGTCTGCAGACAGTCGGACACACTGGCCAGTCCGGTCTTGGGAGTAATAACGTCGCGAAAATGCATTTTATTCTGAAAAGAAACTACACTCACATTCAGTAACACGTTCCAAACGATTTACAAACTTATAAATTCGGTATTTGTAAAAGTTTTTGTTTCTGGATCCAAGTAATTGTTTGGATCTCTCCTGTGGCCTGTCTCACATCCATTGGGGTTCGAAACTATTTTTCTTTTAACCCTTTCCGGCGCAAGAACTTTTATTGTATTTTCTCGTTTATGCAGATGCCTGGAGTAATAGTTAAATATCTGATGTCAATTTAATGAAGCATGGATAATTTTTCTGTAAAATATCTATAAAATTTTTATAAATATGCATTACACTTTACCTCCTAATATCATTTTGTGCAAATTTCATTATTATTTGGTAAATAGACATAGGAAAATTAACTAATGCTTCTGAAATTTTTCATGTACACTATAAGTAGGTTGCTAGAACGTCTAGCAACCGCCTGCGAAAGGTTTAATTGGTTATTCACGGTGAAGAATAAATGACAGTAAGATAGAGCAATATCCGATGAGTAGTAAGAACTATGACATATAATTCCCATGTAAGTGTGCTGACCATGTCTTTGATCACTTTCTTACCATATGAGGTGGTGGCATTATCTTGAAGGAGGATAATTTTATTCTATTTATTAGCACTGTATGAAACACCCTGAAGGGTTGCCAGCATCTTCTGTTTCAATTTCACTTTTTGGAAGTAAAAGTATGTATTTAAATTTTATTAATGCAAATACAGAATGTCCATATTTAAGGTTCACATTTGTGAGAAGACTGTTTCAAATAATATGCAGCAGAATCTCATAAAAAGTGGGCAATGACTTGAAATGATGAGAATTTTATCTGTTACAAAAAAGTTCTAAGAGCCACCATTAGATGGTGTATTATAGCTTTATAGATAGATAATATAACATAAGATTTAGAAAAATGTAACAATTCCCCGTTTATAAAACATGCTCGATATGATGTCCGCCAGTGTCTGCTATCATCTGGAAGCGCATGTTCAGCTGTTAAAAACAGTGTTTGCAAAGGAACGTTACTTACATGGCGTGCTAAGCTATAGTTCGGAGAAAGACGTAATGGGATCACAAAAGACCACGCCTTTGAAGTATCTACGCAATCAAAAGTCGCAAGGATTCAAATCTGGCGATCTTTGAGGCCAAACTGTAGGGAAATGAAGCCTGATAGTTACGTTGTCACAAAAATAGCAGCGAAACACTTGTTTTACACACAGGGCGATGAGTAGGGAAGCACCATCCTGCATAAGTAATAGTGTTGGAACGCATTGCTTAGCTTGAAGTACCAGAATCGTGGACTGGTTGAATGGTGACCAATGACAGAGCGTATGCTGGATCTGTGGCGCTGAGCTCTTCGAGAAAAATTGACCCAGAAAGAATGAAACAGTAAGCCGCACCAAATCGTTAGATGCGAAGAGTGTAACAGCATTTGCAAATATCCATGTAGGTTTTTTGTATTCGACAATTGTGTGTGTCAATCATACCATCCAAGTAGAAGTGAGCCTCGTCCATCCACAGATTGCTACATTGGCTATTCACTCTGGAGCTTAAATTGCACAAACGCAAAGGTGTGTCGTCTATTAAGATTAGCTCTTAAGAGCTGTTGCACAGGTGATAGTTTATAGGTATATGTAACACCTTTTGAATTATCTTAAGAACTGTGGAACGATAGTCAATATTTTCTGCAATGCGCAGAACACTAGTGCTGTCCATAAAACTGGATATCCTGTCTTCTTCCACTTATGTCATTACATCATTCACTACCTGTGCTGCAATACACCTTCATCTTCTTATTTTAAATAGTGTCACGACATGATAACTGCTTAGTATGGACCTTTAAGCAACAGTAAGACCATGAGTTGGACTTAAATGAACATGATGTATGATGATTCTATTAAATCTGATATGGATAAATTATTAATTCAATATTAAAGATCTGCACTTATAGGCGCTTGTATACAGTTCAATGTTTTTTCTTTGTTACAGACTTGACTAGTTTCAACCGAAATCATTATTTATTATTTTTCTGTAAGCATAAGGCTTTTCTTTAGAGCATTTTAAGGGCACCATTTTTTGAGCCCGCTTTATGTGTCATCGTTCATTTCCTTCACTCTACCGCAATTTCTTTAAATAGAAAATAATCCTCAGGATTCAAGTCGAGCTATTAAAAGACCGCAGACGTACTGTTACACAGTGAAAATTTTCAGAACTATTTACCGCTTAATTTAGAATGTTAGATAAGTATTTTTGACAGTGATACCTCGCGCTAAACGCGTTCAGAGGAAAATTTTTAAACAAACCCTTAGCATTTTTATTTCTATTGTTCTTCTATGGAAAACAGAAAAAACCCTAAGTCTGCATTTCCTTTTTTAATGAGTTATTTTTCGTTATATATTTAGTAGATCCTAAAATTGTTAATATAAAATATCATAATTATTAAGAGCATTAATATAGAATATCGTAATATTCGAATAAGTTTAAATTGGGTATGTTTCTTATAGGTCACCGTCACACAACTTGCATAGATTTCGGTGTGTGTAGGGCTTATAGGCTTTATAAAGGGCTACAAATAAGTGTTCTTATACAATACGACCTGTCGACGTAAATTCTTTAAAGCGCGCTAGCTTCTATACATAATGCATTCTATTGAGCTCAAATTACGCACGCATAGTTCAAGTATGGACCTGGTCTTACATACTGTATAGATTTTAGTGTGTGTAGGTCTAATACTTTTGCACAGACTACGAAAAAGTATTCTTATGCGTTGCAGTAATTATTCGAAATGAACTAGCTTCTCAACACTACATCCGATTGATTTGATTAAAATTTATTTAAATGCTTCATAAAGACCAAGTGTTCGGAAAGTCGGATGAAGTCACTCCATATTTCTTCATTATGTTCGAAAAGTGCACCACTGATCAATGCGTGGGACTCATGCTTTTTATCTTGCTTCACTTTGTTAAAAAGTGCATCCTAATAAATGCATTTTAATTATTTACCTTCCTTGCTTCATATTGTTGGAAAGTGTATCCTAAACCAGGCTTCTGCCGTGTTTGTCTTACTGTCTAACTCAAAATGCTGCCCCCTCACAATTTTTGGTATTAGAAGAGTAGCACCGAAGTTGGTAACACCGTTCTAATAAATTTGAAAGATGATTTTTTGCGGACTAAAGCTAGCAATTAAAGTTTATTTTCTAACACTATTTAAAAAACTTTCATTTTCTTTTCTGGTTGTCAAGAAACAATATTTTACTAAAAATAAATACTATTATTTCAATTTCGGTTAATCCGCATTGAATTCAGTACGGATCTTGTTTTCCAACATAATGTACTTCAGTAATCCATTCCAGAAATTATACGCATTGTAAGTGTTACAGAATGTAATGGATGTTTCTATTTTAGGAAAATGTTTTACGTTTACTAAATAACTTTGCTAAATGTCATGATTTCCTTCAGAGTTTCGATAAGTAACAAAATCTATCTTCTTGTTTTTTTCTACTATTCAGCTGTCATTCAAATGAATAAAAACCCAAAATCCAAATAAAAATACTTACTTTTAGAAATTCTTTTTAGGTATTTTATGTTTATTTAGTATTATATATTTTCCTTTCTTTTATTTAATTCGGGCTGGATACTTTTTTATTTCTGGTATGTGCATTGTTCTTCTGGAGATATCTTATCCATTTTTGGATCCTTAGTGCTTCGAAGGGTATAGTTTTCTCTGAATTAATTGTAAAACATTTTTTAAACCTGTTATAAAACAATTTAAAAAATAATAAATATAATTTTCCCAACACAAAGCACTATCGTTTATACTTAAGGATAGTAATTTATGAAGTGTATAATAAAAATCAAAAACAACTACCAACACTTCTCTCACGCCCTACAGATGTTTGAGAAACTCTGATCTACAGATTGTCAATAGACATTTTTTTCTATAAATTTATATGCTAAATTTTATGCTTTATTCAAAATTCTGTTAGAGTTAAATAAGCTTTTTGAAAAATTCTGCATCAGCTACTATTCTTAATTTTAAATTAAATTTGTCTAGTTATACAATTCTGTGTTCATAAGATATCTATTTATCGATCTGATAAAAAGTGTAAATAACAGGAATAAAACTCTAATATTCTTGACGAATAGAAAGGTGATGTTTTTCCTCCCTCATGCATCAATAACAGTGTAATGGTTTTTTCTTCGGGCTCTGAAACTTTCATCGACTCGAATACAAATTCTTTCAAAAAGCAAAGAAAACACGACAAAAAAATCATTTTTATGACCGCAATATGTTTCTTAGAAAAACATAAGTTTTATACCTTAGGAAGAAATTATTTTCAACTTCAGAAGGCAGCATTTCAAGTGATTTTCGATTATAAAATTTCAAATAATCGTAAAGCATTCGAAACGCATATCGTGTTTTATCACAGCATGTATACAATTTTAGAAAAAATTAACGATGCTTTACATACATACATGGATTACTTCTAAATACATAGTTTTATTTGGTCGAATCAAGCAACTAAATATTGATACATAGCTGCCAAAATTTCCGGAATATAATTAATCACTTTTTGTACGCAGTACATTTTAAAAAATACTTTTTAAAATACTAACCACAACTTACATTGAACTTAAAATTTTTCTGTTTAACACTACAGTTTTCGTGTTAGAATTACTGTTTACGAAAACTGGTTAATTATATTCCGAAGTTGCGGTCAGCTTTGTTATTATACTTACCTCGTAACTGCCAACTTCAACGGAATATAATTAATTACTTTTCCTAAAGAATAGCCTTCGACTTAGAATATACAGCGATTTTGAAGCTCAGCAATTGATCTAAATCATATTTGAAAAATATCTTTATTGAAATTTACTGTTTACAAAAAGTGGTTAATTATATTTCGTAAAAGTTGACAGATATGACAGCTGCATCGGAAGTTACTTATGACTCGACGTAATATATCGCAGCAAAGGATCGTCACTTTCCTGGAAAAAATAGGTGGAGTTAGCTTCGTATGATTCTTGCTTAAAAAATCTCCTTTTTTCGGTAACCACACATGGCTTTTACTGCTTGTTGAAAACATAGAAAATTCCGAGACAAGTTTCACTCACATAACCAATCGTACGGACCTTTTATATATGCATTTTTAAGTAAGCACTTTTAAGTGTTATTTAAAATTGCTTAAAATGCTGCCTAGTTAGTCAGCGAAAGATATTTAATAAGCGAGTCTTTGATACCTAGCAAGCAAAGCCAAAAATAAATGTATCACAAAACTAGGCGAGCTTAAATTATTACCATGATGTCTTTAGGAGGCAATATTCTGGTTAGCAAAGGAATATTATTAGGATTTAAGGCTCAACTTTTACTCCAAATCAATAAGACAAAATGCTGAAGCGCCTTTGAATCTTAGAGGTCTATTTAATGTATAAACCAGTTTCAGAAGGGTGTAAGTATCCTTTTTCACTGTATATTACTTTAAACCGTCGAAGAACATCCGCCAGTTAACGGTGGAGTCTTACCAATGACATCTAGATCCCAGAAGACAAAATATCTCCTGCAATCGCAAAACAAGAACAGCTTTCAGGAAAATCTCAGAAAAAAATTATACAAAATTTCTATTGGTTGTACATGACCATTATAAATGTTTTCCATTAATAACTGCATTTAGCAGTTATTAATGTACAAGAACAAAAACATTTAAATCATCACACTTTTTGGCTATTATAATCAAGTGTAAGAATTTTTTTAACCTCAATTATGTATTAGTAAAAAAATCTTTTGGAACAAGAAAGCAGTTGAGTGGAGTGCAGAAATTTCAAACACATCATCTGAAAACAAGCACTTTTCCTCGGAAAAAACACTCAAATTACTGGTGTTAAACGATAAAGTAAATAAAAAACTTTGTAAACATCTTAACATCTTATGTGTGTTTTTTACAAAGTTTTTTATTTACTGTAAGCACTTTTCCTGTTTACGCGTCCTCAAAAGTATTTTGAGAGCGTTTGTCCTCTACGTCTTAATACTTCTGTTATATTTTCTTGGATTCAAAATTTCAAATACATCTATCTGAAAACAAGCACTTTTCCTCGGAAAAAACACTCAAATTACTGGTGTTAAACGATAAAGTAAATAAAAAACTTTGTAAAACATCTTATGTGTGTTTTTTACAAAGTTTTTTATTTACTTTAAGCACTTTTCCTGTTTACGCGTCCACAAAAGTATTTTGAGAGCGTTTGTCCTCTACGTCTTAATACTTCTGTTATATTTTCTTGGATTCAAAATTTCAAATATAGTTTGATTTCATATTTTGTGAACCAAATTATGATCCGTTAACTGTTTCTAGAATGAGAACAGGCACCGCCTCCTAGATATAGAAAGCCTAACCACTGCTAGGTCACCAAGCTTCTACGTCATCAGTTGGCCTTCTAAAGGTGATGTCATCACAGATTAAGATTCATAAAGTAAAACTATTCGAAATTTCTGGTGAATTTACTCTCTCATAACAACATTTTAATGAATTGAGATAGAAAAATTAATTTTACAAAAAAGAGCAGTTTTTAACTGTAACTAATTGTATAATGTAATAAGGGAGTAAATCACAATGAATTGTTTTGTGTCACGAACGTATTTTAATTTTTATCTTTCACTTAAGACACTTTTTAATATTTGTAGCATTCACCAGAAATCTGAAATAGTTTTACTGTATGAGAATGAAAGTGTTGTGACGGCATTACTTGAAGGCCTAATGATAGCGTCAAAGCTTCAGCGCTCAGGCTTTCTGTATCTAGGCGGCAGTGGAACAGGCCAGTATTTTAAACAAGAAGTCGATTGGAAACTTAAAAAATAAGAGTGTACAAGGTATTTGGAAAGTCCCGGGACCTCGAAATACGGTAGCCACCCTGTAGCCATCGCGCCAGATTTCCTGAATGTAGAATGTCCGAGAACAGAGGTTTTCACGTCATGACTAGATTTACTTAAATGACGTCATCACTTCTTTTGTTTTATTTACTCCCGCATAAAACATTTTATCGATTTAAGATAGAAAGTTTAATTTTACGACTAATAGCAAATTTTAACTATCACTAATTGCATTATATGATACTGTATATGTTTAGATCAAAATAAATTATTTTTTATCAGACAGATATTTTCATTTCTATCTTTAACTTAAGATGTTGTCTAAAATGTGTCACCAGAAATTTCAAATATCTTTACTTTGTAAAAAAAAAAAACTGTGATAATGACTTTGGTGAACTTAGCGATAGCGTAAAAACTTCTGCTTCAGTCAGTCTACCTAGGAGGTGTTGATCATATTTCATCCAGCGGCAGGTGAATTATGTTCTGTGGCTAGAAAATTCCCACTAAAATGCAGTAGAAACTCGAGGGGTTTGTAAAAGAAGCTAACTTCTTTACCTCAACCTTTGGAAGGGAATGAAATCCCTAAAAGAAAAACAATACATACATTTCTAATCCTTATAATAACACTTTTACTCTCAGTAAACAACTTGACTCAGACTATGCGTGTGTGCTTGTTCGTCAAAAACAGGTTGCCCTCCCAAACTTTGAATGGAAGCTCAAAATAACATGTCCCGGCACACCCCGAAATGATTCATTTTTCCGAAATTGTTTTAGTGTTATTCGATTTACAGTAATTTTTCACATTTGGCTCTTAAATTTGACGAGAAGTTGCTAAACTCTAATACTATCCAGTGGGAATTTTAAAGATTCATAACTCACTTTTTAATTAATCGATTTACAAGCAACAGAACGCAACTTTTTAATACTTATCATTTAGAAATTAAACTAATTTAGACAAAAATCTTGGATGTGCAGATTTCCCTTAAGTTTCGCATAGCTACTTAAGTATATCACCATGTTTAAGGTATTTAGTAATGTCTAGTTCAGGATTCTTCTAAATTTTTCTTAAAATGTTTCGTGCATTTTGGATGTTTCTTAAGAAGAGAAAAAAATGCTGCTCCCTCTATGTAAAGACGGATACTAAACTAGAAATGAATATATATACGTTTTAAAATTTCAAAATGATATTCCTTAACCAACTTTCATCACATGACAAGCTGTTTCTTCACCATTAAAATTGGGTGTCACCAACTTTGTCTGCGTAGCTCCACCTTTTCAATAAAATTCAAAACTTTTTATTAAAAAAATGATTTAGAATGTATTGTTTAGATATAGGTTAAAAAATTCTATCTTTTTTTCATGTTAATTCATTTGCTTTATTTAGATTCGATACATTAATAGCTGGCTATTATAAAAACAACAATTTATTTTAATATCAGGCGTCATGTTCCCATTATGAGTACATAAAATTATTTTTCAAATGCCAGAAATATAATAATGCAAACTCTAAGCGAATGAGTGAGTCTTTATCCTTTAAAATCTGTATACTGTGAAAAATTTATGAACACCCTGTAAATATTTACAACTCTAAAAATATTTCCACTTTTGTTACATTTAATTATCTGCAAATTTCTTCATCCGTGTATCTTCAGCTGATTTTACTTAATCTTCCATATTTAGGATAATTTCCTCCAGTGAAATCACTGACATTAAATAGGAAAAGTCTTTTACTTCATTTTATCAATTTAAGGTGCTATCACTGGAACGAATTTTTCAACTTGATAATCTCAGTGTATTACTTCCATATGGTTCCGCGTAAATACAGATATTCCTTTTCCCCTGTTTCTAATTACTACATTTTGGCATTGCTGATAAAATATTACACCTCAGTCTACGTTAAATTGACGTTGATTATTTTTAAATTGA
This sequence comes from Cheiracanthium punctorium, assembly GCA_038373885.1. Taxonomy (NCBI): domain Eukaryota; kingdom Metazoa; phylum Arthropoda; class Arachnida; order Araneae; family Cheiracanthiidae; genus Cheiracanthium; species Cheiracanthium punctorium. The sequence goes on along the minus strand of JAWZYV010016180.1, from coordinate 462,512 downwards.
ATTTATGGCTTCAGTAACGTTAACTCATACGTAAAAGAGAGAAATTTCTATTGACGATTAATCAAGTGGTTAATATCTGGAGGAAAGCTTTAAATTAGAATTCGTTAATATAGCATATAAAATTTTTGTTGTTTCTATCATTGGTGATTTTCCCTAGAAACAGAATCATCATTATTAATGCTGTTTTCGGGATGCTGCTTCAATAACAACATAATGTAATTCGATAAAGTATTGAACTACTCGTGGTGATAAGTGTTAGACATTGACAGTAAATATTCTAAATTATATGATGATTATCGTGGATTGAAATTTCAGGGGAAATTATTTTGAAGTTCCACAAGTTCTCTCTGTATTGCCAGGTAAGTAATTCATGACTATAAATATGTGAAGTTTGATAAATTTTTTATTTCATCTAGTAAATGCTAAGCTTATTTTATAGAAAGACTAAGATTTGTGAAATAAAAATACGTAAAAAATATTTCTGAAACATGTTTGTACATACATTACTAATCATAACTGCTGTAAATTATTCTTGCGGTATGATTTGTACATTAAAGCGAATTAGTATACATCATAGAATTGTTACAGATAAATATATAAACTGGATTAGTGTAATCTATTATCAAAATTATTCATCAGGTTCAAATAATCGCATTGGAGATATTTTAATTTTCTTATTCTGAACACAGATTTTATATATGAATATAGGATAACCTAATGTGGGATTTAATGCTTATTCATAAACACATTCCCAGTGGCATTTTTGACATAGCACCTTTTGAGTACCTTCAAAAAAGTTCTGTAATTTATTTGGATTGCTAATTATATTGAAAAAAGTTCAATTACTTTAGAAAATAGGACTGCAGTTTTGATTTTGATGTTTCGTCTCAATTGGTTAGTATGATTATGAAATACTATAGCCATTTTCAATATACTTTATTATTATTATTTTTTTTTTTTGTATTTATAAATGTCTTATTAAAAAAAAATCGGAGAGGGCCTAAAAAGTGGTAGTTATGTTAATTATCTCTCCACTTTCATTATTTCTTCTTTAAAAAAGTACAATTGCTGTTTGGACGTAGTATTTTCTTTTCCGGTTTTTAATCGTACATTCACGATTAAATTTTTTTGTATTTTTAAATTTTAGAATTTTTGAGTACATGCAAAAAAATGTCTGTTGTAATTTATTTGGATTGCTTTGGAAAAAAGTGCAGTTACTTTGGAAAATAGGACTGCAGGTTTGATTTTTAATGTTTCTCCTCAATTTTTTACTGTTATTTTGAAATACAATAGTCACTTTTAATACACTTTTTGTTTTTGTTGTTTTAATTTGTTAATTGCCTCCGTAATTGGCATATGAACTGTACACAAGATGCGATTACGGAAGGTATTTTAAAAGTTTAGTTCAAGAAATATCCTCCGGGTGGAGCTTTACTTAATGAATTCAGCTCAAGAAATGACTGAGTAAATGCTCAAAAACTATTGAAACTATTGCTATTTCCATTGTAAAATTTGCATTTTTTCATGCAAGCATGCACTTTTTTTGAACTACGTTTTGATTTTTCGATATTCCTTGAGCCCATTTAATGTATAGTCTTTATACTAAATTTGGCTACAATCCCCATACCCATGTTAGTTGTAGAACCGTGTTTATAGCGGAAGTTTAATTATAAACACTCTGTATTTTTGTCATCGAAAAGATAATCAAATAAAAAATATAAAACGGAATACGATGAAATTATATTTCATATGTTAACCAAGGGTGAATGGGCCCCCAACAAAAAATCGGTAAATCATTTGGAGTAAAGAAATCAGTAAAGCAGTAGCAGATAATAAATAAAGAATAATTTTATTAAAAAGTGTAAAATTTGCAAGGTACTTTTAAAAAAAGGCGTGATTTTTAAATTTAATTTATTAAATTTGTTTTCTTTTTAATATTGTTATGTGTCACTTTGTGTCTGCTCGACTCTTTTCATAGTAATGTTAAACAAAATTGCTAATCCGTAAGTAACAATATCTGACGGATACAAAAGCACTAAGAAAACGGATAAACAGAAGAACAATACTTCGAAAGTAAATGTTTTATGTATCAGAATTTATTTTAAAAACTAAATAATGCTTGTAGCACAAAAAAGTTTCATTGGTTTACAGACGTAAAGTATATTAAAAGATATATTTTGTGTATTTTCTGTATGAAAAAATAGCATGAAATATTAACGGATATCATACACGAAAACTGCAAACAGCTCATGAAGAAAATATAAAATGAAAGTAACAACCTATATCAAAGAACATTTTCTTAAAACTGGAATTCCAAATATACTTGGCAGAAAAAATTGCGAGATCCGAATAGAAATCAATCTCTCCCGTATAATTTTGAGATCATTTATCGAATGTTGTTGAAAAACAATTAGGGCTATTACTCTGCTTTAAATACAAATAAATTATGCCAAACATTAGAATAACTTTCGGGTACTTCCACTCAATCTTTCAATCCACAAAAATTTTTGTAAAGGGCAAACCAGTATGTCTCCTGTAATCTAAACAGAAAATTCTTAAGCATAAAATGGCTTGAAGTTGAATTTGAAAAATATTGCTAAGTACTCCATGTTTAAAAGTGTTTCTTCCAACTTGTGAAGTATTTTTTTTTTTTTGGATGAGGGTCTTTACAATAATTTAAACAACTTTATCAGGAATTGCATATTTTTTTTAAAGAATAGCTTTAAGAGTACAGCAGTAAAGAAGTAAATGAAGCCAAAATTGAATCTTTCTTCTATTCTGATTTCTTGCTCCTTGTAAATCTTATCTAGCATTATTTTATCCCTGAAACAGTACAATACTTAACAAAACTCCCTTTATCCTTCTTTAAGTGTGTCAAGCAACTTTGAATCCATCAATATAACTAGATTATTGATCAGCGTAATACATAATAGCATCTAATTACTCTCCTCCCCACCCGCTATTGAAAAATTACTTGTCATCCTGCTATTGAATTTATGCCAATTATTTCAAATTGAATTTGTGACTTGACTAGATGCAACGAGAAACTCCAGGGGAAATCTGCTCCGAGCTATTAATCACAAACTTAACGACTGCAAATTAGTTCAAAAAGCTAAAGTAGTCATTGCAGCAAAGCCAAAAATTGTTTTTAATGTTAATGTTGATAACTATCTACGCGTAATTTCCGAATTAAGGTTTTATTCGTGCTATTTGTGATGAAAAATGTTTGCATGTGCAATAAATTTAGAGTTGAAGTTAAGTTTTTACAGGATGTTTAAACATAGTCGGGATTTTATTAATTTACTTTTATAAGTTAGAACAAGGTTTAGTTATCAAATATGCCCTTCGTAACAAATGTTTCTGTAGCAAGAGCATGCGTATTTGTTGTCAAGCTGAAATTATTCTTCTGCCTATGTATATAAAGCATTTTACTTGAAAATTTATAAAAGGTATTAAAATTACTAGGAACCCGGAATTCACCTGATATTACCAAGCAAAATCCAATGCTAAGGAAAAACTTTTGCGAGCACATTTGTCAATACATCGTTGAAAGTAGACGATATTAATATTTAACTATGGAGTTTATAGGAATTCCATAAAGCTATATTTCTTCTGATGTGATTTTGCGAGATATTGTAAATTAGCTACAAACATTATGAGCATTTTGTTTCAACATGGAAAAAGATGTGAACGTGATAGCGCGGTTCCTAGCCGGAAAACCACACTGTAATCTACATTTTTTCAGAGGCTACGGATGCACGCAACACCTCCTAAACGCAGGAAGACTAATAACAGCTTTTACATCAACAATAGACCTACTTAAAGGATGTCCTTACAATTTTATTTAATTTTTCGTTAATTTCTGGTGAACGTACAAGTATTACACGGTATTTTTAGTTAAAGATGAAAACTGAAATACCTTTCTGATACAAAATAATACATAATGACCCACTTCTGCATTTAATTAGTGATGGTTAAAAGTTTCCATTTGTCATAAAATTGAATGTTCTATCATACATCATTAAAATGTTTTATACGGGAGTAAATTCACCACAAATTTTAACTTTACTTTCGTGGGAATAAAACTGTGATGACGTAATTTTAGTAGAACTACTGACGACGTAAAAGCTTCAGTACTCTGGCCTTCTGTATACATGAGGTGTTGCCCAGAAAGTTATCTAAAGTAAAATGAATTAAATGGCGATTTCAAATGTTGGATGAAATAGTGACTCTCATTTTGCCCCAGTAGCTTCCTAGGATTTTAATTTCGTATCAATTTTTGAAATCGCCACTTGCATTGAAACGGTGTTGTCTAATTATCTTCGATCTGCATTCATTTAGCAATACACGGTGTCCCTAAACTAATGGTACAAAATATTAGGGGGAGATAAGGAAAAAAAAAAGAAATAAGAATTACGTAACAATGTTGGGTCGAAAACGCCTTTTTCACTTACCAGTTAACAAAAATTAGGGAAAAGTGTTGAAGCATCCGTGTAATTTCTTAACCAAGTTTTATAGACAATTAACTAGTCTCCAAAAATATCATTTATGAAATGAAATAGGTTTTTTAAACCATCAGTTTTAGTCACGTGTTTTCCGCGAAAGATGCATTAGTTTTCGACAAACAATGTCGATCTGAAATACAGTCTGAAAATAGCTATCGATATGGAGGAAGCAGCCGATGCAATGAAGGTAAGTCTTCTTCTTTTCCTCTCTAAATTTGAATATGAAATATAAACTGTAAATACCTTACCTAAGGGCAATGTTAAGTTGCCAGATTTGTCTTCGCCAACTTTTGGTGGCAAGTTTCAAGAGTTTAAGCTTCATAAAGTGCAATTTATGAATGTGATTGGATATATACAACATAAAAGGAGACACAAAAGCTCTGTTATCTTAAAGGCTCCAAAATAATGTGACTTTAAATCAGAGTGATCAAGACACTTTTAAAACGCTTATAAAGGTTTTAGAAACCCGTTATGGAAATCAACGCAGAAATATTTTCTATTCCAAAAATTCCTAATGATAATTCTTCCCAAATCAGACTGTTAACGGACACAGTCCGAAGTCACCTACAATCTCTAAAAAATTTGAAAATGCTGTCTAATCAACTTTCGGATGCTATAATTTTTCATGAATTAAACAACAAAGTTCATAAAGAAGAACAGAGATTGTTTTAATTAAGTTTAACATATACGGATGTGCTGAGCTACAAAGTTTCCTTTCGTTTTTAGGAAACAGATATGTTCAGTTAGAATCCATCAGTAAAAGTGATCTCGCAACCAGAAATACACCAATAAAAAATAAAAACAATCCTGGTACGAAGGTAAACGTTATTCCGCTATTGAAATCTCTTCTAGCAGGTTTTCTTAGGTTTTCTTATCTAGATTAGGGGCCAAGGCCCCCACAATCGCTACGCTCGCTTTTCGTATGTGGCATTCGGCCCCTAATCAGGCTTATTCGTAAAAAAGACATAATTTCAACAGACAAAACCCGAAGATTGGATCAGATAGAATGTTACTGAGCTACACATTGCTTGGTTCTTGCATCGAAGATATTTTGTTATGGGAATCCGTGTTGTACGGGTCCTGAGCTATACTCCACCTGGAGTGCGGACTCCGCTTATAATCGCTGGAAAAATTATTTGCACTCCTCAGAAACACAATGATTTTCAATGTTGCCATTCAAAAGTTATATTAATTAGGAGCTAAAGCGTAATAAAATCAGAAAATCTGTTTCAGCTTATTTTTAATAATCTAAAACCTATTGGACACGTTGCGAATTTGCCTCTATTGGACACGTGCGTTACATTATTTGGCGACTTGCGTACATGTAAAGTTAATAAAAGCTACGGAACAGGTAGAATAGCCTGCCACCAATGGCGACTTTTCATTATTTGGCGATTTACATGCTCACAACCTATACTTACTGTTCATTTAAGGTTACGGAAAACCATTATCTATATTTTCATTTACATAATCGTTTGCAGATTGGCGTACTTAACACCACGAATTATACCATCTCGTCGCGCTAGCAAATATCCAAAGTGTACTATAACTGCTATAATGGCATAGTTAACGCCGCCAAATATTTCTACTGGTAGCAAATAATTCAGCTGGACGAGAACCGGCTTTAAAATAATCTGCATTTTAATTATTTTTCATTTTCAAGATATTAGTTATTCTGTTTTGGAAAAACGAATAATCGTTAATTCTTAACTCCTGTTGTCTAAGCGAACTTACTATTTGAAAATTGTCAACTTTGTGCAACACATTTTGAGTTACTTATTTCATATAGTTTTTATTTTGGCGTAAAATGGGCGCAATTCTAACTCATGTTTGTAAATTTCAAGCGATTCTAGATACTTGGAAACGCTTTGTTGCAAAGGAATGAATGATTTTATGCCAAATCTGGCAACCATTCGGTTTATTTTTTCAGTTTTTTATTAATATCTTCTAAAATAATTCGATTTTCGAAATTTAAATCAGCTTAGCAGGTTCCTCGGAATTTTTGGAATCTGTGGGCACCTTAGTTGAAACTCAAATCCCTACGGTTTAGGAGGAGTTAGGTCAACAAGCTTTGACAGCGCCAGCGGCCTTTACTTTTTTTTAGAATAGAGAGATACCACTTTAAAAAAATTTTCCCCACTGGAATTGAATCCGGATTATCGACAATCCTGATTTTTAACGTCCGGATTATCAACCTCCTACGAAAGTAAGATAACAAAAATTAAATTTAATCAAATTTCGCCGCTATAATCGTAAAGCAAATTACATTTGTTTTTTAATCAGTTTGGAACCAGAATTAGTTTTGAATCGAAAGAAAGTGACGCCACAACTAAGATTTGGCCCGGGCGCTGTGCTCATTGGTGAGGCAGTCAAAATTTTCCCCGTTGACGTTTACTTTAGTTACGGCATTGCCACCATCAGACGGTATTTGCTGAGACGGTGATTTGTGGAAAGTGAATTTCCTCAAATACTTGAAGACATTTTTCTCTCAAATCCAGCGGAATCCATCATTACCCTATTGAATTTGGCCTCAACATGACACAGTGGTTATGTCACTGAAAATGGTAGACGGCCGAAGTGTGAAGGTCCCTTGTTCGGCTGTCGATCTAACGGTCTGAAGTTTTGGTAGGTTTTCTCCAGATGTAACGTGGATACGCGTTAGATCCCTTAGAGGGTGCAGGATGATCCCTAAGATAGTTATACCAAGACACTCGCATCCTTGGGATCGCCAGGTATCGCTTCCATAATCACACAAACGTAATCACCAGTTGAATTTGGTCAGTTGTTACTATACGCATACGTCGGTACGTACTACCGGTCATTAGCTGGAGATAACTGTCGCGTTTCGCATACGCTCAGAGGACCATAAACTAACACAGCTCCTATCACCACAGATTAGGAAACCACATCTGGAGTACTTCAAGGAAAGAAGAAGGAATAATAAGCTATTGTAAATTTAATTAATATTTGATATTACTGTATTAAATTTCTGGTGGTGAGCCAATATTTTAGTAATGTCACAGTCTCAAGTAGAAAAAAAAATTACGCAGTAAAACTTGGAGTATTAGTTCTAAATTGCTGTCCACACTGCTTCTTGAACATTTTATGGTAAAGCTATTTTCTATTAGAATCTTCATGAAGAATATATTTTAAATGGAGATAGATGTTTAAAAGGAATCACTCAGATGTCTCACTTTAACTATCACAAATATGCTATGCACTGTGGACATGATCATATTCTATCAATGAAAACAATATTGTAATTTTTTCAGTCTTCAATAGTAACGAAAAACAAAGAATGTGTTACAGCTCTTACATGCAAGGGATAATACAGAAAAATCTAATGATGAAAAATGTGAAGATATTTGTCCGTTAAGTATAGACGACTGGAGAGAATTAAATAAAATTTAGTATCGTGAGAGGTGGTAACTTAGCGTAACTATAGGCGTCAAAGTACTTTATAGAGTTTGAGAATTTTTGAAAACTCAGTAAATGTTTGTTCCATTCCTGAAATATGGCAATAGAATTGAATGAAATTTTGAATTATGTTAGATGGAAGTTAATTTAAACTTTAAATGCAAAAAAACTGTTTTAAATATAGATTTTAAGATTTTTACGAAATTGTATAAATGCTTGTTCTAACATCTCTTAAAGATGGATTAAGAGGCTACATTGAAGTTTAGCAACATAATCAGGAACGACTGAAAGAACAAATATCGGAATTTTTTGAAAACTTTGAATGAATTAAAAAATGTTTGGAAAATGTTTATTTGCTTTTTTAGAATTTATGAAAATTGTGGTTTTTTTTTAGGCAAAATGTTAAAATATCAAAGATGAAACAAAATGTAGTTAAGGTTCGGAATGATCTTTTGATTTGAAAAGCTCATTCAACCAGAATAAAATTTTAATTAAAAAATTCTCTATTGTCAGTATTACTCAACGCTTTGTTACTTTCTAATCTGAATCCTTCTAACAATACATGGAAGTTATAATATTGTTTTCTATGGTTTTGCAAATATGCTGATTCCGTTCATTGTACGTCTACATGTCTACAATGCTGACGAAACTTCCGGGTTTTTGGAAATCTGCATTGTTTTAGCCCGTCTACGACGGGTACTTCAGCTGATTGAAATATATTAATGAAAGGAGAAAGCTAGTAGGAAGGGATAATTTTTAGTCACCTGGTCTACCGGATATTTTCGAACCCTGTTCATTGGACGAAACGGAACACTAATGCATGCAAACACATTTACGTATGAGCGATAGCCAACACAAAGCTATTCAATTGGATTTTTCTGAGTTTATTGAAAGTTTGAAAGGTAAGTCTCTAATTACTTTTATTCATCAAAATCGACAATTTTAATCGTAGTGTTTTTATAAAGATTAGTTTAAAGCAACTCATGTTTTGTCCGCTAAGCAAATTTGTTAAAACTAGAATGACGTATCCTGATAAATATCTGTGTATTTTTATTGAAATTTGTAATGCCAGATTGGGATTTGGAAGGTTCATTTCAAAAAATTATAGAAAAAGGTTAGAGTCTAAATTAATTTGTCTTCCATGCTAGGATTGTATAAACAGCTTTCCGAAATTGAAAACTAGCAGATGGAAAGGGGGAGTGGGAGCGGTGAGAGATAGAGATGTTAGCCGAAATATTTGATGTTCATTATCGATTGCTATGGTGAACTTTTACTTGTAGCATTAAATCTAAATCTGAAACTGTTAGGTGGAATTTGATGTATCTCCACACATCCAATAAAAACGAGACAACTCCATTAAAAAATCACACTGAGAAATAAGCATTGTTTAGCACTTTTTTCAATTAAACTACAATCTTGTGTATTATATAGTATTTACGATACATATTTATTTTACCGTGAACCGAAGAGCATATCTGTAGTCTAACTGTTGTATGAACAACAACAAAAAAGTAAGTGACTTAAATTTCTACAAATTAAAATTGTAGATATATAAAATCACTAAAATAAAATGTAAATTTTGATGAATAAATAAATTAATTAGTCTTACCTCTGAAACTTTCAACCAACTGTTCGGTGGATTAAAAAATAACATAGTAAAATCAACAAAATAATTTTTTGTAAATGGGACATGAGCACACAAATTAACGATGAAATTTTATTGAATCAAATAAATAATTTGGTTGATTTTAACCAAATAAACGATTTAAACAAACTGTTTGATTGAATTAATAAAACAATTTTGTTGATATAAAAAAATTTCGTTGGCGCTATTGCAACCGGAAAATTTTGTTGCTTTAGCAAAATTTGTATAGATCCAACAAAACGAGTCTTTCAGCATAAGAAGTCGTTTGGGTAAAATATTTTTCAATTTTAATTAGGGATGCTTATCAGTCATAGTGTACTTTGTACATACGGCATTACAATACAAAATATTCTCTTATTATGTTCGGTTGATTAAAAAATAACATAGTAAAATCAACAAAATAATTTTTTGTAAATGGGACATGAGCACACAAATTAACGATGAAATTTTATTGATTCAAATAAATAATTTGGTTGATTTTAACCAAATAAACGATTTAAACAAACTGTTTGATTGAATTAATAAAACAATTTTGTTGATATAAAAAAATTTCGTTGGCGCTATTGCAACCGGAAAATTTTGTTGCTTTAGCAAAATTTTTATAGATCCAACAAAATGATTCTTTCAGCATAAGAAGTCGTTTGGGTAAGATATTTTCAATTTTAATTAGGGATGCTTATCAGTCATAGTGTACTTTGTACATACGGCATTACAATACAAAGTATTCTCTTATTATGTTAGCACTCTTGAAAAATAAAATGCTCATTTCTGATTTAATGTCATTTTTATTTACAGTCGTTTCATAAATGTAAAATTTTTGATTGTTTTGAAATATTAACGCTGTCTTTTCCTATAATTGATATATGTTTTTGTAAAGGCAAACATACACGAGAGTTGTCTGCCTAAGAGGGTGGAGGTGCCCATGGGTGGAGGAATTTTTAAGGGGCGCTAACGTGTTATTCCGTCTCATCTGGAGAAAACGTCCAAAACTTCAGACGTTAAGATTTACAGTCACGCAAAAGGCCAGAATCCAGGACCTGCATATTCTAGCCATATCCCTAATTTCAGTGTCTTAGCCACTCGACAATTCATTGGCCTTTTCCTGTAAAAATCTCCTAAAGCTATCTTTCGAATGAAGCTATTATTATCATATATGCATTCGCAAATTAATTCTGTCATGTATTGTTGAAGGGTCAGTTGTTATTTTCTACATCCATATAAGCTCATGATTTACACCCAGAACGTATCTCTTTCAAGTATATTTATAATAATTTTGTGTTCTTTAGTAGCATTTTCCTTCAATCTCTAATGTACGATCATTTAAGTAGAACGTATTCTACTTAGATCATGAATTTGTAAAATACCATATAAAGAATCTGTAAAAGGCAATTTATTTAATGGATGCTTATGCTTTTGAAGGCTAAAGCAATCCTCTTTGTCAGGGTGATGCTCCTCCTGGGTTTGCAGCTGTCATTTGCAGCTTAGACTAAGAGTGAAAGGTAGATCATTAATGTAACTTTCTTCGTATAGTTCCTAAAGTTTGTTACGGCTAGCATATCTCTGCAGAAAACTTGGCTCGTTTTACTTGCGAATATATTCACATGACAAAAGTATTGAGCTATCAAAAACTGCAAAAGAGAAATTTTCGATTCTCACATATTTCCGTATTCATTCTTTCACACATCGCTTAATGCTCCTTGCTTGCGTGCTAGATGCGCAATTCAAGCATCGACACAACTTTTCAGCGAGGAAAAAAATAATCTCCTCAGAAAGATCCGACGGGGACACTTCTTAAAAATGTCTTTCTGATGTAAAATAATTCATTATGAACTATTTCCTTAGCCCATTTGTATATATATATAATTTTTGATAGGTAAAAATCCCCATTCGTCGTAAAATTACTTTTCCAATCTTAAATTATTATAATGTTGCTGTGCGTGAATAAATCACCAAAAATTTTAAACAGTTTTATGTCATTAAAATAAAACTGTGAGTGCGTGTAGCGCTGGTTCACAATAAACAATACATAGGACCATCTTCCTGGCAAACTTCAATCAACTGTTAAAAATACGTCGATAATACATCCCAACTACTGGAGTACATACTCATCATTCTAAAAAGTTTAATGGAAATCTTCAGAACGTACCAAACGAAACTGCTTATGAGATCCATCACTATGACTTCTCTGATACAGACAGCTGGAAACGAACCAAGGCGACGCTTTTATGTCTTCGACCCTGAATCCCACTAATCTACCGAACTTTACCACAACTGATGTGCCCTGGAGCCATTTCTCTATCATGCTTGGGGACTTTTTGGTTACTATACGGTTCATAAGTGCAAACGTTCAGGTATACACTGGAGGTAAAGCTTTTAGCTTTTGTACTCCAATAATTCCCCCTCCCTTCAGTTCAGTTCATTTTAGGAGCGGAAAACAGAAAAATATGCTTTCCACTCGTGTAGATGTTTGAACGTTTTATGACTGCAAAAGGGTGGACCTTATGTACCGAAACAATCACAGCGATAAGTACCACTTTACGTGTGTTATTATACATTTATTAGGGTAATTAATGCTAAATAAGGACAGATATATAGAAACGAAAATTAGAAAATATTTATTAAATCTACAGAAAAGTGTTAAGGACCTGTCTACCAAAGATGCATGTTTGTTTTTGTAATTTAAAACATTATTTGAATATTTAATTATCGACAAAGGAAAATGCTAATTTCTAAATGTACATTATTCGTGTTTACAAACGTTTCAGAAACAAACAATTCATTAAGACGTTTTGAAATTAAAAAAAACTATATATCATCTTTAATGTCTAGTAAAAGTTTGCTTTACATTTTATATTTTTAATATCCGTATTCTTAAATTCAACATCAGCAGAATATTTCAGATACTTCATTGAAAGCATTATAACATATATTTTAACTTCGAAAACAAATCAGCAGTTTTTGTTCAAATGCAAATTCGTGGAGGGGAAAAGTTATGTTAACTGGCCTTTTGAAATTTCTTGTCGGTAACGCAGATAATAAACAGTGACATTTGTATGCTCCTGAAACGCGTGGGTGTGTTAAAAAATATGCATGAAACGTGTCTGAGAAACTTCAAGTTGTATATAAAAAAAAGCAGTTTTGATGTGACAAATTTAAAAGGCTGAAATAGCATGTTTCTTTCGATGTATGAACAGGACATTTAAAAAACTGCCGAAACAATAATAATATTTTTTAAAAATCTGAACACTGCACTAAACTCCTATAAATAAAAAGCGAATCATAATCCATGTTTCCATCCTGTCTGCCTTTCTTGCTTCATTATGTTTGAAAAAGCATCATTATCTACATGTCCCCAATAGTCTTCTTTCATTAAGCATGGAAATGTATAATTATTCGGCGTATTTTTCATTCTTCTTCCATTATGTTGGAAAATGTACCATAATGCATGTTTTATACCTATTTGCCTTATTCTATTTGTTAGAAAATGTATCATAATGTATGTGCGAGCTCTATTTGTCTTACTTTTTTCATACTTTGGAAAAAGTATCACATTCCATAAGTGTGTTGTATATGTCTTCCTTGTTTCATAAAACACTCCTTTAGAATTCAAATCTATGTTACAATAGCCTACTAAAACTGTCTTACAATCTCCTTTAGGCAGGGGCGTAGCCAAGGGGGCGTTAGGGGGGTCATAACCCCCCCCCCATGAGGAATTTTTTGCCATACAAAATGTATATTCTTCACTGCATTATCACACACACGTATACATGTATATGAGTTGTAGTAATCGTAACCCCCCCTCATGAAAAATTTCTGGCTACGCCCCTGCTTTCTTTGACTGTGCATCGGAGGTTGAATAAAAAAACAACCCTCGTACAAAATTTATATTTTAAATAACGAAAATAGTATAATATCATTTCTTTCCGCTGTGTTATTCCCAGCTTAAACCAAGCGGGCTGTTCAATAGATGAGAATTGTATTTAAAATTTTTATTAAAAAATTTATTCACAAACAATTGTAGTTTCAAATCATATTACTTTCGTGGCACTCTTAGTTTCAAAGCCTATCCACCGCGACAAGGTGGTGCCACATCGGATAGGGATTGGTTTTTAATTGTCCCGAGGCCTACAACCGTATAAAAAGCAATTATATTTTCGGTTTTTAATTGTCCTGAGCCAAAAACCGCATAAAAAGCAGATATTTGTTCGGTTTTTATTAGTGAGCCAAAAACCGTATAAAAAGCATTATTTTTTGACGCTTTAAATTTTAAAGCAACAAAAAATACGAGCCAAACGTTTCCTAACCTTTAAGCTCCTGGCCTGCTGTTCGTCGCTGAAAACCATTAACGGCGCTACGCTGAAAGAGCAGTCATCCAAAAACCTTTCCATCAGATCGGGTGGATACTGCAGAGAGGATTCGGGTGCTGCCACAGACAGCGGAGCAGCCGTAGCGTACGAACCGAGCGAGGAGTTGGCGTCCGTAAATTCCTCGTCATCAGAATCCGGCTCACTCTGTGGGACAGCGAGACCCGGATTTGATGCAACGGAAATACTTTCGCCACGCCTCGCATATAAAAAAGCGGCCAAGAAGGAAGCCGAAAAAGCTACAGCACTGCCATCAAATATAATTTCTGATAGCAGCACCGAAACGAACGGTACAAAAAACATTTTGCACCAAAATAATCAAACCACTTAGTTCAAATGCTTAAAAAGTATGGTAAATACAGTTTCAAGCACCGAAATAAAGCAGTTACAGAAGAAATCCAAGCATCTATTCCAAGAGCTTCGATAGAAATGATTTGTGTTGCTGATTGTTGCAAATATTTCTCATTGACAACAATATACGTCCCCAATTTTAGCTTTGAAACTGTAACTTGGTATTGTTTACAACAATGTATTAAAGTTCCAAATACTATTTTACTGGATTCATGGTTTGTAGAAACTTTTGCGTCATATTGGGATGCGTTGTTTCAGCCGCAAAACTTTTTGTTTACACATGTCTTTGGGGGGATACTTCTCTATCCACTGGTCATTTGTCTACCCCAGAGATCAGAGTGATCTTGCGAACTATAGTATCACCGAGTCCCGCATCAGTTTACGTTCTTTAGAGAATCAAATTAATAGTACAGGGCGGTTATAGTTATATTTCCCCTACAAACAGCATTCTGCAACTGTAACCGGTGAGCAGATTGCTACACAATTTGGCATATGGAAGCATGAGATGCACTCAAGGGAATTTTTTAGGACGCTTAGCTAAAAAAAAAAGTCTACTAGATGGCACTTTTCATGTTGAAATCAGCTCAAATATTACCCAAAGGAGTGAATGAATGCCCAAAGACTATTGAATAAATGTTAAAGTATTCGACTACGTTGACAAAGCTAATTTTGGCGAAAATTCACATTTTCATTTTACTGTCTCAAAGTACCATACACAGACATTCTAAAATGGCCTTTATTTTAATTCTATATGTTTGTAGAAATCTAGTTATGGTCATTTAAATAGTAAGAGACAGTTGAGAAAATTTGGTTGATTCCTAGATTACGGTGCTTCTTAGCCAACGAGGTGATAAAAAGTTTAATGTGGTAACCTTGGAGACTTTTATTTGTTTTCTGAGACAAGACGGGAAAACGCGCCAAATTAGCAATTTTTGAAAACGCGCCAAGAAGCATCGTAAAGTAGGAATTAACCCAAAATTTTAAATGTTTTTATTAAAAAACGAAATTTTTTCGCAGTTAACTGCACGAAAAACATGATTTTTCAAGAACTAATTAATTATAAATGGTTTAACTTAGCATACATATTTCTTGCACCTGTGTGAGAGTAATAGAACAGAGGTTTTGATGTAGATCTATTTTATCATGTTTTACAGATTTTTTATTCCAGAAAATAGAGTGAATTTTGAAAAAATGCTTATTCACTGTACTAAACTAATCATACATCCGAAAGTTTTGTAAGTACGACTTAACCTGCGGTCTGTTCCATAACCAACAGTTAGATGAGTACACATGCAAAGCCGCAGTTGATTATATTGAAAAGCATTTTTTGAAGATCGTTTTTCCCAACGATGACATTTTCATTAAACTTTTTAATAAATTACATTTTTTAAAAAATAAATATTATTATGAGTTCTTAAGTTTTTCCTTTGAAACACACCCAAAAACATATCCAGAATGTTACATATTAGTTATTTTAAGAAAATCGTCTCCGAACATAGTTGGATACCTTAAAATCAGGGGCGTAGCCCCCCCCCCCCCATGAAAAATTTCTGGCTACGGCCCTGCCGCTAGGCATATTCTAAATATATTTCACCTTCATAAATACTGTTTGGAAAGTGTATCGAAATCTATGAGTTTGCCGCAATTACCTTTCTTGTTTCATAAAACACTTCTTTGAATTGAAATTTACATTAAAATCGCTTACTAAAACTGTTTTATAATCTTTGCCAGGCATATTCTAACTGTACTTCACCTTTATAGTAAGAAGTAGGGTTTGGAAATTTCCCACCAATTTATCCCATCAATGCAAAAAATTGTAATTTTTTATCCTATGTGAATTTGTGTTCAGTGCCGATCCTAGCGGGGGGCAAGATGGTGCACCGCACGTGGGCGGCCAAACTTAAGGGGCGGCGAAATGATTTTCAACCAACATAAAAAAATGACCTTATATAAATGTTTTTTTTAAAGAAAAAAAGAAACAAACAAACTTTGAGTGAACATTACCCTAAACCAGGGGTTCCCAAACTTTTTTCCCCCGTGGCACCCTTGTCAGCCCTCGCTGACAAGGGTCTCGCTGTCTGTCGTCGACCTTAGCGAAATTTGCCGAAATATCGCCAAATTTGGCGATAGTCTGTCATTTGGTCCATGCCCAAAATATCGCCATTTGTCATCGTTCTTGGCGAGTTTTGGCCAAATATCGCCAAATTTTTCGAGTCTCATTGTTTGGTCCATGCCCAAAATCTCGCCATTTGTCGTCGACCTTGGCGGGTTTTACCAAAATATCGCCAAATTCGGCGATAGTCAGTCATTTTGTCCATGTCCGAAATATCGCCATTTTTCATCGCCGTTGGCGAGTTTTGGAGAAATATCGCAAATTTGGCGTTTAGTCAGCCATTGTTTGGTTCATGCTTAAAATCTCGCCATATGTCGTCGACCTTCGTGAGTTTCGCCAAAATATCGCCCAATTTGGCGCAAAAAAATATTTCGTATTTTGTATAACTAAAACTTTAACGCTTAGAATTTTGAACTTTTGTATTTAGAACTATTGTAATATGTAACTGTTTTCAATATATTTTTTGACTGCAATCGACTGGGAATTTATTTAGAGGGTCAGCCAAATGACTTTAAATACATTAAGGGGTATGGATGCATTCAATTCATTGGAAGTCTGTGGTCAATGACTACTTTGGCTATCCCCAAAATCTCGCGAATTATCTCAAGCTTGTCGGCTTTTGGTGAAATATCGCCAAATAAAGTGTGAGAAGGAAATCTTTCAAACTGAACTCAGCTTCGCGATATCGAAATATTTGGCTAGAAATCGCTAAACTTTACTATTACTGATATTTTATCTCTTTCAAATAAAATAAGTTTAGATGAAGTTTGCCGAAAACATTTTTGATTTAATAGACGTGCAAGGAAGTCGTGTGTTGTCCACATCAGATTTTTTTTTTCCATAGCCGCCAATCACCGTCCTCAAATGAACGTTAGTGTGTCCTGGGAAAAGTGTTACCAGACTGGTTGCTATGATGGGTCGTAGTGCAAGATGTTACAGACTCTGAAAAAGGGTTTAAGATTAATTTTTATTTTCAAATTTGGCATATTTCCATCAATTCAGTAGGTGAACGTTTCGATTTGTTGGAAAGCTGTTTCTCAATATTCAGTTTCTTACTAACGTTTAACTCTGAAGATAGTGACAATTTGAAAAAAAAAATTGTATGGATTTGGACATTAAACTTCAAATAAATAAAGATGGAAAAATAGAAAGGGACTCAGACGGTATAGAATTGCACAGTGAACTATTATGTTTTCGAGATCTTTTTCCAAATATTTGCCGATTAAAGCCATTAGAAATTTTGAATCATATATTAAGTCAAGATTTAACATCATATATTCCCAATTTATCTATTGCACTCGGAATATTTTTGACTATACCAGTCAGTGTTGCTTCAGGTGAAATAAGCTTTTGAAAATTAAGTTTGATTAAAAATTACTTAACATCTGCAATCTCACAAGAAAGGCTTACGAATTTGGCTATTATTTCAATTGAAAGTGACAATCTATGAGGTGCTAGACATTTCAGGTGTTATAGATGAATTTGCCTGTAAGAAAGCTCGAAAAATATTGTTATAATTTTTTGAAAGATCAGAAATATTGATTGTAGTTGTAGATTGTATTTTTCTGAAAATAAAATACGAAGTTTAACTTGATTTTCATCTATTCCATACTTTTTACACATCCATACATTAAAAAAAAAGTGTTTCATAGTAATTTATTTAAACATTTTGTATGTTTGTAAGAAAAGGGGCGGCCAATTTTGATTTGCACGTGGGCGGCCGAAGGTCTAGGATCGGCACTGTTTGTGTTCCCCCTAGTGAACAGACAGAAACGGCAGCACTGGCTATTTATGATGTTGGTTATTAGATAAACCTCACTGAAATCAGATAGGAAAAGCTTGATATGAGAAACCTGAGCAAGGCATTGTATAATGTCTACGAAATAAATATAAGTGTGTGCAGTATTGCAGAGAGTTAAAATATTTTTAAGGAGGAGGGCTTTAGTCTCACAAACTCATATTTCTGTACACCTCTCAGTACACTAATCTGAAATAATTAAGTTTTGGAACATCAGATGAAAAATGTTGTATTTTGTTTGAAAAGTATATCCTTGACGATAGATTCTTTACTGACGCAGCGATTTTTCTTTCAAAATCACATTGATTATAAAACTTGGACTGCTATCATCATATTTTACACTCTTACAAGATAACTTTGCCGGAAAAACGGACTATGTATCAATTAAGCCAGGGGTTCTCAACCTTTTTCTCCTGTTTGCTCAATCTAGAGTTTCATGTACACCCTCTCAAAAAAGTATTCGAGCAATAGATAAATTTCCTACGTTGGTTTCGTGAATTAAAAATTATTTTTTATAGAATATGAACTAGGCTATGTATAACTATGAATTTCACTATTTCTGTCAGGTTGTGCGTTTTTCAAAAACTCAATTATTATTCGCAAATCTAAAATAGGAAATTTCTCTCTTGCTCGAGTACTTTTTTTGGAGGCTGCATGTATAGAATGTAAGGATACACAGCTTTGAATACGTGCAAAACTGCATTTTTGCATGTCTTTCCAGTTTTTCTGGATGCCAGGAGAGATTGCTATATTGCTGACATAAATTTCATTAATAATATACAGTTACTTATAAAGATTTCTGTAAAAAATTTAAGACGTCACCCTTAACATTGTCATTATTTAGTTGTTTTTTATAAACTACGAATGTCATTCCTGTATTTGAGGTAGAAAATTTCACTAGTGCTTATATATTTTGCAATTAACTCTGAAAGCCCTGGAATTAGGTGGTTTTACGTCACGATCAACACGCGCTAAAGGGTTAAAAATGATTATTCTGCATATAGAATATTTTCAAGTGACGTCACTGAAACTTTTTTAAGGTCAACTCGGATGCTCAGGGATACAAAGCCACGTTTTCGGTCAATGACCATCCTCAAATGAACAAATGTTTAAACAAAAAAAAAATTGGTTTCTAAGGAGTGACGTAGTGATAATGAAGTAGGTGAAACAGCTCTATTCTATATCAAGTTTTGGTACATTCTTTAATAGTTTCGGAATTTTTTAAATCATGTCCCTAAGCGATTAGAGGGCAGAAGAACAGACCCTTAACTTCTCAACTACCCGCTCCTCTCCGAAAAAGCTCTGGTAAACAACTTTATCATCCTGGCTACGAAACAGGATAAACTGAAATCGTTCCTAAACTCGAAAGAAACTAGGACTACTAACGGCACCTGTCCCAGTTTCTTGCACAAAAACCAGTGGCACGAGATCAGGAGTTTACAAACAGAATGATTGTTTACACAGCTGCTGATCGTAAATGCTCAACAAATCAAAGCAGCCTGTTCTGAAATTGATTAGGTCATTTGTACGTCATTATCACCATTTTTACGTCATAAAAGACTCGAATTCAAAAAATGCAGCAATGTACCATTGTATGCCTGAATATCATCTGCATCGTATTCGTAATCTCTCCCTTAATTGTTTTTAAATGCAAATTTTTGAAAGCATAACCACGTGATCTTGTGCTCAGTATATAAATGAGTGCAGTTGAGTGAATTCCAGAAAAACATTTACCAGTACGCCAAGTGTCTGCTTTGAAATTTCTACGTTAGTTGAACTGTGACTACAAGTTTTTGGGAATTTCTACGCTAGTTGATCTGCGAGTGCAAGTATGAGTTCGTTGTTGCTATTATTAATTATCTCCTTCGTAATCTCAGTTGCTTCAGGCCACGGGCGCTTGAACAACTCTCACGCCTCAGAAAAGCAGCATGGTTCAACTCATGGGCGTCTGCATGATAAATCTCACGTCCAGGATAAGCAGCACTTACGGGAACACTTTCAAGGCGTCGTCGACTTGGAACAGGCTTCGGAAGACGAGCTGAGGTTCCATTATTTTACTTCCCACGATGTCGAAGGGAACGGTAAACTTGACGGTTGCGAGCTCGTGCAGTCTCTGCTGCACTTTCACGCTGAAGAATCTACAACTTACGGTTTCGAATCCAGGCCACTAACCGATTTCGAGCTGTCTTCAATGGTTGACAACGTCCTCTTTAAGTGATATCATGCCATTGAACCTTGAATGATAGTAGTTTTGACATTTCTTTGAAAACGCATTCGTAACATTAATACATACCTGAGATATCTCTTTCAAATCCACACTATCGTTTAAAGGCCTTTCTAACGTGAGAGATTTTCTACCTCAATGCAGCAGAGAAGGATATTTTTAATGCCTCATTTCTCTTTAAGTGGACATGTTTTTTCGTTAAATTTTATGAATCAGTTATCAACATGTTTCCAGAAGCTTAATTTATATTAAATGTGTAAAGAGATAATGGAAAACTAAGTTCCGCTGCTAAGAAATTAAAATTTTACTTTGAAGGTTATATTATGTAAACAAATTCCGTATTTAAAGGATTACATAAGGAAGGGATGTTTTTTTAAGGAAAGGATGTTTTTTATTCATAAAAGTAATGATTAAATAAGAGAATATACATTTTCTTATATTGGTGAATAGTAAAGGATGGGGGGGTGCTTTGGTAGGAGGACATTCTAAGGCTTTTTACGCATATTCACGTTACATCTGGAACTCCGGACCGTTATATCGACAGCAGCGCGATGGGACCCGAACCCCGGGACCTTCAAATGGAAAATAAAAAATGTACCTCAACCCGAGCTGTGTTTGCAGCATTTTCGGCGACATTGAAATTGGGTACTGTCTAACTTGGCTGCGTAGCTGCTTTTTTTCAATAAAACAAGAATGAAAACTTTTTCACTGTAAATGCTGATTTTTCAAAGTAATCAACATTTTATGAACATTATTCCTCATAAAATAGCATTTAAAATACAGGGTGTCCCAAAAATAGCGCCCAAACTCTGCAGAGCCAGATTCCTCGTTGGAACTACATAAAAAATGCCCAAAGAACTGTACCTATACGATCCATAGTTTTCGAAGAAAAAAAGAAAAAACAAAATATGACGTCACGTCTGGTGCGAGGAAAAGCAACTAGAAACATTAAATTGGACACTGGATTACATATGGGGGACTCGGTTTTATGGCCTCTACAATCATTATATTTGGCACCTATGTTTGAAAACCGTTTGAAAGAATTGATCTATCGATTCCTAATCACAACAAATAGTGATTCAGTCCCTCCCCTTCGTGCTGGTGTATTTATGTGGGAACCAGATGAAACGGGAGCAGTTGGCACGCATACAAGCCTGGATATACACGGTGGACATTTTGATGATCATTTTATGAAAGCATATGCAAAGAAAAACTATGTTCGTGATTCCAATAAAGGTTCTTTTCGTGCACCGGAAATGACGTTCAGCTTTTTTCTCGCATTTTTCTTGAAAACTACGGGCCGTACAGTTGTGGTCCTTTGGGCATTTTTTATGTTCTCCCAACGAGGAATCTGGCTGTGCAGAGTTTGGGCGGTATTTCTGGGGCACCCTGTATACTTTTCATGGACTGACAGCCATAATCCTCGAAAAGTCTTTATCGTAAAGCAGTGGAGGAAAAATAGGTCCAAGCTACAGAAACCTCACTGAAATCAGATAGGGAAAGCCTAGTATGAGAAACCTGAGCAAAGGGAATTGTATAATGCCTACGAAATAAATATAACCACAGACAGATGCGAACGCCATGGCAGGAACCAAAATTAAAATCTATAGACGTATATTATATAGGCGTGTGGTCTCCAGAATCTCCACGCAGTGTTCTTTGATTCCTTATCAAGAGATGAATAAATTAAAACGTCTCCTCAACATTGTGGGTCGCGAAAGTCGAAATATCGATGGAACATCAGGCGATATTTTTTAAATTGACTGCGAACTCGTTTAATTAACCCTTTAACGCGCAGTGTACCCGCTCTGGGAACACCAAACTCTGACGTTTTGACTGTTGCCAGTCACGAAGAATAGATTTGATTTCTATAAAAATAGTTGCGGGTGACATAGCTCCACGAGAATCCTTTACTTTTTAGCACGTCATTTCCCGTAAGAAAATGGTCACGATTATTTTTAACAGCACTGACATTCGCTGAAAAATGGAAGAATGCGAGAACAGCTGGATAGATTGCCCAATGCTGAAAAAAGGGCAGCCGTTGCCATCGCTCGACTTAACTACCAGCAAGATGGCGGACGATCGAAACGTTCATCGCGTGCCACAGATCTAGAGACCCTTTTTTGACGCAGCTGGCTGTGTGGCACAGCCAGCTGCGTCACACGAAAGTACTTCTATTTAAAATTAGTTTAGTCATCCTGCAAAAACTGTTTGTTAACCTTATGTATTTATACAAAAGTTATTTACTATAATACCTGATAAAGCATAAATACTATATAAAAATACCCAATGAAAATAATCCTTTTATCTAACATAACAAGAAATATTACATTTGCCATTGAAACGTTCCTGAGCAAACTGTTTGGCCTTCTGTATACAGGAATGACAGCCGTATTCCTGAAAAAGCCTTCAGGGTTTAAGGAAAAAGAACAAAAATGTAAGCTGCAGAAACCTCTCTCAAATCAGATAGAAAAAGCCGGTCTGAGAAACCAGAATAAGGAAATCTATAAACTTTCGAAGATAAATACAAATATGAGAAAAGAACGTCATTCTCGTTTTTTAGATTCGGGCCATCGAGAATAAACTAAAATCGAAGTGCGAACGCATCGCTATATCCTCACCGCAAATGTAAAAAAAAAGTAAATAAATAAATAAACAAACTTTGGGATCGATGTATAAAGATACTATCATAGTCACGAAGTTACACTTCCATACTAAAAACTCTAACCATTCAAAAAGAGATATCGAAATAGCATCTACTTTTTTTTATCAAATGCTCTTATTTTTACTTTATTCAGTAACTGTAACCGAAATAAAACGGGGGGAAAATGAACCGAGTTAAGTTCATTTAGATTCTTTTCTCCAGTTTTATTCCTGATGCGTGCGTTTTACTGATTTCGTAAAATTTTTCGTCGTATTGTGGTTCTTAGCATTCAGGGCAGTTCAACTTCTTCTTAATGTATTCATGGAACTCTGAAGATATCGGTCTTGTGCTACAAATTCACATCATTTAAAAAAAGACCCAGTTAATCTAAATGTATTTATTTTGCTCTTTTCTAAGCACATTTTGGTTATATTAAGGTGTTCGTTTCAATAGATTTCGTTGCAACAGGATTTCACATGTTTTTATCAGAAAATCATCCTCAAAATATGTCATATCTATGTATTAAATTTTTTGAGACATTTATTATACTTTTTTTTCTAATATTTTACTTGCAGTTTTGAAATGCTACCAAAAAAATAATTTTAATAATTTTAAATTCTGTTCATACACATTGCGTAAACTTATGTTTTTTAATTACCGTATTAGCCCGAATATAACGAGATACCTTTTGACTAATCATTTCCCTTTAAAAACCTGACTCGTGCTAAATTCGAAGTCTAAATATAGGATTTTTCAAATTATCTTGATGAAAAATTTCGATGTCGCGTTATATTCGGGCTAATACGGTAATTTCCTAAGTTTTGAAGGATATAGTAAGCTTCAAATATTAATTGGGCAAAATAAATTTCAGAAAACCATTTTATTCGTTTTCAGAGGACATACCAAAAGCTCAGGTGTAGTTTAACATTGAAAATTAATAATGCTCAAAATTTCTTTCATTTTATTTTAAGAATTAAATGGAACTAGTTAGATGTAATATCGTATCAAATATATCTTACTTAATAAAATAAAAAAAAAACCGCAAAGAGGACATCTTTCTTTTTAACTGCACATAAAACAGCGCTTCCTAAGAAATGCGCTAAAACAATTATAAATGTCATTCGTGAAATGGTATTCCTCTTGTTCAGACTTTGTCCATCGGTGGTAGAATGGTTCGAGTGCTATTCCATTAAATTTAATCCTTTGAACCATCAAGAAATAACTAGAATTCGAATAATTTAAAATATTGAGAGTCATTAAAACAAAATACTTAAACTCCTTTAACTGGCATTTTTACTAATATCCGATAAGCTTTGAGGAGGTATTATTAGAGGAACTTTATCTCTCTTAAAAAGAAAAGGCGTAATTTAAAAAAATATTTTATATGAAATTTCGACAGAAATCTTATTTATTTCATACATTTTAAAATTATTTCGTATATTCGCAATTTATAAGGCACTGAAAAGCGCTTTGAAATATTATTTTTCTTTACTCGTCATTAAAATTGAAAATTAGCAGAAAAAATCGTTTAAAGACTTGTCTAAAATAATATAATACTTGTTTAGCTTTTAAAACTTTGGATAATGAGTTGAATCTTATTTCGTAAATACAAAATTTATTCTTTGATGCTTAAAGGTTTTTTTTTCACTTTAAAAGAACTAAAACGTAATTGAAATCTGTAATAATCAGTCTCCGTTAAAAATAATTTTAAGAAAACGCCAAAACTGTATTCAAAATTTTAAGAAGATATATTTTTGAATTGGTTGAAATATATATTTCGGACAAAAATAAAAATTTATATTTTCGCATATTTATTTATTCAGGGAATTACTTCGGGGAATAGTTAGATTTTTATTTTTGCTACGTTAATGTTGAAGTATTTCTCCACTTTGAATCGTAATATTTTGTGTGTTATTTGGACAGTTAAAATTTTTCATTCTTTCAAAATATCTGCATGTGTGTTTTCCGAAATTTTCAATTTTTAATATATTTTTAATTCATTAGCGCAACGCGCTTTAAAAATTCTGGGCGCTTTGTGTTTTCATAGATATAATTAAACCATGTTTTGAAAATTAAAATGTTTTGTGATTTTTTTTAATTATTTGAACAGAGAGTTTTTACTAACATAAACCTAACAGAAAATAGTGAGTAATAAAACGCATAAACTTAACAAAAGCTAAAATAAATTGTTTCTAACTTTGATATAGTGCGACAGTAAACTCAAAGAGTAATGTGTTTAATTTTCAATGGAAAACTCTATCAGTTATCCTTTTAGAAGACTTAACATCTGGATTTATAAATCAACCAAAAATGTTTTTTGTTTCTTTTTTTCCTTTTTCGCATCTGTATACGTGGCAATGATTGATTGAACTCTTCAGCGAAGTGATTCATTTCGTAAAGAATTTAATGAATTATGTGACAAACTTGTTCAAATAAAAAAAGTATAGTTTTCTTATAATTTCAGACTTGTGATAAAAAAGAATCACGGTAAGTAAGAAGAAACTATTTTTAATATTTTGATACATTTTAAGTGTGACTGCCAATTGTAAAATTTTTATGTTTATAACAAATTGTGACAATCATTATTTACAGTTGTGTTGTTTGGCGTTGAACTTATTGTCTCTTTGTAAGTAAATATATAAGTATTGAACATGAGTAATTTTACCAAGTTTTATGTGCTGAGGAATATACATAGTAAACCCTCTTTTATTTAATAGGGTAACTCAGAAGGGGAGAAAAACAATGCGAACGATGTGCCACATTTTGCGGACTTCACGTGTAAACTTTCTAGCACTTAGTGAAGATTGTTGCCAGATTTGCGTGCCACGTGTCATGGGCTTTTAGAGTCGCGTTCTGCGGATTTTGCATAAGTGAGGAAGGTTTTGTTGTGCAGCTGGCGTCATCTGCTGTTCGTTGTTGAGACTTAAAAAGATTGCGAGTTTGTTTTTCTGGTGTACCAATGAAATAAAGCTTGTGGCAGGAGCTGGTATTGTACCAATGACCTCAGACGTGTTGATGTTATACATTATCCAACTAGACAAATGTCATGTACACTCACACCCTTCAAATAGCTTTTGCATTCGTGTTATGCTGTGTTTTATGTTATGACAAGCCTGTACGACGGGCGTTTGCCGAGGTGGTGTACTTTCGATGGAGGATTTTTTAAGAGGTTCTAGGACAGATTAACGTTACATCTGGAGAAAACCGGCAGAAACTCCAGACCGTTAGATCACCATCGCGCGATC
The DNA here is from genome assembly GCA_038373885.1 of Cheiracanthium punctorium. Classification (NCBI taxonomy): domain Eukaryota; kingdom Metazoa; phylum Arthropoda; class Arachnida; order Araneae; family Cheiracanthiidae; genus Cheiracanthium; species Cheiracanthium punctorium. The sequence goes on along the minus strand of JAWZYV010016180.1, from coordinate 436,206 downwards.
TCCCCGAACCCAGGACCTTCACATTTCAGTGATTTACCATGGTTAGAGCCTTTTCCACTTGGGCATGTTGGAGCACGATTTCAAATGGTAAAGACCATGTTTGCGGAACGGCGACAAGTCACATGTGTGCGATTCCTTCAAAAGACGAATTCAACGTATAAATTGTTTGAAAGATTATTTGAGAAATTGCTAAAAATGCATAAATTCATTACATCTGCCTTCTAAACAGAGTGTTGAATCTTGGCAAAATCCTTGCAAAAAGATTACAATGCCTTCTAATCTGAATCAGATCACCTATCTGGTAATAATTTTTTTTAGAAATTTGCCAAACTTCAAATTCGTTATAATAACAGCAAAGCAGTATCATACAGGGTTGTCCAAATTAAACTTCCCCAACTCAGAGGCATGTGCAGAATGTTGTATGGGTCATAATGTGATGAAATTTTGAAAACAGACACTTCAGATAACGCGCTCGTGATTTTTAAAAAAAAAATTAGTACAAGAAGTTTCCGATAGGTGGCGCTGCAGATCAACAAGAGGTTCTACAAATGTTCTATATGTGTGCCGTGGTCGAATAGGATATATCAACAGCACGAGAAACAGTTGCCACACTTACAACACTGTGGCGATTGGCTAGTGGTGTCCACGACCGCCAAAGCAGCGTCTTGTCAGAATCCACAACATGTCGTCCTCTACCTGGTAAAATTCCCAGCTGTCTAGGTTCTTTCGAACTTCATCATGCCTCGTAAAGCGGGTGGTGTCATTGGTCCTCGGCGTAAGTTCTTCAGCCGACGGAATGCTCTTATCAGGAGTTCTCGTCATTCTGATGGAAAAGTTAGTATGTAGAGTCTTTCAAAGTCGTCATTGTGCATCAGCGAGCTGAAAACAACTGACTGTGCAGCGCCTGTCTTCCACTTTTGTAGGGCTCGTCTTTTGGATACCTTGGGCAGAAGCTTTATTTCTGCAAATCACGTTGTTGCAATATGCAAATTACTAGTGTTACAGCGCCACCTATCGGCAACGTCTTGTACTAATAATTTTTTTAAATAAATCACGAGCGCGTGATCTGAAGTGTGTGTTTTCAAAATTTTATCGCATTATGACCCATACAACATCCTGCACAGGCCTCTGAGTTGGGGAAGTTTAATTTGGACAACCCTGTATATCACCAAAATGAGCGAAAATATAGTGGTGATAATTTGTGACTCATTACAAATGTTTTTGACACAGCACTATTACTTATGTACTGTTTTTTGGGTAAAGTTTGTAATTAATAATGTGATGCCTGGTAATTTATTCATTCTGCGTGATCTGCTAAGAAAATATTACATAACAGACCTTAAAAAACTCTATTACACTGATTTATGCAGACAGCACTAGAAAAGAACGACACATTTTATACTGATATTTGTGTCCAGTATGTAGGCACAGTAAGCATTCAAGTAGCCTTTTGACAGGCGACTCTGTACCATCGTATAGACATGAGGTTAATCTATGTATAGGTAGCTAAGTGTGTATATAATTATTATTATTGCTATTTTTTTTGTCAACTATAAATAACAAGGTAAAATATTCAAATATTTAAATGGCATAGGGCATGCATTTGAAATTTAAAATAACTGCATTATTTATATATAATATTTTTCTTTACTTTCAAAAAGGCTTCAACGTTTCCATTTCCAAATAGTTTTTCATAAAAACAACAATAAAGCCATCTTATATATTAAAAGTGTATATTCCACGTGAAGAATTTTCAACTCATTGAATATTCTACACTTCATTTTTTTTCTCATAAGTTCTTTTGAAACTGATTTTTTATATACAAAAAGCACGCTGCATTTCTTTAGATGGAGATCTTCTACTTTGTCAGGATTTGGAATTGATTTATAAGAAGAGTTAAAGCAAAATTTTAAGCAAGCGAAAAATGAAAAGAATCCTTAAAGACTTAGTCTGTGCAAACGTTGAATTTTCTATAAAACCCCAGAGACTGACGCCTTGAAAACAGTTGCACGTGAAGGAGAGAAAGATTTATTTTGAAATTTAAGATTTTATTATAGTATGAATAACGTCAGAGGGAGTTGAAAGACTAAAAAATAGGTCATGGAGATTATGTTTTAAAGTATCATTTCATTCGTCAGAGCAGATTTCATAAAAAATGTTATCTATTAATTTAATTAGTTAGGGGTCTGAAACTTGTTTCCCCTGAGATTTAGCGACTTCTATCCAAATATTTCGATATCGCCCACCAAAGTTCAATTTGTTTTAGAAAGTTAAAATTTTTTTAGAGTATTTTAAAAATGGAGGGAAAATACCATAATTAGTAAATATAAATTAAAAATCTTGGAAATCTTTTTTTTTTACCACATAAATTATTTTCAGAAGATAATGTGCTATTTTACTTAAGTATTCATACAAAAAAAACTAATGATTTATTGAAATTTTTTATTCGGTTATGAAATAAATTTGTATTGTGCGACATGTTTACGGGGTTTCATATATATTAAGGTATGAGGGATAAGATTTATATTTTTGCTATATTTTGCCTAAAAGGGATTTCATATAAAAATAAATAAAATTAATTGGAAAAAAATATTATGCACGCATACATGCATTAGATAAAATAAATAAAGTATTTTTTACTTAGACCCATAGTTTTACCTAAAATTTTTCCTAGCGGAACTTTCAAACATATACCAGGGACGTATTTAAAGGGGGGGGAGGGATCCCGGCCCCACCCGAAAACTAAAGCAATTATTAAAAAAAAACAGCAATTTTGAGACATTTGTATTTACTCTAGTAATAATAAGGTTTAAAATACCGGATAGTCCTCACCCCCGACATCTGAAATTTAAACGTACATACGCTATCGAAACATATGCCATGGGGATACAAAAGAAATTGTTAATTTTACTCACAGATACTTAATTTTCTCCATTGTGATTAGAACTCTCAACGCTAATATTTTTAATAATAATATTTTTTTATAAATAATATCGTCTTGTTTAAACGAAATAATTTGTCTGTCTCCAAAGTCGTAAAAGCGGCCAGTGTGACGTCATTTTGAAGTAAAAAAAAATCAGTAGTCACAAAACAGTCACACAGTGACTTCACAGTGGAGTCACTGAATGACCGATCACATACAAGTCACAAGGGGACTCCACGGCGACGTCACCTGGTGACTGGTGACAAATAAACTTCACAGTGACCGCACAGTGGAGTCACATCACTCACAAGTCACAATGTGACTAGTATCTGACAGTCCTGTGCCAATTGTGACCCTCTCTGACGTCACAGCGACTCTTTTGTGACCATCTGTGCTATTAGGGATGTAGTTGTGCTCCTCCCCTTTTGACCCCGATCTTCAGAATAGTTTATCTACAGCACAGCCCAAAAGATTCTAAACGTATTACGCTCTGTGGGCCGAAATTCATTAAACTCGCATTTTGAGATATGCAATAAAAATGCATATCTAAAAAACTATTAGACATAGAATGTTGAAAATTTATATTTTGGATTGTTGTAGCATCTAGTTGTGCACCTCCCCCCTTTTGGTCCAATTCGACTGGATAGTTTATCTAAAGACTCCAAAAGATTTTAAGTACATTACGCTCTGCGGGCAGAAATTCATTAAAACGTATTTTAAAGGTATAGGCTATTTCAAGCGACCCAGAAGAAATATATGCTGTTAAGGGTTACAAAATGCATTTCTATCGATAAATGTTTCTTTATCATTTATAGTTCTGCTACAGGAGTTTTAGGGACATTCATCCATTTCAAGCACTATATCGTCCTACCATTACGAGTTAGATAATGCAGTTACGAAGTTAGATAACAGCCCGACCACGGTCACGTGCCTCCCTCAAGAATTATGCCAAATGTCGCGAAGCTTGACGAATGTTGGTGTACGCAGGGGCGTAGCCAGAAATTTTTCATGGGGGGGGTTACGACTACTGCAACTCACATATATGCATACATGTGTGATAAAGGAGTGAAGAATATACATTTTGTATGCCAAAAAATTCCTCATGGGGGGATATGACCCCCCCTAACCCCCCCTTGGCTACGCCCATATACGTGTGTATGTATTTAACTCTCAAATCTCAAAAACTAATAGTCGTAGAATGCTGAAATTTCATACATAAGATTGTTGTAATATCTAGTTATGAATCGCGATTTTGTTTCCAATCTACTGGAGAGTTCATTTACAGGACCATCCAAAAGAATTTCAATGCATTAATGTCTATGGACATCTTCGATATATTTCATATGTAGTGAGTTATTGTTTGATCCGTGCCTAAAATCTCTACATTTGTCGTTGACCTTGGCGAGTTTTGCCAAAATATCGCCAAATTGTATTTAGAACTATTGTAACATGTAACTGCAATTGTATTTCAATCAACTGGGTAATTTATTTACAAGGTCAGCCAAATGTCTTTAAATACATTAAGGTGTATGGATACATTCAATTCATTGAAAGTATGTGGTCAATTACTGCTTTGGTGATCACCAAAATCTGGCAAACTATTGCAAGCTTGTCGGCTTTTGGTGAAATATCGCCAAATTAAGTGTCAGAAGAAAATCGTTCAAATTGAACCCAGCTTGGCGATACCGAAATATTTGACTAGAAGTCGCTAACTCTTAGTATTATTACAGTATTTTATCTCTTTGAAACAAAATAAGTTTAAATGAAGTCCGCTGAAAATATTTTTGATTTATTAGACGTGCAATGAGTTTATTTGTTGTCCACATCAGATTTTTTATAGTTCTGAATTTATGTACATATGCGACGATGCTTTAATTTTGAATAAATGAATTTAACGCATGTATATGTCTTAATCCGTACGCACTGACAGTCGCATTGTGCTTTTGTTTTCCGTTATTTTATCTTTGTCTGCTATTAGACAAAAGTACATGTGAATGCTATTGAAATTTTCTAAGCTACATTTATGAATATTTTTTATTTTTTTCGAAATTCATTTAGCTGAAAAGAACTTGCAGAGCATCATTTACCTTTAAAAGTATGCTGACAGTCTTCGTTTATGGGTTGTAGTAACTTTTTACTACTAAAACGGAGAATGAGAACTAAGCTTTTATTCTAAAAATTATTGTAAAATACGTTTTGTACTTGTCTTTAAGTGTAATAGATTTTTAAAAAGCAATTCTGAGAATTGTGTTTAATTTGAGACGTGTGTGAAGAGACTAAGAATGGTAATAAATATGTATAAATACCAAAATAAAGATATTGATGTACACTCATGTCCATAAATTAAGGATAATGAAGTTCAGGCAAAGAAAGAGAAAGAAGCAAAACAAATTTGACTTATTTGTAAAGTCTATTTATTAAACAAAAAGTAAACAGCAAAAAAGATGCTATATGATTGACATAATTAATAAAAATTGCAAGTTTTACTCCCTTGACCAAATTTCAAAAAAGAACCTATTTACAAAAAACAGTATAATATGGTTAGTAGGATGGTTAATACGGAGTATGTCTCCCGGACGATGCAATACAGGCCTGACAACGCCTAGGCATGCTGAGTATTAAATGATCAATCTGATCTTGGGGAATATTACACCACTCATCAAGCAATGCACTCCGAAGTTCCGGTAGACAGGTGGGAGGGGGTTGACGGGCTGCAATTCGTCGGCCAAGCATATCCCACACATACTCTATTGGATTCAAGTCCGGTGAGTATGCTGGCCAATGCATACGGGTGATATCCTCCGATTGAAGGCATTCGTCTACAATGTTTGCACGGTGAGGACGGCGTTGTCATCCATAAACACAAATTCAGCACCCATGGCGCCCCGAAACAAACGTACATGTTGTTCCAGAATGACATCCCGATAGATGTGGCCTGTCATCGTTACACTCTGAACATGCAGGTCAGTTCTGGAACCAAGAATAATTCCTCCCCAAACGAGCCATCCTGCACCACCGTAACGGTGTCTTTCAATGGTGTTCTCTTGGTGGTAACGGGTACCTGGCGCTCTCCAGATGAATGTCCGGCGAGAATCAGACTCCAAACTAAACCTGGACTCGTCGGAAAACATCACACAAGACCACTGTTGCGGTGTCCACAATGCATGCTCTCTACTCCAGGTTAATCGCAGGCGACAGTGAGTTGCGGTAAGTGGAACACATCTGACAGGCCTACGAGCATATAGACCAATGTGCCCTAAGCGTCTGTACACGGTCTGCCATGAAACTGTCTTACCGGTAGCTGAAGAGAGCTGACGAGACAGGTCTGATGCTGTACTCCGTCTGTTTCTTTTGGCAGTAACTGCCAAATAGCGGTCCTCATTCGGCGTTGTAACTCGGGGGCGACCTGTGCTGTAACGCCTACTCACATTACCATCATCTTGGTATCGTTGCCAAAGCCTGGAGATGACACTCTGGGCGATTCCAAGTTCCTCGGATACTTCCAGCTGGGTACGTCCACATTCCAGTCGTCCGATAATTCTGCCACGTAAAACATCATCCAAATGCCTCCTTTGTGCCATAACTATGCGGTTTTTGCACTGAAAGGCTTTCACAGCGCTTGTGAACAATTTTACTTCTTTGCCACCATTCCTTATATACCCCTCTCTTACACTCTCGTCATTGTGACGTACCATCCACGCCATCTGGTGGTTTCCTGTAATTTGCATATTCTTCTTCAAGATGTGTGTGATCATTCCACAGGTGAAATTTTTATTTTAGAGATCAATTTCTGTGTGATTATGAATTATCCTTAATTTATGGACATGAGTGTAATATGCGATACTATATTATAAAATGTATACTTTTTCCTGCATGGCATACCATCTTATAAGAAAGTTTAACTGTTACACTGTTACATGTTAATGCATGATCTAATTACTGCCTTTGCAGACGATTGCAATGATGAAAAGTCGTCTCAAATCGATTGTCTATCTACCTGGTATGTGTTTTGAAGGTATTGTTACTACTCGATAAGAAATTCACAGCAGTTTCCCAATAAAAAATGTTCACGGCAAGAATTTATCCTTACATCTTTCGATACATGAACATATGTATCATTTATACACAATATCTTTCTTTACTTAATAGAAAATATCGTTTCCATGACTGAATAGTTTTTTTTTTTTAAACTATCAGTAGACCCATATTCTATATTAAAATTGCATTTTCTACGTGATAAATCTTCAAGTCATTGCATATTCCATACTCCATATTTTTCTTCTTGCCTAAAAGTTCTTTATAAAGCCAGCTTTATATATACAAAGCGCTGTGTATATCTTTAGATCGAAATCCGCTACTTTGTCAGGATTCGCAACTGATTTATAGGATGGAATGAAAGAACTTCGAAAAATGAAAAGAATCTTTAAACACTTTGTCTCGGAGAAAGTTTAATTTTCTATAAAATCTGAGATTCTGACGCATAGAAAATAATTCCTCTTGGGAAGAGGTGAAAATTTATTCATAAATTTAAGATTTTATGATAGACTGAATGAGTAATATTTTTAAAAAGTTTTAAAAAATATGTGAGTTACTCAGTTGCTTTAATCTTTTTTATTAATCGTATAATCTGTTCATAATACTATAAAATTTTTAAAAATTTATTCTTTTATGGCACCATGCTCTGTGATATAGAGCACAGCGTATGAATTTAAAAGAAATATTGACATAAAAATTCAACCTTAGAAAATGTTACTTAGAAAAAAATATGCGCAGATTAAAAAAAAAAAAGTTCGTCTTATCGCAATATTTTACATAAAGCTTATTATAACCGAGTGCCAGCCCCTATTGTATGGCGACCTGCATGATTATGACCTCGAGTCAAGAATTGGGATCGGATGTTAATTCGACCTTCCTTCATTCGGGGTTGAATTTGGTCTGTCTAATTGGGACCCCTTAAGTAGGCCTACACCACAGGCCAATGCTGTGGCAAAAGGCTTCCTTCCAGAATCGGCCTAAGACGTGTTCAAACATGTGCGGCCGCAGGCGCCTTAGGCTGATTATTGTGAATGTAAATTAGCAGTTTGAATATGTTAATAGCTTTAATTAACAAGTAAAATGTTGCTTTAAAGTACAGTAAAGATACTGGCTGTCTAGGTTGCTTTGCGAATGAACGTACCAATGTCGGTAGCGTCAGCAGTTTTAATTGTCTCAAAATTAAAAATAAAAACCTACTACGGTCTGCTCTTTTTCAAGAAGCTACATAATTTAAAATTATTCTACACATCAAATCTACAATAAAAATCTATTGAATAAGACTTCCATGTAATGATAAACCTACAACAGGAGAAATCGTGAAAATTTCAATTCAAACAGGAGGATTTTGTCTTAGGTTAGTGTATTAAATTCATTATGTTATTTAAATCTAGAGTGCAATATATGGATATATTGCGTCCCTTTTTAATTACAACAATTTTAACCAATATTTATCGTAAGTTCGTATCATCATACGATCGTTTGTTCACATCATCGTATTGAAGTAAAATATATCAGTTGTACTCTCAGAAAACTCATGTTTGTTTTGAACGAGAAAATGTGTCTGCAACTGTAAATGAAATTGAGCTCTAATCACAAAAGAGGAAGAAAATTGTAAAAAAAACTTAAAAATTCCAAAACAAGCTACGTCCTGCTACCTTTCCTATTCATCAGCACTCTTCTCAGCTTCTCATTCATTACAGCAGTGTTTGAGTTAGTCTAGTTGAGTTGGAATCCCCTTTGAGGAAAGATTTGTCATTTTCTGCTGTCAATCCCTCGAGGAAATGCAAAATTATACTGATTTCACGAATAGTCGTTGGCGGGGAAACGAGTTTATCAAACGACATTACCTCAGTGATCTCTTTTGGTCATTGATTTGCTTTTTAAAATTCACGAAATCCTCTAAAATAGAAAATCTCTTTCATTTTCTGAAGCGAGCAACCCTTATAATAAATTTTCGATAGCTTTATCGAATTGTTTGACTTATTTATAGGAGGAGGAAAATTTAAAACGCATCCTAAAGCTATTTACTAAATAGTAGACATCTTTTCAGTCTTGTCTTTACGGATAAGTACTACGACGCTCTCCGCCCGTCAAAACAGGGGGGGGGGAACTCTCCTCAGTGATAAAATTAGGAGTGAGAAATGTTATTATCGTTTATAAAAGTGAATACTTTCTGGTAAATTCCAAAAAGTGGTAATATTCCAATGAATAAATATTCTACTTTTTATACCAAAATTTAATTTGAACAAATCACTTCTGCTTTAACCCATTCGTGCCTGGATATTTTTGAGACTTTCTTCGATTTTTGCTAACACCAGAAGTAATTGATAAATTTCTGATGTCAACTTTTTGAACAAGGGATGATTTCATTTAAAATCGTTATGTATAAAAATTGAAATGTCAACATCCTACTTGCCATATTAACCCATTTGTGCCTGGATATTTTTGCGACTTTCTTCCATTTTTACTGATAATAGAAATAATAGATAAATTTCTGATGTCAACTTCTTGAACAAGGGATGATTTCTTTTAAAATCATTATGCATAAAAATTGAAATATCAACATACTACTGGGTCATGTTAAAATATTTTGTAGAGTTGAGGCTCAATACTCATGAATAAAGGCTAGGAAAAATAAATAACGTTTTCGACTAATAGCGAAAATGCCGTCCCAAAAAAGGGACGCTAGGCATAAATGGGTTAAAATATTTTGTGGAATTGAGGTTCAATACTCGTGAATAAAGGCTAGGAAAAATAAATAACGTTTTCGAATGATAGGGATAATGCCGTCCCAAAAAAGGGACGCTAGGCATAAATGGGTTAAACCTATAGAGACAAGCCACATTTATCCCACTCTAGATATCTACAGATGCCAGAACTGATAAAAGTAACGCTGATATTGGTTTTACAAATAATAAATTATTTTTCTGGAAGTTATTTGATAAATCGCTACAGTTCAAAAGAAGTAATTTTGTCAGATTTAATTATTTTATGGCAAGCAAATATATTCTTTGGGAACTAAAAATAGGAAAAATGACTAATGCTTGCGTACTTTTGCAACCGGATAGTCAAAATATTACAGCTTTCTCTCCTCACCATAGATTTAGGAATAGCTAGAAGTAGTATTTAAAGCTACTAATCATGTATTTTTTTATGCCAAAAACTCACATTATTTATGCCACTACCATGCGTACCGTACAATGTAAAATAGAAGTTTCAGTGTGTTACTTTAGAAAAATAAGTTCGAAAGAAAATATTGTGATACGAGTACTTTTTTCAATACAGATTGTTCTAAAATAACTGAAAATACCATTATAATTTAAGTTACTACTCTTCTGCGCATGCACATGCCACTAGTATGGTTACCGTTTGCAGGCAACAACTTTTCTTCTGCTATGCTCTATCTAGGTTTTCCTATATCTATTGTCCTCACAGAGAGGCCTCCCGGGATCATTGTGAATAAGTCTTGTTACTAGAAAATGGTATTGATAGAACGTGGCTCGAATTTTCTCAATAGAATATTGAAGCGTTTAGAGACGTAAATCGGAGCACCTTGCCTGCGTTTTCTTAATTAGGAGAAGAAAAAAGCAACCTAAGGGCTACGATCGACGTGTATAGTGTATATCCGCTTCTACGCTTAATTGAGAAAATTCGGACCACGTTCTATCCATTACTATTTCAAGTAGCAGACAAGACGTCCGATAGAAGACTCAACATGGCCCCAGGCCATCAAGTGTTAAAGGGTTAAAGATTTTCGCTAATGTGATATGTACTTTCATATGTGCATTAGGAATGAAACGGATATCCGGCAAACATACTGCATACGACCTATCTGGCCAATATGCTGGATAATTGGTAGTGGTCGGATATTACAAATATCCGGCAGTACATCCAGCCTAAAATGCCGGCTAATATGCTGGATAATTGGCAGTAGTCGGATATTACAAATATCGGGCAGTACATCTTGCCTAAAATTATATATAGAGAAATAACGGAAATAATCATAATAAATGAATACATTTTAAAAACTGCAATAATAAAAAATGCGAAAAAACAAAGTTTTGTGAAAGTATTTTTTTCAATACATTTTAGAATGCATTTTTATCATATATTGAAAAAGGGAAAAAAATTAAGTACTTCTATCCTTTTTAAAATTGGAGTAAGTTACAACTAGAAGAAATTATTGTGCGAAAACACTGTTTTCCAATCTTAAGAGTTTGATTACCTTTTTCGCCACCATAAATTGACCCTGCTTAAGAGAATAGTGTACTTGCTGTAATACTGCTAGCTGGTGAGAAAATGACCCCCCCCCTCCCCTTGATTTTGATAAAGTAAGGAAATCTGTTACATTGATTTTCTTACAGTTGAATGGATATGTCCTTGTTCCAAGAACTGATCTTTTAAGATATTTATCTAAATCTTGAGGGAGAACATCCATGACATTGTTATTTGTATGGTCTTTAATTGCAGTAAAACTTGTACTAAATTCATGGAAACAATCCAAAAAGGATTTCTGATTTTTTAATTAAATTATTTGAAACTAGAGAGAAAATTTAAAGGAAAAAGTAATAGCTGAATGATCTAAGAAAACTAGTGAAAATAAAACATAAAAGAAGAAAACACACTGATGCCGGATAACCGGATATCCGGCTGAAAGTTTGGCCGGATATTCGTATCCGATATCCGGCGAAATTGATATCCGTTGCATCACTAATGTACATACATGTTCACCATGTTCAATGATTCACTGCAAAGTATACACGTTCAGAAATTATGAAAAATACATATTTTCTAACTCTTTAGACTTTTGAGCACTATTAAATGTTTCCAAAATTATCAGTTTGAGAGATCTTAGAACTAATTCTTATTCTTGAGAATTAGAAATTTCCGATACTTCTTCTACAATTCTTTGATGTTGAATAGTTTTGCAACACTCGTATACTTAGTATAAATGGAGGACGCGAAATTAAAATTACAAAAAATATTAATTATTTGCATCATTCATTGTCTTGTAGAACGAAGGTAATTTTCATTTAAACTCAGCGACACAGTAATAGTCTATCAAATGTTCTGTTACTGGCTACGAAAATAATCATAAAAAGCTAATTATATTTTAACTGATTTTTATATATATATATATATATATATATTTTTGCATATTAAGCGAGTGGAGTTTTGTTGTAGTATCTCCAAAATCTGTTGACTTTCTGTTCATAACATCGTTCCTCTTCACTGATAATTAAATTAGTATTCTATTTAAAAGAGAATATACACGAGTGATTCCTTTTCACAACTACAAAGAAATGGTACACTAATCATCAAAAGGTAACGCACATAAACTTATCAAAACAAGAAGAGTCTCATTCATAACATGTCCTTTTCATCTGCATCACCTCAGATTTATTCACTCTTTTTTAATCTATTCCGCAATTCCCTTTCATCAAAGTCTCTACTGCCAAACTTTCGGGCAAATACAAACTGCATTGATTTCAACTTCTATCTTCAGCGAGAAACGAGTTTTGTAAAAAAAAAAAATAAATAAATAAATAAAAGCATTACCCCAGTGATCATTTTTGGACATCGATTCCTGTTTGAATTTCATCAAATCCAGTAAAAGAAAGACATTCCCTCCTCTGAAGCGAACAACTTCTAAAATGAATTTTCGATCGCTTCATTTGATTACTTGACTTCTTCAAACGGGAAGGAACTTTGCAGATGCATCTCAAAGTTGTTATTAAACTGCAAAATTATTCTTTAGGTTATGTCTATAGTGACACCTGCTGGAGACCAAAGTGTAAATCTCTTTTTCAACAAAAAGGAGTAGGTTATTATTTGGTCGGAATCTTTTATATGTATATATAAAATCCAGACCAAGTAATAAAAATAATACACTCAAAAAATTAAATGGAACGGGAAAGAATATACAACCACACATGTGTAATAAAAAAAACGTGAATGAAAGCACTAAGAAAATATTCCATTACATTCGTATAATTTCTGTATCGGCGTTTGGACATACAGATAGGTTTAAAGAGCTTTATTAACGAAACCATTGCCTTCAGCCAGGGACGTAACGAGAAAAAAATTCCAGTGGTAGCCAAAAGATGAAGAAAGGTAGATTTTCTCACAAAAATGTTTGATTTATTGATATCCATTTAAGAAAAATCCAAAATTTTGGATGGGGAGAGGGGATTTGCCCCAATGGCACCACCCTTGGCTACGTTCCTGCCTTCAGCAATACATGAGATAAAAGCAAGCTATGAAGATAAAAGGCAATAAAAGTATAACCCAGCCAAATATAAGAATCCTGAAGAGAAATTTTTAAAAAATCATCTATCAAGTAAAAATTCTTGAAGTAAAATACATAAAATCTATACAAATATCTCAAATAATAAATTGAAGGATAACCATTATCATCCATAATTCAAACTAAAAACTCTTTATTATCACTTACCATGCGTTATTATTAAATGAATAAAAATACAATGAAAAAATTATTAAAAAACAAATAGTCCAAATAATACAGTAATATAAATCTGAATTTATAGAAAAATAAAAACGAATAAGATTAGAATCTTAAGTATAGTGATCTGTTTCATTTTTTATGTACGTTCAGCGATAATTTGTTAATAAGTGGATCAATTTCGATGTTTTCTTTTTTCTTTGTTTTGTTATTTTAAAGGCGGTACCTGAAAAGTTTTCCCATATAAATGTAGTCAAGTTTTGATGACATAAGTAATGAAAAAATATCGAAACTTTTGGGTTCTTATGATCATACAGTAAACGATACTGGAGCAAGGGGTTGGGGTATTTAAGTGTTACCGTGATGTGATGTTGTTATGGAGAAAAGAGTTTAAGGCGGTATTCTTCTTCCATTTTTTTTACTTGTTGTGATAAAATTACTCATAAAATGTACATTTACTTTTGAGAACATCAACTATTCTTGCTCTATGTTAGGAATTTGGTCAGTTTTCTGATTTCCTTTCAACCAAACACATTCTTCAGTTTTTGTCTCAGCATCTCTTTCGATGCTGAGAAACTTCCTCATCTACTTGTATTCCATTCTCAGTCATGTCCCTTATAAGCTTGTCTTTCCATCTTTCCCTCTCCTGTTTTTCCCTTCAAGTTTCCAGTTCAGCACAAGCTGTAGTATTTCATCCTGATTCATCGGCTGGACGTGGCCATACCGTTGCAACCTCTTCTTAACAAATTTCAATATGATGTTTGTCCTAACCCATCCTTGCTGTCACTTCAACATTGGTCTTTTTTTCTGGTCTTGGAAGTTCTAGCCGGCAGTCACCAGAAGTCTATTTTTGAAGATAACAATTTCTTTTGCTTCTGCACCTGTTTGTCTAAGTCTCAGCTCTGTACAGCGGGATACTTTCGATGTGGGTGTTGAAGATGGTTCTTTTTTTTCAATAATATTTTTGATAAAACAACATTTAGAAATTTTCATATCTACCCGTTATGAACGCAGGTTCCTTTAAAAAACTTTTAATACCTACATATTCACAACTCCTTTCGCGACACAATGGAAGAATTCGAATGACAAATAAACAAACAAACAAAAAAAAAACCAGTCAGGTACATACTTTCCACACTTATGTCGAGTTGATTTCAGCGATCTATATCAAAAAGGTAACTTCAAGCAGCAAATAAAAGGCGTCGAGCACTTACATTATTATAAAACATTATATTAGCTTTAAAAACAGAACAAATTTTGACAATGTTAGGATAAAACAGGAAACTATGAAACATTAAAATCATTTCTAACCGGGACAATCTAAAAGCCCAGAATTTAAACATCACTCATGCCAGCACGTTCTATCGAAAAAAAAATCGGATATCTGCAAAAGTCAGTTTCCCATGAAACAGGGCTGCTACGTCATCTCTTGACAGTGATTAGCGCAAAATACAATCAACTTTACATAGTAAATACAATGATAGTTCAAAATAAAGCAAGTCAAACATTAACAGCTTTTCTCAGAAATTTCTGAATTTCTGATCCTTAGTACTGAGTTAGTGTGCCTATTATTTTTCTATACAGATATTATCTTTTCAATTTCCATTCCTGATGAGCCACATTTTTCAGTATCGATTCCCGATGTTTGAAAGCCTGTATATTCTTGATTTGATAACTATCTATGAAAATATCTTCTTCCCTGTCCCTGTTTTCATTTGTTCTGTTTTCTTTCTGTATTCTGCCCCATTGGTCATAACTCATAAGTCTTTAATGTGTCTTCAGTTACTTGCTTCTGGTCTTCCTTTGTTTTGAGTCAAAATAACTTGATCATCTGCAAATAACTGGTGAATCAGATGTTTATTACTTATTTTGATTCCCATCTTTCCACATTATTATAACCCCGTATCAAATATTAGGTCAAACAACTAAACGTATAATTATTATAATTTTCATTATTATTCAAACATTGAAATTGAAATAACAGATGATTCTTTAAAGATGTTTCCATTTTCAAACAGTCAAGACGCTTTTTATTTCCCACTGCATAATGCTAAATTAAAGATTATAAAATCGTAATTTATCCAAATATTTTTCTGAATTAAGGATTTCAGGAAATAATCTTTATCAGTACATTGAAAAACTTTCGCAAATGCATGGCGCCACGGCTAATTCTACAAAGCAGTTTCTGTGCAGAAGAATTTCCCAATGGCAGCAAGACATATTTTATTGTTAATGAGAGTACGGGTTGTTTTGAAACAGTCTGTTTTTTTTTTTTTTTTTTTTTTTTAAATCTGGAACAACATTTTTCCTTTACAATTTTTTAAAACAGTCATGGGAACAGAGTAGTACCTTGTAGAAAATCACCTTAATGAAAGAAATTGTTGATTTTTTAAACGCCTAATTTATTAAATTGTATAATTAAGCAAATACAAAATTATACTGTCCATTTTTGATAATTTTAAATGATTTGTGTAGTTATTTTTTTATTTATCGTACGTTTATCCATTTCTTCGAAGTATCTTTACTGAAACAAAACAGAGGTAAATCAAACGAACTTAAGAATTTTGGGGCGAATTATAATTATACCGATTTTTTCATATCTAAAAGAGAGATTTTCAAAGAAGACATTGGCAGCTGATTCATTTTTGCACTGCTTTACTTTTCATGTATATACTGCTCCCTCAAGCAAAGCAAAGGTCCGATTTATAAAGAACTATCATTTATTAAATAAAATCATTCCCCTTTTTCATTGGTGGGAAAAAAAATAAAAGAAATTATGATGTGTCTTATAAATTTCTAAGGTACTTTTCTTAATAATTTCCACTTCAATTTATTTCTTATGAAATAATTTCCTTAATTACATTAATGGATATTATTAGGATATGATACAATCAAGCATTTTGAACTGTTAAATTGAACTAATGACATTAATTAGTCTCTTTCACAGACGAAACCATATTCATGTACATCAATAACGAAATTTTCAAGAAATATGGTTTTTTTATGGCAAATGACTTTGTGTCTTATGAAATATAAATATAAGAGAGTACTTATTACGATTTACGTATTTAAATTTGTATACAGCATTCTATTATGAATATCGATCAACAGAAGTTCATTTACGTATTTATAATTTCAAATAAAATCTGTTTGACAGGAATACTATAAATCACATTCAAAATACGATAGCTAAAATCATGTTCAAAATATTCATAATCACAAAGAAATATGCATTTTTAATATCAGATTATCACAAATTATGTTATCTCTTTCAATTGTAACTTTTTTTTTTGACGTTATACGCGGTGATAAAAAAGTCCGTAAAAAACGTTAAGGAATCGTTAAAAAAAGAACAAATAATGATAGATAATTACAGTTTGGACAAACAGGTTTATAGAGTGATCGGATTTTTTTAATGACAAGAAAGGTTGTAATTCCAAATGTTACCGATAGGTGGCGCTAATATGCACAATGGGAAGCAAGTTTCCAATAAAAAAAAATACCTAATCTCTCTAATCCTTTCCATGCAAACTTCAATTTTGTATCATGAATTTCTTTGTTCTTTTTTAAAGAATTTTTGAAGTTTCGCGAGATTTTGATGCATCCTGAGTACGTCAAAGTTAAAAATTCATTAGAAAAAGAACAAATAACGGTACAAAATTGCGGTCTGCATGGACAATATTAGAGAGATTTGGGATTTTTTTTTAATTGCATTAATCTCAAATACATGTTATCTATCATTTTCTGTGACTTGATCGGTTATAGAGACAATACATTATAACTTTTAACACTACTTTTTTTAGATTCATTCAAATACTTTGCACAGCTCTGATTTATGGTTAAGATAATATTATTAATCTATACTCCTACTAGTTACACTATAAAAGCATCATATTGCAGAGGTTTTTTTTAAAAATTAAATATAACTGATCTGAAACTTGATTCCAGACATTTGTTGCACAACAGACCCTTAATCAGTACATATTTAAAGAAGGTTATGGCTGTACTAGGGGAACTTGTAACTGCATATTTCTGAGTTGAATCTCTGGCCAACCACTGAAAATTTCCTAGTATAACTCCTAGAGCTGAAATTGCAATTTATGTCACCGGGGACAATCTTGACTCTTGACTACCTTATAACACGGCGCACGGTGCACATAATTCATTTTCTTCCCTCTAGTTGGGGACGTGAAAACTCCTGTACAAGAACCCTAAACACGCCGCTTGTTAGTACTTTCTGAACAAAACGATTGTTCAGAAGTACTTCGTACCTCCTTGGAAATCAAGATCTAAACTGTATAGCGAATCTGTGGGTACCTCTAAAAAACGTATTCAATTTAATGTGTTGTTTTTTCTGTCAAAATCAACCATTAATTTATAATGAAAACGCAGATTAGATACCAAAACGGTGGAACCAACTTTAAAACCTGACATCTATTACTTTTGGGCATATGTATTATGTGTGATGATTTGGGGTGATACATAAAGGTTCACCCTTTGTCATCTGCAAAACGTTTTATTTAGCTGCAAACGTGCCGTCAGCGTGTTTGCATTACCTGAAAGGTTCGTTCTGACGGTAAATACGTTTTTCATGTGTGCTATTTAAAAAAATTTTAACTGTTTCATCTTCCAAGCAACAGTTTTTTCTTGAGTGTTTTTTATTACGTGGTTACACTCAATGGATGATTAGTAAACAGAATAGGGTGCGGGCCATGGAATAGAATTGCTTTTGGGTTATACTCAAAACAGTGGGAAACAGCAAACCACCAAGAATGACGTTAAACAGCATTAAAGTAATCCATCGTCATTAGCAAACCTCGCAAACCTCACAAACCTCGTCATTAGCAAACCTCGGCTATGACAGCAGGAAATCATTCCCACATCGGCTACACTTTTGTAATTGAAGGTGGAGCTTTTTTAATTTTTAACCGAATTTATGATCACCCTGTACACTTGTATACTATATAGTAACTTCCAGAATTTTTTATTCAATGTTCAATAAATTATAACTTTTTCAAACCAATCCTTATTTTGTAAAATAATGTTTTTGAATATAAAAAAACCCCACTAACTGCTTTGTGTGCAAGAGACAGTAAACGTCTTACTTTTATTTATTCTTGTATGTCATGCACAGTGCATCTAAAGAATAGTACATATCTGTTAACGAAACTCATTTTCTCTCTGCAGAGCATTATATATTTTTTTCTCTTTCAAGATCGAAATTTATATAGATACGAAAAGGCTTCTGACATTATTTACGAGAGATGGAAAAGAAATGAAAAAATTACAAAAACAAACCTTTTATCGTAAAATGCACTTTATTTAGTTATATTTTCCTTTAAAACATTGACTCACTACTTACCAAAAAATAAAAAATAAAAAAATATATTTACACTACCGCTGTAATTTTAATTAAATTATTTTTACCCACCTCCTATTTTACTACACTTTATCTATTGTAATTTACTAAAAATCAATTTTTCATTTCTGTTTATTTATGGTTATCTGTGCAACTCAGATAACCATATACATTCCGATTAACCGTTATACATTCCGATTAACCGTTGCACAGATAACCGGAAATGGGTTATCTGTGCCAGCACTCCGGCTCAGTGGTTGCCGGAGTGGGAAGTGACGGTAGCTACAAAATTGATTTTTAAATGGACTAATGACCTGATCTCTGCGAATATGATTCGAATGAAACCTTTTACTTACAGGTGCTATTAAACATGAGAGGTAAATGATAATTTACTACAAAACATTTTCCAACAATTTCTTACTTTTTTACTTACTAAGAATTTTGTACAGAGTATAAGGAAGTAATGTGATTGCGAAAATTTTCGGGAGACAAATTTCGACGAAAAAACCAATTTTGACTACCTCTAAATATACGTTTAAGAATTTTTTCGATGTATCTCATCGTACGCTAGCAAGCATCTATTATATAAATGTGAAAGTTTGTCTGTTTGTTTGTTTGTTCGTCCGGGAACTCCTCCCACACCGTCAGACCGATCGGCTTCAAATTTTGCACATACACGTAAAACGACATAGAATAGGCCGTAGGCTACTTTAAAATTCTGAAAATCCACCTGTTCCCTAATTTTTAACGATTTTTCGCAATTTTCAGGGCAGAAAGCTACTCAAATGTCCGATTTCAGCAAATTCGTGAGCATGCGCCGAGACGGTTGGTCGCAGACCTACCGAATTTTGCATACGGCTTCACTAGGACAGATCCTAACACGCCTCGGAGCAATGTTTTTGAAATTCGAATTAGAAAATGTTTTATTTTATGTTTTGTCCGATTTTTGGCGATTTTTTTCGCTTAATACGTAATAACGCCAGTAATTACACTCGCAACAAAACGATATTTACATCATCGGATAGAGGAGAAAATTTGCTTTTCAAAACTGTTTGTTCGGACTGTGTAACATAATTTGCAGATTTTTGGGGATTTTTCAAATAAAATTAAATTTCACGCTGACTTTCGTAAAATATTTTTAAAACTGCTGCATCTTGAATTCTATCCGTCATAACTTTTTTATATTTTGTCAAATGACGGAGCATACATTTCGCCCTCTTTTAAAAGAGAAACCAAAGGCAAATATTAATTAGGAGATTTTTTACGAATTTTTATGTAAAGAAGGATTTTTATTTCAAAAGCAGATGCTTAAAAACGTCGGTATGTTATCTTGCGGTTTGGTTGTCTTGGAGACAGTAACAATGATTAAAGTTGCCAGTTGGAAAAAAATAAATAAAATTACTTTAAAATAACTGTGTTTTCGCATATTGAATGTTGTGCGTGATTTTGATGTCATGAGTTTAAAACCCCTTTCGAAACTCAATCAGAATAACGAACTCACAAGCAAAACATACGCCACGCAGGAAATAATTCTATATTTTATTTAACGTTGTCAGAAAAAGAATTGAATGCTGTTTCTTCACCAGTGAATTATCCAGCATTATTTTCATTTTCAATTGAGATTTTAAACGGGACACGTTTTCGAATCGCAGGAAATATATTGCGGTGTTAAACAGGACCTGATTATGACCAACAGGGGCCCCCGGGCATTGATGAATTTGGGGGCCCCCCATCTATGAAATTTGTTTTATTTTTCATAAAATTTTGTTATAAAAAAAGAACAACATTTGAAATTGGGGGCCATTTCGAGCCGGGGCTCTGGGCAAAGTCCCGATTTGCGTGAAATAAGTAAATTCGACTACCCTGGTCAGAACGTGACGTCATAGATTAAACGTTGTCGGAAGAATTTTCGCCTTCAGAAAGCGCTTTCAGTTTCCGATTGTGTAAAATAGTGATCATGTGACATACCATCTATATCCTGGCGATCTATAACATAAATGAAATGACTTCATTTTGATGTCACGAGTTTATAAATGCATTAGAAATCTTAATTAGCTCAAGCTTTGACAAACAATAACACCACGAGCTAACTAATAAATTTCCACCACATGCGGTAGAAAAGTAAAACAACGTTAGGGTTTTTTTTTTTTTTTTTTTCCTTTTTCTTCTTCTTTCAGTAATTTATGTTAGACATTGCAACTGAGAATGACGCGAATTTGACGTCATGAGATTAAAAATGAGTTAGGCGAAAATCTTAATATATAATAAAATCCGAGAGTAAACATTGTATGTAGCTAGGTTTGTAGGTAGGTTTGTGACCACCAATCTTTTTGCGCCCGTCCCTCGATCGCATTGCGACGAGACGGTTGGTCGCAGACCTACCGAATTTTGTATACGGCTTCACTAGGAAAGATCCTAACACGCCTCGGAGCGATTTTTTCGAAATTCGAATTAGAAAAGGTTTTATTTTATGTTTTGTCCGATTTTTAGC
Organism: Cheiracanthium punctorium; assembly: GCA_038373885.1. Taxonomy (NCBI): domain Eukaryota; kingdom Metazoa; phylum Arthropoda; class Arachnida; order Araneae; family Cheiracanthiidae; genus Cheiracanthium; species Cheiracanthium punctorium. The sequence goes on along the minus strand of JAWZYV010016180.1, from coordinate 414,935 downwards.
GATTTTTCTTGCATAATACGGAATATCACCGGTCATTGCACTCGCAGTAAAACGATGTTTGCATCATCGGACAGAGGAGAAAATTTTCTTTCGAAAACAGTTTGTTTTGACTATGTAACATATTTTGCCGATTTTGGGGGAATTTTTAAAAATAATTTCTCTTTTGACGAAGTTTGCGTAAAATAATTTTAAAACCGTTGCATCTTTAATTCAATCCGTCATAACTTTTTTATATTGTGGCTAAAGACGGAGCATACAATTCGCCCACTTTTAAAAGAAGAACGGAGGAAAAATATAAATTAGGAGATTTTTTACGAATTTTTATGTAAAGAAGGATTTTTATTTCAAAAAAAGCTGCTTCAAGATTTCGGTATGATATCTTCCGCTATGGTTGTCTTGGGAACAAGTAACAATGAATAAAATTGCCAGTTGAAAAAAATAAATAAAATTACTTTAAAATAACTGAGTTTCCACATGTTAGATCAAAATGACTTAGATTTCACGAGATTAAAACCCCTTTCGAAACTCAATCAAAATTACGGGCTCACAAACAAAACATACGCCACGCACGAAATTATTCCCTATTTTATAATACGTTGCCAGAAAAAGAATTGAATGCTGTTTTTTCAACGATGAATTATCCAGCATTATTTTCGATTTAATTTTTAAACGGGACACGTTTTCGAATCGCAGGAAATATTTTACGTGCTAAATACGCCAATCTGACAAGAGTTATGCATAAGAATGTATGGAGAGCTGTTTTAATGGCAGCCAGAAAGTGAAATGATTATCGTTTATACTAATGCGTAAATTGCGAAGAATCACCAAAGAATAAAAAACTACATTAGTGGCAAATATCTAAACCGTTTCTTTAAATTAAACATTAAAGATGGAAAAACGAAAATATATTGGTATCAGTAAAGGATACTCTTAGTAATAGTTATTAGATATGCTAGGGCAATATTGATCAAAGCACAATATACCGCGTTAATAAATATTTCGTGAAACTATTCATTTCTTTTCGTTTTTCAACAGCCATCTTACATCACAGCTAACTAAACATTAAATAATTCTACGTCGCGTTAATATATCCCGCGGTAATTTCAACAGAAAATTCTGTACCTGAACTTTTTTTTTTCTTGGAGATTCTGTTTGTCACAAGTAGTTATGATAACATTTTAGGAAAATGTTCTCTTCTTGCCTTGCGAAGAGCGGGCACACACAACTATTTAATTATAAAAAAAAACGGTTCTTCACATCATGTAGTATCTAAGGTATTAATGGTATAACTTAAATCTAAAAAAGAGTATGATGTAGAAATGAGACATTTTGAAAGTTAGAAATTTTTAGGAACCGTCACGCTTTTCTTTTTCTGATCGCCAATGACACCGACATAGTTTTTTGTTTCATAATATTAACAATGTTCTCAGATCAGTATTTAGTTATTCGTAAAGTTAGTATAATGAGTAACTTTACGCCAAGAGTCAAATCATTTTGTTTATTTTTAGATTCCACATTACTGGAATCAATTCGAATTATACATGTAAGAAAAAGCTTTGTTCCCTACCGTGCGGAGAACGGGTACGCAGCTAGTATTCATATAAATGTGTGTGTAATCCATTTTGAGCGCCCGCGATTCTATTTTGGCCAGTTTTTCCAAGTCGTCTGTACGTACATACGCATGTAACTCGCAAATCTCAAAAACTATTGGTCGTAGAATGTTGAAACTTTACATTTTTATTATTGTAACATCTTAGTTGCGCATCCCCCCTTTTGGTCCCAATCGACTGGATAGTTTATGTAAAGGGCCGTTCAGAAGATTCAAAATACATTATGCTATTTGGACAGAAATTCATTAAAGCGTATTTTAGAGGTATTAGGCTATTTTAGGCATGGACGCGAGACGCGAGAATTCTCGCATTGTGTCGCGTTCTCGCATTGTCTCGCGAGACGAGACGCGAGACGAGACAGGCATTTTTTTGCGAGACGAGGAAGAAAATATTTTGCGGGACGAGACGCGAGACGAGACAGAGTCTTGTCTCGCGCGAGATTTCTCGCGAGAATTCTCGCATTTCTTTCCGTCTCGCATAAATACGATCTGAAAAGCGACAATTTGCCTGAAGCCTCTACCGTTTAACTTGCGTCTCCTTCGTTTTCGGTCCTGGTATACTATCAGCACTCTACAATACGCACAAACACGTAACATTTAAAATTAGAACAGACGAGAGATATACAAAACACACAAAGGAGAGCATAAAGAAAGAGGCGGAAAAAAAGACAACAGAGAAGAGTTGAAAGAAAAAAAATAAGTAAATAGGAAAGGCGGTACGGTATGTTCAAATCTGACCACTTTTAGACGGGCCCCGGGGCATTAAGTTTGCCCCCCCCCCTTACTATCCCCTTTTTTACGCATTAAGCCCCTTTACTGAGCCCCCTTTTTTAAGCATTTTAACCCAGTTTTGACCGCTGTTGTACTCGAAAATTGCATTTCAGTTAACTGTAGTTTTTGTACTTAAATCAAATCGTATTTATCACCCCCAAAAAATATCTCTAACTTGATCTAGTGATAGACAATTAGGTAATACCTATATTATAGAGGAAATTCAGTCTTTTCCCCACAATTACTATTTCAGTACATATGAATTTATAATTTAGATAATCGGGATATATATGGGCCCATTTTTCTTCAGGGGCACCGGAATACCCCCGGGTTTTGGGTATATCAGAGAGAGATTAGAAGTAGAGCAACTTGCATTCGCATTGATGCTTAGTCTGAGTGCTTAGTCCCCCTAATGTATATCCACACTGGATATACATTAGGGGGATTATGGTTTAACTTTTCTGTAAACAGGGCGACCATAACGACTGTAGTACTCTCGCTAAAAATTATTGTGGAAAAGTACAAACGGATAGTCGTCAACAAATTAACTGTTCAGTAATTTAAAATATAAACAAAAAATAAGACGTCTATTAACCAACTGAGATACTATAATGAAATCTAAAAATGCACACACGGTAATGTTATTGGAAATATTAGGCAAATAATTATAATTATCGTTAATATAATCTTGTTTTCATTAATATAAAAATTACACATATTTTAGAGACTTAAAATTGACGTTAAAGTAAATAGTAGAGATTTAATAAAGACTAAAAGTGTTCTGTTCATAATTTTTCAAGGGTTATCTTACAACCAACTGAACGATAAGTAATTCAAATTTGTGTTAATATATCCCGCAGTAATTTCAACAGAGAAGATTACTTGATCTTAAAAAAAAAAAAAATCTGTTTTGTCTCATGCAGATATGATTTTAGTAAAATATTCGCTACTTCTCGTATGAAGAGCGGGTGCGCAGCTATTTTAAAACAAACGGTTGTCCATTTCATGTAGTGTCTGAGGTATTTAATGCTACAACTTGAACAGTATGATATAGAACTACAGTATGATGTAGAAATAACACATTTTGAAAGTCGGGAGTTCTCTGCAAACGGCTAAGCTTTTCACTTTTCTGATCGCGAATGACACTGACGTAGTTCTTTGAGTCATTATATTGCAATGATGCCAGGTTAATACTCATGACGCAAACTTTACATCAAGAGTCAAATAATTTTGCTTTTATTTTAGACTCCACATCACTGGAATTAAATGAAATTACTCATGTTAGGAAAATTTTCATTTACTACAGTGCGAAGAACGGGCACGCAGCTAGTAAATAAAAATAAATACTATATTTTCGGTGTGACATTATATATACGGATTGAATCTCAATTTCTTTTACTTCAAATGCCGATATATGCTGATATAGTTATTAATATATCTACTAATGTGGCTATATGTAAGTAATTGTTATTATTAATATTAATTTTCAATAAAATCCCAATAATAACTTAATATAAAATGGTAACGAAATCGCAGTCCTTAATTTTGCGAGACTCGCGAGACGTCTCGCGCGAGACGAGACAGCAATTTCTTTGCTAGACGCGAGACGAGACACAGTGTTTGCGAGACGATACGAGACGCGAGACGAGACAGAGGTTTACCACTGCGAGACGAGACGAGACAGCCCCGATTCTCGTCTCGCACGTCTCGCGTCCATCCCTAGGCTATTTCAAACGACTCAGAAGTGATATATGCTGTTTAGGGTTACAAAATGAATCTCTCTATGGAGAATGGTGTATTTATCATTATAGTTCGGCCACAGGAACACTCAAAAGATTTCAAAACATTACGGTCAATGGTAGTTTTAGGGACATTCATCCATTTCAAGCGCAATAACTTCTTACCATATAGTTAGGTAATGGTCCGACCACGGTCATGTGTCTTCCTCAACAATTACGCCAAAAATCGCCAAGCTTGGTGATATTTGATGTACGAGTGTATGTGTTTAACTTTCACATCTCAAAATCTATTAGTCATAGAATGTTGCAATTTCATATACAGAGCTACTGCTAATTCATCGTACAAACTTTGAGGACTGGTACAGGACATTGTAACTATCGCATTTTGTATAGGAATGTATGGTCAAAAGTGAATCGTCGAAAGAAAACAGAGGAAAGAACAAATGCAGGAGACGGTGGTTAAACGGAGTTAGTAGTTTCTTCCGTTGCTGGTGGACGGCCAGTCTGAGTTGATTTGGGGAAGAGAAGCCATTCTCGTTTCAGTTTTCGTCTATTCACCATTAGAATCCGCAGATGGTTTCAGCATGATGGGCAGCTAACCCACTTCACCCTAGATGTTCGTCAGTATTTGAATGCGACATTTTGCATGCGGTGGATTGGACGTGGTGGATGTATGTCTTGGCCTCCCTGGTCTCCCGATTTGACGCCCCTCGATTTCTTCTTATAGGGACATTTGAAGAATGATGTTAATGCCACCCCAGAAGACTCCAATGAAGATTCCCTAGCTCTATTATCCGTCGTTGCTGCACATGTGCGTAAAATCGCGTGCGTGTTCGCCAATCGCTACACCGGCGCTGTCAAGCATGTATGAGTTCTGATGGACGCAATTTGGAACTCATATTGTAAATTAATTTTTCGCTTGTAAACGAGGTTATGAAAATAAAACACTTTCCCTTTCATTTGTTCTTTTCTGCGTTTGCGCTTCGACGGGTCACTATTGACCATGTATTACCATAGAAAATGTGATTGTAACAATGTCCTGTAACAGCCCTCAATGTTTGTACCATGCATTAGCAGTCATTCTGTATAAGATTGTTGTAACATCTAGTTGTGCATCTCGATTTTTGGTTCCTACTGCTTTTCTACTGGCGAGTTTATTTACAGGACCATCCAGAAGAATTTCAATACATTAATATCTATGGACATCTTCAATATATTACGTCTGTAGTCACTGTTTGGTCCATGTCTAAAGTCTCGTCATTTGTCGTCGATCTTAGCGAGTTTTGTAGATATTTTTGCCGTATTTCGCATAACTAAAACTTTTAACCGTAGAATGTTGAAATTTTGTATTTAGAACTATTGTAACATCTAACTGTATATCACTTTTTTGATTGCAATGGTAATGGGGGATTGACTGGGTAATTTATTTACAAGGTCACCCAAATGACTTTAAATGCATTAAAGTATATGGATACATTCAATTTAGTGAAAGTCTGTGGTCAATGACTACTTTGGCTATCCCGGAAATCTCGCAAACTATCTCAAGTTTGTCGGCTTTTGTCGAAATGTCGCTAAATTAAGTATCAAAAACAAATCTTTCAAATTGAAGCCAGCGTGGCGATATCAGAAATGTTTGGCTAGAAATCGATAAACCTTAGTTAGTATTATTGCAGTATTTTATCTGTTTTAAACAAAATAAGATTATAATATAAACAAAATAATTCCGACTATACACAAATTTTTCTTTTTAAATTTCTGGCTGTTAGAAAACAAAATTTTTCATTAAAAATAAATATTTTAGTTAAGTTCAATATATTTTCATTCGTACTGTATATAATACGGATCTTGCTTTCCAACATATTGTACTACAGAAACCCAATATAGAAATTACACTCACTGGTTGTATAATATAAAGAGGTATTTCTATTCTGGGAAAATACTCCAAATTTTCTAAATAATTTAGCAAAAAGTTCCGAATTCCTTCATTTTTACTAAATAACAAAGAAATCTATCTTACTATTTGTTATTTTACCTGCCACTCAGCTGTCATTCAAATGCACAAAGATCTAGAATAAAAATAAAAAATATTTATATATAGAAGTACGGAAGATTTTTGGGCGATTTTCTATTTACTTACTTTTTTTTTTTACTTCGGGCAACATACTATTTTTTTTATGTCATTTCCTACATTGTTGTAAAGAACTATATTTTCCATTTCTGATGATTATCCTTAATGTTCGAAGAAAAATACTTTTTCTAACTTTAATGTTAAACTTCTTTAAAACGTGTTATAGGCGAAACTTTTTTGAAAATAACAAATATATTTTTCCCTATATAAAACAGTAGCATTTGTAGTTAAGGTTAATAATTCATAAAATGTGAAATAAAAACGATGGAAAAACTACAGCTCCCCCCTTACACACACACTAACGCACGAATAAAAGCATAATAAATAATTTTACGAATAATAAATCAATATAAACTCAAAACCATTTTCAACATAAATAGTAGATCTACTTTTGACATGTTATCTTAAAAATAATTTGAATCTATCAATTATGTATTGATAGAAATCTGTATCCGGATCTAATATAAACTACTTTTAGCTTGTAATAATAATACTCTTTTTTTTCGAATTACGAATATTTTTTGTATAAATATTCTTTTTTATGTATATATTTAAACGGTATTAATTATTAGATTGTGAAACAAAAGTATATTTTGATTTTACTGTACATCTTTGCTTGGGAAGATAAATAACGGTCTTCAGTGAGTTTTTGGAGAACAACAGTGGACTGCCTACCTGGTATTCCCATTTTGATATTTGAAATAGAGCGCATAAAAAGTCGGAAATACCCAAATAGAACGAATGATTTCATTGTACGTTATACGTCTACGTGTGAAGTTAAAAAAAAAAAGAAATCTAGTGTGAATGAAAGCAAACAGAAAAATATTTTATAAATGTTGAATATCTCAGCTATATAGGCAAACATTCAGTTAAATAATTGTAAGAGTGATTAATAATTTGAAAAATGCAATAAAGGGTAGATTATATTGCCATAATATAAATTTATTTCTGGTAACGGTTTTATTTCACTCACTGTACTGGTGTGAACATTTTTTTTACACCAGGTTTCTTTAAACTGTGCTCTTGTTAAAGGCATCGAATGCCATCGAAATGCTGTTGCTTCTGCCCCCAATTCATTAGTCTCAAATTTACACAAGATGCTCCACCTAGACCTTCAAAGTGCTTCAGCAGATAAAATGTTTGAGAAACTGTGGTCTACTGCTAACACAGTCAATTGAAATTTTTTTTTAATAAAAAAAGCCCTCCTAAAAAATGCACTTTGCTTTAGCAGAACATTCTTGCTTCAGGATACATTTTGTGTGAGATTAATAGCCTTTTTTAAAATAATTCTATATCCACAACAGTTCTAAACTTTACATTTTAATATGTCTAGTTATATTATATAGATTATCCGTTTGTTTTTAATGTTATCCACGTCTATAATATACCAGGTGCGTCAAAAGTTCGTGCAAACTTTAAAAAATCATTAAAAAAGAACAAATGATGATAAACGATTCCGGTTTGTACGAATGGCATCAGAAATAGGGTGGCTTTTTTTTTTTAAGAACAAAAAAAAATTGTTCAAAAATGACCGATAGGTGGCGCTGATGTTGAATATGTGAAGCAAATTAATGCAAATGAGGTATGCATTAAAATAGCATAATCAGAAACACAATACCAACACAATTCTATATTTCCAAAGATTTGTTTTGCAAAAGAAATTTTCTCAGTGCGTCTGTTGCCGATTCATCATTCTTATAGACTCTTAGAGCTTGATAATCAACGTTTTATCCTGTAACGACAGTATGATGTTGGCATGGATTGAATAGTCCACTTCCATTTAAGTGTTTTATTGACAACCTCATTTGTATAAATCATCTTGGTGTATGCATAGCAGCACCACCTATCGGTCATTTTTTGAGCCCTTTTTGTTGTTGTTGTTCTTAAAAAATCCACCCTCTTTCTGATGCCATTCGTGCAAACCGTACTTTTTTATCATCATTTGTTCTATTTTAATGATTTTTTTAAAGTTTGTACGAACTTTTGACGCACCCGGTATGTAGCAAGACTTTCAACAACATTATTTATTTAATATGCCAATACTTAATGTACGGGTATCCTTTTTATTTTCATTTTCTCGAAAACTTGTTTCTTAAATGTTTATTCGAATAAAAGTCATTAGTAATTTTTGATCCGATTTGCGAGGTTTAAACAATTATGCTTCAGTGTTAGAACAGTTGCCTCATCCATGAGAATTAAGGTTAATAAGAAAAACCAAAGGGTACTCTTTTAAACTGATCACCCAGTATTATGCAGGGTGTATAAAGTATCTATTTTCCGATACGATAGTGTTAGAAATAGGAATAAAACTCAAATACTCTTGACGGATAGAAAGGTGCTGTTTTTCCTCCCTCGTACATCAATAACAGTGTAATGGTTTTCTCCTCAGGCTCTGAAACTTTTATCGACTCGAATACAAATTCTTTTAAAAGAAAACACGACAAAAATTATTTTTTATGGAAGCAACATGTTTCTTAGAAAAACGTAAATTTTATATCTTACGAAGAAATTATTTCTTCGTAAGATAAAAAATTTACTTCTTAATAACTTCAGTAGACAACATTTCAAATTATATTCGACTGCGTAATTTCGAGTTATTTTTTAGCATTGCATGCATGCTATTTTATAAAAATGAAAAAAGATTTTATATACATAGATGGATCAATGTTAAATGGGCACTATCTGCCAATAAATTCTTGGACACCCACGCAATTGAAGATATCTTCGGTCCTGATCTACATCACGCCTATATATCGTGTAGGAAACAGCATTACCATGAGTTGCTTGCAAGATGCCATGGAATTCAGAGAGAAAGGTGTAATTGTCGGATATCATAGAAATGGCTTATCCTTTACGGATTTATTTAGTGTGTTAAACATTCCAAAATCGACAGTGGCTTTTGTGATTAAGACGTGGAAGTGAGTGGTTGATTGTCGAAATGTGGCTCAACCCGGCAGACCCACGAAACTAGTAGGGCTATCACACTGAGAAAAGTCAGACCAACTTTCCTTGCAAATCAAGTTTCCGTCCGATTGTCTCCGCCGTTACCTTGACGACCGCGAACTCTAACTTTTTCCTTTCCTAAGGAAAAAATCCGAGTCGGACGAAATTTCGGCCAATCAGAGTACTTCTTCCTGCTACGTCATAAGCAGTATCGAGCAATGGCGACTATATTCGAAGCTTGGCAGCTTGGCTCGATGTCAGAATCACGTGTAAATAAAATTATGGCCGCTTCAAGTGGACTTTGGAATTGGAGATTCCTGCCCATCCGATGCTGCCGATCCGATCTAAATATACCAACGCACGATAAGTAAAATAAGAACCTGCACGCCAAATCAGCGGTGCGATGACTATTTGGCGTCGGAGAGAGTTTGTTTACTTTTGCAACCCTTAAAGATAACCACGCCTTCAAATCCGTCGGAAAAGTTGGTCCAGCTCGAAGTTGCTCGGATTTTCCCTTTAGTGTGATAAGGCCATAAGAGACCGACGTATGCTGTCCAAAATAAATTTGAAGAACTGCACCATTTGTGGGGCTGTTGTTTCGATTTATATCATCCGTAAGGAAGCACATTTGCATGGTTCCCATGGTCCATAAGCCTTTAATTACAAAATCTAACCGCGCTGCTCTGTTCATGTGGTGCAAGGCACATCGAAATTGACAGTAGAGGAGTGGCAACAGGCTCTCTGGAGTGATGAATCGAGGTTCAATCTCTATCTGTCGGATGGCAGACTCAGCTTTTGGTATATGTCTTGAGAACGATTTTTGCCAGAATGCATTGTGCCTACAGCCACAAGTCTAGAGAAGGTGGAATTATGGTATTCGGATGTTTCTCTTGGTATGAATTGAGAATCTTGATATCAATTCATGGTAAGCTCAACGCCGACTCCTAATTCAGTATTATACAACAATGTGCTTCCTGCAATATGGCAATTTTACGGATTGGATGTGGCAATCTTACGGACCATTGCTACTTTCAGGATGACAAAGCCCCTTGTCATGCTGCGAGATCCACCATGGATGATTACGGGGTGAACTGACTTCACTGGCATATCCAGAGTCCATACTTGAAACCTATAGAAAACCTCTGGGACGAGTTTGATGGCCGAAGTAAGAGGTCCAACAACCGTCCGAAAATGGTGAAAGAACTTACATCTCTTCCCCAAGCCGGGTGGAAGAAAATACAACTACCGATCACACAGACACTTGTGGAAAGCATGCCCCGGAAGGTTAAGGCTGTAATTACCTCAGGTGGAGACTTTACCAGCTATTGAATATAAATAAATTGTGTTTATATCTTTTATCACGGGTGTACAATTACTTATTGGTAGATAGTGTAAGTGGCCCAATATCTCAGCAAAGCATCATCACTTTCCCCGAAATATAAGTGAACTTCACTTCGCTTCGTATAGATTCTTCCTCCTATTTACTGTTATCCAGTGCCGATCGTAGGTATTTTTCTAAGTGGTGCGAAATACAAAAATGCCCCATAGGGTCGCATAGTTCCCTGCACCGTAGGCCTGCTCTGAATCTCACATGTTTTTGACAGCTTATTTAAAACATAGTCCAGTCCGTGACTACTGGCTGAGTTTCACCAATACCTCCTACATTAAGAAAGCCTAGCAACTGACGTTTTGACGTCATCACTAGGCCTGCGAAAATGACGTAATCAAAATTTCATTTATGCTATAGATATAGAAAAAATCTTAAATTAAAAAATTGAAATACCTATCTGAAAATTATTCATTACGACATAGATCATATTATATAATAAGTTCTTGCTAAAAACTGCCATTTGTTGTAAAATTAAATTTTCTACCTCAAATCATTAAAATATTGTTGTGTGAGTAAATTCACCAGAAATTTTAAATAGTTTTATTTTGTAAAAATAAAACTTTTACAATGAAGTGAAGTTGCCAGGCTTTCTTTATCAGATGTTGATTTCACACGTTTAACCAACCGGTGGGACTTTCTATTAGTGTGCTAGTTAGCACTTATCAAGTGTTACCTAGTTTTCCAGCAGGGATTTATTAGTGGTCTTTACACCAAGCAAACAAAGCCGAAAATAAATGCATCGCAAAATATTCAGGCAGCATGAATCATTATCATGAAGTGTTAAGACCGCGATAACCCGATTTCTCAAGAAATCTTATTTGGATTTAAGTCCTCACTTTTACCTCAGTATAATCAGATAAAATGATGAAGTGCTGGTAAATCTTATAACGTTAAATAATGTCAAACGAGTTTCAGACTGGTGTCAGCGGCTCATGTTTGTTTAAACTGTCGAAGAACCTCGACCGGTTTACGAACGAGTCCTATCAACATCATCTAGATTACAGGAGACAAAATATCTCATCCTGCCGTCATAAGTGAAGGTTAGGATTTCAGAAAATTTTTATAAATAAATTTGTACGAAATTTTTGCTGGTTGCATGCAATCATTAGACCTGTTTCCTAAGTGTAGATAGAAATTTATTTAATTGTGAATTAACGTAATATTCTGTAAGTAAAGATTCAATTTTGCATTTATAATGTACAAGGACAAAAAAATTAAATTGTCATAATTTGCGGCTACAATAGTAAGTAAAAGAGATGTTGTACCTGAACTATATAATAATTAAAAAATCTATCGTTGCAACTAGAAGGGAGTTGAGCAGAGTGCATACATTTCAAACGCATCTGTCTGGAAACAAGCATTGGTCTTATTTTATGCCACTCCAACCTATTTTATAAATTTTGAAAAATAGTTTTCAGTCCCACTTTGGGTACAAATTTTGATTCTTTAACCATCGCCAAAATGAAAATAGGTCTGCAGCTTAAAGGAGAAATCCTCTAGTATCAGGCAAAGAGATGAAAAATAAGGGCGTCAAAGTATTTGGAAAGTCCGGAGACATCGGAATATGAAAAGGGCACTAGTAGGTACTAGAGATGAGACGGGCTCAGCCCGAGCCCGAAAGCCCGAGCCCGACTCGGGCTCGGGCTCTGTAATTAACGATTACGTTCGGGCTCGGGCTCGTGAAAAATTTCTCCTTTGTTGAACACACTCCTTGAAACAGATTTTAAAAAGTGATTCATGGGATAAATAGACGTACTTATTTAAAAAAATAGCTGCACGGGGAACTAGAAGGTGTGTGAAGCTCCAAAATTTATTGTATCCTATTAATGAAGTAGTTAATTTTATTTGTCTTTAGCTGAAATTTCGGGCTCGGACGGGCTCGGGCTCCAACTTTAATAATATTGCTCGGGCTCGGGCGGGCTCGGATTAAAAGTCCTCGGGCTCGGGCTTCAAAAAATGAGCCCGAACTCATCTCTAGTAGGTACCACAACCTTTCATCCAGATACAAGTGATCTTCTGAAATTTTTATATTAAAGACACGGCAAATAGGAAAGTTGTTTGTAAACGAACTTAATTTCTCTACTTCAACGCTGGTAGTGAATAAAGTTTTTAAACAAAACTGAAACATGTTTACTTAACCCTTGTAATTAAATTTTTACTGTTAGAAAACTACTAACAACTTGGCGTTGATAGTTTATCCGATCACGTCCCGTCGTTATGCTAGTTGAAAAATATAAAAATGATATTTTATATTTTTTTTTTTTTAAAGAAAGTCGACTTCAAATTACTTTATCGTAATGGAAAATTATTCCACAGTAAAATAGCAATATTTGGCATTTTATCGAAGAAGATGTTTCCAGTTTAGCTTTAGGAACTTATTTTTTTGGCGCTTTAAATGTTTTTCTTTTTTCAATTAATCTTTATTGAACGTAAGGATATAGCTAATCCATACAGAGAAGAGAACAATTGCACAGATAGGGGAAGGGGGGGGGGTCAGAGAAAAAATGACCAAAAAATAATTGAACATTAAAAATAAAAATAATAAAATTATGAGAAAATATAAGCTGAAATTTAAATTTAAAATTAAAGTATAAAAAAGAATGAAATTAACAACACCACTTCTTTTTCATTTTATTACTTTCTTTTCTATGTTGAGTTTTTTAAAAGAACCCTTAGTATAATTCCTAACTGTAGAACCTTTTCTGAGAATTTTTAGTTTCTTTGGTCGATGTGTAATCTGCATTACAACACTGCATGAATTTTAAATTAAACATTTATGAAGAAAAACAGCATTTCACATGCCCAAATATTTTACCCCATTTATTCCTTGCTTTCTGTCATGCTTGAACTTCAACAATACACGTTTCAAAAATGAAAGAGATATAGTGGTGAAGAAAATAGCTTTCAAAAAAGTTTTACCTCTGAAACGTCTTCGCAGTTTTAACAATTCATCACTATTCGAAAGTCTATTCAAGAGATTCTCCTGATATTTCTTTTGACCTATTTTTATACGAAAAAATGTAAACCTTAGTATGATAAAACTGGGAATCATTTTTTTTTCTTCAAGTGCAAGTCCACTATCATAATTGTGGAGAGAAAATATAACGGTGCTTCCTATTTAATCGAAAGTTATCCCTACTCAGTGACAAAAATATATTATTCTGTTATTATTATTATTATTTTAATTGCAATTCACACTTAACATAATCATGATAGCAAAATCTTGTAAAATATGTTCTTTTTTAAGAATTTCATATCTGACTTCTTTTAAAGGGAAAAAAGAAGACAAGAAGACTTCACGTTGCTTTAAGGGTATTTAAAAGTGAAACTGTGTCTGTCACTTGGTTGTTAAAGAGCTTGAAGAATAAGCTATAAGCTATTTAAACCAAAAAAAAAAGCCAGAATGTCGCTTCATATTTTATGTAATGATGCAGTTATGTAAAGAATACACGAGAACTGATATTTTGCTCGACCTCCGTTGAATCATAAAATAAATATTAGGCTGTAACAAAAGTTTTCCGCCACCGCAAATATGGTCTACGCAAGCAGTTCGCGTTTCCGTATTTGCTCATATTATATCAAAATTTCGAACTCTTGAAAGAAAGAGACTTGCTTTAGATCTCCGTGTTGTGAAAGGTAAAAAAATAACGTAATCATTAAGTACAATGTGTCTGAAATGGAACTATCACGTTACCAAATTAGAACCACCATTTACTTCCAGTTTTCTTGCAAAAAGCCAGTTGCAGAATAGCAATGAGTTAAATGTACAGCTCTAGGCACAACTGTTGAATCATATGACAGTATGAAAGTTCGTTACTGGAAGTTCAAAAGCAAGGACTGTGACATCCAAGAAGTAGAGCGCTCTGGCCTATTGACGTTGATGAGGGAGGGTCGCCTGCGAGATCTTGTGGAAGAAGATCAGTACTCAAACACTCGAGAGCAAGCTAAGGAGTTACACGTTTGTGCCATGCCCAATTAGTCGTGCTATGCACCCCATAAATTTGACGTGCAAGTTCAATCGCTGGACACCGCTGCATGAATTGATTCAAGCAGCGGCGCCCAGCGATCAGTTGTATCAGGTTGTAACGAAAGGTGAAAAACTTTCGTTACAACCTGATACAATTGATCAGATATACAATTAAATCGTTATGAAAAGTCAGGCACTAACATAATAAATTTCCAATATAATTACTATGAAAATTGTCTACTACCTGTATGTCTTGTAGAAGAATTATATGATTCCTTCTTCAGTATGTGATATGGGCTCAAACATTGCTTTCAAATACCTCAAATGTTTAAACTTTTGCACCTAATCCAGTTCTTCAACTCCATTCTATTATTTTTTGATGCAAGCAAAAACCAAAGGAAACGCATTCTTTAGAAATATTTAACATGATTTTTATTCGTTGTATACACATATATTAGAAATAATTTGATTTCAATTCATTTAAGTTCCATTATTTATATTTTTGTTCATTACAATTAATTATAAGAGCCTTTATAAATCAACACATTGGCCACAGGTCACGCGTAAGTCTAAACAAACCCATGTCAATATTACACAGCCAGTTCTGACAAGTAATAATTTTTTCTCGTAGATTTAAAGCAGCAAAATTTTCACATGATACATTGCCTGAGAAGTATATAGAAGTGATAAACAACTGAGAACGGAAAAAACTAAAGTAGGTTTACCAAATATGGCTAATATCAGAAGCTCTTAGTTTTTAAAGAAATAAGAATTTTGGTCACAATTTTTTGGCTTATTTATCTTACTTTCATATAAAAAAGCGTGTACATATATACTACATTTTTTAATAGTCTAAAAATTATTTACTTAAACTAGGGGCCAACGCGGAAAAAACACTCAAAATACTGGTGTTAAACAATAAAGTAAATAAAAAACTTTCCCCAGACTCGCTACGATCGCTTTTCGTATGAGGCATTCGGCCCCTAATCAGGCTTATTCGTAAAAAAAGACATAATTTCAAGTGACAAAATCCGAAGATTGGATCAGATAGAATGTTACTGAGCTACACATTGCTTGGTTCTTGCATGTTCATTGGTACATAAAAATTTAAACTTCACACTACAGTAGACCCCCTCCCCCTCATAACACGGAAGATATTTTGTTATGGGAATCCGTGTTGTAAGGGTCCTGAGCTATACTACACCTGGAGTGCGGACTCCGCTTATAATCGCTGGAAAAATTATTTGCACTCCTCAGAAACACAATGGTATTCAATGTTGCCATTCAAAAGTTATATTAATTAGGAGCTAAAGCATAATAAAATCAAAACATCTGTTTAAGCTGTATTTTTAATAATGTAAAACCTATTGGACACCCTTCGAATTTGCCACCCATGGCGATTTTCCATTATTTGGCGACTTGCGTACATGTAAAGTTTATAAAAGCTACAGAACAGATAGAATAGCCTGCCATCAATGACGACTTTTCATTATTTGGCGATTTACACATGCTCACAACCTATATTTACTGTTCATTTAAGGTTACCGGAAAACCGTTATCTATATTTTCATTTACATAATCGTTTGCAGATTGGCGTACTTAACACCACGAATTATACCATCTCGTCACGCTAGCAAATATCCAAAGTGTACTGTAACTGCTATAATGGCATAGTTAACGCCGCCAAATATTTCTACTGGTAGCAAATAATTCATCTGGACGAGAACCGGCTTTAAAATAATCTGCATTTTAATTATTTTTCATTTTCAAGATATTAGTTATTCTGTTATGGAAAAACGAATAATCGCTAATTCTAAACTCCTGTTGTCTAAGCGAACTTACTATTTGAAAATTGTCAACTTTGTGTAACACATTTTGAGTTATTTATTTCATACAGTTTTTATTTTGGCGTAAAATGAGCGTAATTCTAACTCATGTTTGTAAATTTCACGCGCTTCTAGATACTTTGAAACGCTTTGTTGCAAAGGAATGAATGATTTTATGCCAAATCTGGCAACCATTACGTTTATTTTTTTCAGTTTTTTATTAATATCTTCTAAAGTAATTAGATTTTCGAAATTTAAGTCAGCTTTGCAGGTTCCTCGTTATTTTTCGAATTTGTGGGCACCTTAGTCGAAACTCAAATCCCCACGGTTTAGGAGGAGATAGGCGTACAAGCTTTTGACAGCGCCAGCAACAGCGGCCCTTACTTTTTTTTAGAATAGAGAGAAACCTTTTCCTGGTAGCGTATATGATCATGTTCTGAACATACTCATTGCGATACTTCCAGCTCTAATTCTATAATTGAACAGTACATCAATTCTAAGTAACTCATTATATAAGTTTAAAGTACAGATTAGAGTGACTTTTGGATGCCACTGTGTGTGTGTGTGTGGGTGGGTGTAATGTTGTGCATGCCTTAACAATAATGCAGTAAACCCGTTTTTATTTGAAGCATTAATTCAAGAGCTTAGGAACAAATTACTTATAAAATAAAATACCATTGGAGCAAATGACAGATTCTAAAGGAAGGTGTTGTAGAAGCGCTGACTCTATGGGCTTCAGGCTATGAGTTCCGCTCACTCCCAAATTCTATATAAATTCCTTCATAAATCAATTTGCACATAAAATAAATTCTTTGGAGAAATGTTACTTTTTTCCTTCAGGATTAAGAAATTTTACAACCAGAAAGTAAAATCACCAATATAAAATCTAATAACAACGCGCTACATTGTTGCTAATGTTGTTGTGTATCATCAGTCGACTTTCCGTTTAGGTCTGCGACCAGTGAATTCAGCAAACTAAGTAGAACCACAGGTAGACAATTTCAAGGTAAAATGAATTCCCAATGAACAAACGGCTTTTTAATTCTTGAAACTATCGTTCGCAGTCTTACTCACATAGTATAAAAGCACACTAATTAAAATGCTTATATCAGAGAAATCAGAATATATTATTATTATGTATCTTTTATCCTATTAATCTATTAATAAATAAAACGCTGCTTTCTTTCGTGTCATTAGTTTTCAGCCATCAGCCGATATTATCATTTTTAAAATATGCTCATCCATCAAAAATCCATGAGCAATCACTTTAATTAATTCAAACAAGAACAAACCATCCACTTGAAAATCCAGAATTCTTCGGAGTCATTAATTTTTCAACGGAAATCATGTCCTCCTGCTTAAAAAAAAACACACCAGCAATTAATTAGCGCTCAATAAATGCGGCCATTTTTTGAAATATGCTGAACACTGCAAATTACATACGAAATATTGTTATAAAAATAAGTGTAAGAACTATTTGGAGGAAGGAAAACTACGTTTACATGAATTGATTTTAAAATTTTGTGCAATCGTAATTCAACAAGTACAATGGAAAAGGGAAAAAATTAAGAATTGTTTTCCGTTCAAAGCACATTCTTGCAGCTCCGTAAACCAGGCAAACAGATGGCGAACCAGTTTTAATCTTCTTGGTTTTATCTCAAACGTGAAAACAGTTATCTGTGCCCAGCATTTAGTCCCAGCCTGAATCTTTGCAGCGATGCTTGCGAACATTTAAATCTGGATTTTAAAATTTAAAATTTTAATATCATCGAGGTAAAAAACTCCGCTTAGTTAAAAAACTTTTTTGAATATAAACAAGAAAAATCAATCGTCCCGAACGCACGGATTATTAAACACTTGTTAACGCATACTTATCTACGTCGACCATTTCTGTTCGGCGTCTCATTCCTTGCGGCAAAAAGAAAAATTCATAACTGTCACAACAGTTAAATATAATTAAATGCTAAAATAATTAAAACTTAGTAAAATAACACTCATAAAAGGTACTAATCAAAACGTACACGTGTAGCGATCGAAAAAAATTTAGATGTTTTTCAGCAACAGTAGAATTTTATACACAGACTGAACTCCATTCTGTGTATGGACGTCTGCTATTGCTGCAGAAGATCGAATTTTTCTTTTTTTATTGTACTGACCATTTGATTGTATTATACCCTTGTATTGAGGTTTTACTTTATTTTATCTTTTAAACACCAGTTTCTTTTGAGTGTGTGTTGTTTACCTTTGAGCGGTACTTACGTATTGTCCCGGCGGTCTTCCACGAAGAGTAATTTTTCGCCAAGATAAACCCGGACACATGAAATTATTGATGGTTCGGAATACGCTTGGCAACAGTTTTCAGTATATTTGGCGAAAAAATAATTTCGCAGGAATGACCGCCGGGATGATACGTAAGTACCTTTTGAGCCTATATACAAAGAGTACAAACCAGAGATTGACGATCCTTGACTAAGTAGCTTCCCCTTTTAAAAAAATTAAAAATGAAAACTTTTTATTAAAAATTTTCCATTTAGAATGTAGTGTGTAAATACATAGCTGTGTTCTCTTTACCGTATAGTTTCCAACTTTTGCGCTTATATCAGATCATCGTTTACTAGTTGCCTTTTACTAAACGCTGTTTACAAGCAGAAATTTCCACTTTAGAATACAAGAAGTCATTCAAGTTATATATGCATATTAGTTATTGATTAAAATAACATTTTTCAAAATTATTGTTTATAAATGTAGTAATTTGTAAAGTTTGGCAACTAAGTTTTCAGCTCTGAAAATAAAACTAGAAGTTCTTAAATTTGTTTCTAGCACAGCTTTTGAATTATAATAACCTTACTTTAGTTATACTGGATATTTGAATAGTTCATAAAATAAAAAGAATAATTTATTTTACTATTAAGTTGCATGTTTGCATTATTAACGAGGGGATTAACCCTTTGAGGCGCAGCCCTTTCCCAATGGTGAGAAAAGGGCAGACTTTTACATCGCTCGACTTAACTACCAGCAAGATGACGGACGATCAAAATGTTCATCGCGTGCCACAGATCTAGAGACCCTTTTTTGACGACAGCTGGCTGTGCCGGCACAGCCAGCTATCGTCAAAAAAGGGTCTCTACATCTGTGGCACGCGATGAACGTTTCGATCGTCCGTCATCTTGCTGGTAGTTAAGTCGAGTGATGGCAACGGCTGCCCTTTTTTCAGCATTGGGCAATCTATCCAGCTGTTCTCGCATTCTTCCATTCTTCAGCAGATGTCAGTGCTGTTAAAAATAATCGTGACAAATATTTTACGGGAAATGACGTGCTAAAAAGTAAATGATTTTCGCGGAGCTATGTCACCCGCAACTATTTTTATAGAAATCAAATCTATTCTTCGTGACTGGCAACAGTCAAAACATCAGAGTTTGGTGCTCACAGAGCGGGAACACTGCGAGTTAAAGGGTTAAATTATTTTCCAAATGCAAGAAGTAAAGTAAAAGTCAGTTCGGAATAACTGCCTTTATCCTGTAAACTAATGATTTGGTGAAAAATTTATGAACGTTATGCATATATTTATAGCTTTTTAAAATATGTTAATTTTTAGCATGTTTAATTATCTGTAAAGGTCTTTATCCGTGGTGTCTTCAGATGATTTTATTTAATGTTCCATTTTTAGGATACACTCCTCTTTAGGAAAAATATTTTACTTGCATTTTATCAATTTATGGTGCTTTCACTAGAACGAAGTTTTCGCCTTATTGATAATCACTCTCAGTGTGTATTACTTCCATAAATTTACACGTAAACACATATATACCTTTACTCCTATACCTAATTACTACGTTTTGGAAATGCTGATGAAATATAACATCTCAGTCTACCGTTAAATTGATGTTAATTATTTTTAAATTGAATTTATGGCTTCAGTAGCGCTAACTCATACGTAAAAGAGGGAGATTTCTATTGGCGATTAATCAAGTGGTTAATATCTGGAGAAAAGCTTTAAAATTAGAATTCGTTAATTGCACAGATAACTGTATCTGTTGTTTCTATCAATGATTTTCACTAGAATCAAACGGAATTATCATTATTTTGACTGATATTTTCTTGGGATTTCTGCTTCAATAACAACCTAATAATGTAATGCGATAAAGTATTGAACTACCCATGGTGATGAGTGTTAGACAGTGGCAGTGAATATTCTAAAATAAAGGGAAAGGGAAATTCTTTTGAAGATCCACAAGTTTAATATTGCCACATAGGTAATTAATGACTAATGCTATAAACAGATGAAGAGTGATAAATTCATAATTTCATTATGTTAAATTAACTTCGTGGATAGGCTGCTATTTGTAAGCTAAATATGCGTTTATTATGTTTCTGGAAACATGCTTTAACATATATTACGCATGGTAACTGCTATAACTTATTCCTAAGATTTGTACTTTATAGCGAATTACGTCTCGAAATCATTGTAGTTTTGAAACACATAGTATATAAGACGGGTTTTTGACAAAGCACTCTCAGCACATGTTTTATGTACGAATATCTGATAACATAATGTGGAATTTATTGTTAATTTATAATAATCACAAAGATATAACAAATGCACCTGCAAAAAAAATCAATTGGAATTCATGTGATGTGGATATATTAAAATAGGTGTATTTATTTTTTATTCCCGTCATCTTTTAAAAAGTAGGACATAAGTTTAATGTTTCTCTCCAATTGCTTAATATCATTTTGAAACACTATAAAACATCTCGATACTGGAACTGTAGTAACTTTCATAGCACTTTAAATGATTTTTTTTATTAGAAATGCATTAAAGAAAAAATTGAGGTGGACGTAAAAAGGTATTAGTTCAGTTGATCGTCTTTTTACTTTCTTCTTTAAAAAGTTAAAAGGGATCTTTTGACATAGTATTTTCTCTTCCGTTGTTTGATCATACAGTTTCGATTAAATATCTTTGGATTATTTTAATTTTTTAGAATATTTATCTGCGGAAAAATATATTTTCAGAGTATGGATGTTTGCTTTTTAATTTTTTTCCATTGTATTTATTCGTGTGCGACTAAATGTCGTTTTAAAATATTAATTTTTTCTATTTTGTTTGTGAATTTTTATTAAATTCCCGCTTGCTTTGAACTTTTATTTCTCCTTCTCCTGTATGAAATGGAATAATGACAATTATATGAGTTAATATATTTTTAGCGTTGAAAAGGTGATCAACTGAAATATTTAAACAAAATGCGATGAAATCATATTTTACCAAGGTTGAATAAGAGCCCACAACAAAACTTCGACAAATATTATGGAGTAACGAACTAAGTATAGCAGTTATAATCAGATAATAAGTAAAGAATAATTTGTGTAAAAAAGTACAAAAGGCTCAAAATATTTTTAAAATATAAAGGTGTAATTTTTATTTTATTTTAAAATCTGTTTCCTTATAAAAAAATACTTTGCGTATTCTCGACTCTTATCATAATGTTAAACTAAAATTAAATTTGTCATTAGTAAGTTAGAAACAATCTCAGACGAATATATAAACACCGAGAAAATGTGTAAGCAGGTGAAGAATAATTTGAAACTGTTTTTTTTAATATCACAATATTTATTAAATGAGTAAATAATTAACTACAAAATTTTCATTGGTTTACATGGAAATATATATAACATGGAAAAATAATTTAAAATTTTAATGGACGCCGTATTCGAAAATTGAACAGAATACATAAAAAACAATCTAATGAAAATAATAACCTACATAAAAGCACAATTTTAAAAAGCGGAGAATTAAGGGTATACTTGGCAGAAAAAATCCAAAAGTCCGAATCGATCAGAAATCCATTCATTGCTATATGTATAATTTTTGATTTAATTTACGCATGTTCTTGGAATACGCTTTGCACATTACAGGGCTTTTGCGCTGCTTTAAAGATAGATAAATTTTGTTTAAAATTAAAAAAAAAATATTTCCGCCCAGTATTTTTGCGGACTTTTGTAAAAGGTAAACCTGTATGTATCATGCAGCTTTCAAGAAAAACTCTTAAGCACAGAAATGACTTTGAAAATGGCTTGAAGTGTGCATTATTTTGGAAAATAGTACTAATGGCTTGAAGTGTAGGTTATTTTGGAAAATATTACTCAGCAATCCATGCTAAAAATTCTCTCCTGCTTATTTTAAAATTATTGTAGGTGTTTTCAGTGCCGCTCCTAGCTATTTTTTCAAGCATGTAGCTAGAACAGTTTTCAAAGGCATAAGGGATGATTTCTTTTTAAATGCTGAGTTTATTTTTCGTACAGAAAAATTCATCTACAGAAGCAATACGGTATTTATATTATTTTTTGGAAAAGGTCGAGCCGGAGGTTAATTAAGATATTGAAACTCCTACTAAATGAATTTTTTTGTAATGAAATGAGGATTTCGACAATTTATTTACGTACACACTAATAACGAAGGAACTAAATGTATATCTATACTATACATTAAGAAGCAAGCTATTTTGGACCCTCCCTTGATTTAGCGCCAGATGTGCGTTCGCACCGTTATCTCCAACCTAAGACCGGCTCTGGGTGTTCCGATTGTAAAGTAAACAAATACAGTTCATGAAGGACACTGTTTTTTTAATCGTTACAATAATGTAAAGAGATTTTTCGAAAAGTTGCACAAAAGAGCAGTTTTTCAAAAGAGCAGCTTCAAAAACAAAATGAAACCAAACTTAAATATTTATTCCCTGTAATTTTTATTTCCTTTTAAATAATGTCCACCATTATTTTATCCAAAACAATGCAATGTTTAGCAAATTATTCCTTAATCATTCATTAAATGTGTGTAGCAGAGTTCAAAACCATTAATATAACGAGATTATTGATCAGTATAATACTTAATATCGTCTAATTGCGCTTCTCTCCATCCGCTGCTGAAAAATTACTTGTCATTCTGCTATTGCATTTATGCCAATTATTTCAAATTGAATTTGTAACTTGACTGGAAGTAACGCGAACCTCCACGGAAAATCTGCACTGAACTATTAATCACACACTTAACGACTGTAGATTAGATCGAAAAGCTGAACGAAGACACTGCACTAGAGCCAAAAATTGTTTTTAATGTTAATACTGATAACTATCTCCGAGTTATTTCCGAATTAAAGTTTTGTTCGTACTAGTTGTGGTGAAATGCTATTTTCAAGTGTGAAAAATTTAGAGTTGCCACCAAATCTAAAAATGATGTTTTAACATAATCGAGATTTTATGAATTTACTGTTATTTGTTAGTTAGAATAATGAGAATTTTTAAATATTTTCCTCGTAGCAATTTAAAAAATTACAGGACTATGCAGAAATTGCACTTTTTTCTCTTCATTTCACTATATGCACTATCTATTCGTACTTTATTATGCTTGAATGTCGCTAAAATGCTATAACTAAACTGCACACTAAACTGCACACACTGCACACAAGTATCACTAAACTGCAATAGTCCATAATGTACTGAAATTCTTTTGTGATTTTTTGTTTAAAGGATTATAAATAAATACTCCATACAATATTATCTGTGCAAAGCATTAATTTATAGCATGAATAAGATGTATGTAAAGGGTGGTCATTTGAAAAACTTTCAAGATACATGGCCCTATAGCCGCCGTTATGAGCAATAAATTGAGGTGAGATTTCACATAAAGTTATTCAGAGGTTTTAGGCGTAAGAATTTAAAGTTTTCTATGAGTCCTGTAAATGATATAAATATAGTACTTCTACAGTCTATTCCAGTGAATTAATGCGATTTGTGTCCAGACATTATCTCTCTGTGTTAACTGTGATTCTTTACAATACATCTTTTTGCAAACGTTTTACCCTGCCAATCTTCGTCATGCGTGTAGCTTTCCAACACCATTTATGGTATCTCAATGCGCTGGCCAAATTTCAAAGAATAAAAGTGGGTGTTGCCGTTGGACAAATTTGAAAATTTTCCCCTGTAAGCGTAGCCGGGAAAGCTCTATTTTTTTAAACAATCCCTATCTCCAGCGCATGCTTCTGAATAACCGTGAAATCTCATTTCGATTGGTTGAACGAACGGCGACTAGAGGTTAATACGCCGGGGAAGTTTTTTTATCACCACTCTGTATTGCATTAGTTTTGTCCTGTTTAAAGTAAATTTACGTCTCCTATGCGTAACTATGCTAACTATGCGTAAATTACACTTTAAGCATAAAGTACCAAAAGAACTTATTTATTTGGGTTCTTCTGCATGCAGCTCTCACTGAATTATTTATGCGAAGCCAAATTATGCTTGTAATAACATAATTTAGCATGCAGTGTAAAGTAATTTTCGTCATATAGCATAAAGTTTAAAGCTATTTTATTTATAGTGTAAATTACGTAATTATAACTCCGTATTTATGGCAGCTGGAACACGGACATACTGACAAACTGAATTCGTAAGCATTCTTCAAGAACTGAAAACCATTTTAAAGTGCACTGCAAAAAGAGCCTGTCAAATTTACAGAAAAAAATCCTGTCAGCCAGGACGCCAGTTTATTTCCGTTTTTTTTTTTACAGAATTCCATAACATTCCATAAATTTTACAGATTCTCAGTTCATTTTACAAAACTCTTCCGTATAAGGAAAAAAAAAATACGGAAGAATTCTGCAAAATGTACGGAAATAAACTGGCATCCTGGCTGACAGCTTTTTTCTCTCAGTTTAACAGACTTTTTTTGCAATGTGACACTTTTGTAAACCTTAAGATTTTAAATTAGTAACTATAGGTAAACATGACATACATGTGATATAACTTAACTGCTTTTGGAATAACTGAAAAGAGAAAAAATGCAATATACGGTACATTTTTGCCTTCCGGATTTCCATGTTTCACTTCTTACTTTTAAATCAAAAGCAATTTCTAATACCATAAGCCTCCGCTATTTCACTCACAGCATTTTAAAATGCGTCTTACTGCAAAGCGCATCACTTTACGGACTAATTTCGTAATCCAATTTTAAAACAAACACGAGCTCCGTTGTCAGGAACTTAGCCTCCAAAATGCGCTCCCTTCCTTGTCTAAGGACAAGGCTTTGCTTGATCTTAAAACTCAGTAACAAAACACCTTTTGAAGAGTGGCGCAATTAAGGTTTCTTCCAGGCGCTTTCAAGTTATTAGCAGTTGATATTTAAGCGGCATAAATCAGAGTACACTCACTTAAAAAGTTAAGAGCCTAATTTCCGAAGTTAAGAGTTAAGCCATTAATTGTTGAAGCTAGAAGCTGCGTTATGTGTAGTCTTGCTCCCCGTTCCTCTCCGAGAGTTAAAAATTATGAGTGACAATGCAGCGATAGAGCACGTGCAGACATTTTATTGCAGAGCGGCGCATTTTCTGTATAATTATGTTAAAATGTAACTAGGAAGTAAAATTAGAGGTTTTTAAACGTCTCTGTAGTGTAATAAATTGCTGTCAAACTAAAAATATTCAGTAGTAGTTAGTTACTCGATGAGTGCAGTATTAGTAATTTTATTTTGAAGTTTCGTGAATGGCTGTTTTGAAGTTTTTGAAGGATATGGAATTAAATCATAAAAATGGAGAAGTTTTTTCTCTTCGGTTGTTCACTTTTAGACACAATTTATAATTACTGAGGGTTCTTTTAACACTCTTATCCTCATAGTAGCAAATATGCTACCATTCCTTAAAACGTTATTTTTTACAGGAAAAATTGTTTCGAAATGTAATTTTGAAGTCATTAAACTATGAATTGTACCTTTAATTTTTTTCCAATGGCCAGCCGCTGACTTGCAAGGCTTTGGCCACAACGGGCAGGAATTGTTGACCACTTTTTTATGGGGGCACCCAGTAGGTGGACCCACGTCGCCCCCTATGAAGGGACGGACAAATGATAACCACGCCCAGTAGGGGATCGAACCCCGACCGCCGGGAATTGAACCCGAAACCGTAGTACAGTGCTTTACCCACCATAATCCGGTCGGCGTACCTTTAATTAATAATAGTAGTATTTTGGGTCCAGAGATGCCAGCAAGGAAA
This sequence comes from Cheiracanthium punctorium, assembly GCA_038373885.1. Lineage (NCBI taxonomy): Eukaryota > Metazoa > Arthropoda > Arachnida > Araneae > Cheiracanthiidae > Cheiracanthium > Cheiracanthium punctorium. Next base: position 388,531 of record JAWZYV010016180.1, on the reverse strand, counting down.
AATATTAAAATATTTTAGAGGAAACATGTTTATACTCTTTTGTTCTACTTGCAACATGTTCTACTATAAAGTTTTTTTACTATTTTAATACTATTTAATATGAAGAAAAATTGATTAATGCCATTTACATGCAAGAAAATATATGCTTTTTCACTAGAAGAAGTTTTTTAAACAATAGTTTAGTTTACAATGTATGGAAGAGTTCTAAAAACATGGCGCTACCATTGAAAAACCTATAAAAAACTTTTTGCAAAATTTTTATTATATTTACGGTATTTGACTTAAAAGAACACCATTTCAACAAGAAATTTTTTTTTTTTGCTTTTGAATTTCTCATAAGAGGGTTCATACAGTGCAGAGCAGAAATGTTAAGAAAAAAATTTGATGATGGTATAAAACAATAAACAAGCATTTTTTGCCACCGTAGATTGCTAATTGCAAGCTTTTACGCATCAGGCTATAATCACTGTTAAAAAGCGCCGACGTGTAAGATGATTATTTTTTAATAACTGGAAGGGACTTGCCGATTAGGAATTCTCCACTACAAAGGGCCGGATGTATTGGCCATTCTATTATGGGGACGCCATATGGACGGCCGACATTAACCCCTATGAAGGGACTGAAGAGTTAACACCCAAGCCAGGAATCGAACGCGGACCCATGACATGATAAAATGATTCTTTAGCCACTATAGCACCTGGGTGACCTAAGACGAATTCTGTTAACAGAGATTTACAAAAATGATGCAAGCAGTTTTAACTGTTATCAATAACAGTTAAAACCAATTCAGGGAACACAATCAAATGTAAAGGCAACCGTGTGTCTGCAAATCAAGAAACAGGTAAACATTGAATGGTATAAGTACGAAGATAAATATTGGACAGTTTTTTTTTTTTTTTTTGTAGTGCTTTGCGCATTTTTGGTGCATATACCGTGCTCTGTAAAATTGGGATTCAAATATTATATTTCAAACAGTTAGTCATAAAAAGTTACGTGAGTTAAAAATGGTTTGAATGAGATAAGCTTTCCTTTCATGCTATCCTACTTTATAAGCAAATTTTGTTTTGAATTTTTTTAAATAATGCGGACACCTGCAGACTTTGCATTGGCCACTACTGAGGTTGGTAATGTTATGTTCCATTAGTGGCTTCAAGCGTTATTCCGTATGAAAGCCAACGTTCTTCCCTACGAAAAACGGACGGAAGAACAACCAAATCCAAGACAAAAGTCGAACCTAGGCCCATGTCCCTATTGTGTGGTGTGTTGACCACCATACAACCTGGGGCGACTTTGCAGAAGATTTTAAATCTAAATTTTTATATTCTATCTCGATTCTAACAATTGTTATTTAACATTATTACTCGTATTGTCAATAACATTAAAATATATTATCATAATTCAGTTTTCACACTTAATAATGTTTGAGAAATTCTATTCTGAGTTATCTAATAATTTTGATTCTCAATAGTAAACCACACAGACATTCACGAAATTGATTAAAATAACTTTTAAATTATTGGTTTTATACCACTTTGTATAGATAATATAATTCAAAATCTCATATATCCTCCCTAGAAAATATAAGAGTTAATATATAATGCATATTAAAATATGACGTTTTCATGTTTAAATTTAGCTCGAATCAAAGAATATTTAGGATAGTTGGAGGAAGCAGTAGCGTACATAGGTTTACATTAGTGATGCAACGGATATAAATTTGGCCGGATACCGGATACCAAATAATCGGCGAAACTTTCAGCCGGATATCCAGTAATCCGGAAGCAGTATGTTTTCTTTTTTTTCAGTTTTATTTTCACTAGATTTTTTAGATTATTCAGCTGTTTCTTTAATATATATATTTTCTCATTAATTTCAAATCACTTAATTAAAACATCAGAAATCTTTTTGGCATTGTTTCCATGAAATTAGTTTCTAATTCTATTGCAATTAAAATAGACACAAATAACAATGTCATTGAATCAGCCTCCCCATTCCCCTTAAAAATGCCCCTGGGACGAGGAAAAGACGGATGTACAAATTGAAATCATAAACACTTTCAACGTAGTAGAAAGGTATTAAAAATGAAATACTAACAAATCTTTCTAAAAATTGAGTCCTCAGAAAAATTAAAAATGTGTCTTAAATGACACTGATATAATTTATTATAAAATGAAGAAAGTTTTAGTGCTTATAAAATTTTAATTTCGTAATCTAATTCAAAACCCACACCAAAGCAACTCCACACAAATTTATTTTCCGGAATTACCTCCACCATTCTCGGAAGCGAGCGAAGCGTGTGTGTGTGTGTGTGTATGTGTGTGTGCGTGTTTCTTAAAAATTTTAAAACGAAATCCCCTCTTTCAAGAAAATGTTAATTAGAGTGCCCCTAGAAATGCTTTCAAGTTATTAGTGGCTAGCATTATTACAACACAAATTAGAGTACGCTCAAATAAAAATATAACTAAGTAATTTTAAAAGTTGGTCTTTAGGCATTAATTAAGAACGATGAAGAATAGCTACATATTTGTTTTATATTCTCAACAACGTTTCAGTTAATTTTTTTTAAATGTTCAGTAGATCGGCAAACGGTAGCAGTAGAACTTACGTTGTGACTGGATTAATAAAATAATGTTAATAGACTAAGCAAAAAAAAAAAAACGATACTTATAGATGCATCTTATGAAAATATGTTTAACAATTTAAATGTTAAAATCACACCATAATTTAAAAAAAGTGTTACTCTTTGTAATACGATTATCTCCATTTTCGTGTATCATTGAAGTCCAAATTTAGTTTCTAGAGTTAACTAAGTACAGTATCAGAGCAGCTCACACCTCCCTCGATTAAGGGTATTCCTCAACAAACACACACGTTATGGGAGAATACCTTGGCAGTATCAGTCAGCAGTTATAGACAGTGGTAGGAAGGTATTTCAAAAAGTAACTTCAGAGCGTAAAAAAGTGGTCACACCTTATATACTTTGCCGGCAGTCAGGCAAGACAATGGCACTGTACCGGCTTTACGGCATATGCCGGCTATCATTTACAATAATGAGACTGTTTCTGCCACCTAAAACGCTATGACAGAGTACTGGTAAACCTTCAAAACAAAGACACTGGCATAGTACTTTGAAAGTAACTATAATATAACGGCAGGGTGCTGGCGTACTGACTAGCGCTAGTAACCCAGCTAGAATGCTAAAGTACTTGAAGGAGTTATTATTTTACAGCTATTTTAAGTTTAATTTTGAAACTGTATAGAGTGAGAGTACAAAGGTTACTAAAATTAAAAAAAAAAAACTTTTTAGAGTCATCGAAAAAATTAGTATTGGAATTATATGTCAATAAGGAAGCTTTATGAGCTGTTAAATTTTTATTTTAATTGTGACTTTCGAATTATTAAGCGAAATAAACAATACTTTGCTAGTTAGGACTATTTAAGAATGATCTGTGATAAAGGCGAGCAAATTTAACTACTTTTTATGTTTTATTTATAATAATGGGCAGCTTTCTGTCTGATGTTATTCGAAATATACAGAAAACCTCAAAAAATGATAAAACTTTATGAGATTTCAGAAGTAAAAAAAAAAATCACTGAAACTTCAGCTGGGATCTACCAGATTCTTGTGCTGTAGTTGACGTGTGGTAATATTATCTGGATATAGAAAACTTACTTCCCACGATTTTGAATCTGTGCTAAAAATATGTGATGAAAAAAATACACTTTAAAAATTAAATTGATTCAAGGTCTTCTAGTTTTCGCATCTTTTAGATATCACCCGAGTTCTAATTTAAATACGAAGCTGATGTTTAAAAATTACTATAAAAATAATTCTTCAGGAAAAATAGCGTATGTGAGAAAAAAATTGTTGTTTAATTTTACATTCATAGTATGCTTTGAAATAACATTAAATGGTGATGTGGGACAACCGTACTCAACAATGTTTCATAAGTTGCCCCTAAATTCCATAATTTAGAAAAAAAAAAGTATTGCATTTATTTCTAAATTGTTTCTGTTTGAAAATATCCTTAAACCATGTTATTTATTATCTAAGGTTTTACTCTACCATTAAAATTAAAATTTTAATGTTCGCTTAGTGAGATCTGTATATTAAATATATTTCACATTCATCTTTAAATTTTTCCCCGCACTCTCAAAATATAATTTAAAAAATAGCTTAAAACACACCATAGTGTTTACAAATTTTCGGAGAAAAGATAATAGTAAAAACCCGTTTGTAAAGTGAAAAGCATGTGTGTCAAATCTAATTTTAAATATACTAAACATTAAATTCATAAAAATATAAAATCTGTGTTAGACAATGTTAAATGACACTTAAAAGATATGTATAAAATACAATACACATATTGCATCAAAAGATATTGGAACATATTTTACTCCTTTAATCTTTATTGTACTCTAATTTGTGTAAAGATAATACTATAAAAAATATAGTAAAATTATAATACAGTAAAAATAATATAAATATTTAATTTATTTAAAGCTAGTATTTTATAACTCTGCATAAAATGTATTTGAATCTTTCAGCTGCAGTATTGGGAGAAAAAAGAAAATGCACACGGAAAGTGCAGCAGAAAATGGGAACACCCCAATAATTGACTAATGAGCCTCAAAACTGGAACTCTTTGCGTGAAAAAGGGCAAAAGATATATAACTGCATTTTGACTTTTCTTTGGATCTGCAATAACTTTGAGAATTTTTCTTTGATTTGTAGTAATGCAGATTATATAATACCTCTTTTTTTATACTTTCCCCAACAAAATATAAAGTTTTCGAAGCTTAAGTAGATCATTGCTATTTGGACCATAAAATTTTATAAACCTCTTCTATAAACAGAAATCAATTTGTTTTCATGGTTTGATAGGTTTCTGGTATTGAGTTTTCTTTTTCACAGTGTACGTATGTTTTCTTCACGGTTACATTATGTGTTAGTTTACGGATATTAACTTGGGCAGACACCATTTTTAAAATAGCGTTTCGGTGAATAGTTTTCGCTTTTTGCGGCACACTTAAAAAAGTATCTTAATTCAAGCTTTGAAAGGTTTTAACGTTTGAAATTTTGAATCCATCATTCACTTTATTTTGTTCTTTTTTTGGTTTAAAATGTAACACCTAACATCTAATATAACCTCGAATATACCCTGGGAATGCGATTTTTGTTTATGATCATTACTACCTGTGATTTTTCTTTGTATCTATTTTAATTATGCTTTTATTTCAGTATGGGCGATATTTTTCTAGCGTTAATTGTGTCATTTTCAATAAGTACCTATGTGAAATCGTTTCTCTTTCTGCATTTTACAAAACAAACCATTATATGGTAATCAACTAATTATCTGGAAATCACCGGAGTAAGACGATGAAAATTTTTGAGAAATATTTCACCATCTTCCAAGAAGAGATCGTTTGAATTTTTTAAAATGAAATTTAAAGATTCGGTAAATTTCGTGTTTTTAAACCAATAACAGAACTCAGGAAAAATACTTAAAACTTAAGTTTGTCATCTAACTATCCTTTCTCTTATATACATTCAATGAAATAAAACGTCAGTTAGAAAGAACGTTTCATCCAGTGCCACTGTAATATAATTAATGTATGTATAATTACTATTTCAAAACTCGAATTTTGTCCGCCTGAGTCGAACAAATACTCAATTGCGCTCCCGCCGTAGAGAGAGACCTCAGACCAACCGGGGCCTCATGGGAGAGGATAAAGATTGGTGCGCATTTCAACATTGAAACCGGCTTCGAAACGATTGCGCGCAGGGGCGTAGCCAAGAGGGGGGGGGGTTAGGGGGGTCATAACACCCCCATGAGGAATTTTTTGCCATACAAAATGTATATTCTTCACTACATTATCACACAAACGTGTACATATATATGAGTTGTAGTAGTCGTAAACCCCCCCCATGAAAAATTTCTGGCTACGCCCCTCATTGCGCGAATGCGTAATCGATTAGATTACGGTTACTTTTCTGGACTCAGATGGAGGCTACGATTAGATTATGATAATCCCAAATAATAATTTCGCCGATTCGATTACAATAACAATACCAATAAAAATTTCAATTACGCATGGTGAGATTACGATTAAATTACGATTATAAATTTTTGTGAACATTCACAGGTTTTTAATTATGCAATTTTTACGCAGAGGACAGAACTAGTTAACAAAAAACACTTAAAAGAAACTGGTGTTCAAAAGATAAAATAATATAAATTTTGTCAAATAACACACATTAAAGGATCCTTAAATACACGTTTAACCTGTTTAAACAATGTACTGATGTAATACAACAGTTGAGGTTTTCACTTTCTGTGCCCAGTGTTTTTTCCTTCCCAAAGATCTCAGAATGCCTTGCGAAGTCCAGAGGGGAATGATGAGCGGAAGTAACGCTGGCCACAGAAAGGATAACTTTTGACACGCCTTTTTAGCAATGTGAATGAACATATTTTACCGGGTTCAAGGTTTTTTGAGCATTTTGAATAGACAGTCAAAAGCAGAAGACTCGAGAAATTTCACGCCTTCACACACAGATTAATGAGTTTTTTTTTGTTACCTTCATTTGACGTAAAAACTAAAACTTTTTTTTTGAACAGACGGGCACTTGCCGATTAGGCACTGTCAACTACAACTGCACGAAGTTATTGTGGCCATTTTATTAGAGGTTCCCCCAATGGGCGACCAGCGTTTCCCCCTATGAAGGTACTAACAAGTTAACGTCCATGCCCAAGATATGTAAAATTTAAAACTGAGAATCCTGTTATCGTCTCAAACGATTCCGACTACAAAATGCTTAGATTAACTATAATACGATTATTTAATCATAACATAAAAATTTAATTTTCTGAATTAGGATAACGTGGAAATTTAAGTTTTTAGATTACAATTACATTAGATTATTTGCAAAACAAGCCTCTATCGTATGACTTGATCACGATTACAAAAAAGTGTAATCCATCGTAATCGATTACGATTATGCTAATTCTGCATGGGAGTGTACTTTAAGGCTTGTCTTTTTATTTCTGTTTAAAATTCGCCTTTGTAAATATCAAAATTCTTTCATTTACATTAAATTAGACACTGTAATTATTTGAAAATTACTTCCTAATTAGTGGTTGATTTTTTAAAGCTGTTTTTGGTAAGGGGAATCCGAATTCGTTTGGTTAGTTCAGTGCCGGTTTCCCCAAAATTCACTGCATTTATTTATTTATTTATTTTTTATCATCGTTACTGCAAAACAAACAGTATAATATGTTTGTTTTACAATCATATTCCTGCCATTTAATGTTAGCAGGAAAACACTGGTCACTTTTTATACTTCAGCTTATTTTCATTTTTTATACCGCCCGTCCCAAAACACATAGCGATGTCCTTTGAAGATTGAGGGAACGCTTTTGCGGTATTTACGGTAGCATATTTGTGAAAAGACACATCATTAAAAAACAAACACCTTGCTATAGATGTTTTGTGTTACAGTATGAGAATATTATAGGAGAGACACATTTTTTATTAACTGTGGGTTGATGCGTAGACTTGTACGTTTCACCGTACTCATGAACTGCACTTCATGTCAGGTGAAAATAGCTGATCTTGTATGGAAAAAAAAGAACTTTGAAGATTGATAAATCCACGCGAGAATTACTGAATACTTTTAATAAGATAAAATTTCACGAGGCATGATTCTCTTACAGCTGTAGCTTATTGAATTAAATAGGATCTAGAAAGAAAACATAACCCGAAAAAATAACTGAAAATCGGAACAAATCGATAATTATGTAATCAGCCTGATAAAATAAACTCCTGTGAAATGGGAAAGATAAAATGAAACATTCTGTAATGTTTAGATTTTACTTCCTGTTATAATCTGCAATAACCTCGAAATTTTTTCTTTCATTCAGATTCGGGGATCTTCTAGGGGAAAACCTTTATGGAGATTTTTACGAGGGGGGGGATTTTATAGCTTTTACGACTGAACTATTTCGACCACACATCTCTGTGTGGACTGAGAGTACTATTTGGTACTTTTCATTATATGTAATATATACATATTTAAAACCGCCTTGAATTCCACACCGTTAGACGGGTGGCCGTGCGATAGGCCAAATCTTGGAACCTTCGGACTTCAGCCCTCTACCATTTTCAATGTCTTTATCATGATATATTTCGAAAATGAATAAATAATACATAAATATCCTATATACAGGGTGATTATAATTGAAGTTCCACTTTAAAACGATCAGAAAAGGTAAACTACTGGACCAAATGTTATCGAACTTGGTAATTGTGTAAAAGTGGTCAGGGGATTTATATTATCGGCAAAAAAAAAGTTCAAAAATTCAACACCAGGGACAAGGACGTATTTAGGGGTGGGGTGGGGGTCCAGGATCCCGAACCTCCTTCCCCACGAAATTTTGATTTTTGTTACTAAAATTATAATGATATAGTGTCCTTTTGAGAAAAATACTGCCTTTTTTACCGTTTGGACCCTCTCCGAAATTTTTGAACCCCCTCCAAAATGTTCTTTATGGGGGGGAGAGGATCGGACCCCTGACCCCCCCTCCCCCTTAAATACCTCCTTGCCCCTGGTATTGAATTTTTGAGCTTTATTCCCTTTACACAATTACCAAGTTTGATAACATTTGGTCCAGTAGTTTTCCTTTTCTGATCGTTTTAAAGTGGAGCTTTAATTATAATCACCCTGTATATCCTATATATCATATGAAATGCTATCGTATATTCAAATATTCACACAATTTCATCATATTTTATTATTATATCGATAATACTGAAAAGACGGTGAACGTAAGCAGTGTTTTTTTTTTATAGCTCAAAAAGTTTAAAGTTGACCCGAAGAGACCCCTGGACTTATAGTTCGCTTCATCCAAATATCACCCCGAGTGACGCTCGGCTTTAGACCTGAAAGTGTTAATTTTCAAGTGCCAACTGGACCTCAAGGTAATAATAACTGAACTTATGAAAAATATCAATGAGGTATAAAATATTGTTGTGTTTATAGGATTTCTAGTACCTACAGCTCGTGATTTTCGAATTTTCTCACAGAAAAAAACATCCTCCAACACAGAATGTGAAGTTCTGATTTATTTTATGTGATATTTATTCGTAAAAATGAAATTACTTTTAACTATTGTTGGGCTATTATGTATAGAACTGTTGTATTTCATTTAAAATATCTTATATATACATTTTACTTAAGATAACTACCTACGCGGAGGTGAAATTGCAATTACAATATGTATATATATTGTAAATGATTATAAACTATGACCTTAGTAATATGTGGTGGTTTCTGTTTCATTTAAACATTATGTGCTTGTAGTTTTTTAATTTAATTGCCGTTTTAAGATAATTCAATCATTCAAAATATAAATTAAAAAAAATACCCAGCTTCGCAAAATATGCATTTAAAAAATATATTCAGTTCATTATACTAAATAGTATTTTTAACATTTGAGGAGATTTTGTAAATCTGGGGGGGGGGGGATTTGATCACGTTTATGAATGGGGATGTCTCAGGGAGCCTAGCAACACTGATTATATATGGATATTTTCTTTATTTTTTATTAAAAAAGAAAGAGAAGGAAATACATGAGCATAAATAACCTCTCAGTGTTAAAGTAGGTCATTGTTATTTGGACCATAAAATTTTATATCTTTCTTTAACAAACAAAAACGACTTTTTTATTTCGAGGTTTAAGACTTCTGTGAAATTGAGTTCTATTTTTCGTGGACTATAGATATTTTCTTGGCGATTATTTTATCTCGTAGCTTAGGGGTATTAACTTTGTGTGCAGTTATATTTTATATGTACATTTTAGAAAATGGTTTGAATTTCTCGCTACACACTTTAGAACATTCATGTCCGAAGTATTCTAAAGTTGGAAAATACGAATTCCAGTTGAGTCTTTTTTTTATTTCTATGCAAACATGGTATTTAAAGTTTTGACTCTTTTAATACACATTTATTTATTTATTATTATTATTATATAATAAATGTGTATCAAATATGTATTTTAAAACTCATTTTTTCATGTTGCAAAAAATATCTTATAATAGTGAAATTTAGTCTGTTGGTTAAACCCTTTTGAGGTCGCAAATTGGATTGAATAAAAATTTAAAGAATTTTATTACATAGATGTACATCACTGAAAGATATTTTTTACATAATTTTAATGCGGAATTTTTTTAATGTAAACTTCCATTAAGTGTCAATATAAATCAACCTTGTATTTCTTTGTTAGAAAGCTTTTCATGCGTTTTGCGTTTCTTCGGCCCCCCTAGTGCCATTTCGTAGTGCCATTTCAGATGAGCTAGTGGTTAAGGAGAAGGAGTCAAAAGTCCATCATCATCCATAAAAAAAAGTGGCACGCCATCCATTTCATCTTTACGAAAGCACACAGTACCTTCAGCACATTCAGAGACGAAACAGTAGATCAGGTTTCCCCAGTAACATCTTCTCCATACATAAAAGTCCCACCACTATCTTCCCTAGTAACATCTCCATAAGTCCCACCAATTCCTTCATTTCTACTAGCCATACCATCCCTTCTTTCGTCATCCGTTTCACCATGTTTACCTTCTATAGCTGAACGGACCAATACGTACTTCACCTTCCTATCACCACTCCCCTCATATCCCATCTTTCTCGGCATCAAATTTCGTAAAAAGAAATTCAGAATACGTAAATTTTGTTCCCTCTTCTCCTGCTAACTCGTCCCAGAAATATCCTAACTACACACAGCCCTCCAAGTCAGAGACTTACTTCTTTACATATACTTTTTGCAATAAATACTTTTTAACGCTCATTAGGCAGAATTCATCATTTAAAAACATTCGACTAAACCACTAGGTACACTTTTTTCTCATAACTTATAATAGTGCTAGTGCATCATCAAACTACAATAATAGCTGGATTTAATATATCTTACCAACTAAAGTTGATCGGCTATGTTTTCATCTGTACTATCACCTGCATCGTAACAGTTTGATTTATCAGAAATAGATGAATTCTGTATTTCGTATACCGAACTAGTATTTAATACTTTTAAATCGCATTATACTGATTTGGAACAATCTAAGCTTAAGAAAAAGAGCATTATTGAAAACTTTATGAACCATTGAAATTCAACAAGATCAGACATTAAGATCTATCAAAATTACCAAGCATGAAACTTTAACATATACTTTTCTATGGAAAATCTATCGAAATTCAAGGGGCCTTCAAAAGTTATATCTTAATTTTTAAAGACGGAAATTTGAAGATTATATATCTTGATTATCGTCTTTAAGTGTTGAAATCTGCCGTACAAGATACTTAATAAATATTTAAACTTGGGCGTACTATGTATTAACATTCGTCTGATAGCCCCGTTTTGATAAGAGACGTTTTTTGAAAAACTAAATCTAGAACGCTGTCAGGATCACTCGGGAATCATCATTTTTGGAATAAGTGGCACAAACTGTAGCAAGTCACAGAAATTTTCTTTTGATCAATCCAAAAAGTATTTCAAGAGAGAAACTTTACTAATCATCTCAGACTTCATCTCAACTAATTAATAAATAGCAGTTACGTCATTACCTGTTTTAGGAGTGTTCAAGTCTGCCAATCTGCCAACTTTCTTTCTAGTTCCGAGCGCCTTTCGAGCGATCTGCTATGACTGAGCTTCTTATCCTGACTCAAGATTTTCATTGCCTCAGGAATCAATAGTCCGTGCTTTCAACACTGCAACATCAACTTGTCAAAAATAGTAAACAATAATCCTCATCACTTATACCAACACAACTTATACCCTCGTCACTTTGTCCAATTGCCGTCTCCAAGTATGTTTCTTTTTATGCCCGTCATTGTATTTATTTTGCTCTTTAACACTTCCAACAAGGTGTAACTATACCAAATGTCTTTGATTTCAAATTATCTGTCTATCCACCCGTCCGTACGGGCTCTAACTTCTGTAAATATGCATCGATTACTACGAAATTTTTAAATGTCATTCCTATGAATAACCCTATTAAAAATGAGTATGTAGAACTTACATTTCTTTTACAGAAGCACACAAAAGAATTCCAATACATTGAGCTCTAAGCGTAGCCATTCAATAAATTGCATTTTTAAGATACAGCAAAATCCGTTTAAGAAGTTTTCTAAGTGGATGACAGGCAAAAACATCTTAAGCGGGAAAACTTCTCAAACGGGAGACTATTTTTTTTTTAAACAAATAAAGTAATTTCAGTATAAATATCTTTTGACATTATTAAAATATTGTATAAATAATATAAAGTTTATAATTACTTATACAAATTGTGTTGCACACTTAAAAATTAGTTAATAAAGTAAAAAATATAATTAACTATTAATATTAAATCTTTTAAAACTATATTCGCTTTCAGCATTATTGGAATCGATTTTACAGAAAAAAAATCCGTTTAGTTTTTGTTTTTTATCGGTAATCTTTAATTGGTCTTTCGTTTTAAAAAAAAATTCATTCACATCTTCAACGCTTTGAATAAAACTACGAAAAGTTTCTACTGCTATTGCAGCATCCGGAAAACTAAGAATTTCCACTACCTCTTATTCAGTTTCACTCATTTCTTAATTTTCTGTAACCTCACAAATTTCATCCACTATTGGCATTTTACCAGACAATAAAATAGTTTTCAGTTATAAACATTGATTTTTACAAACAGTAATAAGAAAGGGGCGTATGTAACATTTCCAGTTCTTTCACAGGAGCACCCCCCCAAAAAATCCCAATACATTATAATCTACAGCTAGATATTCTTTAAGGAGTACTTTAGAGATATTTGGTTATTTCAAAAAAACAAAATTTATGTATACTGTTAAAGACCACGAAATAAAATAAACGACCGAAAATAGTATCTTAATATAAATGCCGGATATTAAAAATATCCGGCAGTACATCCGGCCTAAAATTATATACTGAGAAATAACATTAATAAACAGAATGAACGAATAAATTCTAAAAACTGCAATAAGAAAAAATAAGAAAAACAAAGTTTTCTGGAAATATTTAGTTTTACATACTTTTTAGAATACATTTTTTTATCATGTATAGAAAACCGAAAAAAAATTAAGCATTTCTATGGATTTCAAAATCGATAAATTTATGGTGCAAAACCGCTAATTGTTTAGCAATCTTTGTTAGAATTCGGTTACATTCCCCCCCCCCCCCATAAATTGACCCTGCTCATAAGAAAAGTCCACTTGCTGTAATACTGGTACTAGTTGGTGAAAAAAATTTCACCACCACCTAATTTTGATAAAGTATCGAAAGTTGTTGCTTTGATTTTACAATAGTTGAATGGAGGTGTTTTTCTTTCAATGGGTAACTGATTTTGTAAGATATTTATCCAACTTTTGAAGGAGAGCTGATTCAATGACATTGTTATTTGTACCAACTTTAATTGCGATAGAATTGGTACTAATTTCATGGAAACAATGCCAAAAAGATTTATGATTTTTTAATTAAGTGATTTGAAGTTAATAGGAAATATATATAATAAAATAATAAGCTGGAGAATCTAAAAAAAATTATGAAAATAAAACAATGAAATGAAAACATACTGCTGCCGAATTACCGGATATCCGGCTGAAAGTTTGGCCGGATATTTGGTATCCGGTATCCTGCCAAATTGGTATTCGTTGCATCACTAATTCCAATAAATTATGGTCTGTAGGAGTTTAGAGACATTAATCCATTTCAAGTAATATAAATTCTTTACACCTGCTTGCTATTCATTTATAGGGTGTCACTAACATTTCAAGATTTTTTACAGGGTCTCGGAAAATTACATTTTTAGTGACATACATCTTTTTTGAGGTTATCCATACAATCTAGCCAAGTTTGACGTTAGTACATCGCCAGATTTGCGCAAGAAAGACTGTTGTTTTAGAAAGTGTTTTATAATATGTGCATTTGCATGATTTTTCTTTCTTGTTTTTGCTAAATAAGCATTTTAAAACTAACTATTGTAAAAATGACTTACATATTTTTTCTTTTAAAAAGAGATAATCGGAATGAGAACTTACTGCTGTGTAATTGCCCTCAAGAGGATAAAAAGCAATTTTAAGCTTTTAAAAAACGAGGAAAACGAGATAATCGGAACATAACTCTAAACTGCTACTTTGTTATGGGTGTTTGATATTGATGTAATTTCACTTTTGTGATTAATAAAATGTAGAAGATAAGTAAAGTCATCAAATCGGGTCCTTTTAAATAATATTTTGAAAGCAGAAGTTATTGCCCAGTACTATTTTGATAACCAAGATTCATGGATATTAATGCTTTATTCAGCGGCAAAAAGTGGCTGCAAAAGTCTTCTTTTAATACTTTGCAATAATGAATGTTTTTATGATTTCGGTCTGGCTGGCTGTCCGTTGGTCCGCCCATGTTCTAACTGCAGTAAATATGCGTTGAATTCAATGAAGTTTATATGTGTGGCTTCCCTGTACCGTACCATTCATCTTATTGAAAATGGAGTATGTAGCACTTACTGTTCTTTTGCAGGAGCACCCGAAAGAATTTTCATTACGTTCGATGGGTAGTCATTTTTCAAAGCGTATTTTAGGTACATTTCGAACAGAACAAAATAATATAAATTATTAAGGATTTCAAAATAATGCTATCCATCAGAAATATTTGTACTTCTTATGCAAGAGCACTCAAAAGAATTCCAATACATTATGGTCTATGGAAGTTTAAAGGTATCCATTTCAAGCACAATAGAATAAGTGTATGAACGTTTATAACAGTTTTTTCTTTAGTTAAAAGATGGAAATAGCATTTAAAGTTCTTTTACAGGTTCTCACAAAATTACATTAATAGTGCTTGCTCTTAAGCTTTTTTTAAAGATTATTTCCAAAACATCACCACCTTTAAATGCAATAAATCGCTAAACTTGAGGCAACAATATTGTTGTACTGGAAAGATTTTTTGGTTTGGCCATAATTTTTTTGGTTTTATTTTCGTGTTGTTTTATTTTATTTTCCGTTCAATATCATCAACACTGCCTCTCATAGTTTGCAGTTAAAAAAGAAAAGGAATTGATAAACTGCGAATTTTCAAATCTTGTGTAGATAACGTATTTTCGTTATAATTTTACTCACGTTTAATACTTTTAATAATGTATTCCTTCTAAACTTTCCTTTCAAATAAAAACACACATATTAAATCCTTTCCTTGAATAGTTGAAATTAAATTTTTTATTTTATTGACTTTCTGTCATATAAAATTCCATATTAAAATATAAATTGGTAATCTCTATAATACGTATTGAAATTTATCTAGATTCAAAATTACGATATGGTTGTTATCAGTGCTGCATCAAAGTTATAATGTATAGACAATGACTATTTGTCGATTGAATGGTGTTGCACTATCCACAATGCAATCTGTAGCGGCAATCGCGTTTTAATTAGAGTGTTCCCAGCAAAATTTCAACAAGCACACACACACGCACACAAAGAGAATTTCAAATGTTACCTCATATTGTTTCAAGAAATCTATTTATTAATTTTATAACCTAGAAAACCCTATTAAGAGAAATCTTAAAATATGTGGATCTTTATGAATTGTAATTATCACTCTTATGTAGTATTTCACACGCATTCATATATTTAATTATCTATATTCTTGAATCAGTATATATTACATAACACTAATAAACAACATATTTTGATTCACTACAGAAAACAGGTCTTTACCCTTACTAAAAACTTTAATCAACATTTTTTAAAAAACTTTTGTCTGTTACTAACTGAGACTTCAGCACCCTTCCAAACTTCCAAATGGCCTCCTTTTAAACAATATCGATTACACGAAAAATCACTTACATTTAGCTCATACTTTGATATAAAAGTTAGCTGATAAAATGAAAGTTATTCACCGGGAGGAAGTCAATTTATGTCGTCCGGAAATGAAGTGACTTCAGTGATGTTTAGTTTTCTTGTCAAAGTGTCCAAAGAATGAAAAACTTTCTTTAATGTCAGTAATGTAGTACCATAAATTTGTTATAACTTACTGTATGCTGTAAAGAAAGATATCAAGCGTTGCGCTACCACTGAGTGGACGTAACTAAAAATCAAATTGTTATTGTGAAGTTAACATCTATAACGATAAAAATTTTCTTAATGTTTTTCTTTCTTAGAATTCGTGATAAATTTAGGCAAGCCTTTATTTGAACGAATGGAAATATGCAATAATTTAAATATTTTGTGAATGTTAAGTTATATGTTAATCGAAATAGAAATAAATAAAATGAATTGTAAATCATCAGAAAAGACGATATACCTAAGACGCCGTCATATTTTATTGATATTTAAAAAAATGTTACACTATTATTTATATTTTTATGTTATTTTGTTTTCTGTTCTTTTGTTTGTTCTGTTTTCTATCCTTTTTATGTGTGTGTGCTGTCACTGATAGTATAATTTTATTTTATAACCATAGAAATCCTATAGCTCGCAAAATTTGTAACAATTTCAAAAGCTTTTCCCATTGTTACCCTATGTAAATAAATTGCTTTGTAAGGCTTCTATTGATTGACTTTCAGTTTTAAAATAAATGAAATATAAAATTCAAAAGGAAGAAAATCTGAAACACTCGCAGATTTTAAATACGCACTATAGGGCTACATATTAAAAGCGTATCATAATTTATACGTCTTCCCTATTTTTCTTCCTCATTCCATTAAGTTGGAAAGTGTATCATTATTCATGAATGTGCCGTATTTTGCTTCCTTGTTTCATAAAACCCATCTTTGGAATCGAAATCTATCTTAAAATTGCCTACTTAAACTATTTTACATTCTTCGCCAAGTGTATTACAACTATACTTTACCGTTTTAAATACTGGTTCGAATGTGTATCGCAATCCATGAGTGTGCCGTGTTTGTCTTTCTTGGGTTGATTCCTACTTTAACGTCCCGACTCTCACCAAGGTGGCGATCATTAAACACATGCAGTAACAATGACGATTTTGTGTATTTATGAGGCAATCGTAATTTAGAATTAAAATAGTAATTTGGAACAACCTGTAAGTACAGCATTCTGTTACATTTTTATTTATTTTAGGTTGCCAATTAATGAAGTTTTAATAACTGTCTTCAAATTCCTTAACTGGTGCGTTTATCGCTAATTTGTTCACTTTGGTTTTCATCTAGTTCTTTTGGGAGCATTGAAAATTGTGCAAAACTCCTAGAGACCCATGACTGCAAAACTCGCCAAAGTGCAAGGAATTTTTAGGTTGGCGAGAGTAGGGGCGTTAAAGTAGGAATCAACCCTTTCTTGAACCATAAAACACATCTTTGGAATAGAAATCTATCTTAAAATCGCCTACTGAAACTGTTTTACAATCTTCGCCAGGCATATTCGAACTATAGGCATATTCAAACTATATCGCGTAGACATATTTTAAATACTGTTTGGAATGGGCATCATAATCCATGAATGTACCATGTTTTCCTTCTTTGTTCCCTAAAATACTTCTCCGGAATAGAAATCTATATTAAAATCTCCTACCAAAAATCTTTACACATTTTCGCCAGGCATAGTCAAACTATACTTCACCTTTATAAATACCATTTGGAAAGTGTATCCTAATCTATGAGTGTACCGTAAATGTCTTCTCTATTCTATAAAACATTTCTTCGAAATTAAAATCTATATTTAAATCTCCTACTAAAACTATTTTACAATATTCGCCAGGCGTTTTCTAACTATACTCAAAATATATTTTTAAAAATTGAAAAGTGATACGGCACGTAGACAAATCGTGTCTACACCCAAAACCGTGATCTAGCGAAATAGCACTCAAGTGCTAAAAAACAGTTAAACTATTGAACATATATATTCATACGAGGTCGAAAAATACATATGATTAGAAAATTAAAATGAATTATTAATACTTTATTTTATCCTGTCTTTAAAAAAACAAGGAGTCAAAGATTGCGGGAAAATATCTGTTTATGCGAATAAGTATAACTACCGATAATTTTCTCTGAACATACATACCTGCGTCGCCTCATTAAATTCAAGCATCTTTTCGTGCCCCCTTGCGACCCTACCTACTTATCATTAAAGCCAAAATACTCCCACTGGTGCCTCTTTGGTAATCGAGAAGGTCGTATAAACATCGTTTAAAATTGAATTTCTTAAGTTAGTGACGAATTTCATTTTCTTCGCTTATTGTGCAGTTTTGAAGATAACGTACTTATTTGAAATGCATTTAAAATAATGTATCAAACAGAATAACATTATAAAATGCTCCTGAGACACGTCTGATAGTTTAGAATTCATACTCATGTTGCTCCTAAGGTTTTAGAAATCAAGATGAAATTCTCCTCTTGAATTTAGCTCTAAACAGTTTTTCATTTAGTGTTTTAATTAAAGTGGATTTGTTGTTAAATTATTAATACAGTAGAACCTCGATTAACCGAAACTCTCCGTTAACCGAAGTCGGTTTCTTCTTCACTGTCTACTATCATTCAAAATTTTTTCTTAAAAAAGATGCATTTTTAAAGTTCCCCCCCCCCCTCATTCCTTTTGTATGCAAGCCATCCTTTCCAAACTACGAGTGCAGATAAATATTTTGAATTCCCTTTTATAGAATTCATTTTCGCAAGCTCAATTCTCGGTATGAGTGTTCTCTTCCCCACTTTGAAACATCCCTGTTCTAAACTGGTACCAATGAAAATGCTACAGACTGTGAAAGATAGTGTTACTGAGTTTTCAAGCCTTTTCAGCACAGTGAAAGGTTTCAAAAATTACGGGGATAGAGAAATGGCAGAGTGGTTGAATTGTGACGTGGAAGATGCAGGCTTCCAGTTGCTCAACGATGAGGAATTAATAGCACAAGTCCGAAAATTTCCAAAAGAAGAAGAAGAAGAAGAAGAAGATGATGATGATGAAGAAGATGAGAATGATTCTGGAGTAAATAAGTTCAGTAAAGCCGTTATCAGACGACGCATTTTCGCCCTTCAAAATGCTCGTACAACTCTTTCGGCTTTCATTTTTCTTGTCAAAAGCAAGGTATAGGGTTGTATTGCAAGGCAAGAAAACGATCTGGTGGATTGGCACGGGGTTGCCGATTTGGCGACGTTATCGCTCGTTTTGTAACAAAATAGTTATTACGTCATCGCTGTTTTTGTCACAAAAATCACTCGTCCTGTCGCGCCCCGTGCATTCGAACATTGACATTGACGGTGGAATTCGAAGGTTCATTTTTAAGTAAATACAGTACAAAAGTTTATAATGGTTTTTGATTTGCACTTCGGAAATAAAATCGGCTTCTATTTCAGCCGTCCACATTGCAGGCGTGGAGGTCGCCATCTTGAATGAAGGTGTGGAAGTGTCTAGAGCTCTGATTGGCTGATTTCGCCATTCATACCAAACATTTTTCAACATTGTTCGAAACAGTTCGGTGTCAAGGATAATACTATCACACAACGGTTTTCGCCTGACTGAAGGGCAAAACTGCAGTACAAAAGTGTTGTACGTGCATTTTGCAGTGCGTAGAGCTCTCGTGTGATAGCACCTTAACAATGATGCTTTTAAGAGTTTCTCAAAAGGATTTCTTTGGTTGGAACAACATGAACAGTGTGATTCCTGTGAACTCATGCTTTTCAGAGGCTCAATAACCTGAGGGATTTGATTTGACATATTGCTCAACTTTAATTTAAACTTCGGGATAGAGCTGCGCGGCAAAGGATGGCCAATGTACACCAGATGAAGCTTCCATTTAAACCACTGTAGGTTTTTGTTTCAGAAATAAATATTTTTTCATTTATAATTTTAATTTATTTAACAGTTAATAGTTATAATAATAGTTCAATGAAGATACTATATATTAAACTAGATGATTATTGATGAATTCTCGATTATCCGAAAATTTCGATTATCCGAAGTAGGTTCGGTCCCAATTACTTCGGATAATGAGGTTCTACTGTACTTTGAAGAAAAGGTTTAAAAACAGACAAAAGGACATTCATCTATAACGGAATAGTTTTTTTTTATAAAAAAGAAAGACGAATGGAAAAACAGCATCTTAAATGATTGTTGGACTATCTAAAATACAGGATTTCTCATGACTACTCGTACACAATTTAAGGGGAGGTAGGGCACATAATAAAGAGTAAGAATCTCATGGGAATGCGGGATCGGAAATGATGTAGCTGGTAATAATCACTTTGGGACAAGTGCTGAAATAATAGTGAACTTTCCGAACAACTATTCGTCAAAAACTACTATATCTTACTCAGAAAGTACGTGACTAAATTTGATAGTTTAAAAACCTTATATCATTTCATGAATGAGATATTCGAGACAAGCCTATTTTTTATGAAACTTGGTTAAAAAATTCGACGAACAATATCGCGTCTCGCAAAACAGCCTATAATCTTTTTCTCGTGTCGCAAAATCCCCAATATTGTAATGTTAAAAATGTCAGTCTCGTCTCGCAAAAGATCGCTTCACGTCTATCCCTAAGGATAACTTTAATTAAAACTACACTGTACGCGTGTATATATTTTTTAAATGTTTTATCACAGATAATGCAATTTCAAATCCAAATATTTAAACTAACATTTACTGTTCAATACCCTTTTTTAATAATCAAACTCAATGCAGGAGAAAGAAACTCGCTCATCGTGAGAATAGTTGCGAGTTAAATCTCCTGAATAAACACCAAGTAGTTCTTTAATTTAGAAGTGAAATGTTTACTAAGCTAATCGTTTACAAACGCTTCCACTATATTAAATTATACATTAAGCTGAAGTGCAAATGTGTGACATGCACTACTTTATTAGAGAACAAATCTTTGCCATTGCAAGTTCGACGGTTTTAAAATTAATTAATGTTGAGCAATTTCACTGAATAAGCATTTATTTCATTGCATGTTAAGTTCTACATAAGCTTTAAACTTAATTGTTTAAAGTGTGCTTAACTATTATAACTTAGTTTCGTTTACATTACGAAATATTATATTAAACAGTGGATTAATACACAATCTGCACGATCATAATTTCCTAAGAGAAGACCTTTAACTCTAACTGTAATTAAAAATTAAAAATTTACTTTGCACTAGATAATACACTGCTGGCCACCCAAATTGCAACACCAAGAAAAACAAGAGATATCACAACAAAATTTATTGTGTAGATAACATGTTGACCAAGTAACAAATGATTAAATTTACAGCATTCTATGAAGCGTGGTTCCTGCCAAAATCAGTACCCAGAGTAGCCGCCGTTGTTGGAGATCACAGCTGCCACACGCCTCGGCATTGATTCAAAGAGACTTTGAATGTGTTCTTGGGGTACAGCAGACCAAGCAGCTTCCACACGTTGCCAAAGTTGATCTGGTGTGACAGCTGGGGATGAACTCTGGGTCAGTCGTTGAGCAACCATGGACCACATGTTTTCTTTTGGCGAAAGATCCGGAGAGCGCGCCGGCCAGGGAAGCAATTCAATCTGGTGATTGACGAAGAACCCTTGGACAATGCGTGCCACGTGTGGCCGTGCATTATCCTGCTGAAATATGGCTGTTGGCAAGCCCTGAAGGTAAGAAAGGACAACTGGCTCCAACACCTCGGAGATGTAGCGCTGGCTGGTTAAAGTACCGGCAATGCGTACTAGAGGAGTGCGAGAGAGATATCCGATACCGCCCCATACCATAATACCCGGTGCAGGACCAGTGTGACGGTGCATAATGCAGCTGTTCAGCATCCTCTCTCCACGGTGTCTCCAGACTCGAATCCGACCGTCGTGGTGTTGCATACAGAAGCGTGACTCGTCAGTAAAGAGAATTTCATTCCATTCTGTCGTCCACATCCTTCTTTCATCGCACCATTGGCGGCGGAGACGTCTGTGGTTCCGCGTCAGAGGTAGACAAAGCAACGGACGTCTTGCGGACAGACCATTCTGCTGTAAACGACGTCGAATGGTACGCGCAGACACTGGATGATGCGTTACAGACTGAATCTGCTGTGATATGGTTCGTGATGTGACTGAGCGGTCCGTCACTGCCATGCGTACAATCTGCCTGTCATCACGTGACGTGGTGCACTGAGGTCGATGCGGTCGATCACGTCTGTCCGTCGTACCCTCCTGCACCCAACGATCACATATCCGCATCACAGTTGTTTGGTTTCGTCCAATACGACGACCGATTTCCCTGAAAGATAACCCACAATCTCGGTATGCCACTATCCTTCCTCTGTCAAACTCGGATACTTGATCAAAAGATGATCGTTGTTTCCTACGAGGCATAATTTATCTTTTTTTTGAAAAAAAAGCAAGAAAAACACAATTGCTGTACTTGAAACCGTCGAAATCTCCAAGCCTTAAATAGCGCTTTGAGGTGGCGCCACAGGCGCGCTTGATGTGCGTCTGCGCTGAAATTCTAATCATTTGCATATCTCACCTCAGCTAATGCATGTTGTAAATTTCATATTATTTGCATGCTTCCTTCAGGGTGTTGCATTTACGATGGCCAGCAGTGTACTTATGACACGCTCATTCTGTCCATGACTAACTGTTTTTCTTCTGTCAGACTATTAACAGGAATAATTAGCCATACAACAAGACGAGATGCGCAAATTTTATGTTTTACGTTATAGATTGTTGTATAGTTAAGCGAGAATTCAGACGTTCAAAAGCAATATTGCAAATTCCACACTTTATACTTTTAGACACTATTTGCATCTGCATTTCAATATACTATACAAAAATCCTGACGATATAACATTACTTATGATGTCAATCGATGATGGTTTATTTCATGTGTATTAGGTGCACCGAAAAGTAATGCAGCTATAATAAATCAAATTCAAACAAATACATGTTCAACAAGTTATTAATGACAAACAGCTAGTGACTAAATGACGAAGTCATACAGGCTACTTTTTAGAGTAAGAATTTCATGGATAACATTGTTTTTCTTTCAAGAAAGATATCTGAAAGAATAGATAAGTGACGCCCTTCCCTTTGAATACAAACAGCAAAATATCCTGAAATTGGTTTTTGGGTATCCGTATGTTACATTTTACAGCAAGATTTTTAAAGATATCTCTTTCTTTCTTTGAAATAAACCTGGAAAGGTGAATTGAATGCTGGGGCCTCCTACCTCGACATGGGCTACAACTTTTGGATAATCCTCTCTTAACGTGCACCTGAGAAGTAATGCAAAATTTAAATTTTTTGGAAGAATAGATACCAATAGCAAGAATTACTGCCAGTATCCAACGTGGGATTGGCGGATATAAAAGTCTTCCCCAAAAACCAAGGTAATTTGTCGCCATTTCTCTCACATAGAATTCTCAAGGGCCGTGTATACATTAGGATGGTATGAAAAAGGGCACTGTTTTATTTGATTTTTTTCCTTTAAATGTAGTATTGCTTGACTCAACAATTGGAGCTGCTTGGCAAAAATGAAATTTCAAGAAATTCTCAGTGCAATCACTAATCATCTTCAGATTCAACAGAAGGGATAAAAAAAATGTTAACAAAAAAAAAACAATTTCTTTTATTTAATTTTAATTCTTACAAAAACTTTATTTTCTGACTCAAAAAGAGTTCTAATTACTTACAAGAAACAAGAAAACATTGTCGTATGAAAAGCATATCCCTAATCAGCAAGCCCCCTGGGTGTATTATGAATACATAGCTATTAATATTTGCATAGACTTAATTTTTAAACCCCAGTAATTATGAGAAAACACTCAGATACAAAAAGGGAAATGATGATAAATTCAGGAATGTACAAATTTACAATGTATTAATCGAGTCAGTTTGATTAATTAAACATTTTACTTTGATCAGCCTTTGATTTTGAAGTCCATATGAGGGCCAAAATAAATACACTCAAGATGTAATTCTGGTGTGAAGATAACCATCCCTGCCTCCTGCTCTTCCATGATCAATAATGTACTTGTGTTACTATTCGAACATGCCTGCTACTGCTAGAGAAATGCAAGGGAGCTTCTCCATGTCTAATTGAACCTTTTCTGATCATATTAGCCTTCATGCCTTCGTCGCTGAGGTTCATAGTAGTTGATGGTTCGAAAGAATCGTCCCATTGAACATTTCAAAATATTCCTCTGCTTCAAAATTTGAATTTGGACGATCAAATTGGGGTTTTTTTCCCACCCTGTCAATTTTTCTTGGTTCAGTATTCTTTGTAGCCCAACTCTGGAATATTTAAACATTCATTTAACAGTATTGCCAAGAGAAAATTTCAGAGTGGTCAATCATAAGAATCACCCTGACTAACTTCGTGACTAAAATTTTCGCTCATTTCTAGAGATTTTCCAATTGTTCCAGAAAACTGGTGCAACCCAGATGTCTTTCCGCTAATCTTCACAAAAAGGTGGCGAAGTGGAAGCTCATTAGTATGCAATAAGCTTATAAATCAGTGCAGTTTATGCCCAAGAAAGATTTCTTTGTTAGTTTGTTTGTGGTATTGCAGCCGATTATCTATACTAGGGATCTAGACACCATGGGGATAAAAAAAACAAAGATTTCAAGCGGTCTCACGTGGCCATTTTGTTCCGCAGAACTGACGTTCTTTCAACGCAGTCAGTTCGTTGCAACCATTTCTGAATGTGTAATCTCTTTCTGTGAAACAAAGTTGAAGATAATTCTTATAATATTCACATTAGAACCTGGATCCAAATTCATATGTCTTTAAAAAAGAACCACATGGTCAAAAGAACCATGACAACTAAACAATACGCTCTTCCACAGCTATTGTGGTATATAAAGAGCTTTTCCTTCTTTCCTTGCATTACAGTGTTGTTCTTTGTTCCGTAGACGTAAATTCCGTACAAAGATTGCGTAACGTAAATAAAATTAAAATGTGATCGTACCTTTCAACGTTATCTTCTCAGCTTACTCCTCTCAGTAACTTTTCAACAAAGTACAGAGGATGCAACGATAGCATCTGGCCTATCCGATACTTCCGTTCTATCACAAGAAAAGGCTTAATGTGGCGGTGATATTCTCATTTGGCTACTCTTTGAGATTGAGGGAATTCTATGGTGAGTTGTTTGTAAACATTTGGCTTCATATTAATGTAATCGTTATCATATTCGGAGATAACTTCCAATTCGGAATCAGATCTAAGACGGCAGGTGCATTTGCTTTTATTAATTCTTCAATTGCTATCATTGACATGTGGCAATAACATTTTAATAAAGAAATCTATTAATGAAAACATTCTTAATACTCAGAAATTAATTAATTACTCATAACTAATTACAATACGATTTTTGGGTCTGACTTCTACATGTTAAATTTTAGTTTCTCCTACGCCAAAATTAAGGAAAATAACTTTTTTTATGAAAGTTTGCTTTAGTAGAAATATTCCTCCTCCTCCAGTCCGTTAAATCGATGGGCGCGCGATGGTCCCGAACCCGGGATCGTCACATTGCAGCCATCTACCATTATCAGTGTCTTTATCCTCTCTGCATTCATGTATAGTCCCTGAACAATTTTTGTTTTAAGACATCTCTTCGACGTTTTATCATGCAAAACTGAATTTTTATACGTCACCTCATTAGTGTACAGGGTGCATTTTACTAAGATGTTCTTCCTTTTTTTTCGTATAGATGTCGTATACAAATTTTAAAAGCTCCACATTTTTAAAAACTAATGAAACTTTTTCTTATCGTAGTCTTTTTAGCATCTTATTTTAAACATTTTTTTTCAATCTACACTACCCACTTAATGGGAAAGTCTTATTACACCGGTCAACACGATTTTTGGGTCTGACTTCTAAATGTTAAATTTTAGTTAATCCTCCGCCAAAATTAAGGAAAATAACTTTTTTTTATAAAAGTTTGCTTTAGTAGAAATTAAAGCAATTTTTAATTTTTTTGGCAAAAATCACTGATTTTTATATTTTTTTTTTTATAATTCCCCTCTAAATTATGATCAGAAAAGTTTTTGCTGGATATAGAAGTCTTTTTCATGCAATATTTGTGATAAACAATAACATATAAGTGTAAAATAATAAGAAATTAATGTCCAAAAGTGAATATTTTTCGTATTTATGTTCGTATGAGCAAATAATAATACAAACAAATAATAATATTAAAAATAATACTACAAATAATACCACAAACCATACTACAAAGTTACAAATAATAATACAGTTTACTTTCGGGTTAATCAAAGTGCTGCCATCTTTCGTTTATGAAATAAATTTAAAAAAACTTATCGACGTAAATCAGACAAAAGCAAACTTTAAGAACTAAAAATGAAAATTGAAGTGTTTTTCAATGTCTAGAATCAGAATTTAAGCATGAGAACAGAAACCCCCCCAAAATTTTTTTGTTGTTGACCGGTGTTATTAGTATTTTGATAACAATGCACTGAAAGTTTTAAAAGAAGGCAGTACAAATATTCGCTGGAAGTGTGGAACCTAAAGATGACTAAATTTTGATCTGAAATTCAAAGACATTTTGTTGTACCCAGTTTTGCTTTATAAAATGAGTCAAATGACGTGATTTACGGAAAAAGTTGTTTCGCTCCGCACTTGCGTATGGAGGCGTTGTCACCTTGGTATAGAGGACGTTCTCAAAGAAACAGAGTTCGAAGCATGTGGTGTAAATGATCTGCAAGAATAGTTCGATAATGCTCGACTTTGATATTCGCCCTGACGACTACAAGTAGCCCCAAGCCACACCAAAATGTCTCTCCCCGTACCACCAAAGAGCTTTTTCCATGCTTCACGATAGGAATGAGACAATGGTAAATGGTGTGTAAATGAAATACTTCTGCTGCTGTTGGCCTGCACCGAACACACGTCCTGCGGCCTAAATTGATGTAAGAGATGATTCTTTGGACCAAATTACATATTCCCATTGCTGATGTGTCCAATTTTGGTGGTATCAGTCCCACTCTCATCGCTTTATACTATTTTGCGGCGATTCAAATGGTTATGGGATCACTACTCTCACGAATTAATCCAGCAAGCAGTTCCCATTGATTAGCTTTGGAGGTTACGGGATTGTAGAGACGGGTGTTCATCTAGGAGGTTATATACGGATGTCCAGTCAAATGTTTTCGGACGACTATCCTCTTCAAAGCTCGTTTATTCTGATCGGTCAACTTCGACGTCCGTCCACTGGTCTTCGCAAAGGACACCTTCACTAGTTTTGTGTAGGCGGCCATAGCTCTCGCCACTATGGTCCTTTAAACACCATTAAGGTTAGCTGCTATAGACACAGAGACTCCAGGCGAGCGAGCTATATTAATAATGTCTCTTTGCACGCTGGGCAGGTCGGACTTAAGGGTGCTTTGAGGAGGGTACAAGGGTACATGTAGTACGGAAGGGAACATGTAGTACGGAAGGGTTCATTTAGGGACATGTAGTACGGAATTCTGTCATAAAAATTTCCAACAACAAATTCTGCACTGGTACCTTCCCTTTAGCCGCCACTAGGTTACAGACTGTTGCTATTCGTGGCGAAGCTTATTGGACGATCCAAATGAGACACATTTTGAACAGGGTGTTCCTATTATTTTATACTATAGTTGTACATTACGAACTTTTAATGATTTAAAGTTTTGGATTATTAGCTGCAGAAATTTTGGCTAGGTATAATCTTTACATACTCGAGATGGCACAGCTTACCAGTCATCAGAAAATGAGAGATGCAGAAAGGTAAGCTTTTTAAACAAAAGATCGGTGGACCTTATATTGCACACGGAACAGGTGAAGTAGTACAAAACCGTACAAGTTCGCCTGTTTCGTGTGATATAAAGGGTCGACGCTTTTTCAGTTTAAAAAATTCGAGAAACAAATTTTTGAAATTTAACTGTATGAAAGAACTTATTGTGCCTTGGTAAAATGTAGAAAACACTTGATTCCCCATACTAATAGAGCAAATCAGTTAATCTGCAAATTATCTAGGTAATGTGCACATTAACGGCTTTCAAGCTTTAGCGGTAACATATATATTTGAATATCACTATTGCGCTAGTGGAACGCAACTGATTTGATGATTTGGTTTGAAGGGAGCACCTCAGCATTTATCACTTTATCACCAGTGCTGAAATCAAAGAACAATCTAAAAATTGCGTATTTCATTTTTTAGTACATCTTTCAGGGTTAAAATGCCTTTTGAAGTAATATTTTCTTTCATGATAGTGAAGTTTATTTCTGTTTCAATGAACTTGTAACACAGCACAAGAAAAGCAATAGAATCGAAAAGTTAAAACGGAAATAGTAAAATTTAATTTAGGTTTCAAATGAAGATTTATTTTTACAATGAAGATTTGAATATGTAGAAGACTGCACATTGATTTTCATAAAAGGAAAATAGGTAAATCAAGTAAAGATTAATTTGTATAAAATAGAACTAAATGAAAATTTAACAAGAGTACTAACAAGCCGCTACTGATAATATGAAATTTAAAAATAAATAACATAGGATTTAGGAACATGTAGTTCAGATACGAGTTTTGTGTATTGAACATAAAGAACTAGACATAAATAGATGAAAATTTAAAACAAAGTATATTATGAAATAGAAATATTTTTCTTGATTTCTGTAAAATTTAATTAGATTAAATATATGTACAAAAATGGAATTGATTTTCTTTTTATTATTCTCAGAATTTTCTTACGTACTTTTAAGTTTTCTTGGAAAATATGAAATGTTTGCTTTTGAAATCATTATTAATTGCTGTCTATCAATATTAATTCAAACACTGTAATCCACGCAAAAATAATTAACGAAACTTAAATTAATTACGAATTTTTTCGTAGTTTATCTGAGGCGTGTTCTGATTAAAGATGAGGTTAGTTCAATTCCTTACGTTTATGTTTTTGAAAATTAATGATGTAAAACTTTGATTAATCTGTTTGCTTAAGTTAAAATTACTTGTTTCAGTTTGGTTTAAAGTTTGTCTTCTGTTTTTTAATTATTTATTTAATTTAGTTTAAATCAATGCGGAAGAAAACGTTTGCTTTAATAGCAAGGTTGAGTTTATGCTGTGTGAGAAAATATTGCATGTATTATACATTTTTATTTGTTGTGTAATGTTTAAATTTAAACTTTTAGATGCATGCAAAATAATGCGATTTCGTCATTATGTTTCAATTAGCCCAGTTTTATCAAAGGAAGATAATGACTGTAGTAGTATTAGAATTTCTACCTAAACTTAGCAGTGAATAATACTCATTAATTAACTAAAATATTGAAATATTGACCACAGGAGTGTAGAAGTGTAGAATTAATTATGCATAGTGTACATGGAAAAAAGAAATGTGCATTTCTGCATAATGTAAAATGTATCAAAATGTATCATTTGCCGTTAATTATGAACTAAAAAAATACTGGCATGTTAATCCATTTTCTGACTAAGGTTTCACGAAAAATCATTTACTCCGATCTAAATATCAATTATTTAAATTTCGCGCATATTTGAAAGGTTTAGATTTGTCACTCCTCAAGGTGACAAATCTAAATTATTCATGTTACCTAGAGTCAAAAGTGTTAAAAAATGTATTAGTGCATGCATCATATTAAAAGAGAGAAAAAGGGAATAACTAAGAAAATTCTTTCGTTAAAATGTAGCATACATAAATCCTATATTAGTTTCAACTTGCTTCCAATTAAGAAGTGTTGATAATTTATTTGTCTGAATTTAATTTAAAAGAAACGACACTGCTCTCCGGTACATAATATAAACTAGAACTTGAACATGAAACATGCTGTTATCTTAGGAACAAAGCTATATTCTCTCATCTTGAGATCAACCTACACTTAAAGCAACGATTAAAAGGAAAATATGCACTCCTACATAGTTTTCTCTGATAAAAGATGAGAATTCTAATAACGCCAGCTTTTGTTTTGTTCACAAAAGTATTTTCTCATCTCTTTTAAGTGCTATCATTAACAAAAAGTTCTCAATCTTTTTGTTCTGAAAATTAGATGTCAAGCACATCTGCTTTTTTTTTCTTTTTCTCTTAAAATATATGAAAAGTTAAGATGAATTGTTCTCAGTTTTTAGATTAGCTTTCTATTTTTCAATTTTTAGGGGATGTACGAAATCTTTAATCATGATTGTGAATTTTAAAGTAAATGCAAGAGTATTTTGTGAAATCCTTAACGAAGATCAATTTCTATGAATAAAATACGAAGTTTTTTTTACAAAATATAAGCTTGATTTTTTTTTACTTTACTGTGTTTAAGAAAAAAAAAAGAAAAAATTCATTTATTAGAAAACTTACAAGTTCCAATATTTATTTAGGAAACTATTTACTTAGCATTAGGGTTTATGAACAGAAGAAGACAGACTTAAAAAGAACATAACATAAGAACTTTTAGACAACATTAGAACTTTTAGAACAGACATAAAGAAGACAGGCTTTATAAACTACTTAATATAAATGCTACTAGAATATTAATAATAGTCCTGTTTTTCAAATTTATAGTCAAGACATATCAAGGGATGGCAAATTGTTAAAAATGTTGCCGCATAGAAAGGCTATGTATTAAAGACGATCCGTGTAATCCATTTAAAAGTTCAAAGCATATTTATTATCAAAATTGTCATTAATTATCTGTACAAGTTAAGTTAGACTGTATGGCTGACGTGTAAAATATATAAAGCCAACCCTTAATCATAGTTAAATGTCATTAATCATAGATAACATTTTTTACATGCCTCATTTAATTATCACTTAGAAACTAAAAATAAGTCATTAAAAACAATAAAAGTCATTTAATTATCATTAAAAAAGGATCGTACTTTAGTAAAAATATTTTATATTTAGCAATCCATAATAAATGAGTTGGTAAACACTTGGTGCCAAATCACAGGTAATGTGAGATGTATCTGTACTGAGTTTTGAATCATTTCATCGTTCCCCATTTTTCTTTG
Source organism: Cheiracanthium punctorium (assembly GCA_038373885.1). Taxonomy (NCBI): domain Eukaryota; kingdom Metazoa; phylum Arthropoda; class Arachnida; order Araneae; family Cheiracanthiidae; genus Cheiracanthium; species Cheiracanthium punctorium. The sequence continues at coordinate 357,583 of JAWZYV010016180.1, read as the reverse complement.
ACTTAGGATTGAGTGATTTTAATCTTTAACTGAATACACGAACTGAGTAGAATCTGAAACTTTTAGTGTGATGAAGAGATCTAAAAGTAGGTTTAGACATCGGAAAAAACACTCAAAATACTGGTGTTAAACAATAAAGTAAATAAAAAACTTTGTAAAAAACACACATAAGATGTTATAGGTAAGTGGAACTTACTTAAGTGGTACTTACTAAGTAGTAAGTAGGTAAGTGCCACTTACCTATAACATCTTATGTGTGTTTTTTACAAAGTTTTTTATTTACTTTAGGTTTAGACATATCCCACGTCGCACAGTGGGGTAGAGGTGGAAAAAAGTCAATTTTTCAAAGTCGCTTTTTCATTGATCAGCTCCACTACTTTTACAGTAAATTACCTGCAGAATCAGCCTGTAGTAATAGTTTTGTGGTTACAGTATTTGTTTAGCATGAAATTAAAGTCGAAACGTGAGCAATTTAATTTTTTAGCTTTTACAAGGAAAAATTTTGAAAAATCTCTTTTTCATAGGTCTTTTCCGAATTTTTTTTTAATGATATACATTGTGAGTATAGGTCCTACAGTATCTGTAAAAAATACAAAAGTTAATTTGAAGATGAGTTTCGACATGCAAATCAGTCAAAATTCAGATTTTTGGTGGAATTTGGATTTAGTTATGTGTACAAATCGAGCTTCACCTTCCTTTGGTTTGTTATATTTTTTTTCTTGAAGTTCTGACCCTAATAAAGGATCTCTGAAAGTTTCAGACCCCTTCTCACCCCTATTCGGTCACAGTAAATTTTTGAATATAGTAATAGGCCCCGCCCGCGTCTCATTCATTCTGGCAGGAACACAATCAGTTCTCCGCGTACCCGCGACTCTGTGTTTTTGTTTCATACTTGTTTTGAGGGGGGAAAAGGGCAGGTGATTAATTCAACATGCTTCTGTTTGAACTAGGAAAGTGTATAATGTCATCTGGGTAGACAATAGTAAAAAGTCTTCGTTCGTACTGCGACGAATACAGACATTTTCAACATTTTGATGATATCTTCAGATCCAATAATCACTAGTTTAAGACCGCTTCCGAAGAAGAAAATCCTTCCGCTGAGTGATGGGGCAAAGGAATTGTTATTTCTTGAAGGTACCTTAAACTGATGAGTGAAACAATCGAAAAAAAAAGTGGAAAACAACTTTTTAAAGAATTTTCAAATTTTTTTTTAGATTTATTCTTAAATTTATATAAACTGCTTATTTATTCTCAAATTTATTTAAACTACTTATTTATTCTGATATTTTCCCTGAGTTTTTTAAAATGTTTTATCTATTCTGAGTTGTTTTTTTTTTTGGGGGGGGGGAGAGAGATTTATTTTGAAATTAATTTGAACTGATTACTTATTCTGAGATTTATTCCGAAAAGCTTGAGTCATTTATCTTAAATTTATTCTGGAATTTCTCTTTTTATTTATTCGTTCTGATACGAGTGGAGGCAGGCCTTCTTCACTCCAAAAATTTGTTTTTTGAATCAATCAGATTTTATCTATACCTGTTTCTTTTAAAAATTGATAGGTGCTAAAAAATAATAAAATGATGATATGCACCAGGTAAATCTAGTATTTTCAAATATGAAACTACTTATAGAACAAGAATTCAGACTCAGCAAATTCTGTCTTCAAAAAAGTATGAGTTACTTTTTTAGGACAAGAACTGAAAAACACTTTTTAACAAAAAAAAAAAAAAAAGGAGAAAATGCATAAATGCAATAATTCAGAGTTTTGGGACGAAGGTAGGTTTCTACAGTGAAACTATCTCAAACTTGTCATAATTTACGCGATTAGGTTTTTTTTCCCGAAATCGGGTGTTTCACCCCACTGTGCGTCGCGGCCGTCTTTAAAGGTGGAGAGGAAGTTCGTCTACCTATAAGAGAAATCACTGGACCTGGCGATTATCTGGAATTATGTTTGTGCCTAACTTTTAGTAAAAATGAAATTTTTCTATTCCCTTTCCATCATTATAGTCTCTTGAAACTAGTAAAAAATGTTTAAATATGCATGTTTAACCGAAACTTAAAAAAGTGCCTTCTTATGCACGATACTTCATGCCAGCACACACACACACACACATTAAGTCACGTTTTATGATATACTTACCCAGTACTGCTTGTCCTTCTTACTCATGCTGTACTGTATATAGGTGATTTTCACGAAATGCGACTAACTAGTCTCTGCTAGTTTTCAAATGAAGGTCTCTGCTAGTTTTTTCAAGTTTTACAAGATTTTCATAAAGCTGAAGAAAGAATGTTTATAAAAAATAAATTTATAGGGTAATTTTATTTTACATTTTAGCTTTTTTTTTTTTTAATTTAGCATACTGCCGCGGTCATCTCTGTCACCATGTACATCATTTCTGTCACACCAGAGCTACAGAAAATACTTAAGTAAATAGTTGCATTACTGCAGTAAAAAAAAAAAATGTAATTTAAGTGCCTTAAAGCATTAAAAAAATTGGCAGAAATTAGAAATTTTTATTTATTTATTTCCTTATAAGCCTAACTTCGCGAATTTTCAAAAGTTCATTGATGAAAGTGCTTTATGAAAAAAAAAACTTTTTTGTTATAAAAATATAAAAAATGTATAAGTTTTCCATTAAAAAAGTACGACTTAAATGATTCAATATCATTAACATTGTCCTATTTCGTAAGAAACACCTATATATACGTAATATGAAGATCGCTACACCTACTTGCAGTTCGGCTGTCTCTAAGGACACATATTGAAATTTAACAAATCTTCATTATTGTGGCATAAGTCACACAGTTAATTGACAATCTGGAGTATGCAAAAAGCAAAGGATTAAGCGTAGTGCAGCTGTATTTAAATGAGGATAATGAACTAAAGTTTGCAGACAAAGATTTCCTACGACACGTGACTAACTGGGTAGAAGCAGTGGGCTTTAATATGCTTGCTTGGCCATAGTAATTTAGACAAAGCGGAGTCAAAGTTTGCCTGGAAAAACCATGTCTGACGAATTTTTAAAGGGGAAACAATTTAGACTCAGAATCGCAGCGACGAGGCGAGTAAACTGCCATTGTTTTGAGAACAACATTATTATTAATGTCAAAAACAAATATGAATTTAGAAGACTTAATATCAAAAGCGTAAAAGGGGTTTTTATATTACACCTCCCTCTCCAAGACGTTTTCTACATCTCCAGAAAATGAGAAAGGTCTAAAATCACTTTATCTGCAATTTCCCCAAAACTTTCCAAAATATACTAACTATATTAAAATACAGCATTCAATATATTCACATAAATAAATTTAATAATCAGAACTTCCCCCAGAATGATTTGTCACTTGAAAAATGACAATTTTGTATAATTTCACTTAAGTTTGACAAGACGTTAGCAGCAATAAAGTTCCGGGATGCGGTAATAGCATTATTCACCTCATCTAAACTATCGTACTGTTTGTTTCCCGCATAAATGTCTTGAACTCTGATCCCTCATAGATTCTCTACTGGATTTAGATCAGGAGGGTAAAGTGGTCAATCAAGAGTTGTTATTTTTTATCTGTTTGAAAAATCTTTTTGTTTCAGCTATCTTGTGGAAAGAAGCATTATCTTGTTGGAAAATTAATTTCTTTCGTCATAATTTCCGAAGAAATATTAACAGAGCAGTTTTGAGTTACTGTTATTTACTATGAACTATTCATTCTATTGAATGTAAAATGGATATCAAGGTTTCCAGAAGAAGAAAAAGCAGCCCAAACCATGAAGTTACAGCGACCAAAATTTCACTTCGGAAAAAAAAAAAGAGTCTTTTTTTTCTCAAGTCTCTCCAATATCCATTAATTCGTCGAAACTGTTACGAATAGTATTTTTTGGTATTTTCTTATTTTTAATCCAGTAAAACTTCGATCGTTTTTTGAGGATAATTTTAAAACTTATTAAAACAATCTTACATCAGCTATAAGATTCATCAATCATAATTCAATTTCAAAGCAAAGTGAAATTAATTTTTTTGAACCACGCGTTCTTTCTTTAAGGACGTGTACGTTGGCCTTCAAATGTTGATGACTGATTGGTCGTTATTCTTAAAAGTAAACTTTCATATTTCTTTGGAAAAGTTTATTTTTCTGCTTTAACAACATAAGTTAAATTTAAATTTAGATTTAAGCATTACAACTTAAAAATTTTTTTATTCCTTTATCGATATAAAGAAAAAATTTCTAAAAATCTAAAAAAACTAAAACAATAAAAATCAGTAACTTAAAGTTTAGGAGGAACAAACATTTTTGGAACACATTCAGTTTTAAGAAAGAGAAAAAAAAGAATTTTTTTGTTAAGATACTGAAAATTTTTTATTTTTCTGTAGTCTTCTCATCATTTTCCTTCAGACTTCAATTGTTTCGAAGTAAATGACTACATACAAAATACATGAAGTGGAATAAAATACAATCGGAGATTTAAGCTACTAGTTTTTTTTTCTCCTTATAAGAATAAATAAACAAGCGATCTAACTTCCCTACTTTGAAAAAAAAATGTTTATTTTCCTAACATTTACTCGACATTCTTATTTTTTAAGTTCTAACTTTAGTAAAATTTAAAAAGTACGGAATTTTCTTATTAACATTCTTTTTTTATTTGTAAGCAAAAAAAAATGTGGCAAGCATATGTATTCAAACAGAAATTTCCGTGGAAAAGAGAGCATTACTAATCTTCTCAGAAATATTAACCAAAAAATGAAGGAATGAAAGAAAAAGGAAAAAGAACTAAAAAAGCATACTGGAATAGCGCTAAAGATTCATCCCAAAAGTAAATCCATGATCAAAATCATTGTACTTAGGGAAAAAAAAGATGTTGGCAACATTCATTTTTAAAAAAATTATCTTAAACAATTATAATAATTCGTCTTATAAGATAAAACACATTTTCTGACTAAAAAGTGATTCCCTCACAAAGAAAAAGAGAAAATAAAATAATTTTAGATAAAATCTTTCAACAAAATCTTGCCAGTAAGATTTTTACAAGGACGTCCAAACTACCACGGACAGCACTAGACAAAAAGAATAATTACTGAAATTGAATAAGCGATTACATAATTACTTAAATGTACGATATATATACAATCCCGTAATCTGGGAGAGTGTGGGCAAGTGTGTAGCCATCACTTCTTAGATATAAAAGGCCTGAGAACAGAAACTTTTACGTCATCACTAGGTCCACTAAATACGTCACCACATATTTATTTTCACAAAGTAAAACTATTCAAAGTTTGTGGTGAATTTACTCCAGCATAAAACATTTTAATGATTTAACATAGAAAATTTAATTTTACGACAAATAGGAAATTTTAACGATCACTAATTATATAATATGATGTAGAAATAGATCATAATAAATAATTTTTTATCAGAAAGGTATTTTAATTTTTATCTTTAACTTAAATTATTTTCTAAAATTTATATCATTCACCAGAAATTTTAAATAGTTTTACTTTGTGAAATGAAAACTGTGGTGAAAACTTAGAAAACCTAGAGATGACGTAAAAGCTTATGTTTTAAGGCCTTCTATATCTGGGAGGTGGTGGTATAGCCAAGGAGGTATATTGAACTGTAATCTCTCATTCCGAGAATTTCGTATTAGTAAGTACTAGTATGAATGTATGAAAGTATGACTTTTTACGTTATGTAGGAATTCACGTCTTTACGTTTTAACAGCAATATTTTGAAGCATATAAAACGAAATACAAATTCCTTGGAAATTTTATGTGAATCATAATGCGTTTAATTTTACAGTAAAGCTCAGTAGGAGGCGATGCTTGTTATGTGTTCTTTACTTAATTGGCACGCTGTGTTAGACAATTTTTCTTGAGTTGTTCCCAAGTAGAGTAGACGGACCAGGGAGCACACAAATCCAGTGAATAAGCATTTTATACATAAGTTTTTCGAAATATGGTTTGAATAATTTTTGAGCCTATGAGTTCGCATTTATGACTCCCTTCCTTAGAATAGAAAGCCATTTCACATTTTCTGGGCTTACCTGGTAACATTGCCTTCTCTTGAAAAAAATAATCATTTTTCGATGCCTAATTATGTTAATTTACTGGAAATACGTTTTAATTTAACTTTCGCTCTTGGACCACTTTCTTTACTTGCACACTTAAAAAACCCCAAACGTAATATTTTATAAGCACACCCATTTTTTTGCATAAATTGCAAATAACAGACAATGTGCTTACACGAAGAAAAAAAAACTTCATTTAGGAAGATATATTATGAATTTTCAACAAACAAATTGTGCTAGACAGTTCATTTGTGGGTTGTTGTACCTTAATTAGTTAGTATTTAGCATATAAGAATGATTAAAATTATTTTAATGATAATTGGCATAGAATTTTAATATACATACACATATCTTCATAAAAAATAACAGTAAAATATATTTTTTTGATAACTCAAAAAAAAATATTAGTCAGCATACTCTTTTTCGGACTACAAACAATACAAGTGAATTCAACCCATCTTTCAGAGACATAATTTTTTTTTAATTTGTTGTTGTGTTATTCCTTTACTATCTAAAAAAACACAGTAAAGTGGCCAATCTGTATAAGTTATATAGATATATAAATGCATAATATCTGTTAGCACATTTTATTTAATGCAGAAATTATAATTAATTGGAAATAATAGGACAGTCATTAGCTAATTTAAAATACTAAATTTTAAGCAATAAAAATCGTCACATTTTACATTAATTTGTATAATGAGTTATTTTTGTATTGATTTTAATTTTTTTTTTTTTTCAAAAAAGGGATATAAGTCTTTTTCGGTAATCTGTGATATTGCCTATCTTAAAAATACATCATTTAATGACGAGTTTTGTTAAAACAGGTAAACAACAGTTGCCCTCGAAAATCAAAACAAATGGAGTACACACGATTTAAAATTAATTATTTCTATTGAATACATTTTTAAATTATAAAATATTTCTTTTTATCCTTTCCAAGACTAAAAGAGGCATATAATATACCTACGATAACTTTTATTAGCTCTTAACGATAAGTTTACAACTGAAGAAAAATATATAATGAAAGATAAAATCAGCAAACTACGTATTTTTCTTATAGAGTCAATTTATGCTTCAAAATGGTTATATGTTTGCTCTTGAAATTATTTTAGATTAATAACATTCTATTAAGCTCATTTAAACCTTAAATATGCAGAAATAATTAGTAATACTTAAATTAATTAAGAAAAATATCACAGTTTCTTTGTATAAGGTAGATTAAATATTGGTCTAGTACACTATTTTAGGGAAATATTTTGTTAGATATTAATGAGTTAAAACCATCATTGATATATTTGATGTAATTAAAACTGTTTGTCAAACGATTATCTTTCATTTTTTTAACACAATATTTTCATTCTATGTGATATAAGCTGTGGTCTTTTTTCGTTTCTTTTCAGTTTTTAAAAGTAGATGCGATGTTTATGCTTTGATATACTTAAAAAGTTAAATAAACTCAAAAAATCAAATAAATATGGATTTAAAATACGTGTGGTAAGTGTATATGAATATAATGTGTTAGATTTTAAAAGTATGACATAAATAGAAGCTCTTGGTTCAGACGCATAGCCATACGGGTGTAGGACTATGTCTTGCTCGGAGGCCTTCAATATTTAATGATTAGAATAAAAAGATTGCAAAATATAATATTCAGAAATGTAACCTCGAATGTCCTAGGAGTTTCATGCAATAAAATTTGTTATGTTGCGTTAAAAACGTGAGGTGGCTTCATGGGCGTCGGCAGCATAGGGCAAGATGGGGCAGTAACTCCTCCATGGATTTTTGTATATGTTGCTTTTTTCCGTGTTTTTTTCTTGTTCTTTCCAACATGGTAACTGTTCATTCACTGAACATATTGTTTCCAAAACTTTCTGCCAGATTTCAGCATTAAACGGAGCGTTAAAAAGACAGTCATTTATTTCGATTCTTTTGTTATCTATTGAATTGAAATGTTTTGGTTTTGGTTCAGATTCTAAGATATTGGTTAGTTGAAATTCGAAGTTCGTATGTATTATTTGCAGCTTTTAAATCGCGTACTATGATTGCGTGAATTCTATTAATGTTTTAAGCCGATTTGTATATTAAAAGTCGAAATAAATCAAGATAAAAAATGAGAAAAAGAAGTTATTTAATCTAGATTAAATTGTTCCTTGTTTTAAGAACAGAATTCGACATATGGTGGTATTTAAAGTTTATGACTTAGTATTTCCATGCAAGTAAGATGAGTACATTTCAAAAACTTACCTTCAACAGTAACCATATGTTGATGTAATCTTTGCCCCCTCCTAGAAAATATTCTGCCGATGCCTATAGGTGGCTCTTCTTAGTGGTGCAACTGGTGTACCAGCCACCTTTTCTAATGTTAAGCATTCGGTGTGCCATGACACATTCTATTAGACAAATAAACTCAAAGGAAACGCAATTTAAGTATCAGTAATCACTTGATGATCATCTAACTCAAATACCTGATCTGCGTTTGAAATCTCGACTATGGGAATGGAGAACGTGTACTGATATTAAGTTCCATTCTATAGAATATTAAAAACTTATCAAGGGTTTCTAATTTCAATAAATGCTGTAGAATTCGTGTAATGCTGTCTTATTTCAAACTCAGCAGAAACAAAATTCCTTGGGTAGACCGTTAAACAAGTAATAATTTAGAAAGTTGCCGATTATACATCAATTACGTTTTGCATGACTTTTAGTTTGGAATTGTGTGATTGCCAATACGGGTTCAGCTTCTGCGAACATACCTACACAGTCAAGTCAAATTAAGCAAAACAGGTGAAGAGACAACGCTAGTGTAACATACACATAAAATAGAAAAAACAATCCATAAAAAAGTGATAAACACAATTGTTAAACATAAAATGTAAAATAATAGTATGCATTGTGTATGAAAAAAAGCAGTTTTATTCGCTAATTAAAAGTAAAACCACCTTAGGTCTTTTACGATTTTATTCTTCCTTAAAGTCATAAACGTGCAATTCGAACATGAGTTCATTTTGAACAGTTAAAGTTTTCGAAGGAACTCTTATCAGTTTGACTGAATGTTGTTTTAAAAGAAGGTATACCGAGAACCCCCCCCCCTACCCTACCCTTTTTCTGCCATGCCAAATAATGTTATTTAAAATGATATTTTACAAAGACACTTGAGAGTTTATCCCAGTTCAAGCACCTTTTATTATCTTCATTTAAAAAGTATAGCTCCAGAATACATATATATATTTAGATATCAATAATTATGCAAAAGAAATGTGTATCAATAAATTATTTTATAAGAAAACGGTTTCTAATTTTTGTTTCTTAAATTTGAGAAAAATCTCTCAAACCTGAAGTTTATTATTCAATGGGCTGAAACATTGCGGCGACGGCAAAGTGGGAGGAGGAAGTTTACCACTAAATGTTCTTCACCTGCTTTCAGTGTCACGAGTCTCCAGTGATGCATAAAAGTTTAATCATATTAAAGAGGATAAGGACCTTTATACCTTCAAAAAATCGATTTTCCAAAAGTAATTTAGAATGTTAAGAACATTTTAAAACAAACCACATCAAAATCGGACAAAAATTGCTTTCAGGCAATTAGAAACATAAAAGCTAACCTGGACTTTCTGTACCCTGCCTTTATTAGACTGTCATTCGTTGCACAGCAAAGTTGCACGTATCAATCGTTTGCGAATAACGTACACTTTATTTTAGTACATATAACTTTACTGTACGATGAAAGACGGCCGAATAAAGAGCAAATGGGCCTTTTTTTCTGTAGCCTGCCTTTATTAGACTGTCATTCGTTGTACCGCAAAGTTGCATGTATCAATCGTTTGCGAATAAGGCACACTTTATTTTGGTACATATAACTTTGCTGTACGATGAAATACGGCCGAATAAAGAGCAAATGGATTTTTCTTTTGTAGCCTGCCTTTATTAGACTGTCATTCGTTGTACAGCAAAGTTGCATATACCAATTGTTTACGAATAACGTACACTTTAATTTCCTACACTTTATTTTGGTACATATCACTTCGCTGTACGATGAAAGACGGCCGAATAAAGAACAAATGGACTTTTTTTTCTGTAGCCTGTTTTTATTAGACTGTCATTCGTCGTACAGGAAAGTTGCATGTATGAATCGTTTATGAATAAGGTACACTTTAATTTCCTACACCTTATTTTGGTACATATAACTTTGCTGTACGATGAAAGACTGCCGAATAAAGAACAAATTGGCCTTTTTCCAGTAGCACCGCTATAGAAATTAATTGCATAATTAGTTATAAGCTATATATGTCTTTTTTAAGTACACATGAAAAAATTCGAAGCGTTCATCATATCAGGTGCCAAACTGTCTTTTGAAAGTAATTCTTTTGCGAAAATATCAAAAGCATTAATGATGCAGTTTTTACATCACCCACTTCTCATTCAAATGATGTTCATTTTTTCCCCCTTAGCCGAATTCACGAAAATCTTCCAAATGTTTATTTTCGCATTTTACAAGTGAATGCTACTTTGCGACGCCCATAAGACTCAAACTCAAATACCAGAGGCAGATCTCTTCTTGAAATACATTCCCTGTTATTTAAATCATCCTTTCGAAAACTTTAGCAGAGATAAACCCATTTGTTTGACTTAAACTGGATATCAACAAAGAAAGTGCGAGTTTAAACAGGACTTAGGATACTCGAATTTCAGTTTGTTTTCCGTAAAAATAAATGTCGCTCTATATATTGAGAATGTAAAATACATAAAAGTAGTTATTTGTTAATGCTATGCAAATATGATAACGCCAAGGAAATTGTAAACTCTTTGTATCTTTATGTATTCAAGAAAGACGTGTCAAAGCATGAAATTAATATCGGAAGGAAGTTAGGGGTTACCAAGCAAACGTAATAAGAGTGGAGAGTGAAGCAAATTTAAAAAGAAACTAGAGTAAATATACCAGAATCGTGTGAAATAGTAAGCTTTATTTAAATTTCTGGAAGTATGGTAAACCGTATAGCTATTGGCACTTAAAATGCAGTTTTTCTGCAGCGATATGATGTTTGACTTAATTTTACAGATAAAATGAAAAAAATAAAGAAATACTATTTTCAGATAACGTATATTGATTTGTAAAATAACTAAATCCAATAATAATAATAAATAAGATAAAATATTATTATTAGAATTAGGAAGAATATAAAAGAGATCATAACACATGCATACATTTTATATTTATTTGCACGTTGACTGACGCCGACCAAAAGACCATCTGCATGGAGGCAAAGAAAAAATTTAATACACTGTTTTCATATGCATTTTAATTATAATAACCCTAATAGCACGGAACGTCAGAATTAGAGTAAAGGTCGCCGATGAGGTCGATATGAGGTCGCCTTGACGTCCCTGTGAGTCACATAGGTTGCAGTCACACTGGTGACCATAAGTGACGTCAACTGGAAGTCCCAGTGTGACTTGCCAGTGACAATAGCTTGTGACGTCATCGTGACGGATCGTTTGTGACGTCTTGCCAGATCTGGTGACTTTTCGCAATTTTTGCTACTTTTGAAAGCAACATGTGACTCAATTTTATGACTTTACGATATTGCTACTTTCTTGTTACTTTTTTTATGATTTTGTGAATTTTAAATAATTTTGTGAATTTCTCAAAAAAAAAAAATCAGTTTTTAAATCAGTGGAACATTTAAGTCACAGTGCTGTGAATGTGACGGCGCTGTAACGTCGCATTAATGTCATAATGTCGTGCGCAAGTCTCAGTGTGACTCATGATGGCGTCACGTGTTGAAGTTGCCGCAGAAGGACATTAGACAGTCAATGAGACTTATTTGTGACTTATTCGCAACGTCCGTGACGGTCTTGCACGTTACAATGACTTCACTGTTAGGTCACGGTGCTATTAGGGAAGATGGATTGCATTAAGGGGTTACATGGATTTCGTAGGGGAAAAAAAGGCTTATTTTCAATAATATTTTGTCTATATAAAAAATTATTTATTTAATTCAAACTTTTTTCTGTCTTAAAGAATAATTTCTGAGATTCCCCCCCCCCCCCAAAAAAAAAAAAAAAAAAAAACCCTCTGCCATTGTGACGTCATTTCCGGTGGCCCCTCGAAAAAAAGGTGCGTCCGCGTTGTCAGCATAACTCCTGACAGGATCATCTAAAATGAAAAAAAAAATACGTGTTTTAGTTAATACACTGCTGGCCATCGTAAATGCAACACCCTGAAGGAAGCATGCAAATAATATGAAATTTACAACATGCATTAGCTGAGGTGAGATATGCAAATGATTAGAATTTCAGCGCAGACGCACATCAAGCGCGCCTGTGGCGCCACCTCAAAGCGCTATTTAAGGCTTGGAGATTTCGACGGTTTCAAGTACAGCAATTGTGTTTTTCTTGCTTTTTTTTCAAAAAAACGATAAATTATGCCTCGTAGGAAACAACGATCATCTTTTGATCAAGTATCCGAGTTTGACAGAGGAAGGATAGTGGCATACCGAGATTGTGGGTTATCTTTCAGGGAAATCGGTCGTCGTATTGGACGAAACCAAACAACTGTGATGCGGATATGTGATCGTTGGGTGCAGGAGGGTACGACGGACAGACGTGATCGACCGCATCGACCTCAGTGCACCACGTCACGTGATGACAGGCAGATTGTACGCATGGCAGTGACGGACCGCTCAGTCACATCACGAACCATATCACAGCAGATTCAGTCTGTAACGCATCATCCAGTGTCTGCGCGTACCATTCGACGTCGTTTACAGCAGAATGGTCTGTCCGCAAGACGTCCGTTGCTTTGTCTACCTCTGACGCGGAACCACAGACGTCTCCGCCGCCAATGGTGCGATGAAAGAAGGATGTGGACGACAGAATGGAATGAAATTCTCTTTACTGACGAGTCACGTTTCTGTATGCAACACCACGACGGTCGGATTCGAGTCTGGAGACACCGTGGAGAGAGGATGCTGAACAGCTGCATTATGCACCGTCACACTGGTCCTGCACCGGGTATTATGGTATGGGGCGGTATCGGATATCTCTCTCGCACTCCTCTAGTACGCATTGCCGGTACTTTAACCAGCCAGCGCTACATCTCCGAGGTGTTGGAGCCAGTTGTCCTTTCTTACCTTCAGGGCTTGCCAACAGCCATATTTCAGCAGGATAATGCACGGCCACACGTGGCACGCATTGTCCAAGGGTTCTTCGTCAACACCAGATTGAATTGCTTCCCTGGCCGGCGCGCTCTCCGGATCTTTCGCCGATAGAAAACATGTGGTCCATGGTTGCTCAACGACTGACCCAGAGTTCATCCCCAGCTGTCACACCAGATCAACTTTGGCAACGTGTGGAAGCTGCTTGGTCTGCTGTACCCCAAGAACACATTCAAAGTCTCTTTGAATCAATGCCGAGGCGTGTGGCAGCTGTGATCTCCAACAACGGCGGCTACTCTGGGTACTGATTTTGGCAGGAACCACGCTTCATAGAATGCTGTAAATTTAATCATTTGTTACTTGGTCAACATGTTATCTACACAATAAATTTTGTTGTGATATCTCTTGTTTTTCTTGGTGTTGCAATTTGGGTGGCCAGCAGTGTACCATAAACTCGTGTTTGAACGAAGGAAAAAAAAAAAAGTAAAAATTGGAATTTCGGCAGACCTTTTTCCAAAAAATGAAAATTTCGGTCAAATTTGCTCGACATTTTTTTTTAATAGTTGTAATTGAAAAAAAAAAATCCTTCGTCCAAGCACGAGTAAATTGTTTCTCGAACACCTGTGTAAAATTTCATCAAGATCGGTTGAGTAGTTTTCGAGAACTTTTGACAACCGACTTTGAAAACACAGTTCCGAGAAAAACGCGTTTAAAGTTTTGAGTAACAATAAAAGTGGAAAAAAAAAATGTTTTTTGTAACTTACAGTGAATCGTCGATTCCTGGGCCATAAAGTAAAGATCATGCAGCAGTTGCAATGTCCAGGGCATCCTTTTGCTCCGGTCGATGACGGATTCTGGCTTCGCGAGTCTCGCTCGCAGATTTTTTTTCGGCTGCGCGCACACGGTTTTCATCCGAAATTCGGGCATATTCGTGGGAGTTTCGGCCTAATTTTAAATCCATACCGTGCATAATCAATAATAAAGCTGATGTTCCTTCATTGAAGATACAAGCAGCGACCAATGCCGCAATATTTACAATCTTCGAACCAGCAGGAAGTATTTTTGGAGTAATTTTCCAGATCAACTGGTTGAAACTCGCGTTGTTATTTTGTGTGAAACCACCGACACACCGTTCCAGAAGCTCATCCTTACTGAGATCTTCATATATTGGTTTCATAGCAATCAAAACTTTATCTGGTAATGGTAACTTTATCTGGTAATTCAATACCCGACTTGGAGCGCACACCTTCCAAAGGATGTATCTCCGAATCTATTATTCGGATCGACTTGAAAATTTAGGATAATATTCTTGAGATGTTGTAGAAATTAATAAGCCCAAAAAAAAAATCGATTTTTTGAACCCATGTAACCCCTTAAGCGAAATATATATGAAAATGACTTATTTTTGTTCTTTTTCTCAGCAAACCAATCAAAATATCGGGAAGCTACTCAAAACTGAACAAATTATCATTCAATATGTTCTTTATGTTCTGGAAATTTGTACATAACATGCCTCTCTGGGTGCTGGGTGCACAGGGATGACTCGCCTTTTTCACCATTGCTTTTAACTGTAGTTCTAGTTATTTACCAGGTGTACTATTCCAAGCTATGTTTTCCCCCTCCATATTTGACAAGAATATTCAATCAACTGTAAATTCATTTAAACTGTTGTTGCTATTGTAACATAATGCTAACTGATTTGTTCGTCGAAATCAGATTAATCTTCCATGGCCAATAACTGAACTAGTCAAATTTATCATAGGCAGTATTAACACTCATGTAAATATATACTTATTAAGTTTTCAAATAAAATAAAAACTATTTTAGTTATAGATATTACATATTTATTCAAAACAAGCAACACCATTTTTTAATAAAATCTGCTTCAGTGAAAAAAATATTGCAGCTACTGAAATCTAAGACATATGGTCGAGCATCAATTTTTAAAAATATGATTGATTTTGAGCTGTTGTGCTACTCATTTCATAAAAAATGAATTAATTATCCATCAAAATTGTTTTCAATATAAAAGCCATTTTTAGTTTCTTTTAACATTTTCAATGAAATGTAAAGACATCTTTCAAAAGAACTCAATATATTGTTAACTGTATTCAGGGGCGTAGCCAAGGGGGGGGTCATAAACCCCCATGAGGAACTTTTTGCCATACAAAATGCATATTCTTCACTCCCTTATCACACACATGTATGCATATATGTGAGTTGCAGTAGTCGTAACCCCCCCTCCAATGAAAAATTTCTGGCTACGCCTCTGACTGTATTGTTTACTCTATTACATGATAATCTTACGCCTGTTGCCAAATATGATAAAATGAAGGTCAGCAATATTTGAAACGCGAGAAGTGTTCGTTATACATGTTGAAAGATACATGTTTTTAAACTTCACAAAACATTTTCACAAAAGTCTCACAAAAGTTGTTCTCTCAAAAAACTTATTCTCAAAACTTTTAAAAATGCCAATAATTCAACGAAGAGAAAGGGACTTTTTCTAACATCTTGATTCCCCAGTTAATAGAGCTCTTATTTTAAGATTTTCTAATATAATGATACCTAATGATAAATATGGTGTGTTTTTAAAAAGGGAAATCCAGCAATTTTAAATTCACAATTTACTGAAGTACACATTTCGCAATTATTCTTCCTTCCATCCGTTCAGGCATTTTTTGCCTTAAAAGAAAGAAAACGAAATTTTGTGTCTTATTTTCACTTGGTTGATTATTATAGTACTTCGTTCCTCACGGTACAAAATTAGCTGTCGGGAGCAGCTGTTTATTCTTTCCCTTCACCTTATTTTCTTTTTTCTTCTTTATTTTTCCTGCATTTTCTGTTTTCTTTCTTTTTTTTTTTTTCTCAAGGAATTACTGATTAAGTGGTCTTTTGTTAGACCGGAAGTGTCACTTTACGTCAGCGAGTCGTGCTTCCTTTTAACTAACTCTAAATATCTTCTTGGAACTTCACTTTTACTAGATTTTATTTTGCTGTCTGAACACATTGGTTTACTATTTATACAATGTTGTGTTCATTTCTGGCGTACTTGATTTACGATTTTTCAACGGCAAAATATTATTCAGTTAATAATTTTGTTCAAGAAAGTCAATTATTTTTGAGATCCCAAACAAATTAATGAATCTATTTTCCATTAACTGCCCTACTATATAGAATATTTCTCTTGTGCAGCTTGAAACTTTATTTCAATTATTCATTACTCTACCTACTTTTGTACGATAAATTTGTTCTTCATCAACATTCTTGAGCAGTTCTAATGCTGTGAAGAAACAGACGAAAATAGGATAAAAAGCATATCATGAGAAGGATTATACCACGGCCTCCTAAATATAGAAAGCTACGAGATATACATGCATTTATAGTTCTTTACTGACATTTTAGCCACACCCCTTCACACCCGAAGAGTCGCGTGACCAAGAGAGCGTGATTATTTTAGTCCGAGATACCCATACTAAAAGCGTCACATCCTTTTGATCACGTGATTTTTTTAGTGCAAAGGAATGTGGCTGAAATGTGAGCACCGTAGCCTGTACATCTTGTCAGGGACGATCCAAAGGCGTGGCTGACGTGATATACAGGCTGCGGTGCTGACATTTTAGTCACACCCTTTTGCACTCGAAGAGTTGTGTGACCTTGGGGGTATGGACATCTTACTGCGTTTAACTTGGACCAAGATGACCCTACCCCCTTCTTCACCGGGCGCAGAGGGATGTGGTCAAAATATCAGCATCTTAGTCTGTATATCTTGTCAGCCACGGCCAAAGTACTGTGACGACGACATCAAGCTTTTACGTCATCATTTGGCTTATATGTAAAAGTTTTGCTTTCACAAGAGGAAACTCTAAAATGGCTGCTGAATTCTATGAAAAATCGCAAATATTATAAGTTGATCAAAGTACCTTTCTGGTGAGAAATAATTAATTATGTTCTACTTCCTTATCGTATTATATAGTGATGGTTAAAAATTCCCATTTGTCGTGAAATTAAATTTTCTTTTTCAAAGTATTAAGATGTCGCTAATAAGTATATAGCCAGAAATTTTAAATAGTTTTACTTTGCGAAAATAAAAGTTACATTCAAATTTTCTGACGATGTAGAAGCTTCAGTTCTTAGAGGCGCTGATTATACTCATTCAAAGCCTGGCTAAAAAGGGATGATTTCACTTTTACATTAGAAATATGTTACGAAAATGTCAAGTTCTCTATACCTTACATTAGAAATATGTTACGAAAATGTCGGACTCTATACCTTCTTGAAGAAGGTATTGCCCCCCCCTCACACACACACAAAGATTTGATGGCAAAATGTGGATTACACAAAGCATACAATTTTCACGGTGCTTCCAATTGGGAGCATGAGTAATTTCTGACAGTATTTTTACATTGGTTTCAAAAACTGAATATACTGATGGGTAGTTTAAATAATAAGTGAAATATTAAGAACGAATAAAATATTCATTTTTAAATTTAACTAAAGATATGAATTAAGTTTGAAGGGGTTGGCTTATCAAGATAGCTTTGTAAAAATTTATGAAAATGACTGTTTTCAAGATTTTTTTGTTCAGTTTCCCACTAATGATAGAAATGCAGCTTCTGTTTCAAAAAATCAAGTCATCTTTTTATTTTATCTGTTGATTTTTTCAAGTCAATATTGATAAATTTCATTTTTTAATAAATTTTAATTGATATTTCCAGTTGGGAACATTGGCCTGTAAAAGGTTCAGAAAAATGATTTCTCGGTCAATGATCGGATACTTTTTAGACAAGCCTTACCACACATTTATTTAATATATATATAAAATTTATTAAATTTACTTTTCGTTTGCTGTACTTAGGGTAATCTTTTGAGTATGACTGATCGAATTTTAAACAAAGCAGTCGATAATTGTACAGTTGACGGTTTACATGTCGACCGGGCAGTATTTTACATCTCTGTCATTGTATACCTGTTCCGTACATTGGCGCTGATATATCAGTAAATTAAACCATTCTTCAATGTCGAGAAAAATGGATTTATAGGAAATTTTTTGAACAAAGGACATTTTCAGCTGAAGAGGTTTAAAAAAAATGAAAAGCAACTATTATATTTTCCCATATTGCAGGTATAAAGGTACGAAAATCCTCCCGCCCTTAAAAAAAAAAAAAAAGAAATACTTGTTTAAATACTACGATTAATATTCTCCCACTCTCTCTGGTTACTTAATAAGGATAGGTGAGGAAGAATAATAGATGTAGTCATATCAAATATGTTGATGTAATTAAAAAAAGGAATTAACTTTACATGATGAGATGAGCAACGATAGACGTAGTTTCGGGAGAACTAATAATAATTGTTCATCGAAACACTTATCTGAAAATATTTCTGAAGTATAATTTTTTTTTTATATCATAAGCAACAAACTGTGCTTATCTATTTGATTAAAAGTCGTAGTCTTGCAGGAAAACCGCCCTTGTAAAGTAACAGTATCCTCTTAAAATGCATATTTTATTTAGGATACAGGATACATTACACCAAAACCGGCCTACCAAGCCATATAATGCTCCTGATGTACACCACTACTTAGCGAAACCCAGCCGTTGGTGCGTGCTCAGCGATTAATATTTGCTATGCATACTTATATAATTCGCATCGTTACAATAGTATGATTACTTTTTCAATCACAATACATTGTTGTATAGGAAAATCACCAACAAAAGTATCATTTACAATTTTCTTTAAAACGTTCCCACATAATAAGATATAAATACAATGTAGACTCTTTGAAACACAATAATAATATAAACACCTGTTTGTAGAAAATGCAACACCATAAAGGAATCTTCAGAATCAAATGAAATTTAATTCACAAACGACTTGTATTAGTACAAATAAATGATTACATTTTCAAAGCAAAAAATGAATATTAAGTGTCCGGAATCAGCATTTAGTGTAGCCACCAAGTACTGCAATAAGTGATGCTATACGGTGTAGCATAGACTCAAATAGATTTTCAATGTATGCTTGGGGAAGGGCATTCCATATTTCTTGTGGTTGTACCATAAGTTCATCTGTTGAAGCTGTAGGACGAGGATCACGAGCATATGTTCAATAGGAGAGATATCCCTGCGAATAAGCAGGCCACGAAAGAAGCTGTGTGTTATCTGATGAAAAGATGTCTTGCACATTCCTTCACGCATGTGGGCGAGCATTATCCTGCTGAAAGATTGCTTCAGCAATGTCTTGAAAGAAAGGAATGACTTCGGTCTCCAGAGCGTCTCTTATATACCTGTCGCTGTTTATATTATCCACAGCGTATCAGCTGAGATCGTCCATGATACGCAATAACAGTCCAGATCATAACTTCGGGTGTTCGCCCTCTATGACGCTCGATAATACACTCCGGAAGGTAGCATTCACGAGCATAGCATCGAACATGAAGGAGGCTACCATGGTGCCACAAATTAAAGCTGGATTCGTCAGAAAATACCACTTGTTGTCAATCTGCATGTCAGTCTCTATGTTCATGAGCTCATTTCTGCCTCAATCGTCGATGGTTTCGAGTGAGGGGGATCCTGAATAAAGGCGTTCGTACACGCAGTGCGCGGAGCAGTCGACGTAGACGAATTGACGAAGCAGACAGTGATGCACCTGTAGCAGAGTACCAATCTGCTGCCACATCTGCAGAGCTGCAGATCTGCTGGAGCTGCTCGCTCCATCAGCGCCATGCGGACCAAATGTCTATTATCGCACGTTAACGTCATTTTTCGGTGTCCACTCCCGTATCTTAAAGTTATCCGGTTCTCGTCTGCCAATACGTCGTCTCGACCTTCCAAACTCGCATTCCTGTGCTGCTGTTATTCTGCACACGAACTTCTATTGCGCAATAGGAAAATCCTACTTCTCGAAGGCCGATGATTCTCCGTTCAAACTCCGTAAATTGTTCAGATTTCGCCCTCTGCCGTCGACGGGGCGGCATAGTTACGTCTCATTTCGCGTTTAGCACAAACATATAAGCACAGACTATTTTAAGCATGCCACTACAGCCCTTTATTTATACGGTTTCAGCAGCAGTACAGAGGGTGCTGCTCAGACCACGCATGCATAGTGGCTTTGAAATTTTAATCATTTGCTTTACACATCCTAATTTGCATTTTCTGAAAATTTCAGCTCAATCGCGTCAGTCTTTCATGCTGTTGCATTTACAAACAACAGTATAAAATGCCATAACAAATTTCGAATGCATGAAATAAAATAATTTTCTCTCAAACAACGACTTAATATGATAATTTTGTTACATGTGCAATACGTAGACTTATAAGGGGCGGTATGAAGAAACAGAAAAAAGAATTTGGGGATATCCAATAATAATAAAGAATCTGGTGGCAAAATATCGCCTCCGCTTACGCAACACCTCGGCAATTGAAGGGCGGGAAAGCGGGTACCTTTTTTTTGGCCGAATAATGCCTCAATATACTGAGGCTGATTAACCATTCTGACGTTTTACGATGGCTTATGATTGAAAGTGCGCTTTGGAAAAGACACTGCACCTTTGCTATACTAAATTATGAAAGGATAGGTTTTCCCAAAGACATATGGTAAAAGAACGATTTTTCCTACAAAAGGGTTGCGCTTAAGAAATATTTTTGAGAATATGCGTGAAAATAATTTCAATGGAAGACTTTTGCATAAAAATATACTGCAATGTGTTATATGTGGACAACGTGCTCACTGGCTTTTATTATCATTTGCACATTTTGCGAAGATGCAGTCTTTTCTTCTATGTATTATTATACTAACAAGCAATATTTTTGTCTTTCAAAAACTATTCCTCATCCCGACAATCTTTTCATAAAAACTGTAGCATAATCGTCATTTATTTTTCTTATAATGCTGTAAACTTTATGAAGTTTTCACCCAGCCGTACAAAAATTTTGCTTAAAATCCTTGCCTAACAAAGTTACGATATAAGGCTCACATCAGCATCCTGCACTGATACTCTTAGCATATGAATCATAAATCCATATTCATCTTCTGCCATAATGCAACAGATATCCAGAAGTAATTATTCCATATTTAATAAGATTTTATTAATTTGAATTGCAAATTTCTTCCAGTCACAAACTTCCATGCCTGTATAATAATGCTCTCGTACTTAATCGATAAATTTTCCATTAAAATTTTTGAAAGGTACAAACGAAGACTAATTACTCAATCCATCTTAAGTACCATCAGTTGATTAGTCCATTAAGTTTCTTGATTAACACGGAGGAAAAAATTAAACAAAGCGTAGTGCCAGCAAGGTAAAAACTATCTTTTTTTGTCAAATGTGCTTCGGAGAAATCTCATTAACTGTTGCCAATTCTAAGAAAGAAAGATTTAAATATCTGTTATCATTTGCATTTGGAAAAAAGGGGAAATCAATTTCCTTATCGAAGTAATACATTAATGTACATTACAAATAAAACTGGCCATGTTATTCAGTAATTTTAAAACTCAATTATAGTTCGAAAATATTTAAATATAACGTTCTACTTTCAGAAAGAAAGAAAACTACATAATGAGGATCCTCTTAAAATATAATACTAAACTTTAAAAATTTCTATATGATGTCAGAGAAGAGAGAGTATCACACTATCAGCAAAATTATTTTTAGTGTGCGTATCTTTATTGCATAGATGCACATGCAAACGAATTTTAGATTTTGAAGAGAACGACGTCACGTTTTGGAAATCATATGTTCATTTTATCTACTTTAATTTAAAAAAATGTATTTGGCATTCATTGTTTTTTTTTTTTTTAGAACTGCACAGGAAAAAAATTCTAATATATTACGGTAAACGGAAACTTATTGCTTAGAATTAATTTTGAAGATGTTAATATGCTCCAAGTAACGTAACATTAGATTGCAATGATGATACTCATGGCATCGTACCAATGCCTCCTAGATATAGAAAGTCTAACAAATCCTACGTCACCAAGCCTTGACGTCACTACCATGCCTGCAGTTAAAAACTTTATTTTCACAAAATATAAGTACTAAAAATTTCTGGTGAATTTACTGATAAATAGCAATATTTTAAATATTTGAGAAAAAAAATATCATTCTGTGACTAATGGGAGTTTTAAACCATGACTAATTAGATAATATTATAAGAGAATCGATCATAACGAGTAATTTCGTATGAGAAAGGTATTTCAATGTTAATGTTTAATTTAAGATATCTTCTAATATTTATAGCATTCATCAGAAATTTATAATAGTTTTATTTTATGAAAACAAAACTTTTAAATGGATGCTTAGTGATGACGTCAAAGCTTGGTGACGTAGGATTTGTAAGGCTTTCTATATCTAGGAGGCGTTGATTTACTCCCTTTCGAAATGAGAAGATGGGGTCTATTACAAGAATCTGAACTGAAAGTAAGAAATGAAGCACGTAACTGTAATGCATTATGTATAATGTTGTGAGGTAAATATCTTGTGGTGGAACGTTACTTTTTCTTGATTGCAAAATAACTTTATTATACTATATCCAAACGGCCATGATCGAAAAGAAGTCTTGCCGCTTTGTACTTTGCTTTAATCTGTCCATTCGTGTCGTTTCAAAGACGCAAAAGGAAGTTAATTCTAATTTAAAGGCATCGTTTCTTCTCTACATTTATATTTGAGTGCGCTTATAAAAATGTCGGCTAAAATATAACCTCACTTTGTCAGACTCATTCACTGTAGGGCAATTCCCTATGAATATGTAGCATCAGTTACCATACACTTTATGCAATAACTAATTTTATAAAATATCCCATACAAAACTAAATGCTGGTATGTGATAAGAAAGGTACACACAAACTCTCATAAAGATTATAGTACTTAAAAAGTAGAAGAGTAATAGCATACAACTTTTCTGCTCATACTTCAATGCCTGTATTTGGTAGCATGAGTTACCAAGAATTTTAATTAATATTTCAAAAAATAATTAGTTATAAGATTTTAAATGATTTATTGAAAAAAAAGAAAACAATTCGTAATCAGCATGAATTTTGTTGAAAGAAAATAAATGCATTTTTAATTATTAAGTCATGTTTAAAAGTGCGATTTAAAAAAATGTAGCATGATTTACCGTAGAATCACCTTCTATGATGTCATCTGAGTTTTTTTCTTTGTTATTAACATTGAATAGAATCGTCAACCAGTTTTCTTTTAGTGGGTTCAGCTGTTTTACTTCTATGATTTTACATTTTTCCTCTACAGAACTTTACTGAGATTATCTAATAATATCCGAAGAGTTGTACTGTACAGTACTGTAATAATATATTAGAGGTAATAGCTGAAGTCTTAATTGTAATAAGAGAAATAAAATGATCGTTTACCTAAATAAATAATAGAAGCAAACGTAATAACTCTTCATCACTGTAGAATTACGAAAACTTGTCTTTAAAATTTCATTAACAACGCTTTTTGTTTGACTTGTTTTATTCAAATTCCTATTTTATGCAGTCAAATTTTTTCATAATTAGATCTCAAAGCACAGAGAAAATCTCCAGTTTTTAAATTAGATGTGACATCTTTCGAGAGGCTGTGTACGTTTTATGGTTTTTTTTAGCTCGTAAAACAGCATTTTTATCACGTACAGACGTATAAAAAGTATCTAAATAGCTTAATTAAAGTTTTAAAAAACCTTTCTTCCTTCTTTGTTAAATTTGCTTAAAAGCGCGTGGTGCTAACAAACACTTACGATACATTATTATGTCCATATAAAAATACCTTGCTTTGAGAAAACGGAAACAAAAAGGAATAATTAAAATTAACGTGCATCTTTTTAAAGTAATTAGAAAATAAAGCAACTATAGTGGAATTTCTTAAGTATATGAGGATAAACACATTATTCTTAAGTGAATTCAGATCAATTAAAACAATGCATGGAAATATTTTGAATAAAATCAGCAAAACAATACCATTACGAAACTCACTGATATTCTACAACCCTCTCTATCTGGAAAATGTTTCAGTATAAATAGAGACTACATTAAAAAAGCAGCACTTGTAAGGTTTTTAAGGTGCATTAATAAAAGTACTCTGCCTGGCAGTAATCATCAGAGGGAGTACTTTTTCTATCTTTTGTACTTTCAGTCTCTTGTTGTTGTTGTTGTTGTTTAAAACTCGAGGAAACCGACCTTGAGAATTTACGGCTGCGAGCCCTTCCACGGATCAATCAGAGTTAAATATCAGATGAATGAAAAACTCAAAATTTCCTTAGTAAATTTTTAACTCTCTTTACATTTGACTAAGATGTAAACTTCAGTTCATTGAGTTTTATTTTCCTAACGACCGTATTCACCAAACAGGTGACAAGCGGAATAAACCAAACTCACGTGTTAAAGTCATCGGTAAGACATCTTACCGAGGACTATAATAAGCGGTTTTTAGGATTAATCCACGTGTCAAATGTTTAGTGAATAAGGAAGTTAGATTCACAATTACAATACAGTAGATCCCCTCCCACTTCCCATAACTGGGTTCATATAAGACGAACTAGTATAGTACAGTGGAAAAATTATAATTCTTTTCCTATAACACGTTAAAAAGGACTCGTACGATAAGGGGAAAGAATAAGACCCAGATGATTTTGTATTACCTGTTAACACTGTCGATACTGATTAATTGTTTGTGACTCGTACAACACGGATTCATAGAACAAGAAACCTATCTACCGTGTTACGGGAGGTCTGCTCTATATTATTTTTCAATTCAAGGATATAAAAATATGGAACAAACGTATATTCTCTTTAACTATTTTGTTATAAAACAAAGTAATATGGTTCATCTAAACTCAAAGACACAGCGTATATATGGGTCAAAACTTACGATACACAGTTATGCCTTCTCAACCAAGAGCCCTTGGATTCAAAAGTACATGTATCGTCCTATTTTCAGCCTGACATGGGGTGCTAGCTTTTAATTTGCACGTAAAGTTAGTCCTTCTTTCATAGCCAAATCATAAAAAAGTGCATCAATCTAGAGCAGCCCTATAATGAAACCTTATAATATGTCAGAATGATACACTAATCTTTATACAAAAGTCACAAAAATGCAAAAAAAAAAAACAGCCACGAAAATACTAAAGATAAATTCTGCAGAGTTACAGAAACACAAGAATTATTTCACAGGAAGGAAATGCCTTTATGCTGTTCAAGATGTTTAAACAATTAGAAGTCTGGTATTTTAATTCTACTACTCACATGGTCTTCAAAAATTTCGTTAGACTGTCATTAGATTTCGAAAGAATTTTTTTAAGAACATCTTAGAGAAGTTAACCTTTTTTGAACAAAAATTATAATACGTTATTCAATGTTCATGTCATTATGCTCTATATTGGAAAACAGTGGATAAACTCTCACTTACATATAAAATACAATCCCAAAATTTAAAAAAAAACTACACCTACATTTATCACGAAGGGAAAAAGAACATCTTGTAATTTAACTTCCATAAATCTCATTGTTTTAACCATTTTATTATGAGAATTATTATTTTTGTGTGTGCATATATATATGTATATAAAGTTTTCTCATTCAAAACTTTGAATGAACTTAATTCTCTAGATGTTTCAAAAAATCACAAGACAGCATAAAGAGTCTGTAAATTTTTTTTCTCGTATACACGCTGTTTATGAATAAAAGATTTAATCTCTTGGTGTTTTAAAGATAAGTAAAAGACAAAAATTTGTTCGTATGTGCTTTGGTATTCCAAACATTTTGAACCTAATTAATCGCCTCACATTATTAAAGAATGAAGAAAATAAAAGAAGAACGACTGCATATCTTTTTTTTTATTGAATGTTATACAGAATTAAGCTAATTAATTCTCATTTGAAGAAAATATTTTAACCTTTGTGTTGTTACTTACGTTGGTTTATTTGAAACAAAAAGTTTATGCGCTTGTATTTTCATCTGCTGTTTCTGTTTAAGTCCATCATGAATATATATTATTAAAAATGTAAAAGGTTTATTCTTTATTCATTGAATAATGTATAGATAAGTTTTTATACCAGACCGAGTGGCTTTTACGTGCACAAAACTCAAAAGCTGCACTTCAATTAAATCACAATTTGTAAGGTTTTCTTTTTAACCTCTCACTAAAAACGTTCTGACGACGAACGTTAAACTGTACTCCTCTTAAACCTCTAGTTTCACGCTACACGAATTTATTTTTTATTTATCTATTTATTTATTTATTTGCAGATTTGACTACTGCGTAACATGGATCTGAATATTTAATCTTTTACTTAAGATAATTTACACTTCACACAGCAGAATTCTGCTCCTTCAATTAAATTCATGTTCTATTCCGGGATTTAAACCCTACTAAATGTACTTAGAAAAGTTTTATAGACCTTAACTAAAAGTATTTTACACATAATGCTAATTTATGATTAACCTAATTCACCCAATTTAGTTAAGTGCTTGTTCTAAAACGCATTCTTTCACTTCGGTGTCCGCAATTTCTCACTCTGCAATCAAGACAGCCAGACCACTATTTGACTACGAAAATTCCTACGCAATACTTGATGAACTTTGATCTAATCAATTGCCTTAATTGCTAATTAGAGAAATAAACAGTTTTGTAAGAGGCTTTGAAAGACAAAGGTACTATTTTATCGCTATGAAAGCAGAAACATTTTTGTTTTAATTTTTTTGAAGAGTTAATTGTGCGCAAAGTTGACTACAGACAGTAATTTTAACAGGCTGCGAAAGATGATAAAGCAATTACGACAGCAAATATTATATTTTAAACACAAAGACCTTAACTGTTACTTGTTGAATAAGTTATGAGTGAAGTATGCAGAATTCTACAATAAACCGTTCAATAATACAGACCGTTCAATAATACAGAAGCTCTAATTAAAAATTCAATTTAGGTTAGTGAAGTGATCTAATAATGTAATAATTACAAATTAAAATGTAATTAGAAGTGATATTGTATCGTATACTGTTTCTTATAAGGTATTTAGAAAGGAACTAACACTAATATATTCGTTTAAAATTATCGAAATAAATGCTTCTTATAAATAAAGAACTAAGGATTACCGAAAGGATGAAGAATTAATTTACTATTTCTAACTACAACAAAATTCAGAAAGTGCTTTAATAGTTAGTGTTTAACGTCAGTCAGTTAATGGTTTTATGAAACATATCGAAAGTTCAAAGAAATAGAAAAGATAAAAGACCAGTATCAAACCATAGAAGAAGCACAAGATAGAAAAAAAATTAAATGAATTATTTCACTGAATTAGATAACTTTTAAACTTTCAGTAGGAAGCATATATTTTTGTATATTGAAAGAAATAAGAAGAACTATTGACTTTCATTTTTTATGAATATTTTATTTCTCCTCACAGCTTGATTTTTAATACATGGAAGCTTTTAAAGGGATTTTAAGAGCTTTCTCAACTTTTCTGTAGTTTTATAAAAGTAATGTTTAAACTGCGAGTTAGTTTTCCTAGATTTCTTATGATTTAATTTACGATCATCTTCCATCATGTTATTTATTTGTCATTCTGAGGCATCGGGGCATTACTAAAATTGTTCGTAGATGAATCAGAATTTATAAGATGCAGTTCGTACTTTTATAATGAATTTGCAATACAAAATCACTGAAATTGAGCATTTGCACAATTATCGAATGTACAGAAGCAAATATTGATATGTGCGTGAGAAATTACCCACCTCAAATTTACTTGAAATGCATTCACATTCTACTTTTACTCAATCATTTAAAACTTAAGCAGTCTGAATGCACTAAAAACTTTATCATTTTATTGCAAAGGGTTGCTATAATTAATAATCACTTATAAACAGTAGTCTGCAGCTGAAACGGAAGAGCTGCTAGCCATCAAACTTGGTACTTGAGCTGTTCATGAGATGCACTCACTGAAGTTTGTTTAAAAGTTTAGTTCAAACTATGTCCACTAGTTGGTGTTTTACATGTATAAATCAGCTGAAAAAATGATATTAACTATATTAGTTAATAACAACAATTCAATTGTTGCTCAACAACAGTTGAATAAATGTTTAAAATGTTTGTGACTTTCGAATTGGTCATTTCCACTGTTAATTTTACATTTTTTTTCATGCAGAACGTCACCTAGTGCACATTTTTATAAATATTTTTTCGAAATTCTTTGAGTGCATCTCATATATAGTCTATTAAACAAATTTGTTCACAATCTGTTTACCCGTTTTAGCTGTAATGCCTTGTTTAAGTGGAAGTTTCATTATACCACCCAGCGCAATTTATCTAAATATTTCAAGTTTTTATGTATCTATCAAGATATTTACTCTTTTTTCTTCACATGTAAATTCTCTTTCATTACTTACAAGTGCCTCCTGTAGTTACTTTAAGTGTTAGCTAAATTTTTTATTTAACCCTAATAATAATAACTAGTTTTAATAACCCTTCATAACTCGACTTTATGCTAATTCTTAATTAATATCGCTAATTAATTATTAAATAATCTCACACCCACTTATCATAAGTGCTTGTTCTACAATCCACTCTTTTATGCGGTAGTTAAGCTTTCTCGCCTTAGAATCAGCGAATCTGAACACGGTGTGCTTATTAAAATGCTTTGTTAATTAATAGGTATTACACATAACTCGTATAATGAAGTCAATTATCCCAATTACTAACTGGGCAAATAAATCTAATATATAAAATTCTCCTGTCACAGTGTTAGTCACCTAACTCCTCCGAAACCACTCGACCAATTTAATGAAATTTTCTATGTATATTCGTTAGGTCATAGAATAGGTTTTTAACAATGTCTCATACCCCTAAGTCATATAAGGGCGGTCCACCCCAAAATGTTTAGCCCCCGAGTGCTACTAATTTCAATCAGGATTTCTGTGTAGACATTAGCGTGTCAAATCACTTTACAAATGTGTTTGCCAGATAATGTGGAGAGGGGGGTGGGGAAGTTAATAAAATGTTGAAAGTCGCACAAGGTTTGCAATTTTTGATAATTGATCGCTAAATGTGGTGCCAAAATGCGACAATTTATTATAAATATATTTCGCGTATAGTTAGAAAACGCCTGGCGTATATTGTAAAAGAGTTTTATTAGGCGATTTTAATATAGATTTCTATTCCGAAGAAGTGCTCTGTGGAACAAGAAAGGAAAAAACGGTAAACTCATGGATTATGATGTCCATTCCAAACAGTATTTAAAATGCCTTTGTGGTATAGTTGGAATATGCCTACAGGAAGAACATGCCTGGAGGAAATTCTAAACAGTTTCAGGTGGCAATTTTAAAATAGATTTCGATTCCAAAGATGTGTTTTATGGTAAAAGAAAGAGTTGATTCCTATTTTAGCGCCCCCACTCTCGTCAACCTAAAAAATTCCCGTACTTTGGCGAGCTTTGCAGTCATGGGTCTCTGGGAGTTATGCACAAGTTTCAACGGTACTTACGTATTATCCCGGCGGTCCGCCAAGACAAGCAATTTTTCACCAAGATAAATGCCAGGCACATGAAATTGTTGATGGTTTGGAATACGATTGGCAACGTATTTAAAATCTACGAAAAAGTAGTTTGGTGGAAGTGACCGCCGGGATAATACGTAAGTACCGTTTCAACGCACCCAAAAGAACTAGGTGATAACTAAAGTAAACAAATTAGCAATAAACGCGCAGTTAAGGAATTTGAAGACATTTAATTATTAAAACTACATTAATTAGTAATCCAAAATAAATAAAAATGTAACGGCATGCCATACTTACATGTTGTTCCAAATCGCCATTTTAAATCTAAATTACGATTTCTATATAAATGCAAAAAATCGTCATGGTAACTGCATATGTTTAATCATCGTCTCCTTGGCGAGAGTCGAGGCGTTAAAGTAGGAAACAATATATAAAACGGTGAAGTATAGTTGTGATATACTTGGCGAAGATTGTAAAATAGTTTTAGTAGGCGATTTTAAGATAGATTTCGATTCCAAAGATGGGTTTTATGAAATAAGAAAGAAAAATACAGCACAGTCATGAATAATGATAACACTTTCCAACTTAATGGAATAAGGACGAAAAATAGGGACGACGCATAAATTATGATACGATTTTAATATATAGCACTATAGTGCGTATTTAAAATCTGAAAGTGTTTCAGATTTTCCTTCTTTTTTTTTGGGGGGGGGAGGCAAAATTTTTTATGGAATGACTATCAATAAGTCTCAAGACCAAATTATGTCTGTTTGTGGATTAGATTTGAGCACAGCATGTTTTTCACACGGACAGTTATACGTGGCATGCTCTCGAGTGGGCAAACCATACGGTGGGCATCCAGTTTGTTTGTGTTATCTAAAGATGGGATAACAAAAAATATTGTATATTCTATTGCGTTAAGGGATTGATATTATTTTTAAGTAAAATTATTGTAATTAGCGATATATATAAATTTAAAGAATAAATTACAATGAATTAAAAATATAAATGTTTGGTATTGTGTTATTTTTATATTACAGCATCGTTCACAGCGCTCCATGCCTCTTCCACTCATATACCACGTCCTCACAAACTTACAATAAGTTAGTCATTTCTTTCTACTAAAATAATCCTAGGAATAATTTATATGGCAAAACAACGTTTGCCGGGTCAGCTAGTAAATGTATATGAATCTTTAAAAGGCAAAGTTATTATTTTCTCATAAATAAAGAATTTTTAATTGTTTATTTTTTGCCGTTATGCATTGTTACCAACGATGATGGACTAATTGGAAGGAGGTGTGATCTATTAACCCTTTGAGGCGCAACCCTTTCCGGCACAGCCAGCTGCGTCAAAAAAGGGTCTCTAGATCTGTGGCACGCGATGAACGTTTCGATCGTCCGCCATCATGCTGGTAGTTAAGTCAAGCAATGGCAACGGCTGCCCTTTTTTCAGCATTGGGCAATATATCCAGCTGTTCTCGCATTCTTTCATTTTTCAGCAGATGTCAGTGCTGTTAAAAATAATCGTGACAATTTTTTTTACGGGAAATGACGTGTTAAAAAGTAAAGGATTCTAGTGGAGCTATGTCACCCGCAACTATTTTTATAGAAATCAAATCTTTTCTTCGTGACTGGCAACAGTCAAAACCTCAGAGTTTGGTGTTCCCAGAGCGGGAATACTGCGCGTTAAAGGGTTAAGGAAATACCCGGAATTTGTTAAACCTTTGATGCGCAGTTGTTGAGCTCTGAAAAACCACCTTGTTTCAGTGTTATAACTTCTAGTCGCCAAAAAAGAAGTGGTTAAATGATCCCAAAGCTGAAAAAGTGCAGTCACTGCCATCAATCCATTTAACTACCAACAACATGGCGGTCGATCAAATTGCCCATCTGACTCCACAGAGTTAAGTGCCCGAACAGCCAGATGTATAAAAAATCTTCTTTAGCTCTGTGGCAGTCTATCCAGTTGGTCTTCTATACTGATGTGAAAATGCTTGCGTTTCAAAGGGTCAAACAAATGCCAAAGGTGCGACTATCACGTCTTCTAGCAACATAAGGCAATCGTTCTGATCAAGCTATTGATCCACGTTTGCATTTCGGAAGTTACGGTGTTAGAAACCGCATTTGATGGATACAGACTTTTGATCTAAAAAATACTGCAAATGTTTAATTAAATTCATCTTCACCTAAATTCAGTAAATAGATTCAAATGTCTTCCAAATATATTTGCAACAGTGGAATATCTAAATTGTAATTCCTGTACTATATAATTGAACGCTTTATTGCTGCGTTATCGATGAAATTTGGATTTTGGGAGATCTGGGTGAATTCTTATAGTCTAGCAAGCTTTAAGCCAAGAAGGCGAGCTGCTTTCAAGAAGTTGTATCTTGAATATTTATAACGTATTTCTCTCAGAGACCAGTTATGATATAGTTACTAAAACATAAAAGTTTTTTAGATTTCTGGTGAGTGTTGTGAAAATTTTGGTAAGCATATTTTGACAAATTAAAATTTTTCATTCGCGACTTGCGATTTTGTTTTCAGTTTAGTCATAGATGCCAACTATTATTGAGTATAATTAACCACTTTTGTAAAGAGAATATATTTTTAGTATTTTTTCAAAATGGTAACAAACTCTCACGCGAAATACAAGATTTATGCGATACTTTCAGCCGTAAATCATTGTTCAATAAAAGTGCCTTACTATATTTTGTAGTAGTTGGCAGCTATGAGTACAGGATACAGTTTTGAACTACAAAAAAGTTAATAAATCTGAAAACAAGAAAATACTTTCAAAAATTGCCGCCACCAGTTGGCGAAAGAATAGCCTCTCCAAAATTTCCTCAGTATTTTTTGGAATGTGGAACGGATATTTTTAACCCTAATTGTAGGGAAAGTCATTCGTGTTTTTTTTAGTCCATAGCAGGGATATAAAGGCCTTATTTAATGTGTAACAAGGCTCGGAATAAGATTTTGAAGCTCGTTGCGAAAAATACTGTAAGTTATAATGAGCTAGCAGCAGTGGCGCAGCCAAGGCGGGGATGGGGGGTTACAACCTCCCATGAGGAAATCTCTCGCCATCCAAATTGTATATTCTTCACTCCCTTATCACACATACTTATACATATTTGAATTTACGTTGTCTTAGTCCCATGAAAAATTTCTGGTAAGCCACTGGCTGGCAGCAAAAACTATTAGCTCACGGCAAAATCTTAAAATTTCGTAATGACGGACAAATAGAGTTGAAGTTTTTTCACTGAAATCTAAAAAAGATTAAATTAATAATGCAATTAGAAAAAGAAAATAATATCTTTACTTTTCCTGTTCATCTTCTGAAGTTCCATGTATAACCTTAAAACACGTCTCAGATAGAAATAAACACGCTAATAAAGTTTTAAATATTCGCAACTAAACTTGCCGCTAGAACTGTTAATACTCGTAGTTGTTTGGACCAGTTTCACGGCACTTACAGTGGTTAACATGAGTTATTTCGAGCCTTGGTGTGCAATATTATTTTTAAAATAAAAGATATATATTTTAACGCGGGAAAAGCAACGATTGCAAGGCTGTGCCGGCACAGCCAGCTGTTGTCAAAAAAGGATCTCTAGATCTGTGGCACGCGATGAACGTTTCGATCGTCCGCCACCTTGCTAGTAGTTAAGTCGACAGATGGCAACGGCTGCCCTTTTTTCAGCATTGGGCAATCTATCCAGCTGTTCTCGCATTCTTCCATTTATCAGCAGATGTCAGTGCTGTTAAAAATAATCGAGGCAATTTTTTACGGGGAAATGACGTGCTAAAAAGTAAAGCATTCTCGTAGAGCTATGTCACCCGCAACTATTTTTATAGAAATCAAATCTATTCTTCGTGACTGGCAACAGTCAAAAGGTCAGAGTTTGGTGTTCCCAGAGCGGAATCACTGCGCGTTAAAGGGTTAAACAAATTATGAAAATAAAATGAAAACTTTCTGAAAAATAAGCCTTTACGTTAATAAAATATTATTATGTAATAACTAATTATATTACTATAATGTATTAATAATGTATTAATAATAATGTAATTATAATGTATTAATAATTATATTGTTTAATGTAAATACTTCTAAAAAATGGATTCCAGTTTGATGAACATTTGACTTCTTTAATATAACATATAAATGCATAAAAACACCGACTATTAGCCCTCTTAACGTGATACTTTTGTATTGATTTGCATAATTATGCTGACAACACTCATTTAACATTATTAAGACAACATTATTCTATTTTCCTTTCTTTTTTTAAGGAAAAGAGCTTCAATACAGAGAATTTTTTGTCATTATAATCATAAGCTAGTTTTCTATGTGTATAATAATTTTTATGTTATTGTGATGCATACATTGACAAATCTCATTAGAATAAAATAAGGCCATAATATAGTATCCGAATGTTATGTAACTATCAAAATATTACGTAAATCCAAATTATTAAAATATTAAATTTTCATTTTTTGAGCGAATGGACATTTTCAGATAAATATTTTGTAATTTTATAGAAAAATGCTAAAAAACTGACGAACTATTTTTTAAAAAATTATTTATAAGTCATACATCATTTTATTATGTAGTCGCGAAATTTCCTGACATCTTTACTTTGCCTCGTTGTTTTAATGATTAATTCGAGTTAACCTAACTTTTCACCTTTAGGTTGATCAATATTACTATAAAATGTGCAGCCTATAACTGACATGTCGCGTGTTTTCCACTTACAAAAATAATACAAGCATTTATCTAACTTGTCATAAAAATTTTCCTCCTAAAATAAAATAGCACTCTCTTACACATTTTGTTTTCATACAGAATTAAGAAAAAACTTGTTAATGTATTCATAAATTATTTCGTTTTTCTCAGTTACCATGGGTGGTTATTATTAAATTATTAAATTATCAAAATTATTAAATTATCAAAATTATTAAATTATCAAACAGTAAAGTCTTTTATGTCAAAATTCTGACTGATAAAAAAAACTGAGGTTACAGTTGAGTTATTTATAATTTATTGTAACGATATATTCTTCTTCATATAGATTTCTGAGAAAGTTAACGGCTGCTTAGAAAGTTGAATCACTGCGCCTAGAATTGTTGAAAATTATATGCATTATGTTGCAGAACACTCTGCTTATTCCTGGGTTCGTCGTTCTATAGTCCAATTAGTTTGGAAAGTTCTAGTTTGCATTACTAGTTTACCTTACTCAGTCAACTACTCAGGCTAATTACTCAGTTAATTACTAGGTTACATTACTCAGTTAAAACAAAGTACTAGTTTTGATAATTTAATAAAACAAAATTATTAAATTATCAAACAGTAAAGTCGTTTATGTCAAAATTCTGACGAATTAAAAAAAAAAAAAACTGAGGCTACAGTTGAGTTACTTATAATTTATTTTAACGATATATTCTTCTTCATATACATTTCTGAGAAAGTTGACGTCTGCTAAGAAAGTTGAATCACTGCACCTAGAATTGTTGAAAATTGTATGCATTATGTTGCAGAACACTCTGCTTATTCCTGGGTTCGTCGTTCTATAGTCCAATTGGTGTGGAAAGTTCTAGTAAAGAGTCCACTTGTCAGGATGGAAAACGAACTTTGCTTCTAGAACTTCGTCGAACAATCAGCTGTACAAGATTCACAAGCACAATCAAACAGTAATGTGCTTTTAACAGTCAGCTTAGTACAGAAGCTCTCTCAAATGCTGAATTTCTCACACAAAATAAAACACTTCCACAAGCAAAAATTCAGTGGTTTTATGCAAGAGATATCGTACACAATCCCTTAAGGCACAGCAATGAAGAATTTACACACAACACTAAACAATCAGCTTCGAAAAGCAAGCCAAAACACTGCTTCTATAGCACTATCAATTCACAGAGCAAAGCCAGCGTACTCAATCAGACACTCGATTCATACTACGAGAGCTCAACTCACGCTGAAACGATCGGGGGCAGCACGCTTCTTTTATACTTTCCGACGTGCATTCCAGAAAACTTAGGACCTCTCTAACGAATCCCCGAACAATCGCGTTTTGATTACGTCATAGAAAAGAAATGTTAGGTTATTATGTGATTTTTAATACAGAAGAAGAAACTTTACAAGCCCCGTAGGGAAAATCCCGCGAAATGACCAAAATGTCGCCACGCTTGGCGACTTTTGGCTAAATATCGCCAAATTTGGCTCCAAAAATAAGTCCTCAAAAGTGAAGTTACCGAAGGACTACGACCAATATTTCTCGAGATTTCTAGAACTGCCATAGGAAAACAATGGGGAAACCAAAACCTCCGTATCTCCGGTTCTAGTTTGATGCAACAAAAAGCTAAATTTAACTATTTGAAGCGTAGAATACGAATTTGAAACTATTTTAAGGGGACCGAGTTAGCCCTATCTCCGCCATGTTAAATTGATCAACTTTATGTACCTTCTTCTCAGAAATGGTGAAAGATAATGGTATAAAATTTTAACAGCAGTTAGAATAACATATTTTACATACTTTAACGGGCCAGTTTTTTTTCTAAATAAAAATTAAAAAATATTATTAAATTTTTACTGAAAATCACTTTTAAATTTCCATTTTTGATAGACTATTGCTGCCTAAAATGAATAATTCTCAATATATTAACAAACCGCCATGTTAAAGTATGTAATATATTATGATGTATCTATCATGAAAAAATTGAGTTCATAAGTTTAAAAGATATTGAGAAAAGGGAACGCGAACATGTAAAGTCCATAGTTTTGATAAAATCCGCTTTGAAGATTTTTAGATAGCGTATAAGCTATGAAGTGCCTTGGGGAAATATAAAAATTTCTAATATTTCTGTTTTTCAGATAAACAAGTTTTATATATCGTTAGAAAGGTAAAATTTTAAAGTATTTAATGCAATGAAAAAATAATAATCGATTTTTTGACCGAATTTTGTGTACCTGGTCCCTTTAAGCCACAGAACAGCAGGTTGCCCCGAAAATTCGTAACAATTAGAGGAGGCAGGTACAAGGATCTCTTACATGTAAGCATACAACAGGGCAAATAACAACAACAAAAGAGTGCATAAATGAGAGGCGTATAGAGAACAGTTGTGAAATCAATGACTATGTGATGATTAACTACAGGAATATATGAACAAGTTTAATTTTAAGTAAAGTATTTAACATGGTAATCGATAGATAAAATTTTTAAAATGTACGAAATAATAAACTATTCCAATCTAATAACCTTTTCCCACAAAACAATTTATAATTAAAAAAAATTGTGTGTGTGTGTGTACATTTTTGACGTTTTCTCAAAAAAGCCAAGAAATCGGTGATCTTCAGCGGCCTCTAGCGCAGAAATAACTCACCATAAAATAAATGCTGCTTCTGCATTTTTGTAAGAAATTTTTGTCCACTTTAATTTTATAAGTAGTGACATCATAAAAATGCAGAGTTTTTGAAACACAAGCAATAAACGATAAAAAAAGTGTGAATATTTGGAGGTTTTTCGAGTGTTTCGTTAAAGAGGTAGTGCTACAAGACAGCAAATTTGGCATTCGATTTCACCACACCAAAATGTATACAAAGCCGTTCAGAAAAAAAAAATTCGCAATTTTGTCCCGGAAAACCACCATTTCACTGGACTATCTGAAAACTCTGTTTATAAAATGATTTGGTGTAGGGTATATACTGTAGCAAAAGTTACATTTCAATGACATTCCTTTTTACGCTATTTTTGTTGATTTTTTAAAATTAGTCAGTCTTTTCTGTGAAGACACGGATGACCATTTATGATTCAGTTACTTTTTGTAGTGCCGTGCCGGTGCTGGACGTAACGGCTGAAAGATACTCTGCCAGCAGGTGTGCGTTTGCTGAACATTTATTTAAAATTAAATGTACAATTAAAGAAATGTTCCCCCCACACAATTCCTTTACTTCCAAAATGATATAATTAACGGAGCAATTTCATGTCGCCGATTTGCAGCTATTAAAAGAAAGTTAAATCAGTATCCAAAGAAAAGTATTTTAAGCTGCGATGTGAGTGTTTATTTCTTCATATACTTCTTCATATGGCAGTCCAGAGAATATTTAAAATCTGGAAATTTCTTTCATTTTTCTGCAAGATTTGCCATTGCCATTGAAAAATTGCCATTTTTCGTAAAATTAATTTTCTATCTTAAATCATTGAAAATGTTTATGCGAGAGAAAATTTACCGCAAATTGAAAAGAATTTTACTTTGTGTAAATAAAACTGCGATGAGGTCATTTAAGAAGTTGTAGTGGTTATGTGAAAGCTTCAGTTGTTAGGCTTTCTATGTATAGAACGTATTGGCAAACTGCGCCGTTCCGAAGCTTTCGACCCTGGCAACTGCCCACTTCACCAGCCTCTACATACGGCTCTGGTTCTATTAGAGTCGAAAGCATCCCTGAGTCATTAGCTTAATTTTAGCTATCCAGAATTTATCTTCAAATATGTCCGTAAGAAAACGGCTAGTAATGAAAACTAGGTTTTCGTTGTACAACTATTTCCTCAATGTAAGTTAACCCATTTGTGCCTGGATATTTTTGCGACTTTCTTCGATTTTTGCTAACACCAGCAGTAATTGATAAATTTCTGATGTCAACTTTTTGAACAAGGGATGATTTCATTTAAAATCATTATGTATAAAAATGAAAATTGAATGTCAACATCCTACTTGGCCATATTAAAATATTTTGTGGAATTGAAGTTCAATACTCGCGAATAAAGGCTAGGAAAAATAAATAACGTTTTCGACTGATAGCGAAAATGCCGTAAATGTATTAATTTTAGAAAGATTGATGGTTTAAATTTTGAAAATTTTCGTGAGAATGTCCTAGAATTTGTATTTAAAAAAATCAAGGGTGTCTTTATTCATTTATATCAATTAGACTATTCTGCTTTTTATAAAAACAACAGAAACAAAAATCAGCTTATTTTCTTATTTAGAAAATAATATTTAGAAAAATATTTAGAAAAATAATTTTTCTATTAATATTTAGAAAAATAATTTTTTGATTGAGATTGCATATACAGGGTGTCCCAAAAAAGTGGTAAAGGTCTTTATCTATTAGTGGTAAGTGGGCAGTGTTGGTTTAAAAAATGTTCAAAACGAGGTGGGGAATAAGACTCCGTTAACAAAAAAATTCTTCTCGTTAATTTTCAAAAAGTTAATTATTTTTATTTGTATAAGACCCCCGTACAGTAACATTCCCAATTAGCAAAATGTGCCCCATACACTAATGAGGTGGTGTACAACATTTCAGCCTTTCATCGTACAACGTGATATCTTTAAAGAAAGGTGAACGGGGACTACACATGATTTTACACTATAAATGTTTGACTATAAACGAGTGCAAAAATTATTTGCTTTCGTAATTTCTGTACAATCCCTGAAATGCGATCATTCGATGTGATTTTTTTCGGTTTGACAGACTTGATATCACAGACAGATTTTAAGGTTAGTTCTCAAATTTTGTACGTCACTTCATTTGTGTATGGGGCACAATTTACTAATTGGCAATTGTTTTGTACGGGGGTCGTATACATATTAAAGAACTGGAAAATTAGCGAGAGGAATTTTTTCTTAACGGAATCTTATTTCTAAATTTATTTTGAACATTTTTTCAATTTACACTGCCCACTTATAGAATTATTGAATTAAAGAATTGAAGCCCGTTACCACCTTTTTGTGACACCCTGTATAAATGCTAAAGAATTTTATACATCTCAGAGTAATTAATTTAAAAGCCTACCTCAAATGAATTACATTTTGTACAGCTACCAATAATGAACTTTGGAATAGAATTCAGTAAAATATTTCAGGCATATTCACTTTGTTTTACATTAATTAACAATGATTTTTATCTTCATTTTGACTTACAAATATTTGGTTTTTGAATCAAACTTCTTTAAATATGCTAAGAAATGCCCAGTATTTTAGAGTGAGTTAATGGGTCATTAGAGATATAATAAGAAATTTTTGCAAGATACCAGAATAATAATAATAAATATCTTTGATATCATACACGCTATAGGGCTGTTGGTGTACTCGCAGATGCGTTTTTGTTACTTTAACCCTTTAACGCGCAGTGTTCCCGCTCTGGGAACACCAAACTCTGACGTTTTGACTATTGCCAGTCACGAAGAATAGATTTGATTTCTATAAAAATAGTTGCGGGTGACAGAGCTCCACGAGAATCCTTTACTTATTAGCACGTCATTTCCCGTCAAAAAATGGTCACGATTATTTTTAACAGCACTGACATCTGCTGAAAAATGAAAGAATGCGAGAACAGCTGGATAGATTGCCCACTGCTGAAAAAAGGGCAGCCGTTGCATCGCTCGACTAACTACGAGCAAGATGGTGGACGATCGAAACATTTATCGCGTGCCCCAGATCTAGAGACCCTTTTTTTGACGCAGCTGGCTGTGCGGCACAACTAGCTGTCGTCAAAAAAGGGTCTCTAGATCTGGGGCCCGCGATGAACGTTTCGATAGTCCGCCATCTTGCTGGTAGTTAAGTCGAGCGATCTCAACGACTACCCTTTTTTCAGCATTGGGTAAAGTTTGCGCCTCAAAGGGTTAAAATCGCCACTAAGATTTCATCTTACTTAACTATTATGGAGGAAAAGTCGAAAGTCAAACCTTTCAGATAAAGAAGGAATATCTGAAGATTTGTTGCCATTAGTAAAACTTTTCAAACGAATAGTGGAGGACATTATCGCAGTTTTATTTTCAATAAATAAAACTATATAAAATTTCTGGTGAATGTTGCGAATATTAGAAAATATCTGGAGTTAAAGATAAAAATTAAAATACATTTCTGATACAAAATAATTCAATATGATCTATTTCTGCATCATATTATGTAATTAGTGATGGTTTTAACAATTGCTATTTTTCGCAAAATTAATTTTTCTATCTTAAATCATTAAATTTTTTCATGCGGGAGAAAATTCAGTGCAAATTTAAAACAGTTTTACTTTGTGAAAATAAAACTGTGATAATGTCATTTAAGAAGAGCTAATAATCAAAGCTCCAGTTGTTAAGCTTCCTACATATGGAGCATGTTGGTAAAGTGCGCCCTTCTGAGGCTTGCGACTTGGCAACTGCTCACCTCACCAGACCCTAGCTACGGCATCAGTTCTCCTGGAGTTGAAAGCATCCTTGTGCCATCAGTTTACCTTAACTATCCAGAATTTATCATGAAATATGTCCGTAAGAAAACGGCTAGTAATGGAAACCAGGTTTTTGTTTAACAATTAAAATTTTGTTAATCCGATTAAAATAATTTCCTCAGTCTTTAAATTAAACAAGATGCTACTCATAACTTGACATTGGTCATTATTGAAGGACATCTGTTGTTACATTCAACAATCGCTGTCAGATTGACAGAGAAGTTTCTTGATTAGTTGAACTGTAATCAGTGCACGCAACGTTCGTGAAAAAAACAGATTTTTTTAAATAAACAATTTGCTAAATAATATTTACGGTTGCATAAATTAAAATAACTAACCATGTAATTTGTAAAAATGATTAGAGCACACGTTTCTGTTAATTGCTGTACATTCTAAACAAAAAGTCTTCGTAGAGATACGTAGCAAACACAGATCCCTGCTGGGTACGTGTCGGGCCGTCGTTAGGTATAAAAAGAAAAATTACGCAACATAAAAGGGGTTTTAAATTCTAATGGTTTGATATCGGATACTGTTTTAAGGTTGGTATCAGTGTCAGTAATTCATACAGTCAAAGAGTTTCACAATGGCATCAGAAGGAAAATGAAATTTCTAAACTAAATGGTCTAAAAGTGACTAACAGCACACGTTTAGAGATAATTTTTAATCTATGCCATAGATACCAACCCTTGCGGACTATAATTAACTACTTTTTTAAGCATCAATTTCAGGCTTAAAATATAGCATACTCCGTCAGTTTAACGTATAGATCGACTCTGGTTTGAAAAATATATTCCATAAGCACTCTCTTTGCAAAAGTGGTTGGTGATATTCCGCAAAGGTTGGCAGCTATGTTTATGCTATCAATACTTATCACTTATGTTATGCTCAAGTATCTCTGCCACCTTTAAAAAACGAACGTCCCCTTCTAGTTAGTTTACCTATATTAACTTCTGTCAGTGTGAATATTGGGGGTGGGACTTTTCCTTCCAGAGCACCCGTATCCAGCCCCTCAGTGGTGGTATTTTACGTATTATACATCACAGATTTTAATTTGATCAAGTAAATTAAAAGCCAGTTAGTCAGGTATTCGGTCTGTGAATCAAATGATACTTCAAAAATCAGGATAATTCAAGACCACTGGGAATTTCGTCTTGATATAATCTTCGCTGGATTGGTGTGTAGGTTGAAGGGAGGTGTACTGTGTAACAATAATTAAAATAGAGGAGTCCGATTGTGAGAAAACGGTGGTTCCAAACTAAACCAAATTTGCAGTAAATACTAATTATACCTTGGGATTTTGATTTTAAAACAATTCGTATTTTCTCAATCAGGAGCCAAAGTTGAGCTGTAAGGTCCATTTTTGGAGTAAAATGGGGATATAAAGTACAGAAAGTTCTAGTTTATTGGCATAATTGACATGTGCGGTTCAATATGTTTTCCTCAGAAATGTTCCAAACAGTGCATTTTCTCAATAGCATTCCCACTGCAGAATGCATCATATCTCTACTGATTTTCTTGAGGAGCACTGTTATTGAGTCCTTCAAAGTGGCTAAATTATCCACATTCCTTTGGCATACCAAGATCTTTAGCTAATCCAACAACCAAAAGTTACAAGTTGTCAGATCAGGTGAATGGGCTTTCCACTTCATAGGAAACGATCGACTAATTATATTCGGTGCTTAGTAAAATGCTGTCGTTGTACTTTCTGTACGCACAGTTCGATGTGAGGGAGTGCACCATGCTGCCTAAGTATCGAAGATTCAAGACGTTCACGCTTTTGAAGTTGCGGAATAACGAAGTTCCAGCAGCATTGTTCGACACCTCATTGACGGAACAAGTTTTTGGACCAATTGATGTGATCTCCTTGAAAAAGTATGGACCTTTAATGAATGAGGAAATAAAGCGACACTAAACTGATACTTTCGGAGAGTGCAAATGTATCCCCATTTTTCGCAAACCTATG
This sequence comes from Cheiracanthium punctorium, assembly GCA_038373885.1. NCBI lineage: Eukaryota > Metazoa > Arthropoda > Arachnida > Araneae > Cheiracanthiidae > Cheiracanthium > Cheiracanthium punctorium. Next base: position 314,729 of record JAWZYV010016180.1, on the reverse strand, counting down.
ATAGCCATTGGACCTAACCTTAGGCTCTTTCATTTCCGATATTCTCGAAGGGCAGCAACAGCATTTTCACTTCTTTTACTGAAGTTTTACTAGCAAAGCTAGATCACGTAAATTTAGCATAGCAAACTTCTAACAGCAAAGCACGATCGTAAAAAATGTAGTGCATCATTCATACCGACAAATTCTGGTACGACTTAACAATACCACCAGCGCTGGTTTACTAAAATGTCCATTACGTATTGTAATTTTACCTCCTTCCTCCGTGAAAATCTGCATATTACTACAACCTATTAAGTAAACCTCGTAACTGAGTGTGAACCACGCTACACTGCTCCATAAAATCTAAAATGCAAAGGCAAATGTAAAATTTGGTGTCAGTATCAAAATTCTTGTAAAATGCTAATTTTCTGTATTTTTATGACCACTTTATTCAAAAAAAGTTTCTTTATATTGAGTTTTTTAATATTTTAAATGGCGGTGAAGATCCGAACTATTCTTTTTTATTAAAACCCCATGGTCTGATTAGTATTTACTGCAAATTTAGTTCAGTTTCGTCCAGTTTCTCACAAGTTTTCTCACAATTTGGGTCTAAACTCCACTAATTATGGACACCCTGTATATTTGAGAAAGACATCTTCTCTGGCGATACTCTGTCTGCAATAAGGAAAATAATGAATCTTTAACACAATCAAATTATTCGTCTACTAATCGGCTTTCTAAATTGCAACTTTTTTGATCCGCGACGGCAATCTTCTCCCATAAAATATACATCGAAATACTTATCTGTGACTGTTCACTAGTTATTTGAATTTTCAATGCGGAGCTTGAAAGCATTTATGCCGGAGATTTTCCACGATATTTTGTCAACGGGAAAGAAAGTCTAGTGCTTACTTAAAATCTGGAAATGTTTCAGATTTTTTTTTTTCATATTCCGAGATAAAATTTTGTTTTGTCATTTACTAAGGTACATTATTTTTCATGTGCAGAGGTTTATTTATTTATTTATATTTAAGTAAATATAGAGGAGTGATTTATTGATATCACTAATTTTGAAGTTACTAACTCGTGAAAAATCTCGGATTCTCTCTTTTTCAAAAAGAGTTTGAAAAATTATCTTTATCAACGTAAAAAAGGAATATTAATTTCGTGTTTATTATGCACGATAATAATGATGCAAAAGTTTACATCATTTTATAAAAATGTATTAATATTAGAAAGATTTATGGTTTAAAGTTCAAAAAATTTCCTGATAATGACGAAAATTTGTATTTAAAACTAAAAAAAGTCCACAACATCATTATTCATTTATATCAATTGGACTATTCTGCTTTTATCAAACAGCAACAAAAAAAATTCAGTATTATTTTATTTAATGTTTTATGAAGTATCTTTTTCGTTCGAGATTGCAATTGTTAATTCTAAAGAATTATGTCCATCGCAGAGTGATTAATTTAAAAGCCTACCTCAAATGTATTACATTTTATGCAGCTTAACTTTATCGCAGAATTCATAAATATATTTCAGGTAAATTTACATTGTTTTACATTGATTAACAATGATTTCTTTTTCTTAACTTACAAATATTTTGTTTTTAAATCAAGTTTCCTTGAATATAGTAAGCAACGTTGAGTATTTTAGAATGGCTCAATGACTTAGGGCTTATTAGAGATATCAGAAGAAATTGTAAAAATATATATATTCCAGAACAATAATAATAAATTTTATTCATGAAAAAGGTAATGAGATAGTGCATTAAAATGTATGATTTTAATCAAAAGCAACATCTAGGCAACAGTAATGAAGCACATTTGAATTTTGGTAATACTTCAATTTTTTGAGGAACCTTAGAATGCATATCTCTGTGGTATGAATTTTGACCTTGGTTGTGAGAGTCAGTTATTAGGTTTATGAAAATCCTCCATCCAACATAACTGCAAACAGCGAACTCTAGAGAACTCTGTCTCTAGGAACCCACGAAGTACTTCGAATTATAATCAATTGGTTTAAACAAATCAATGTGTTAAATGTATATTCACATGTTTGGTTAAATAAATCTAAAATTCCCCTTACTTGCATAGTCAGTTAGAACGCTTTTCTGTACGCAAAAGACAAGAATAAAGTCCTCGCAAAAGTAAAAAACCTGTAATTTTTGATAAATGTTTGTATCTACCAAATTCTCTTATGAAGTCAAAGTAAACCTGATGCTAGATCGTTTTATTTCTTCTTTGAAACTTTCATTTGCAAATTTACCACACCGTTCAAGCTCCTAGGATTAAAAAAATGTTCACCCCACACAATGACGAAATTTACAAAAACACATACAATAGTCATCCTTTCATGCTTTCGTCCAGAACAATGATTCGTTTACCCAACTTCATTTACTTTTCAGAACTTTTAATTTTTTAAGCTTCATTTCCATGGAGCTTCTATTTCAGGAATTAAATATTTTCAACTTAGCTGAAAATCAATTTAGACCATAGCTAGAAAGATTTTACAATTATGTTAATTTATTAACACCCAATTTAGTTAAGTCCTTGTTCTGAAATGCATCCTTGCACTTCGATGTCCGCATTTTACCACTCTGCAATCAGGACTATGAGACCGTTAATTGGCTACAGAAATTCCGATGAAATACTTGATAATCTTTGATCTATTAATTACCTTAATTGCTATTTGAGAAATAAACGCGTTTCTACGACGTTTTGAAAGACAAAGGCTCTATTTTCTCACAGTGCAAACAGATATATGTTTGTTCAAGTTGATTTCGGATTCTTAGGAGGTTGTAAAAAATAATACAGCAATTAAGAAAATAAATGTTATATTATGATTACGAACAGCTTGTTTGAAACATTTTAAATAAATGATATAACGAACTGTCCTTATCACTAATTAGAGAAGGAAGTAATTTTAAGTGATAATTGTTATATTTTCTAACGTCACAGTCAAAAGCAATTGAGTAAAGTTGCTTACAGAGTCAACACCTCCTAGATCACCACCTCCTAGATATAGAAGGCCTGAGAACAGGAGCCTTTACGTCATAACTGGGTCTTCTAAGGTGACGTCATCACATTTTTTTTTTTTTTTCATAAAGTAAAACTAATTGGGATTTATGGTGGTTGATACAAATTTTAGAAAATATTTTAAATTGAAGATAAAAATTAAAATACCTTTCTGATAAAAAATTATTTATTATGACCTATTTATATATCTTATTATATAATTGGCGATAGTTAAAATTTCCTGTTTGTTGGAAAATTAAATTTTTTATTTTAAATCATAAAAAGCTTTATGCGGTAGTAAAATCACCACAAACTGTGAATAGTTTTACTTTTTGAAAATAAATGTGTGATGACGTCATGTTAGTGGACCTATTGATGACGTAAAAGTTTCTGTTCTCGGGCCTTCTATATCTAGGAGGTGGTGCCTAGATACAGTAAGCCTAAGAACAGAAACTTTTGCCTCATCATTTAATCCACCACAATTACGTGATCATGGTTTTATCTTCACTAAGTAAAGTTATTTAAAATTTCTGGGGAATACTACAAATATTAGATAATATCTTAAGTTAAAGATAAAAATTGAAATACCTTTCTGATACAAAATAATTCATAATGACCTAATTCTACGTCATATCCTATAATTAGTGAGGGTTAAAAGTTGTCATTTGTCGTAAAATTAAATTTTCTATCATAAATCATTATAATGGTTTATGCGTGAGTAAATTCCCCACAAATTTAACTGTGATGACATCATTTCAGTAGACCTATTAATGGCGTAAAAGCTTCTTTTCTCAGGCTTTCTCTAGCTAGGAGGTGTTAACAGAATGCGCTTGTGCATCTCCAAAAAACTGCTTATTTCTAATTTTTTGGGAATGGCAATAGAAATGCGGTTAATGAAATTACAAACTAGCATTGCATAATAATTTTCAAATACGACCAAGAAGTCAGCTGGTCAATATGAATGTAAAACACTCTAAACCTCATTTACTTACGTTTTGTGAAACAAAGTTTAGTTCCAAACTACGGCCATCTGAATTCAGCATTTGAAAGTAATTGTACATGCAATCAGACTAGTAAAATTCCTCTCCCCCCCTCAGCTGACAGTACAAGTGTAGTACAAGGTATTTTTTAAGTGTTTAAGCGTGTTTTGAAATTCCTAAACAGTTTATGAACCACAAAAAATTCTTCAGAAAGGTCTCAATATTCAGTAATGTATTCCGATGTTTATAACACAACTAATTGAGATAATTATTTTGATTAAAGAAATATTTTTAGAGACAAGCTTAGTTTTATTTTTAAAATTTAAAATTTAGTACATTTTTCTTTTTAAATCAAGCAAATCGATTTGCTTTTTAATTCCGTGAAAAGTGATTCAAATAGAGCTTCAGTTTAAAAAAATGATATATAGATTCCACAATTCATTTAGATTGCAAAGAAATGTTCAAGATTTTAACTAATGTATAAAAATTCATAGTTTTAAGAAATATAAATGATGTCCATCGAAAATGTGCTGAAGAAAAGAACCAAACTATTAAAAAATAATTATTTACAAAATATGATAAAGGTTCCTTTTTGAGGAAATTTTTTTTATATAAGGGTTTTTAGTTATCTCATGTGCATTCCGTTAAAGATTATTATTAAATAAAATAATTATTATTAAATAAAATATTCACCTGTAAAACAAACGTTGACTCAATAAGTTCTAAAACTCAAATTTTATTTATAAATTCAAGAATTTTAGAGTTCCTTCTTCTCATTTATTTATCAATTCTTTTCCAAAATTTTGTACTATAACTATAGTAGTATACTTTACGACTTTAGGAATGGATTTTGCTATTGGTGAATTTGTTTGAGAGAGAAAAATAAATAGGTTTACATTAACGGAAAAACACAGAAAAAAGCAAGATGGTTGTTACTTGTTTATTTTGGACATTTTATCTTCTCAAGATATAACAAAATACATCCTTAATTCTATAAAGCTAATCACATTGAACAAAGAAAAAAATCCAGTCGATTTTTTAATGTATCCTATAGTTTTACTTTAAATACTATGATTTTCTTAAAAGAATTAGAACTGAGAAAACGTAGTTTAAAGGAGTCTCATTTAAAAGGGCATCAATGCAGTTAAAATGTTTAAAAGCCTTTTTACTACATTTACATTGATCAGATTGTTTTAAAATTTCGCTCAGTTATAGTAGATATGCCAAACTATATTTTAAGCAAAAAATTGAAAAATCGATGTTTTTATCGATTTTTGACATTTGAAAGGCGCAAAGTCCCCTTAAAGCATTCCCCAGAAGCTCATCCTCAAATATGTAATAGACTTCGGATATGAAACGACTTCCGAAGTCAAAAAATAAATTTAGTCATGAGGTATTATTTTAATTAAAAACTTTACATTCTGCTTTATTCAACATATGTAAGAACTAACACAACCCTTCTGAAATTCGTCCATATTTCCTAGTTTATTTACATACTTACTCTTCCTTATTATTAATTACAATGGCTGAATACGAAATTGAGTATATTTACCTAATTAGTATAGGTATTTAAATAATCTTTGTGAAATTATATATATCCTTACATTTAATTATAAATTTAATCTACACAATTTCACACACTTCTAATCTTTTTTTCAACTAATTATGTAAAAATAATTCTACTTAACCTTTAAATAAAATAAACTTATTACTAATTTATAAGTAAATATTTTTTGCTCAATTAAGAGCTTGTTTTAGAATCCTTTTTTTGTTCAGCTGCCTCTATTTTGTCGCCTTCTAATCAGGCGGATTGAAGTATCACGTGCTTACTCAAATCATGGTATTAGGGGGCAAGAATTATTGCATTTAGTTCACTCGATGTAGCCAGTAACCCTAATTGCTAATTGAAAGAGTAAATAAATTTTTATAAAGATCGGAACAAAAAATATTACTTTCCCTGAATGTAGAATGAAGCCCTTTTGATAACATTTTCTGCGTCGTTGACTTTTGCTCACTGATTAGAAGTTATGTAGAATTTATTATGTGAAGAATATTACTTAAAATAGCTTTAAGAAACTGCTTTATAAGTATAATAAAGAAAGCATATGAACATATATATACACATCAGTATATATTAGAATTTAAAATCTCATTAAATTCCTTTTTAGTTAAACGTCTTCTTTTGATATAGAGTCCAAGCTCGCTAAGAATAACCCGAAGGGTAAAATAATTTAAAAAATAAATCAAAAACGAAGGTATCAAAGTATTTAAATAATATCTATAAAGAAATATTTTATAGTCAATTTTGATTAATCGGTATTTTTATGCAAATGGGTACATTTTTAACGTAGTCATAAAAACACACAAATCCAAATGCACACACATGTCGAAAGTATTATACGCGCTGCAATCTCTTTTAAAATATTGTTTAAAGAGAAATACACACATGCATGTGAAGTCACAATGCGACTTCACTGAAGAGTCACAATGTGAAGTCACCGCGGGCGGACATAACGACGGTAGGGTGACCCGACGGTGACGTCGCAGCGACTACGCGTAACCCGGATGTGACTGTTTTGCGACATCACTTTTTGGTCACAAGTGGTCACGGTGCTACTAGTGAAGTTCCTCACGCCTTTTCTTCAACTCCGAATGTACAACCAAACTCCGAACCAGTATTCCAAATTGTAAGGAATGTAGACCTGTAAAAACGTAGCAAAGGTCTCTAGACTTGCAACGGTCGCTTTTTGTACGGGGTATTCGGCTCCTAATAAGGCTTACTCGCAAAAAGGCACAATCTTCTCAGTGAAAACACAAAGATTGGATCGGATAGAATGTTACCGAGCTACACATTGCTTTTTCCTTGCATGTTCCTTGGAACATAAAAATTTCACAGTATTTTTAGATATGTAAAACCTATGGAACTCTGCGTGTTTGCCACCCATGGCGGTTATCTGTAATTTGGCGACTTACATATGCGTATAGTAAATCAGCATTTAAGTTTGCAAACAAAACAGTACTTCCTAGGTTTTTTGCTAAAAACTACGGAACAGCTAGAATATCTCTCCACTTATGGAGAGTTTTCATTATTTGGTGATTTATACAAACATATAATCTATAATAATTTCCCATGTAAGGTTGCCATGAAAACAGTTCTCTGCTCTCGAAACTGGAAGGCCGGAGGTGCCAAGTTCAAACACTAGTACCGCCTGTCGACCTAGCCGTTCGGAGTTTTCCAGTCGTTTTCTCCGAAACCTCGCGTAAATACGGGCTAGAATCTCTTAGAAAGTCCCCCCAAGCAGGACATTCCTCCTACAGACCTAGGACCCTAGTGTAATCAATTGGCATTGATCCACAAACAAGCATTTGCAGACCGGTATATTTAGCACCACGAAATGTTATATTTCGCCATGCTGGCAAACATCAAAAAATGTCCACTAGGTGGCACTTTGCACGAAAAAAAGCGAAATTAACAATGGAAGTGGCTAATTAAGTATACAAATAATCTATACAATTGTCTTTGAACGTTATTCATTTATTTGTGTAATTTGTTTAGCTAAATTCACTATTCAAAATGCCACCTAGTAGACATTATTTGAACTAAACTTATTAAAAATCTTCCTTAAGCACATCTCGTGTATATGCCAAATTCGGTTACAATCGGCTCACCTGTTTCAGAAGTAGAATGCTGTTTATATAGGAAGTTTAGCTAGAACCACCCTGTATATCTGAGTCTTTTAAAAATTATATCCACATTCGGTGCAAAAAAATATAATAGTAATAGTTGTAATTATAGCTTAGAATACAATTTAGAATAGAAGAAGTTAGGTAATAAATAAAAATCGAGCAAAATATGCACTATGAATATGTTTTAAGATAGCATAAATTATAGTACTATTGCATTATAATTTATTACTTACAAGAATATTTCGATCACCTGAATTATTTGAAAAATGGCACTAATTAGACCCTTTAGCTAAGTCTAAGTAACAATCAATGTAAGTGAAGACGCTTACATCAGAAATTCAATGATAATTGTTAAATCTTATTAAATCCTCTAATCTTTAACTCACCAAACATTTCGCTAACAAACATGCTTCATTAACGTAATTCATTAAGTACCACGAAGCGACTGATTTTACAATAAATATTTCAGCACGTGGCACGTAATTCAGCTAAACTACAAATAAAAAAGAAAAATAATTTAAATAATTACATGAAATGTAATAAGAAGCTTTTCTGTTAGGTAATTGCAATTATAAATATTTGATGTGTTCATTACGAAGCACGATTTATCTGATCTTAAAAGTTAACGGGATACTTATTTTATAGGATATAGCACATAGGTGTTTGTAATTTCGAAAGTATTTGTAAACAGCTTTTAACTAACACATACAGAGAGAAATTATTTACGATAATGCTGTAAGACGCTCAATAAATAACATAATTATTTTGCTTTCTATCAATTGAGGAAATGAAGGTGAAAAGGAATATTTTTCCCAAAATTATTTTAAACCCTTTTAATTTCTAACTATCTTACCAATACTAAATTATTAATTTTAATGTTATTTTTGATTCTTTTATTTATTTAGGAGTAGTAATTTCTCGTACGGACAGTGGAGGCTCGTGACCTGTTCCAGCGGGCTCGAAAAAATAGTGCGAGTTTAAATTAATATGCATACACACACACACACACACACACACACACACACACACACACACACACACACACACACACACACACACACATATATATATATATATATATATATATATATATATGTAATAATAAAATAAACTGTGCTAATTTTACCTAATTTAATTTAATGTTATTTGAAAAATCCTTCTTTAATCTTTTACGCTTACTGTAAAGTTTGTTTCTCGGCCACACAAATATTACGCTCAGAGACGTTTTTTGAAGTTCCATAAGTAGAAAATTGTTTATTCAGCAGCATTTTCGGTTTTCTGTGGTTTTCATTACTACGTGTTTTTAGAACTCCTGGGTAAGTAGGTGTTCTCATGTCTTGATTGACAATCTAGTTAACTAATTACGTTTGAGAGTAACGCCTTTGCGATCGTGCCGCACCCTGCCAGCAGATGTGGTAATTAAGGAGTATTTAAGCAAGAGCACGGAAATTTCGAGAGCTTCGTCTTAACTTCGCGCTTAGCTTTTTAGGAGTTTGGAACGTAAAGCTTAGCTTCGAGCCTTTAGACTGCGATGTAAGAAGATAGACACGGAACGAATAAGGTCGCCGGCCCGACTCCTGCCCTCTGTCTGAACTTTGAAATAAACTATTTAATCTAGAACCCCAATGGATTTGCGTCAATTATTCCAACCAGGAATGGCGTAAGGCCCATTCATTACAGAAGCCGGCAGGATAGTTTCTGCGTGGAGGAGAAATCGCCAGGAGTGCGCTTACGCTGACGGACGCCGATCAGACGCCGACATCTCGTCTGGCGGAGACGGGCTGGCTGCGGAAAGAACCCAACTTTCTTTTCGCCGCATGCTTCCCAGGCAAACGCAGAGCAACAGCCTTTCTTCCGTATTCTCCGAGGAGCGGACATGAGGAACCAGTGATTCAGCGCGGACGACAACCCTCCGGTGCCTCCCAACAGGCGTTTGATCCTCTCTCCATGGTGCGATGTGTCGCCGATGCGTTCCCGTGCAGTTACCGACGTCGCTCGCTGTCATCATTGAAACACGCGATTGTGCGTACGTACGTCCCCGTATCCCAGAACAGTGCGTCCGACAAGCATGAACGATCTCGCCCGGTGGAAGCCGATGTTCCGTACATTGACCGACGGTGAACTTAAATTTTGAAGGGACACCATTCAGAATTGAAAAGTTACGCAATGTTTTTGTGGAACTCAAGAATTTAAAAGAAGATTGTTAATTTGTAGAAAAAATATTAGTGTGTTTTTTTTTTTTAATTTATTTTGTGAAGATGAAAGGTAAGGTGTTTCTCTCTCTATTAATGATAGTGATGCGTTAGTTAGTTATTTAATATCTATGTTGAAAAAATAAATATAATAACGGGTTATGATAGTTATATATGATACTATTTATGAGTTTGAAAGTTAACATAAAAATGCCATTAAAGTGTATATTATATAAAAAGTGATGACAAATTTTTAAGTTCTATAACTGTATATTTTAAAATTTTATTGTAATAAAGTCAAGATGAAGTTGGTAGACATTCCCCAAATTAAGTTAGCCATTCAATCAGCTAAGTCAGACACAATTAAATTAGTACATTCTTTTATTTTTGAAACGGATAAGCAGAAGAGAAATCGATCTAATTTAAGGGAATTTGAGGGATTCCAATTTGAAATTGGGGACGCAGAATTTGAAAGAAAGCTAAAATATGTCATTGATAATTTTGATAAAATTAAATTAATTAGAATTGCTAATTTTTTTCAATTGGAACCTTCGGAGTCAGAAGAGGAGACAGCACGTAAGCTCCTATCCACCTTGAGGGATTTGGAGACTTACAGTGAAACCTTTACGATAAACAGTGATATAGAAGATGCTGACCATATAGCTGACGGTGACAAAACCCAAACCTCGGAAAAAAAATGATAGTAATAAGGAATCTGCAAAAACCGAAAGTCGTTTAGTCCCTTCGTCAGAATTAGTAAACAGTAATGGGAATTCTCAGCAGCTAAAAAAGTCAAAAGAACTGTCATCCATAATACCCCAAAAGAGAGAAACACAAAATTATGACAGAACTGTAGACATAATTCCTTTTGCCCCCGAGTCAGGAATGGAATGGAAGAATTGGGTTGTTTATTTTGAGGGTTATTGCAATGATGAAAACTTGGATAATGTATGGAAAATAAGAAATATACACAAGTTCATTAAGGGAAAGGTGATTACTTTATTTGTTAATAATAGTTTAAATGTCTTACATTGGGAGGAGTTAGTGCAATTATTCCATGAGGAATTTACTACCCCTGGAGAACCTTCCCTCAGTGATTTTTCAAATATTGTTTTCAGAATAGGAGAAAATGTTTCCGAATATTATCACAAAAAATTACAGGTAGGAAGAGCTTTGGAACTGGAACCAAAATTATTATTAGATGGATTAACGGACGGGCTACCCAAAGAATTGAAACAACTTGTTGTGGTAAATTCTCCTGAGACAACAACCGAATGGAGGGACTTAGTACATAAACTAAACAAAATGCAGATCGTAGACAAAAGACATCCACCGCCAACAAATTTCCAACCAAACTCCCAGGGCTTTCGCCAGTGGCGACCCATGAGACCAAATAATGAATCTCAACCCAATCCTTCAAACTCAGCAAAACCCTGGAACTACAGGTATCCGAATGCAAATAACCCGCCTAGATCATACCCCCCTCACAATAGTACATACGTACCCAGGGGACCTAGGCCTAATACTCAGAATACCAATACAAATGTACATTATCATGAATACTTACCACCATCTCCTTGTAAAATATGCCTGAGTTACAATATTACTAATGCTTTTCATTGGCATAAGGACTGTCCTCTTAAGGAATCTACTGTCACTCAACGTCAGATTGTTAGCATACAAACAAACAATACCAGTCAAGAGACCGCTACTTCAGACAATCACAACGATCGTAGCTCAGTGGAAAATACAACTAACTCTTTCTGACAATTAATTTTGCCCGGGCAACTTATTCAACATGGATCCAAACATAAACAAATTCAAAAAGTAGTTAGAAAAGTACATGAAACTGAAGCTATACCTTGTTTAATTGACACCGGAAGTAGCATAACAATTTGTCCAAAACATATCGTTAAGAAATATCACATTCAAACTCAATATGATAAATATGGTATCAATGCTGCTCAAACTCAAGGTATTTTAAAAATAAGAGAAAAATGCCTTGTAGATTTGACACTTGGTGATTTTACACGAAATGTATTTTACACGAACTGTGGAAATGTATGTTGTAAACAATAACTTACCTTATATCTTAATTGGTCTACCACATTGTTGTGATTTTAAACTAAATATAGACTGTACAAAAAATGAAATTTCTCAAATGGAAAAAAATATTTTACTAATGTCACTTCAAGATGATATTTCCACAGAAAAGACCTTACATTTAGTTCCAGACAGTGATTATTGTAATGAAAGTAAGCAAAATGAGGTTTGTCAAGATAATTATTGTAACAAAAGTAATCCAAATAATGTGTATCCAAATTGTGATGATGAATTCCTGTCATATGAAATGAGTGATGACTTCCTCAGTAAGATACAAATCGATCAGGAGGAAGCTAAAGAGCTTGATTTTACTCCAGCCACTGAGGAAAATAATCAAAATCTTCAGTTAGCCAATAAAAGTGAACTTCCTGCTCTCTTAGCTAAATATGTCAAAATTTTCGCAAAAACAAAATATGATGTAGGTAAAATTAACATGGAACCACAAAGAGTTCATTTAACATCTGAATTACCAATTGCACTAAGAGCTTATAGAACCTCCCCTAAGGAGGAAAGTGAAATAAGAGAACAAATCCAAAATTTATTAGAAGCCGGTTTAATTAAAGAAAGCCACTCCCCTTACTCTGCACCCGTCACTTTGGTGCTTAAGAGAGAGGAAGGAAAGAAAACACGTCTTTGTGTTGACTTTCGTAAACTTAATGCTATTATGAAAACAGACGCAGAACCATTACCTAGAATTGATACTCTTCTTGATAAATTAGCGAAATCAGAATTCTTTTCCACACTAGATCTCGCTAGTGGATATTGGCATGTGCCCATACATCCCCGAGATACTGAAAAATTGGCTTTTGCTACCACATTTGGGTTATTTGAATGGAAAGTTCTACCCTTCGGATTGCGCACAGCGTCAGCAATATTTAATCGTACCATAAGAAGAATTCTAAATAAATACAAAATTGATTTTGCATGTAATTATTTTGATGATATTATTGTTTTTTCTCAATCTCAAGAAGAGCACCTACATCACTTACAAATATTATTTGACATTTGTGTTAAAGAAAATTTAAAGCTGAAGTTATCTAAATGCACTTTTAGTAAAACTAAAATTAATTTCCTTGGATATGAAGTCTCTAATGGTTGCATCACTCCTGATAATCCAAATATTGAAGCTATTACTAAGTTGAAACAACCGACCAATGTAAAAGAACTCCAGAGAGTTCTTGGGTCTATTAATGTTTATGGGAGGTTCATTCCTCAATATGCTAAGACCAGGGCACCATTAAATAATCTACTTAAGAAAAATGTCCCCTATGTTTGGGATCAAAATTGTGAAGATGCTTTTCAAAAATTAAAAAGTGCATTGATTCAAAAGCCAATTTTAAGGCTTTATGACCCAAGAAGTCCCTGTCATCTCTTTGTTGATGCTTCAAGTCATGGAGTGGGTTGTGTTCTTAAGCAGGAAAATGAAAAGGGAGTTTTACACCCAGTGGCATATCATTCGCGTAACTTAAGAAGTTATGAACAAAATTATGCTATTACCGAATTAGAGTGTTTGGCTATTGTGGATGCCTTGGACAAATTTTATCATTATTTACATGGGCAAAAATTCATCATACATACTGACCATGCGGCTTTAACTTGGCTAAAAAATGTTAAAAATTTAAGGGGGCGTCTTTTCCGCTGGTCATTAAAACTTAGTATGTTTGATTATGAAATTAAATATCTAAAAGGCTCCACTAATATTGAAGCTGATATGCTATCCCGGTCACCTGCTGTAGAACATATCTCGCACCATGTCCACCTTCTTGATTTAAATGAAATTAAAGAAACTCAAAAGAAAGAAAATGTCATAGTAAATGGTAAAAACTTAATTGAAGTAAATGATGTTATTGTAATTAAGAAAAAAGGACTGTATAAGATTTATGTACCTATGTCTTTAAGATTACCCCTGCTCGAGAAAACTCATAACCAATTTGGACATCCAGGAATATACAAAATGGTAAATTTAATTACACCTCAATATTATTGGCCTCATATTAATACAGATATTGAAAATTATGTCAAACATTGTCACACATGCCAAATAAACAAAAAATGTAAACAAAAAAGATTTGGATTATTGCAGCAAGTACCCTCAACGGGTAAACCTTTTGAATGCCTCTCATTGGACACAGTTGGTGGGTTTAATTACTATAATTCTACTAAAAAGTATTTGCATTTGATCACAGACCATGCAACTCGTCATGTGTGGGGTTTTCCATCTAAAAGTGTCACAACAGAAACTTATACAAACTGTTTAAAACAAATATTTCAAATTCAAGTTCCAGAAAAATTATTAACTGACAGAAATGCAGCTTTTACTTCTTCAAGATTTAAAAAATTTCTTCGTAACTATAATGTTAAACATTTAATGACATGCAGTCATCACCCACAAACGAATGGGAAAGTGGAACGCCTGAATCAGACTATTGTCACAAGGTTAAAATGCAAAGTTAACGCTTCATCAACTAAAGTACCATGGACTAAATTACTAGAAGAAGTTTTAAATCAATATAACATAACTCCACATTCTGTTACACTGTTTTCACCAAGTTATTTAATGTACGGAACTTTACCTTATGATCCATTATTGCCAAACAATAATTATTATCCACCTCTTGATGAAGCACGTAAATTAGCTAAGGAAAGAACTATACAATATCATAACAAAAACAAAATCAGATATGATGCTCACTTTCTCCCTGTAAAATTTAAAGTTGGTGATGAAGTAATATACGAAGAATTTGAATATCCTAATACACGTAAATTAAGTCCACCTTATTCAGGTCCATATAAAATAATACAACAACTTTCTGAAGTAAACTTTGAAATTGATAAACCTAATCCTCATTTTAAAAGAAATTCTGAGATTGTGCATTCATCTAAACTAAGATATTATAATAGTCCACAAAAATTTAAACTATACCATGAATAGACCTTTGTGTTTGTAGAATTGTGTACATTTGTATTTACCCATATTGCCAAGAATCACTATGTTGTAAATATAGTCATATCTTATTGTCATGTTGTTATATTATTTTGTTGCATTTAATTGTTATAATGTATTGGTCACTTCATTTGGAAAATTATTCCCAAAACTATTTCCAGATATTAGGTGATATTTTATAGTGTTGTATATACGTTACTATGCACGAATAGTTCGATTCTTTATACTTTAGTGAAATTATATTAGTTTTATTTTTATGATTAAAATCCAGTATGTGTTTTGTATAGTGTTTACTTATTTGATTATGATATATTTTAATTATTAACTCAGAAAAATAATAATCTGCAGATGCATCTAATTCAATGTGCTTACATATATTACAATCTACCATCAGAGCCTCAAGTACTTTCGCTTTTCTTGTGTCAATGACTGTGGACATTATAACAGGTATAAACATATAAACACTAAACTTTGGACAATGAAATAGAGGCTCAAGAGAACTAATGATTGTTTATATAAGGTTCCCTTATTTGACCCTTATTGTTACCCCTATTGTTACCCTTATTGTTACCCTTGCGCATTAATATACTAAAATTTACAACTACTAGTGCTGTTATAAATATTATTTTGTATTGAATATTTTGTCATGTCATAACTGTATTTTGAGAAATTGTGTATGCGGAGAAGGCTGGTGATCTCAAGTCTACATTCAGAGGTTAAAAAAAAAAAAAAAAAAAAAAAAAAAAAAATGCACAGTTCAAAATTTCTTTCTTGCTCCGTTCGGGTTGAGTGCCACCGACTTGCAGGCAAGCCGGTTGCCCTCCTCTTGGAGGGGGGGGGGGATATGTAATAATAAAATAAACTGTGCTAATTTTACCTAATTTAATTTAATGTTATTTGAAAAATCCTTCTTTAATCTTTTACGCTTACTGTAAAGTTTGTTTCTCGGCCACACAAATATTACGCTCAGAGACGTTTTTTGAAGTTCCATAAGTAGAAAATTGTTTATTCAGCAGCATTTTCGGTTTTCTGTGGTTTTCATTACTACGTGTTTTTAGAACTCCTGGGTAAGCAGGTGTTCTCATGTCTTGATTGACAATCTAGTTAACTAATTACGTTTGAGAGTAACGCCTTTGCGATCGTGCTGCACCCTGCCAGCAGATGTGGTAATTAAGGAGTATTTAAGCAAGAGCACGGAAATTTCGAGAGCTTCGTCTTAACTTCGCGCTTAGCTTTTTAGGAGTTTGGAACGTAAAGCTTAGCTTCGAGCCTTTAGACTGCGATGTAAGAAGATAGACACGGAACGAATAAGGTCGCCGGCCCGACTCCTGCCCTCTGTCTGAACTTTGAAATAAACTATTTAATCTAGAACCCCAATGGATTTGCGTCAATTATTCCAACCAGGAATGGCGTAAGGCCCATTCATTACATATATACATACGCATAGAGCACCAAACGGCAAATGATTATCCAAATTACTATACAACCTTTATTGTTTTTACCTAATAACGTTAATATTGAGAAAGTAATTATGTTGAAATCACAATGTTTTATTTTTATTTTTTATTAATTTAAAAGCCATTTTCCTTAATGCATTTAATATTTCTTTAGATTGATTTTCCTTATAACTGGTTGTTCATAATTTCTAACTTTATAATTTTAATGCTCAGAATGTCTTTATTTTAAAATCTATATTATCATATAAAATACACTTACACACCGCATTTCGTAAATCAGGAAAAGAGAACAGTAATACATATGACAGCAGCTACCGTTTTCGCGAAATTCCTCCTTTCAGAAGGAAAAACAACATACAAGAAGAACAAGGACAAGGCAGATTTTGCCGCAAAAACAGCGCCAAATAATCCGTTTTGAAGACAAGTTAACGACGCTTCAATATGGCTTTCATGCTTTGTATCAAATATGTGAGCTCGGTAAACGGAGAAGTTGCCAAGTTTAGGGCATTCTATGAAATGGACAGCCCGTGCATGTTTTAGGTGATGAAAAAAAACGTAACTGGCATACTTTAAAGTGCTTTTTTTTAATAAATTGTTTTAAAATGGAATACAATTTTTTCAATAAAGATAAATTATTAATTGATTTGATTTTGGGAATACGGCCGATTACATACACGAGGATGCAGGCAGATTAGGGGATACTTTCCATGGAGGACTTTCTAAGGAGTCCTAGCCCTTAAAAGCCCTTTTAAGCAAAGTTTCGGAAAAACCATCGAAAACTCCAAACGGCTAGGTCGACAGATTTGAATTGTGTTTAAATGAGGCACCTACCATCTCACAGTTGAGAGCTATGCGCTCGTTAGAATTAGATGGTTAGGTTTAGAATTAGATGGTGGGGCTAGACTCTTCTAGCTCCTAATGACGAGCCACCTCTGCATTAAAGTTTTTGTGCAATTTTCTTCTGGATTCTCACCTCCAGGTAAAAGTTTCTTTAAACTTTTTAAACTCGCAATGATCTCTGCCGATAAGGACACAATGTCTTCAGGATCTTTATCAATATCTTCCTCACTTTGATAATGCGGAATCAGATCAGAAATAGTCTGAAAGCGTGTGGTATCAATAAGATCCTTGTCACAATCAATGTGTTCATCAACATTGATATCTGCGAGTTTAAATTCACCCTCTATAATGCAGTCTTCTATAATGAGCTCTTCCCTCGGCGCTATACAGTTACTGTCAGATTTTGAAAGTTCTTTCTTCAGAAAAGTATTTGAACTGCAATTTTTATCTGTGCCATTACCCGTAGAAGATCCACTGAGACCCCTACAAGCAACAATTCGCAGTTTCTGCTCGGCCAACCACCGGCATTCATCGCAGCTCACCGCTCACCGAAATTCGGTACTCGGCCCAGACACGGAATTCCATCTAAAAACGATGATTGTTATGTGTGCGGCAGACACTGATCAGTCCGGTACCCATAAAACGATGCTCGGAACGATATCCGGCCTGAGTTATCGGGCCATATGCCTAAATTTGATCAAAATACGCTGAACTGAAAAGAAATTTCGGCCCCCATAACGGCCGAGCGGCATTCAGCCGATGAAAATTGGCGAATGCTCTCTGCTCTGTTCATGCAAGAGTCGAGCGATGGCAACATCCGAGTATCTACCGGCAGGCGCCATGTTTGTTTTCATAAGAATAGGAGACGAAAAAAACTGAAGAAGTTTTTTGGTGGTTATTAGTCTATTGGTACGTATAACTATCATTTGTAACAAATTTTTGACATTTTTAATATAGTATTAGTCTAATATAAGTAAAATTTAAGTTCAAATCTCTGTAATTATATTTTTCTCTCTTGATACTGTTGCATAACACTAATGGAATAACACTATTTTTTATTGGTATCTATTTCCTATCTTTACACGGCGTACAGTGTGTAATTACACTAGTTCATACAGTTAATCGCTTTTTAGTTTTAAAATATACGGGTAAATTCTTCATTGAATCTAATAAAAAAATCATACTTCCGACCAAAACAAGCTTATTTGGTACTTATGTATTTTACAATCAGTCAGCCAAAAAGAGCTATTTCGTGTGCGTGTGGAATACGTCAGATTCATTGTTACAATGTAGTGCATTGCAATCCTTTGAAGAAAAAACTTGTTGGCGTGAATTATCGACGGTAAAATAAGTACCGATTGTTTGCATCCGTTGACCATAAAAAAGAAAAAAAATCCAAACGATGCGATTACTCGCCAAGATAGTTTCCAAAGGCATAAAGCACAGATTCTTAGCGTTATGCGGAAATGAGAAGCTGTGCAGCATTGATTTGATATTCAAACGACTGTTTTGTTTCGCTTTATAAACTTTGAAACCCGCGTTGATGAATTTAGATTAGCTTAGAAATAGTATACGTAAATATACAGTGATTTTTTTTTCCTTTTTTAAAGCAGACCACTTTTTTTTTTTTTTTTTTTTTTGAAGCAGAAGACTGGTATGATGATTTCAGAACCTGTGGATACTATAAACCAGACACTGATACAGGGTGTCCCAAAAAGGTGGTAACGGGCTTTAATTCTTTATCTATTAGAGATAAGTGGACAGCGTAAATTGAGAAAAGTGTTCAAAATGAGGTCGGAAGTAAGACTCGATTAAAAAATTCCTCTCGTTAATTTTCAAAAAGTTACACTTTCTACATTTTTATATGACACTTGTACAAAAGCATTCCCATACACTAATCAGGTGAAGTACAAAATTTAGGAATTATATTTTTAAAAATTACATTTTAAGATAACCCCTCATCCTAGGATGGTCGCCCATCCTTAGCGTTGCCATCACAACACAAACAAACTGACATGAAATAAGACTTCAGAGGGTTCAAAAGTTGAAAAAAAAGGGATATGTAAAAATCCATCTTTGGGGTCATTTTCTGCATCCCGCAGTCTGAATCATGGTAAATTCTGCAAACGCAGAACATGAAAATTGTTATTGTTGCTTCGAAACCCTCTGGCCAACTGCAGAGCGGGATCAGATCCTTTATATAAAACGAAAATGGCCTTAATTGGGCAGCTTCCTTTTTGCTAATCCCCAGTGAGGGGAATACCGACTTATCCCGGGTCTCCCTCCTAAATTTTGAACCAATTTCAGATGACAGCTGGATGACCTAAGAGCTGGATTGGTACACCAAAGAGAGATATGGATTGAACATGGAAAACATTGAAGTCTTAACACATTTTTCGTGCATTAATTCCCTGCAGCGTACACGGTTTACATCAGCCTCAGTCGAGAAAGGAGTTTACCCTTCTAGGCACGGGCCAAGCAGGTGCTGCTGCCCTTTCGGTGTTCCAATGGGAACCGAGTTTATGTAACTGTTCTACTGCCGGACATATGAAAAATTTCTTTCACGTAATGTTTTGCTGTCTTTGTGAGTGCATTGGGAAAATTTTTCGAGATACTCATGTGTTGGGGAAAACGTAGGGGTCTATTCAGAAAAAAACGTTTTCTAGGAAGTAATATAAAGGTTGGAAATCCCCGATATAGAAATTATGTAAAAAAACACATGAAGCAGACTTACTCTGCATTTCCTATTCTTTGTGTAAATTAAGTTCTAAAAATTTTCTTTTTTTCTCCTAGAAGCTGCTCATAAAATAAGATGTTTGAAGATGCTGCTGCAAAACTCAAAGAAAATACTTCTTTTGTAAATTATGTGTATGATATATTTTGTGTAGAATAATTTCAATAAAAAGTTTTGGAATTTACTTTATTTTAAAAATTATTATAGCGATCTTATGTCTTATGGTCTATGCTTTTTTTAAAAAACCTATTTTTAGAAACCATAGGTTCCAGTGGTCAATAATCTTTTTTAAATTGTAAGCTAATTCAAGAAACTTCGGAAAGTCGATTTCCTATTTCCTATCACAAAAAAAAGTCCTAATGTGAACTACACAATTTTCTTGTATGGTTGTTAAACTTTACGCATTCTTGATGCACTCTATTTAAATATATTGGAAACTGAAATGCGATACTTCAGTATCTCGTTAAGCGTAAGAGATATCAGCAGGATGAGATTTCAGCATTGAAAACTTATTCTGGCTGAAAAATTGGCATTTTTCTTTTACTCGTCAGCTTGGCGACAAAGTGCGAGATTTTAAGTATGACCCAAATAGTGACCCTAGCCAGTGGATTGTAATCAAAAATGAAAGTGCAGAACCAAATGTTACGACAGTCTTAAATACAAAATTTCAATATTCTATGGCTAGAAGTTTTTATTTTCATTCGAGATACGTACTTATTTTTAGTGCCGAAATTTGTAATATTGCCCCTAAATTTACCAAGCTTGGGGACAGTTGCGATATTTTTGGTATGAGCTAAACAGAGATAGTTCAGGGATTTTTAATGTGAAAGGCATGTCCATATACTTTAATGCACCGAAAGTCTTTCATATAACTCTGTGAATAAACTATTCATTTGAAATTTCTTCGGCTATTCCTCTTTGAGTTAATCGAAATACACAAGAATATACGTACATAAATACATGCATGCGAGCAGACGTCCCTCAAATTTAATCAAACTAGATCGAAAATGCAGCATGCGTACGTACAGACAATACCAAAATACTAGTTAAAGCGAGTTCTTGGATTAAGGCCAATTAACGGGGGATCTAGGCCTGTAGATGGGGTGTCCTCCGTTGGGGGTCTTTCTAAGGTGTCCTAACCAGTATTTACGCTAAATTTCAGTGGAAAACTCCGAACGGTTAGGTCGGCGGATGCGACCTGGTTTTGAAGCAGACACCTTCCATCTTCTAGTTCATCGGTTAGACTACTTCGGACGTCTCCACGTCCGAGGGGACATGAACTGCGTGTATCCGAGCACTTTCAAAGTGAACGGCCCGATTCCTTCTCATCGGCTCAAGGCTACGTGGCCGGTGAAGGCCCGAACAAAATTGCTAGTAGGGACTGCCCTCCGTAGTTATCTTTATTTTAAAAACAATTTGAAGTTCATGCATGGACGTCCATATGATTGTTTGTAGGCCGAGGGGGGGGGGGTCAGAAGTCAATGGTCTTACCCCAGAAAGATACGACACCAGTATGTAAATCATAACTGTAATATGCGAGCTAGGAGGGGGCATAGCCCCTCCCTAATCATAGGTATGCCCATGAGCACACCAGAATCAACTGAAAAAGAGGTGGGTTTCTTATTATTTGCTTTTCCTATAGTGCTTTTTGAAAAATAATATTATTATCAAGTTACAAGGCTGAAGCAAGCTAGTGCAGTTGGGTAGGAAAAATTCAATTCGCACGTTTTTGAAGTTCACATTAACATGCACAGTCCACTGGTCTACGAATAAAATTATTCTTGACCTTATAAGCGCATTTTTACACCCAATTTTCTTTCAAGGTGTTCAAAAAACAATTTGGGTTATCCAAGTATTCTGGTTGGCAGTCTAATCTGTCGGCAAACATTTATTGTTCTTCATGCATCCGGGCTTCATGATTTATCAATCAGAAAGGATTCAACTTCTTCTGAATTCGAGCCTGACATAAAAGCTGTCCAGCATGGCAGTTTACTGCTTCCACTATGAATGTAGAATAAAAAAAAGATTAAAAAACAGTCCGATCTCATCAGCGTTAAAGATGATTCTTTTTTCAATAATCAAACACAAAAGAAGATATTTTTCCATCCACTCCTCTATGACAGAGCTTGTCTAAGGCAGGGGCAGGAAGGACAGCTGCCCAGTGAACCCACTAAAAGGTTGAGGGGGGGGGGAGAAATGCAAAAATTGTTCCTACTATATTATGTATAAATGTTTTGTTTCTAGAAAAAAGTGTCCTGTCTTTGCTTAAAGAGTTCTGTGAAAAACGCTATACTGAAAAAAAGGTTTTAATGAATAATTCTGAGTGAAATAATGAATGTCTGGTCAATATAATCATGTTGGGCGGTACCAAAGGTCCGAACTTTTTCAGTTGCAAAAAAATTCCAAGTATTCACAAGAGTAGAAGACATGGCACTTAAGAAAGCCTGGAGTTCCAGCTTTCCAATTTTTGTAAACTGAATGGGTATATATGAAAGCGGTGCCATGACAAATGTCTGCTGCGGGACCCATAGTGGCTTTGTCAGGCTCTGCTCAACGACCGCAGTTTCATCTCCACCGTCGCACCACAATAACCTACTGGAAGAGGGAAATTATACCTCTTGTTGAATTGGTCTTCCCAGCCGTTAAATTAAGGCTTGAACTAAGATTTTGAAGCTGGCAGAAAAAAAAGGAGCTTTGTAAGAGCCTTTCAAAGCTGACTGAGAAAACTTTTATACTCACGGCAGAACCTTAATTTGTTGTAATAGCGGCAAATTGCAGTTTCAATTATTTTCGTAAAACTTTTCAAAAATAAATAATACGATGAAAAAACAAATAAACAAACAAAAAATGTGTTTCAGTTTCCCTGTAATCATTTGCAATTTCATATATACTCTTCGAATATATCTGAAATAGAAATAAAACACCAAATATTAAGAATTTTAATACCCGCATCTGAACTTGACACAAGAACCGTTGACCTTCGTGAAAATTCGATCTAAACTCGCTGCATTTACTGTGATTACTGCGACTTATTCCAAGTCTTGCGTTGCCCTTAAAAAGTCATTCGTCCAAGGTTTCCCCCCAGTAGGCAGATGCCTCTCGTGTAGGCTTGCCATAGCCCAAAACCAGACGACGATCACCAATAATCGGCAGACGGGCGGAATCGCATCAGCCTCACAAAGGAAAATACTCGACCCCCTTCTAATGATTGACTGCATAAGCGTTTTCTAGCGACTAATCGCGATAAAAGTCTAAAGTCTTAGTTTCAGAAGACAAAACTGCTTAAAGTTTCCGGCAAATTACCAATTTCCTGAAGTCCAATACCATTGGAGTCTTAAATTGGCCCGCGCGCAGCTCTGATCTGAGCATCAAGAATTCATCTCACCGAGAATGTGTGACACCTAATGGGAGAAGTTGCGCATGCCGTTAAGCAATACGATGACCGAAAAGAACTGAATAGAGAAATGTGGGAAGAGGTTCAATAAAGAAACCATAATGAATCTACAAATCAATTCCTGGACATTTGCTAAAAGTAGTTTATGTTTAAGGAGCACAAATTCAATAACTGCCTCATCTTATTGTTACATTTTATTTGTTACACGTGTGTGGTTAATTGGTGGTAGCCAAAGTTGTGATTACCCATTTTCATATATTTTCTGAGAAATCTTTTAATTTTGTGATATTGAATAGTTTCTGTTATTCATATTTGTTCCTTGTAGTCCCGTCAAGTCAGGGTGGGGAACACATCCCTACAGCATATGTACTTTTTTCAGAATTAGGTGGGCGCCAGAGTTTTGACCATAAGTGTAAAAATAATTACTTTGTTCTGTCATTATTTAATACTTTGATACTTTCACATTTTCACTATGCAAATGAAAGCAACTGCACATTAAATCAAACTTTTTATTCCAAAGCGGGAGACTACTTATCATGAATTTATGGTATTACACTGAAGTCACGGCCAGATGCACAAATTTAATTCAATATGCATTTTAATTATCGTTCTTGAAATTATCTTATTACGCAATCGGAAAAAGTTAACAGCAGTAGTTTTTCAAATTAATTAATCTAAAATAAGAACATTACATTTTTAAGCTCATGCATAATCTTCCTAATTAAGCGACAAAATCGTAATTAACCACTAAGGAAGGGAAATTGTAGCATTCACTTCAACTCCTCTTTTTGATCACAGTTGCATTCATTATACGCTCACTAGCTTAATTAATATTTTTTAATAAAAGCATATTGCGGTTTTACTCGTTAATTTACTTTACTTTGAGATTATCGTAGTAGTGATATATTTAGTAAGAAAATTCTAAAGTATTTATAATAAGTATATTACGTTTCTAAAGTAAATATTTTACAATCGCTCATGTTGCTTCGTTGTTTGTAAGAATTTGTAAAGTATATTAATTAGTGACAAATTTTCTGGACATCTTTCTTTATCAATTCTGCAAACACGTAACTGGAGGAATAAAAACATGGTTAAAAAATAAAAAAAAGTTAATTCACGATAGGATATTTTTTAAGTTAAAACAATTTGAAACGAACAACGAAAAAAATTTATTTTCTTTTACATTAGTAGATCTAAATCACAAGTACAATTTTGAAAACATACAACTTCTGCTGCGTTCGACCAACGCCTCCTAGATATAGAAAGCCTTGCAACTCCTACGCCACCGATCTTTGACGTCATCATTTGGACTGCATTGAAAAATTTTATTTTCATAAAGCAAAAATATTAAAAATTTCTGGTAAATTCTACGAATATTAGAAAATATGTTAAATTAAACATTAAAATTAAAATACCTTTCCCATACAAGATTATTCATAATTATTTCTTTATCATATTATCTAATTAGTCATGATTAAAAACTTACAAACATTTGTCGTAAAATTATATTTTTTATCTCAAATTATTAAAATATTGTCATTCATGGGTAAACTCACCAGAAATTTTTAATAATTTTATTTTGGGAAACTAACACTTTTAAATGTAGACCTAATGATGACGTCAAAGCTTGATGATGTAGGAGTTGTAAGGCTTTCTATATGTAGGAGGTGTTGGTTCGACTTACTTTTCGAACGCATCAGATAATTATTATAAAGTACAACATTCTTTTCTTCTTGATCGGAATTATTTTCGAAAACAGTTTCTTCAGATTTTTTTTTATCTGACTGCACAGGTAAATTACACCGCTGTAAAATCTTCTCAAATGAAATGTATCATTAATTTTGAAAATTATTATTTCTCTCTCTTTTACGTACATTTGTGCACAGCATTCGCAAAAAATTCACAGACAGATTCAATTGATATAAAAAACGATTTTCAACCTAGAAGGTTAAATATCAGGGAAAAGTAAGTCTGTAGTGCAATTTGGAAAGTAACTGTATTTGACTGTAACTTTCAAACTGAATACTTCAAGCAGTTATTTAAATAAATGTTTAGAATCATGGCCTTCAACATCCATACAATTCTAAGCAGGAATCACCACTTATTCCGTACTTCACCGTAAAGTGTCCAATGAGTTTACTGGGCTGAAAGCATTACTCTCAACTCAAAGTCTTTATAGGTTTTCTGGTTTACGAATGTATATCGCCCCTTTCACTGCGCCTCATGAAAAAACAAATCAAGCAAACGAGGACGACGAGACTCACTCGAAGAGTCATGTGACCTAAGAGGTGGGACCTTCTTAAGATGGCTATCTTGAACTAAGATGGTCGCACCCTTTGTGTCATTTGACGTTTCAGGTGCAAATGGATTTATTGTACAAAGCGATTGGATTTTAGTTTTACAAACTTTTAGGAGGGGTAAAATACACCAAGACGGTTCAGTATCACATAGCAATACTGGGCAGGGAACGTCATCTCCAGGTACCTGTTAATAATCCATAGAGATAAGAATACAAGGAGATGGCAAAAGATATCTTCAGCATTGGACGAAATGAAGTAACTGTGTTGGTAGAAGTATGACGGAACATTTAGTTGGTTTCTGTTTCAATAACAGTGGAAGATGCGCGAACTTTCATATTAGTAAGTAAAGATTCACAATTATATGTTAAAATAGTTTTAAATACAAAGTCTAGGAATTCTGCAGTTAGAAGTTTTACAGTTATGTCAAATACGTAATTAATCTGGGCGCCAGCTTTGGCGACATTACTTCTTAAAAATTGGAACTGTCACCATAGAATAACACTGTCATATTGCAATGTGGTCTAATCAATATGGCGGATCGGTTACAGTTTTGGCTTCACTATCAAAACGCTATTGCCGTCTCCATATATTCATATCTCTATACAGTAATCGCTTCAGAAAAAGTGTTCAAGTAATAGTAAACTTTCCGATAGTGGTTTTCCAAAAAACTATCGGAAACGTCCATCTTTCACGGACTGCACTTGATGAAAATTGTTGAGTCAGAATTTTTTCTTTCATTACATTGATGAAATTGTCGTAGGAAATCCCATTGTACATGAAATTTGCTTAAGAAATTAGACGCGCACTTCAACACTTCTTCCAAAGTGATTATTAACAGGTACATGAAGACGACGTTTCCAACCCCAGATTGTTGTGTAATCTGAACCATCTTGGTGTATCCTATCCCTCTTAAAAGTTTGTAAAACATACTTCGAATCACCCTGTATATATACCGAAACTCCCAGGTGGAGGCAGTTTCTTTCCGCATTGTTTGTTGGAAATGCTTGAGAACGACGAAACTCTTGAGACTCTCTCCGCTCGCTGAACTGACGTGAGAAAGCAGTACGACGCTGCAAACACACTCATTAACGAATTCACTTCGAATGTTTCATTATACAGCGAGCAAACTATACTCATGGAAATTATCTATTAATTGATAGACAAATGCTGTACTAAATTATGCTTAAACGCGAGTTAACTTCAAATTGATTTTTTAAAAAATGTTTTTTTCTTCTTCATCTCATAGTACGAAAGAAATGCGTAATTTGTAAAATGTTTTACGTCTTGAATGCGCACAAAAACAACTCAAAGAGAACACGTTAGAACTACATTGTTAATTACTGTGTTATGTTATTTCAATAAAGCTGCAGCGGTGAGCGACTTTGCGTGCTCTGCGCTTATCAGCCAATTAAACTTATGGAAGTAAAAATACTTTAATCCGTCACGCGACTTTCCTAATTAAGCTAGAAAATAATTAAAGTGGTGAGTGTTGAGAAAACTGTTGCATTTGTTTTCACGTTTCTCCTTTAATCAGCTCTGTTGATCTCGGCTTACTCTTGAATAATTCATTTTTACATATACTTTTTGAAGACTATCTACAAAATGAGATTTTGTCAGTAGAAAGTTATTGCATCAAAACAAATGCGTTGTTTGGAACTTCGCCTTTATTATTTTACTGATGTACAACAGATGTAAAGTGAATTAACTTTTCATTTGTAAAAGTATATATTAAAGTGCCCGTTCTTGCTGTGGATAAATAGCTTTACCTTTTTCATCAAAAGATCCCGTAATTAAAGCAGAATCCCTAAAATCCCAAAGCATGGCATTTAAAAAAAAAATGTTACCGCATGTATTATCTATGTCGGGCTATGAAATGAAAGCGAGACAGTTGGAAGAAGTAAACTGCTTCATTGCTTATTATTTATAAGTAATCGCCATAACTGTTAATCTGTTTATCGCGCAGAGAATCAAGACGCTCAGTGCCTTCTTGGGAAAATGTTTGCTATTGCCTAAGAAGCGATGACTGTACAGAGGCGTGAACCTCTTCCACCGAAACAAATGAACTACAACAAATGACTTTTTCAGGGTTCAAAAATATGGAAATCGCAAGGGGAGAGATCTGGAACGTATGGAAGGTAAGTAAGGGCATCCTAAACCAAACTTCTTTAGAGTGTTCAAAGCAGTCTTGGCAACGTGAAACAGGCTTTAATTTCTAACTTTAGTTTATGCTGAAGCTTATTTCTATGTGCAAAATAGTCAAAATTTGCATTTATTTATTTAGTTACTTAGTTAAATAGTTTTCATTTCATATGAATTGCAAATGTGTTGAATAATATATCAAAAAGTGAATTTTTGCCCAATTGGATAATCAATTGGCACAGTATTCATACTTTGATATTACATAATTTTCGAAAACTCACAAAACATATTCAACATTTAAGAAAATCAACGAATCTTATTTAAAGTGAGGAACTCATATTGTTTCATTCTATGCTGTTTAACTTAAGCTGGGTAATGCAAAATCAAAATAATGAAAAATCACGTGTCTGGTAGTTTGATTCACAGAGAGACTTTTTCTAAAGGCCACTTTGCATTCTTCAGTTCTTGAAACTGGAAAATATCTAAAAATTTTCTACGAGAATAACAATATCCGATGGTAATTTTATTTTATCCTTTCAGATATTTGTCAAAAGATGTTATATTATGTAAATAATGGTAACTTGAAAATTCCAGGGTAAAGCAAATTAATTTGATAACCCATATACAGTGAGATAAAAATTAAACATTCTCTACAAACACTATCTGTCGGTAAAAAGAGTGAACAAATTGTATTGCTGCCAACTCTTGTGGTTTTATCGGAAGATTTTCCACCACAATTTTTAAATAGTTTTATTTTAGATACCTTAAAAAAAAAAAAAAAAATTCAAGATTGGCCGTGTTTTAAGTTCAACTGTTAAGTAAAAACTTGTGGAGAAATCTTCCAATAAAATCGGAAGAATTGGCAGCTATGAAATTCCCACCCATTTCGGTATGTGAAGGACTATGATGTGAAATGCTAAATCAAAACGGTTTTTAAAAAATTGATAACGTGGTGTTTCACATGAAAAATGGTAGTTAAGTAATGATTTCTTTAGAAGCAACTTTCTCATCCTCGTATGAAGTATTGTAATTTAGTCGTAGATTTTTTTACAAAACAGTTACAGAAGCGGACATTTCGAAATTGACTGATTTTTCTTATCCACAGTCATTCAATCTACAGATCACTAGAAGTCGGTTCTCAAAAAAAAAAAAAATATATATATCGAATTATCCAATTCGTGTTATATTGAATTTAGAGTAAAACTAACGCATAACCAGCTCGCTAATTTCGGTCGCAATAATTTTACTCAACAGATTGTTGGAACGTGATACAAAGAAGATCTGAATCTCATGGCAAGTTAAATTCTAACAAGAAGCGATCCGGAGTATCGAAAATTAGAAATTAAAAAGGAAACGAAAAAATAATGCCTTCTTACGAAAAATCGTATTTATATCAACAAATGGAGTGCGAATAATATTTACAAAACACAAGGTGTGACAATTAAATAACCAGGATGGTGCTACAAAGCTTTTTATTGATCACCAATGACATTAGAAGGTTTATCATTGTCACTGCTCTATCCTTGCTGATCCATACGAATACGAACACTTCATACGATGCACTTCATACGAATTTTACTCTGTTCAAAAGAATTCTGGTAGTCCATTTGTGTTAGCTTATAGAGTAACTCCGACGTTTTAGCTTTCACCTGTTCCACACTGTCAGATCTTGTCCCCTTCCAGCTTGGTAAGCATTGACACGGTTCCAGAATCTTTAGACTGAGTGATTACTTGTGATGATCATGGTATTTTTTAAAACTATGATCCAAAAACATTTGAAGAACACTGGAACAGTCCAAGTTCTCCACGACGAAAATATGAAAATGAGAAAATAAAATTGTCAGCACTAATACAACATTATTACATCGATATTCTGACTGTCGAGTTTACGAGTGAGAGGAAGAAGACCCGATTTGTGGAGGAGAAAGTCCAGGATGCTTCACCAAGACATTGCGCCATCCCATTCCATAGTTTGTAAAACTGTTCTTTGCAAAATACGGCATCACCACCATTCTGACCGGACTTGGCCCCGGTATTTTTTTTTCTAAGGTTAAACCCAAGCTTAAGGAGACAGTATTTGACAATGTGGAAGAGGTGAAAGCAAAAGCGGGGGAATTTCTCGACAAGATACGAGTAACGGACTACCAGAACTCCTTTGAAAAGTTGAAAATTCGTATGAAGCGTTGTAGGGAGCGGCAAGGAGAGTACGTTGAAGATGATACATTTTTTAATATGATTAGTGATCAAAAAAAGTTTTGTAGCACCTGTTTTTTAATTGTCACACCTCGCACAAATATATCGACATTCTTCGGATAAAAGTCGTAATTTCTTGCTGCGTTTACCTTGTATATCGCTTATCGACCTGCACGATCTCATATTCATACGACCAACTCGTTTGGTGTACTTTCCTAAAATGCGATGATATTTTTATTTTAGAAAAAAAAAGGGGGGGGGGGCTCCACTAAAAATTGATTTACGAATTCAATGAATCTTACATATGCATTTGTCATACAAATATAAGCATGGGATGACCGAAAACTTTGCGGGCGCTAATATCGAATTAAATAGTAAAACAAGAAAGCTTAGCTTTTGTTACATGAATCCAGCAAACTTTTTTTTCATGCAATGAGACTTGCTTGAGAAAATATTTTCATTGTTAAATTTAAGTAAATACAGAATTGTATGGTTGAAACATTAAAAGCCTATCTTGAGGTACTGGGGATTTAAAAAAATGTCCGTTAACAGGCAGTGCCCGCTACCGAGGAGTGTACGTTCACTGAGGTTTCGCTGTGTATATGTATGTGTGTGTGTGTGCGTGTGTGACATATTTAAAACTAAACGTCCACTGAAAATTAAAATTCTCTTTAAATTCCTTCAAAATTCTATTGTGGCGTAACAGCTTTCATTTTCAAACAAAGGATTTGTCTCGGGATCTAAATTTAATAAAACTCATTTGATGTATCTCCCTCATCCTTCTTCCTCATGGTCGCCACAGCTGTGAAGAAATTCCAGGAACAATGAGGCCCAGGAATTTCAATAGCCAATAAATGAGTATTTTTGAACCGTATGACTAGCTTATAAATCATGTGACCTTGTAATAAAAATGTCATATCCTTCAAGAGAAATCTGGGGGCAGCATAATCTGTATGAGAAGCTGCTAAAATTTAAAAAAAAAAGCTATTTTCAATGGGTCTTAATGAAATGAACTTTTTTTCATTCTAATAAATGCAGTACTTAATTTTCCAGGCGCACACTTAAAGAATTCATTTATCAAGAAATTAGCCTTACGAAATGTAGATTAAGGAAATGAATTCAAATCAGCAGACAGTTACTTTGTTACAGTTAAAAACTAATAAAATGTTATCGCTGTGCTCAATTATTAGTTTTCAATTTAATTTGAAAAGTCGCGTGACAGAATAAAAATGTGTTTACTCAAGAAAGTTTCATAACACTACTACAAGGAATTTTTGGTTGAATATTTGTCAGATTTAGTGGAAATAAAGCAAGTAATAAAATAAATAACCTATAAAAAGTGAATTGAGTGGCAACATTTCTCCAATGACAAAAAATGAATAGGTCGTCATTTATATACAGATTAGTGATATAACGAAAACTCAAGGATAACCAGAAATGTATTCTTTAGAATGTTAAGAAGAATCGCGTAAAATTCAGGTAATTCTGTATTAAATCAAAAAATGTGCCGTACGTTTTAACATCGCTTTAATTTTTATTGAATACTATTACTTATTTATCTTTGCATAATTTCTTCCGGTAAAATTTATAATGAAAAGCCATTTATTTCTTATTTTAAAAACTTCATTTTATAATTCTTACATATAGTTACACTTTTATTACTCATATGAATGTACATTGTAATAAAACCACAGTGACTACAAATAATTTGGCCGTGATTTGTACAAAGATTCTCACTAAGCATAAATGATCATAATGCTTGTCAAGATACAAGAACTATGGCTGCAGCTCAGCTATCACCGGGGTGCTGCACTGAAACTCAGCTATCTTTTACGGGTCAAATCGACTCATGAAAGGAGGAGGAGATCTATAAACTCAGACATGCCTGCTACAGTATAACTCATACAATCTAAAATTAGATTAATATAATATAATTCCTGAGGTTTAGCAATGCAATTTGGGTCTATTAAAACTATACAGGTTAAACGTGACATCTTTTGCAATAGAGTAGGTGTATTTATAAACTATATTATCAAACTTTTTTTATCGCAAACCATGATCATCGCATCCAAGAACAATTTGATTTTCGAGATAAGCAGTAAGCACGCAACTACATACAACTCCAGAGTGATTGAATTCCTGAGAGACTAACCAACACCTAGCGCGCAAAGATTCTTAAAGTAATTTTGTTCATCGCTGTCGAGTAAGATTTGTCAAACGCTGGACAATTCCTAAAATTATTAGATGTAACATACTTCTTTATTGTAAAGTAATTTATTACCATTAGGATCTCACACAAGCATAAAAACAAGTAGTACACAGTAACTATACAGAATGACAAGAGTCGAGAATAAGTCGATCTTTCACACCACAAAATGTCGAAGGGGAGGGGGATAGGCAATTCTTTTTAGTCCATGAGACTTCCATGAGGCTTTTAGATTCTCAATTCAACTGTAATGCTGCTATTTGACGTTGAGTATCCTTTTTCAGTAGTCCTGGATATTACAAAAGATTTCTGAATGTATAGTTCCGGTTCCACCATCTGGCAAGTGTTCGAGGCGAAGACATGTATCCTGTTTGAGTTCAGTTAGATACTCGTGTCCGGTCCTCATAAATAGTCTAAATATTTAATTCCTACAATTAAGAAATTATCTCTGGAAACCATACATTTTGGAAAGAATAACAAAATTTTTTATTATTTTACAAAAATATTTAAACTGGTAAGATGCTTCATTCCTTTTATTTAAACGCTGGAGTTTTTAAATAGACAAAATGCTATAGCTAAAAAAATTCTTTGAGGTACTTTAACTGATAGGAAAATTTTCTAAGAATATTCATACATTTGAACAGACTTAGCAGAGAGTACTGAAGTTGTTTAAACTATTTAACAAAGGAAACTTTTACCAAGCTTTTCTAAAATACAATAGAAATCATTAATCAAGTTTATGCCGCCAGGGGATTTGCTAAATTAGATTTTGATTTATCGGTTGAGTAACAGCTAATTAATGATGTATTTATCTATAGCTGATCAATTAACTTGCTAATTTAAAAGCAAAGCTTTCAGATTTAAACGCATGACATTAATATGACATAGTTTATCACAAATATATTCCCGAAATGTCCAACTAAGGCAAAATTAAAGCAGGATTATTCTAATGAATAGATTGACGTTGCTTCCAAATAGAGATTGTGTATCGTAGCATTAAATCTAAGTAAATGCATAAAATGAATCCGAGTGTTGATAAGAAACAATAACTATACTATAAATGTATTCCCTTTCGAGAATTCAATAAAATGTTATTACAACTTAAAATGTGTTTCTCTTTTTCCCTTGATTAAGAAATGGACAATGCATTTACAAAGGGATGAATTTATGTAGCGTTAGCGAGTATGGAATGACATGGCAAAATTACAAAATGTTTAAAAAATTGTGTGATTATGGCAACGCTATGCTATTGCGATGTGCCAAGGATGGGGGATAAATTGGTAGGAGGACTTTCTAAGGGGTTCTAATGCGTATTCACGTTACATCTGGAGAAAAACCTACCAAAACTCCAGACCGATAGATCGACAGCTGCGCAATGGAACCCGAACCCGGGACCTTCACATTTCGGCCGTCTACCATTTTCAGTGCCATAACCACTGTGCCATGGAGAGGCCGTTTAAATTATATAAAAGCCATAATATGACCTTTAAATTTGTATTCTTGAAAGCTCTTCTAACTCATACACGGAAGATGCTCTCTTAGCTCATTGGTTTCTAACCGGTGGTTGGCAAACCCACAAGAGTCCAGAAGATTTACAAGGGGCTCGCAAAGAGAAGAGAGTCAGGTGGGGTATGAGGGAAAGTAGAGGTATATTGAAAAATACCCTTTTTCACCATAAAAATTTAGATTTTTCAATATTTTTTTCTATGGAGATATATTTTAACAACACAGCAAGTACTTCTAATGAAACTTTAGGGGACTCCAACCATACTAATGTTTGCAAAACTTCTTGTTTCTTCTCTTAATATACTTAATGCTAACAAGTGATATTAGAAAAAAATTTCTTCGATATGAGATACTTCAAAAGAACTGGAGTGTATAAAAAATTCAGAATAACATTATAATTTCTATTTTTAATTTTTTTTCTTCTGAGGTGATGTAAAATTGGGCTATGGTTAGACTAAACAAAGTTCTGCATGATACTGACGTTTCTATCACCCCTTTAGTTAATTATTCCTAAATCAACAGTTAAAATCAATGAAATTGATATTTCAATTAGTTGTTTATTGTGGAAATTAATTTTGTGGATCCAGTAGCGTAGCCAAGAATTTCTTTCGGAGGTGACAGAGAACTTAAAAAAGTAGAATAAAATATAGCTTATAAAAATCGATATAACAGGTTTTAATAAAACTGAAACTGAAACTGAATTTAGATAAAACTGAATTTAGAAAAAGAAAGAAAAAAATAAATTCATGAATCGAATTTGAAATCTTTGCAGTTAGAGAAACATACTACAATAGTGAAACTATTAATTTCGGATTAGATTCCGTAGCTAAACCTCAAATTTTCAAGGGGCACGTTCAAATTTATCCACAAATACGTAATATTTTTCATATCTTATGTTTTAATTATTTCCTGTGTGGCTACAGCCCCATCAGCTATCGCCTCCTTACACCCCTGTGTGGAACCAAGAAACCTTTCCCATATACTGAGTGAACCTGAATTTGATAATCGTGAATATTATTTCTTTAGCTAAATATTTTTGGAAATAATCCTTTTCTATGCATCTTTTTCTTGATGTATATTAAGAATACATTGAACTGAGAATCTTTACTTTCATTCATAACATTAACGTGGTTTTTATTAAAAATATACAGGTATTTTGTACTACTCCCATTTTCCCCCACCATGGGGAAAGTGGGGTATCAATATTTACCTAACTAAAAGTGACACTGTTTGAAAGTACTTTGATAATATTAAAAAACAATGCAATATTTTCAATCTATAAAAGTAAAATATATGTACTATACGTTAACAATTTAATTAAGATAAATTTAACAGCTTGATTTTAGAACCTTTAAAAAAATAAGTAATTTTCCTATTTTACCTCACCTAACCCTGTAGTAATACTAAAAGATAAAGCCCCTTATGAAGGCAATTACAACGAACGCAAAAAAAAAAAAAAAATTACTAAAATATGTCTACACTTAATACATTTAATCTTTGTTCACTTAAAAAGTATATTCATTTTTTACATATATATATATATATATATATATATATATATATATATATATATATATATTATGTATGTGACTGATATATGAATAATCAGAAAAATTCCAAAGCCACTCCAAGAGCACTGTCTCCAATACAGTAATAATCAATTACAGAAAAAAGGACTTAATCAGTTTGAAGGACCATCACTGCATTCAGCGGAAAAAAGAACAGGGTTTGCAGCGAATCCTACATGAATATCTTAATTATTTTCTCCTTTCTTTTGACAGTTCTTTATACTGGAAACCTCCTTATAGCTGTCCGTCTGAATTCTATCAGGAACTCTACAGCGATCTTAAGCTTTCAATCATCTCACACGAACAATAAGTAAATCCGGCAATGATTCCGTTCTACAGTAATTATAGTCGAACTGCTCAGTTGGTCATAATCTGGTGGAAATGCAGATACTTGGAGGAAAACGTCGAAACTCACAATTCTTTTGGATTTTTATGAAAACGTCGGCCAATGGTTATTTAACCATAAAATCCTACAGTAAAGCCATCAATTTGTATTTGCATTCAACAATGTAATCATAGCAATCTAATTGTAAAACAATGTTAGTAAAATTTATCAACTTGTTTATTTATCAACACTAAAAAAGTTATTTTTTGAAAGTAATGTAAAATAATTTCAAATGTTCTGCCCAGGAGCCCGTGTGCCATAAGAAATTAAAAAAAGAATAAAGAAGATAAAAAAACGGTTCAGCTAAAATAATTAAAGTTTTCTAAAATGACATACGTAAGATGTACTTTTCAAACTGGACACGTGTTACGATTAAAAAAAAAAAAAATCGATCATCTTCAGCAGAAGTGGAAGTCCGAACACATAATTGGACTTCTGGTGTTTGAAATTTGTGTTTGGACTTCTGCTGCTACTGACGCAGATCGACACATGTGTCGAGTTTGATATTCTCTGACTGATTTTGGCATGGAATATTCGCAAGCTGCCAGTAAAGATTAATACAAATGAGCCGGTCGAAGAGGGAAAAAGAGAGCGAATATTATATTTTTATTATATATATATTACAAAAAACCAATCTGGTTTGCGTTATTTTAAGTGCATAAACGGATTAATTGCAAGTTTAAAAATCTCATCGCAGTAAACAAATCGTTATTTCTTGAAAACTGAGTCTAAATTCTTTAGCGGGAAGAGCACGCCTGACTGCAACCCCCAGCATTTAATGGATGTGTCCGTTTCCGCCTATGAACCGGATGTTTATGTTTCTATCTTTTCGGTGGTCAAACAGTAAGTACCTTTTATGAGCGTTATTTTATAAAGTTTCAATTATTTTATCTTTTAAAAATCAGCTTCTTTTGTGTGTTTTTTGTCAAACAGGTTTGGAGTTAACGGCATTCCACCCGACTAAGTTCAGAAGAAGGTTACATCCCGAGAAATGGATCTCGCACAAGGCCCCTGTCAAAATTTCATCGCACTCAAAATGAAGTCTCTTCGAATCCCGAAAAAAGTCCTTTCGTCAGCTTTTATAAATTTGCTCCGGTGAGGGACATAAAAAACCTCCTCGTTGACCACCCTCTGTTCTTTCTTTTCTACCATTACCTAAAGGCATCGCACCACCACCTCCTGGAGCCTGAGAGCAGGAGCTTTTACGTCATTACTAAGCTTTCTACGTTGACGTTATCACAGTTTTCATTTCACAAAGTAAAACTATTTAAAATTTCTGGTGAGTAATACAAATTTTAGAAAATATATTAAGATAAAAATTAAAATACCTTTCTGATAAAAAATTATTTATTATGATCTATTTTTATATCATATTATATAATTAGTGATAGTTAAAATTTCCTATTTGTCGTAAAATTTAATTTTCTATCTTAAATCTTTAAAATGTTTTATGCGGGAGTAAATTCACCACAAACTTTGAACAATTTTACTTTGTGAAAATAAATGTGTAATGACGTCATTTTAGTGGACCTAGTGATAACGCAAAAGCCTCTGTTTTCAGGCCTTCTATATCTAGGAGGTGGTGATCATATCCAAGCACTGACCAGGCAGCTTCAGGAAGGTTTTTTTTGAAATGGCGGGCCTTAACCAACACCTCCTAGATACAGAAAGCCTTACAACTGCTACGTCACCAAGCTTTGACGTCATCATTTGGCCTACATTTAAAAGTTGGATTGTGACAAAATAAACATATTAAAAATTTCTGGTGTGATACCCATGATTGGCAATATTTTAATAATTTGAGATAAAAAATATAATTTTACGACAGATGACAGTTTTTAACCATAACTAATTAGATAATGTGATAAGGAAATAGGTCATACTGAATAATTTTGTATGAGAAAGATGTTTTAATTTTAATGTTTAATATAATATATTTTCTAATATTTGTAGTATTTACCAGAAATTTTTATAGTTTTATTTTGTGAAAATAAAACTTTTAAATGTTGGCCAAATAGTGGTATCAAAGGTTGGTGACGTAGGAGTTGTAAGGCTTTCTATATGTAAGAGGCGTTGCCTTAACACTATCTTGGAGGCATTGGCCACCACTAAGGCCGGAGTTATTGGTCACTTTATTATGGGGGCACCTAGTAGGTGGATCAACATTGCCCCATATAAAGGGACGGACACAATTACATCCACGTCCACTCGGAGATCAAACCACGACACCCCGGGAGTTGAAACAACACATCCTAGATACAGAAGGGCTGAGATCAGAAGCTTTTACGGCATCACTAGGTCTTCTAACTCTCTCTAGGTTCGCTAGGTCATAGTAGACGGTGCAATGTCAATACTTATCCAGTGACCGCTCTCAAAAGAAGACTAATATCACTTTTCCAAGGAAATGTGCATCGTCCGGGCTCAAAAAGTGTGGTCCCAGGGAAAATATTTGAACAATGTGCCAAGTAAAATTTCTGATGAAATCGCCTTAATGTTAAATGTTCTTTTCACGGTAAGAAAAAGTTAGTATTGACTACGTAGAATAAATAGAGCATTAAAAAGTAACATGACAATATGGGTCAAAATGCTCATGTAAATCCGCTCTTATATTAAACGAGGAATGTTTGTGTGTGTGTGGGTGTGTATGTCCGAACGATCTCGAAAACTGCTCTAAGGATTCTTTTTAAATTTCGTACCTGGGGGTATTTTGGGCCCCTGAAACGATTGAGCGAGGTCAATTGATTGAAAATCTCTAAAACGCTCAAAATTTAAAATTTAAAAATTTTGGATGGTAGCGCCATCTATTGAGCGTTTGAAAAACACAACTGATGCAATCTTCCTAAAAGGGACGCTCAAATAAGTTTCGGGCGGATTAAAAAATACACGCCATCGATATATAATAGTAAAAATTAATTTCGCAAAGAAACAAAATAAATGGAACTTGATGTTCAGTACACAGACAAATAAATATTTTAGTAACTAGATATATTACACCATTCAGCTACATAAATTTGTTTAGAATTAAAAAGTTATTTTTATTTCAAAATATCGTCCTGGCAACCAGCGAAAGAAAAAGCGAAAAGAGTCTTCGTTGCCATCCCCGCAAGCACCTTAATGTAATATACGTAAATAATTTAATTATTCTTAATTCATAGTGATTAATACAAAACTACTCGTAAATCTTATGTGAAAAATTGCCTGAATTTATTACACTTATCCTTTTGTAACTAACGTAAAGCTAAATGTATTTTCGCGTATATACTAAAACAATAAATATTTTTCATGTATTTTATTGATCCATATGATGCGAATTTCAAAAGTGCATAAAAGTTTCAGCTTAGCCGAATAATTTAAATGAAAATGACACCCTTTTCAGTCATTCACAGTATGAAAAAAGATCCTGTGACGTAACATGAAAATTCCATTTTTTTTAAAATAACAGCACTAGGTTGAATTCTATTTTAACTGCCTTATTCCGCCAAGTTGACGATAAATATTTAAATGTAGTTACCCTGACGATTTTTTTTTTTTTTTAATGGGTCAACCGTTTATAATGAAACGATGTTCGAAACTCCGATGAAAAAATGATACGATCGATTCCTAAATTGGGCTCGCAGCCGATATTCAAATTAATTTTGCAGATGATCAGCCATCAGTTTAGTTTTCATTCACTACAGTTGATGATTTCAACTCATTTATTTTATCATCGTACGGACAACCTTTTAAAAGTTGCGGGCAGAACTTTACGATAGTGGCCTCCTGGGCCTCACTTCAGGATGTTAGCGAAATCGCGGGCCGTATAATTCGGATTTATATGGAAGTTTGAATGTTTTATATAGGTTTTATACAGGGTTTTGACTTGTTCTGAAGGCTGGTCCAAAAGCCATGGCGGGCCCCATCCGGCCGCAGGCTGGGAGTTGTCCATATGTGGAAGCAGTAAATTGGGAGGCTGAAATCTGGTTACTAAGATTTTTTCTAATAAATTTTCAATTCTTATTTAGACGTGAATTAGACTGTGTTGTTTTGTGTTGTGTACTATCATTAAACTAAAGGATAAAGCCCTTTGTGGAGACAATTACAGCGGGCGATAGAATGTCTACACTCAGAATATTTAATATTTACCCACTTAAAATCAAATAACTTCATATTCAATTTTTATTATACATCGAAATTCAAATTGTATAATCTGCAGAAACATTTCGTATTCGAAACATTTCGTTTGGTATCAACATCCTCTACTATATCCATGCTTAATGCATAGAAAACCGCTTTTTTTTTTGGAAAAAAGTTAAACTGAATAGTAATTTAGAAAAGCTATCTTAAGCGAATTAGAATCGTAATTTTTCCTCCAAAGCCTGATAACCGTGACTTCAATGTAACGTCAATGTCACTTGCAATAGCTAATTCTGACACTCTAATGATTAGCTTTTTTATTCTCTTAAATGAAATAGAGCTAAAAATACAAAAAAAAAACACTTAAAAATCAGGGAACGGGTGGATTATCAGATTTTTTCTTTAATTTTTTTCTTTCCTCTTTTTCTTATTATTTTCTTTTTTTTTTTTACATAATTATGATAATTTTCAGGCTGATCGCACCAACGAACCTTGTAAATTTTAAGTTATTAGACAATACATTTTTAATCTGTTTGGATGGTAAGAGTTTTATTTTGAGTGGTTGAACTGAAATTGTGACAGAGTCAGTGATCAGCGTAACTAGATAGGAGCGATTGTTTTTGATTTATTCGAGGTTAGAAGTCCATTTTCTTCAGTCCATTCGTTTGTTCTATTATTGTCAACGTTTAAGTAGTTGTTAGGGTTATTATAAAAGAATATTTTTGATCTATTCTGTTTTTGATTTCATGATTTCGAAGTGTCCTTTTGTACTAATAATTTAAATTGCGTTACACTTTTTATTTTTTTAGCGTGTATTTATAAAATAAAATTATGTTTAAAGCATATTTATGTAAGATTATACTTTTATGGCATCTATATTTATGTATCTATAAGATTGAATTTACGTTTGTAGAATTTGTTTACGCATGATGTATTTTCTTTGAATTAGAAAAAAATAAGTATTTTATGTTTGAATTGAAGCACTATAGAGAAATTTACAATTTCAATCGTAAAGAATTATCATAATAAATGTATCATAAAGACGTAAATGCATGAAAGTGTAGCTCAAAAACGAGCTGTGGAAACATATGATCACCGACAGCAGCACTTGGCCCAAATGTGTGAACGTGCAGTTAAAACACAAGCAGATGAAACAGATGATTAGTATTTGGAAGGAGAACGACATGGAACAGCTAGACGTCGACAAATACTTCGGGTAAACAGTCTAAGTATCTACAAAGCTGCCACAAATGTGGGTACTTATTATCATAGTTTAAAACTTTTTAACATGGATTGCATTCACCCTGGAGCTTTGCATTTTTCTGAAGAGTAAAAACAAAAATTTACCGACACCATTCTGGGGACTGTGAGATTGATGTAGGGCATTCCGAATTTCCTAATGAATTGTTGTGGTTGTTTCTTCGATGTCACCCACATTTCAAAGAATTCGAAATTTGAAAGCATACTTTACAATGGCTTTGTTCACAGTATATGACGAGTGAAACTATTAACGATTTTGGTGTGTACTGCTACGTTGCGAACAGTGTATAACATACTTGATGAATTTTTTTTATAAAGTCATTCATCTGACAGTTCAACCAACTCAGATTCTTGATGCTGAATTTGAACGTCCTCAATATGGACAGATATATTTCTGAAGTAACGAAGACGCTGTTAGTGAATGCATCGCCCAAGATCTTCGCTGATACCCTCGCTGATCTGCTACAGAAGGAAAGGAGGCACCTTACGTTAAACTACTTTTTGCTCAACTCTGATGGCACCGATCATCGAATATTTAGCATCCCTCTTCAAAACAAAGTATATGCCATTGTAACATTGAATGCCGACCAAAGCTTACCTGATAATGTATGGGTGATCCGACAGCTATGAAAATCTTTGGCAACCATAAAGATTATTGATACGTGCCAAGGCATTTACGTATTCATTATTTTGCACTTAAGGGGCCTTTAGATTCTGAGCATGGCTCGGTAACCTGGTACTAAGTATTTTAAAATAGGTAGGTTTTTTAGTATATTGTTAAAATACTAATATGACAATGCTATTCAAGCTGATACCAGCTGTATTAAATAGCATGCAACCTTTACAGCAAAATTCCCAAAACGAATTCGTTTGAAGACAATAGTACAATCATGTCGAATGGTTTTAACCTGAGCAGTTCTATTAGAGAACGCTCATATTCTTGATTTTAAACACTTTAACTGAACAGATACACCTAAACTTGATTTCTTTAAACAATTTTATAATTTACCTATTAAAATAATCTGGTTGTAATTTTATTGAAATATTGGAATATACTGTTATTAAATCATTTCAATTTATTGTTTTTTAATATTTGTACGATGTACATGTGAAAAAAGCAAATATTTTTGACTTTGGAAAAAGGAAAATGAAGTGTCAGCAGTACAAACTTAAATTAAAATTCCGTATTCTCATAAAAATATTGAAACTTCTGTGATTTGCAAATTAATTTATAGACATTAACTAATTTGTAGATATAGATCAAATGAAAACTAGGAAATTTATGAAACTTGAGTAAATTTTGTAGGAATTTAGAATTTTAAGTACACGCAGAACTTACCGTAAAAATTTAACTTTTTCCATATTTTTTCTATGTATGTATAAACGCTTGAAAATAAAAATAATTCAAAACTTTCATCAAAATATCAACAAGATGTCTCAGAATGCTCTAGAATGTGCAGAAGTTTTTGTAACTCCGACGTATATTGAAAGAATTTTAGTGCGCTTCGCACGCTCGCCTATATCTAAAATTCAAATTTGACCCGTGGAAGTGCACGGTTTGCTTTTTTCGACACAGACATTGATTTATTTATTTGCTTCTTTCTTGTTTCTTTTTTAATTACTTAAAAGGCCTCACCATGGCATAGTGGTTATATCACGGGAAATGGTAGACGGGCGAAGTGTGAAGGTCCCGGTTTCAGGTCCCATCGCGCGTCCGTCGACCTAACCGTTCGGAGTTTTCCGTGGTTTTCTCCGAAACTTAGCGTAAATACTGGTTAGGACCCATTAGAAAGATCCCCACGGAGGACACCCCACCCTTCGACCTAGAGCCCACTCGGAGCTAATCGGTCGTAATCCCCCCACACACACACACATTAATTACTTAAAAAGTAACTTAAGCATTTTAAAGCTTCGTGACTTTTTGAAATAATATCTTATAAAAATATGTGTTTTTATGTTTCTTTAAAAGGTAAGCTATTAGCACCGTGCGAAGAACGGTGATACTCAAAAAGTGTGTTGAATATAGTTTTTGACTGAGTTTCAAAAAATTGCGACTTATGTGGTTAATGAAATGATGGACTGAAAAAAATGTACTGGACATCTTCACAGAGACTTATACGAAAAAATAAATATGTAGTACTCTTTCTTTTTCTTGAAGCGCTATCCATTTGTTCGTCAACATACCCATGAAATGAATAAACATATCTGGAATCACGTTGCCTATTTAGGTATTCCCGGTATACCTAATAATCCCGGCATAACAAAATTGAATATTTCATCCTAAAGATTACAACATGCATGGACAGCAGCCAAAGTTTGCTTAACTAATTCCAGACAGAATTTGCTACCATAAGAAATTCGGAAAGCAGTCTTGATTTGCATGAATTTAATTATTAATAAATCCCAGAGAACAAATGGAATTTCAGGTTTTTTTTAACTTATTTATGTATACACGTTCTGTATAATGTGATTCTTATTACACTAGTTTCACGTCTGCATATATTCATGACTGCTTCGACAATTAGGAGTCATATTCTGTTTATTTATATTGTAAGAAAAGACGCAAGAGTAAAAATTTAATGTAGAAATGCAAATGCGTTCATTCAAACGACAATAAAGATTTGTTTAAATTAAGACTTTTATTAACGAAAAAAATGCGATTAAAAAGTTTTCATGCGGAGACAGCGTTATTAATATAATTTCCTTTTTTTTAACAAATAGCAATCATTTACGATTGCAAAAACT
This sequence comes from Cheiracanthium punctorium, assembly GCA_038373885.1. NCBI lineage: Eukaryota > Metazoa > Arthropoda > Arachnida > Araneae > Cheiracanthiidae > Cheiracanthium > Cheiracanthium punctorium. The sequence goes on along the minus strand of JAWZYV010016180.1, from coordinate 270,984 downwards.
GATCTTTCGTGAATGGAATGATTGCAAGTTAAATAGTTTGCAATATGCACGGATGTTGGTGAATGTAAATATATTTTTCAAATGAATTAAAATTTTTGAAAGTACATTAATTCTAATTAAATCAACCAATACGTTATAATAATGATAATGTCACTATCTTCCTACTGGACGATTATTTTCTTATGAATTTTATTCTAGCTCAATATTTTAAATGTTTTTCAACCTATAGTTTTATTTGTACAGCATTTTTCTTTAAACCTCTGTACTAAAATAGAAATGAATTTTTTTATGTTCGCAGACTATATTATTAAAAATAATCCGAAAATTCAGGAATCTTTTAGCCTTAGTTTTCAAGGAAATGACTGTTTTCTCCAAAAATTGGTAATTTTCATTTAAAAGAAAAATGTTTTAACTTTCCGAAATTTCATGTGAAAACTTCAGAATACACTACACTAAGCAACTAAGAATACACTACACAGTACAATAAGAAGTAAAGTAATAGTTGTTCAGTTTTGAGAAAAAGGTGGTGTTTTATGTTTGCTTTCAGCTCGTTTTTAAAAGTTGAGGAATACGAGAAATTTTTTTTTTTTTTTTTTTTTTTTTTTTTTAGAACTGAAACTATTGCTACCTTTTTTTGGAATTGTTTTATGTACTATAGATATAGGATAATAATCAATCGAAAAAAAAATTATCAAAGCCGATGGGGGAGGGCTCCCCCCCGGACCCCCCCCCCCTTGTGTACGCCACTGGCAACAACTATTTACATAGTTTCGCAAAATCTCAGAATTTAATAACATTTTATTTTAATTTCAACACCTGCAATTAAATTGAGTGACCACCTATATTCGCCTAGTTTCATTTCATTCGCTTTAGTTCTTATGTAACTACGCGAATGGAAATTTACGCATTTTAAAATAATTTTCGCAAAATCTCAAAATCTAAACAAAATTTTTGGAAAATTCGACAGTTTTGGAAAACCTGACCATAAAAATGTGATTTTTATAGTGTTTCCAAAAATTAAGGAAAAATCCCAAAAATAGCGATAACTCGCTCAAAAATACGCCAATCCGCATGGAATTTGAATGTGTTGTCAAATAAATGTTACTGAGTAAAGCTGCAATATGCAAACTACTCGAGTTACAAACATAATAAATTGATTACTAAAAGCATAAAACTGCATCTTTCAGGTCAAGCCTGCTCCTTTTACATTAACTGTAAGGCAAGAAATCAGGCATAGCTAATTCGTAGCAATGACCTCCATGCATAATTTGCCTGGAGAATCTGAATTTCCAGATGGAGAGCTGTAGGGAGACTCGAGGCAGGAAAAAGTCAGACACAAGTGGCCAGATTGCTAAATGTCAGTCCGTCTGTGGTTCATGGACTTTGGCAACAATTTCTAAGGATAGATTCAGCATCCAGGAGGTTCAGCCAAGGATGGTCAACTGTTACGACCATCGCCGATTAAAGATATTTGTCGTTAAATGCACGAAGGAATAGAACTGCAACTCCGGCTCCACTCAGATTCTCCCTTGCTGTAGCCACCGGAAAGTTGGTGTCAACTTCAACCGTTCGCAGAAGGCTTCACTAAGGTGGTCTGTACGCGAGGCGACCAGTCATTTTCTTGCCCCTCTCGCCACGCCACAGAGGGGAACGTTTGAGTTCCCGCTATTCTCGAACTGGCGCATCAACATGTTCACTGGATGGCTGATCAAAAGAGGGATATTTTGTTAACGAATGAGACCAGGTTTAGCCTCAAAAGCGATAGAAGGCTTTGTTTGATTTGGAGAGAACCTGAAACCCCTTATCATCCCTCAAACATCCGTGAAAGATATGCATACGCAGGAGGCAGTGCCTGTATTTGGTGTGGGATCTCTCTGGGTGGCCGCACAAACCTTCATGTCTTTCCACGTGGAACCGTCAATGCTCTGACCTATAGAGATGACATCCTTGATGCTTATGTGCGCCCTTATGCCGGGGCAATAATGATTTCCTGCTTCAGGACAACAAAGGTAGAACGCACATGGCTCGTATCGTGGATGATTATCTTCAGCAGCAAACAATTCAGTGCATGGAGTGACCAGCTCGATCAGCGGACCTGAATCCTATCGAGCATGTCTGGGATGCTTTAGAAAGATGGATAACTGCTCGCAATCCTCCTCCTGAGACCCTTGCCAAGCTTTAACTGCCTTGCAAGAGCGATGGCTCTCCCTTCCAACAGAACTCATAGACCGCATAATTGACAGCATCACACATCGCTGTTGGTGCTTTATAGGTGGGTGGGGGTGGGGGGGGGATATTGCATATTGCATGTACTTTTCCTATACCAAACTGGCACATCCAATTTGTTGATTTTATACATATGTTAATTTCTATAATACCACAAGTATCTGGCAATTTCTTTTCATGTTATTTTAGAGCTTACTATGTGTTATACACTGTGAGTGAGTTTCATTAAATTCTATATGTAACTTTTTGAGTAATCGCCATTTTTTAGGATTTTTCTTTGATTAGTGATAACTAGGGTATTATTTTGTTCATTATTGTGCACATTCATGAGCGGAAGGTACCTTTTTTAATATATCGATGGTTCTGAACAACTTTGTAATTGACTTTTTCCGTTTTTCTTTCCGTTTTTGAGGAATCACTAACTCCAAATTTAGCCGCAAGGTCGCACTATGAGCGTTTTTCTTGCGTAGTGCATGGCGCCTTTACTACACCTAGACCCTTACTACGACCCCCACCTACGACTTTTATAACTATAGATCCTGGCGTCCACAAAATATTTGTATGACAACGGACTTGTGCAGGCACCCTGTATGTCACTTGAGTATTATTTTAATAAATGTAACACCAGATTTTTAAATAGATAAATTTTATCAGATGTAAAATTGTAAGTAACATTCTGAATTGCGATACAGTATTCATTTTGAAAATCAAGTGAGCGAGCACTTAATGTTGAAGAGCTACGGCTTCAGACAAAAATCTTGAAAAGAACTCATTCATTAAGCAGAAGGGCCTTAGATTTTAGAGTTGTCAACATCTTAATATTTTAACACTTTATTTGAAGTAAAACTAGCTAATCTAAAATACATTTTAACACTTTCCAACAAGGCTGAGAACTGTTTATGATTTTGGTTTGCCTGTCTATCCGTCCGTATGTGCTCTAACTCCCGTAAATATACATCGATTTCTACGAAATTTATATAGGTCGTCTCCATCTAACTCATTGAAAATGGAGTATATAGCATCTATAGTTTTTCTACAGGAGAACTCAAAACATTTCCAATACATTGCGCTCTATGGGCAGTTATTTTATTAAAGCTTATTTTAGAGATTTCGTGCTATTTGAAATGAAACAAAATTGATATATGTCAGTAAGGATTACAAGATAAAGCTCTCCATCGAAGATAGTGCCTGTATCCCTAATAGTTCTTCCAGAGGATCACTCACAATAATTCCAATATATTACGGTCGATGGCAGTTTAGAGAGAGGCATCCATAAAAAGTCTTACAACATAATTTGCTAATAATCCGATTGTGTGCCTCCCTCAAAAGTAGCGCCAAAAGTTGACAATATTGTCGCCTTTTACGATAAATGGCCAAATATGAGGCGAAGGAATGTTTCGATGAATGAACCCAGCTTTGCGGTATCTTAGTTAATTGGCGGGAAACCAAAAAATACCTAATGAGATAATATTAAGCTATAGGACGATTTCAATGGAAAATTCGAAAATTTGTTACTCACGCTCTAATTAACCGATTGGGCCGTGGTAGCCCAGCGGTTAAGGCTTTGGACTCCTAACCGAAGGTTCTGGGTTCGATACCGGCGTACCACTAAAGACCACCGTTTACATGCGCTGTACGTGCACGTTAATTCCGTGGTCCCGAAAGTCCTCTTGGCGGTCGCTAGCAGTTTCCAAGGGGGTAACAATTTTCAGAAGTCCGCCACCTTCTGATGAGGTTCCCAATTGTGGCGGGAAATTCCGGGAAGGACATATATCTAGCTCTAAGCGTCACATTCAGTGAAGCGAGCTGTCCTCTCCTGGGAAATAAATAAATAACCGATTTAGTATGTTGTGTTGTGTCAAGGCGCAACTATGCAAAGGGCTTCTGCCAAGGAAAGGGGTGGGGTTGCATTTGTTAAAGGAACTTTTAAGGGATTTTAACGCATTAACGAATTTACATGCAAGCCGATTTTTTACTGCTTGGGAGATTGATTTTTAACACTTTCCACCAAAGTTGAATAGTATTTATGATTTAACTTTGTCTGCCTTTCTGTCCGTACGTGCTCTAACTCCCGTAAATATGCATCGATTACTACGAAATTTACACATGTACTTATAACATGTACCCTATTGAAAATGGTGACGCATGCGGCATTTATAGTTCTTCTGCAGGACAGCTCATAAGATATCCAATACAGTACGCTCTGTGGTCAGTCATTCTTTAAAGTAAATGAAAGAAAATTGATATGTTATTAAGGATTAAAAGATTAAGTTCTCCATCGGAAATAGCGTCTGTATCATTAATGGTTCTTTTACCGGATGATTAAAATAATTCCAATACCTTCCGTTCATGTCAGTTTAGACACGGGCATCCATTTAAAGCACAATACTCTCTTACAATGTAATACCTCCCTCAAACGTCGTGTCGGCTTGCAGGTAATATATAGTAATATTTGCAACGATAGCTAATATTATGCACTACAGAGTGATTAAAATTAATATATCTCTTGGGGAGATCGGGCGACCACAGATCACGTAATGTTTTCATGTTTCGTAAGTATACGCTTCTGTATAGGCGTTAACTTACTAAAATCAAGAGCGGGGAAATTGCCCCTCCTCCTAAAAATGATTCCGAATGATTGATTCAAGAAAATTCAGACATTACCATGAATATCACTTATATGAAAATAGTATTTTCTGCAACAGGAAACATCCCCCCAATGTTACATATCAATCTACGCCAAACCAGCTGGGAAAAAAAAAAGTGTAAAAGAAAAAGTGCACGAAATTCGAGCGTATTTGGCACTTCTGCTTATGCGTAAAAAATGCAAACTAAATTGTGCACAAAATTCGAACGTATTTGGCATTTCTGCTTTTGCGTAAAAAATGCTAACTAAATTGTGCACAAAATGTGCACCAATAGATTAGTGGAGATCTGGACCGAAAAACACATTTCTCGTTTTCGGTATTGCCATCTATTATTATGCATAAGAAGGAACATGAGGACTTCAAGCTATTTTAAAACTGCGTTCCTCTTATACTACGGGCCCGCGGTTCGAACTCTGCATCACTGGCGTGAGAAGCGAACGTGGTAACGACCAGACGCTGTTTGACTCGAGCAGAAGTGACTTAACACTTTAACGCGCAGGTTTCCCGCTCAGGGAACACCAAACTCTGACGTTTTGACTGTTGCCAGTCACGAAGAATAGATTTGATTTCTACAAAAATAGTTGCGGATGACATAGCTCCACGAGAATCCTTTACTTTTTAGCACGTCATTTCCCGTAAAAAAATGGTCACGGTTATTTTTAACAGCCCTGCACTGAAAAAAAAAGCCTGTCAAATTTACAGAAAAAAACTGTCAGCCAGGACGCCAGTTTATTTACGTTTTTTAAACAGAAGTCTTCTGTGAATTTTACCGATTCTCAGTTTATTTTACAGAAATCTTCCGTATACGGAAAAAAATACGGAAGATTTCTGTAAAATATACGGAAATAAACTGGCGTGCTGGCTGACAGTTCTTCTTTCTGTTAGTTTAACAGATTTTTTTTTGCAGTGTGGCATCTGCTGAACAATGGAAGAATGCGAGAACAGCTGGATAGATTGCCCAATGCTGAAAAAAGGGCAGCCGTTGCTACCGCTCGACTTAACTACCAGCATGATGTCGGACGATCGAAACGTTCATCGCGTGCCACAGATCTAGAGACCATCTTTTGACGCAGCTGGCTGTGCTAGTTAAGTCGAGCGATAGCAACGGCTGCCCTTTTTTCAGCATTGAGAAAGGGTTGCGCCTCAAAGGGTTAAGGGGTCTAGTACACTTTAAAAATGGTGAAAATCAAAAAAAGTTTGGTGTATATGGTCCTGTATTTACAAAGATAATTTATTTGCATCCAAGATTTTTTGTAAATCAATACTATAGCCTTTTCTGCTTACATTAATGTCTTCAGAAGAATTCTAAATTAATAACAAACAATTAATTTATTCACTGATTTAAAGCAGCTATTTTTCATATTTGGTTCGCTGCGCGCAGCCTAGCACACATAAAAATCTTTTTACAGACTCAATATTTTTTCTACATACGCAGACATAATGCATAATTAAAATGTCCTATCATTAAGTATATGTTACATGTCTAACTACAGAAAAATAATAATTAATTATTCTTTCAGTAATTAAGAAATTAAATCATTTATAAATCAAAAAATTATATTACGTCCTGTATAAAAGTAGGCCATTTTAATTTGCATTATCAGAGTGTGTGTAGAAAAAATATTGAGACTGTAAAATATTATTTACTTGAGTTAGGCTGCGCGCTGTGAACCAAATATGGAAAGCAGTTGCTTCTAATCTGTTAATTTAAATTTCCTAGTAAACTTGGAAAATTTTTGAAGATATTAATGTAAACAGAAAAGTCACTGAATCGATATGCAAAATTTATTACTTGTAGATAAATTATTTATGTAAATATGGAATCATACATGACAGCATTTTTTTTCGATTTTCATCACTTTTGAAGGGTACAAGACCCCTTAAGAAGTCTTGTAGCCCTTAAGAAGGGTACAAGACCCCCTTAAGTTTTACAAGACCCCTTAAGTTTGAACTGAGTGTTGTTTCAATTTCAGAATGGGAACTTTTGTGTATCAATATAAATAAAATTACAGTTTTGTCTGTGCATTAATTGGAATTCAAAAAATTTGAAATTTCTATCTGTTCCAAGTCCAAGATCCCACTAATACCGTAAAAACATTTGTCTGTCTCTCGCTCTGTCATTCAGTCCGTGACGCTTTTTAGTTCGCGTATCATGTACAACTGACAAAAGCGAATGAAATGAAATTTGGTGACATGATAGGTGGTCACTCAACTTAAACTATTAGAAGTAGAGTTTCTTAAAATTTGGATTAGATTTTGAGATTTTGTGAAATTTATTCCACGTGTGTAAATTTCAGCTAGAAAATGTTTGCACTGTTTGTCCAAAAAATTATAGATTGTCGCAATTTGTGCTTAAACAGCGAATATTTTTGAATATTTTGAAAAGTGTGCACTTTTTGTGTACAGTTCTTGACAACATAGGATATGCGCGTTTCATATGCATAAAAACTGCATATAATTTGCACATAAGTGTATACTTTCAAAGTATTCAAAAAACATTCACTTTTTTTTTCACAATTTGTGTAATATCTATACTGTTTTGCAAAAAAAAAAGTGCAAAATTTTTCTATCTTGGAATGTTTATCTGGCTGCGGGAACTATTTTGTTGGGAGAAAAATAGTTCCATCAAATGTCGCTAGATGTAATTGATAGAGATGAGTTCGGGCTCATTTTTTGAAGCCCGAGCCCGCCCGAGCCCGAAGACTTTTAATCCGAGCCCGCCCGAGCCCGAGCAATATTATTAAAGTTGGAGCCCGAGCCCGCCCGAGCCCGAAATTTCAGCTAAAGACAAATAAAATTAACTACTTTATTAATAGGATACAATAAATTTTGGAGCTTCACACACCTTCTAGTCCCTCGTGCCGCTATTTTTTGAAATAAGTACGTCTATTTATCCCATAAATCACTTTTTAAAATCTGTTTCAAGGAGTATGTTCAACAAAGGAGAAATTTTTCACGAGCCCGAGCCCGTCCGAGCCCGAACGCAATCGTGAATTACAGAGCCCGAGCCCGAGTCGGGCCCGGGCTTTCGGGCTCGGGCTGAGCCCGTCTCATCTCTAGTAATTGAGCTGCTGTGATCAGTTAAATCAACTGGACTAATATGGAATTTAACTATCAGTTAAAACATTTTCTTCTAAGTTTGATCACTAGTTCGTGAAGGTAGTTTTGTGAGCCTTGTCTAAAACCATGCAAATCTGTCACAGTGAAATTTTGAGATCGAGTATATAATCAATGAGTTTTTGTACATAGTGTAACATACTATGTACAAAGTGCAAACATATCATTAAGTTTTAAAAAATCAGATTTAAAAAATATAAAATAGAATTCTTGGAGATTTTCCAAGTTTATGTTTTCTCTTTGTTGCCAATTATTAAATAAATATTACAATGAGAATTTTTAGTGATATTTTTGATAAAAAAATTTTGAACAAGTCTCTAGTAACGAAATTCATCAATGGAGATCCATTGTACTCTTATTTTATTCGATCTTTGCCATAGTGATATGTGCGACATAGGGATGGACGAGAGACGATTTTTTGCGAGACGAGAGAGATTTACAGCTTTTTTGCGAGACGAGACAAACATTTTTAACATTACGATATAGGGATTTTGCGAGGCGAGACTGAGATTTACAGCTTTTTTGCGTGACGAGACAAACATTTTTAACATTACGATATAGGGGATTTTGCGAGACGAGATAAAGATTTTAGGCTGTTTTGCGAGATGCGAGGTGCCAATTCTCCGTCTCGCATCCAATCCTAGTGCGACACAAGTACGCACAAGAAGAAGAAAGCACTTCCGTCTCTTATTTCTGTGAAAAATTAGAAAAATGGAATGAAAGAGCCATCATGATTAACCTTAATCAGCCTCTTTTTTATGCAAATTATAAAAAAATAAAAAAAATTAAGTTTAAAAACTGGAAAAAATTAAAGAGTAACATTTTTTGAAAATTAACGACAGGGATTTTTTAATGGAGTGTTATTTCTGACCTTATTTTGAACATTTTTTGTTTTTCAATTTACACTGCCCACTTATCTCTAATAGCTAAAGAAATAAAGTCCGTTACCACCTTTTGGGGACACCCTGCATAAAGGAACCAGGGTCCGTTGCACCCGCGCCAACAACTATCAATCAAATTGATGAGCGAGTTGCACCGGAATCCTTATTTTGCTCCCACCTCGAAAATATGCTACCGCTGGCCCTTTGAGAGACCCAAAAATTCTTCACTGGGCCCGGCCATCGCTTTAGGGAGCCCTTCGAAAATATGCTAACACAGGCTCTTTGCAAGCCCCCCCCCAAAAAAAAAATATTGAGTCCGGCTGTCGCTGCAGGGGCCCTCTTGAAAATATGTTACCACTGGCCCTTTGTGAGAGCCATAAAACATCACTAGGTCCGATCATCGATGTAAGATGTGACACGAAAATATGCTAAAACTGGCCCTTTGCGAGACCCCCAAAAATATCCCTGGGTCTGACCATCGCTGTAAGGGGGCCAATGAAAGTATGCTACCGCTCGCTCTTTGCGAGAACCCCCCCGCCCCCCAAAAATCATCACTAGGTCTGACTATCGCTGTAAGGGGCCACTCGAAAATATATTTACCGCTGGCCCTTTGCAAGATCCCAAAACATATCACTAGGTCTGCCATTGCTGTAAGGGTCCACTCGAAAATGTGCTACCATTGTTTCTTTGAGAGACCTTAATATCACTGGGTCCGGCCAAATCTGTACGGGGCTCTTCGAAAATATGCTATTGCTGGCCCTTTCCGAGACCGCAGGGTTCCCTCATGATTGTCCCCCTTCCCTCCATTTCGCGGGTGCAACTCACCAGTGTATTAAATTCATCCGCAGTGCAATTCGACCGTTTCTCCCTTCGCCCGGTTCAACTAACGCATTCCCACATAAAATACGTGCATTCTTCAAAAGTACTAATGTTAATCTGAAAAAAATTATGTAATGCTATAAAAATTATTCATAATACATAAAGAAAAATGAAAGTTGAAGAAAACAAAATGCCTTCCTTACTAAGGGAAAAAAAATTTTCATAAAAAAATAAGAAATTAAAATTAACCTACATACGCAACTTGGCTTGAATGACATGTTAAATTATCTGTTAATGTGGAACGTGTTTTTACTGTATCCACTAAAATAGAGAAGGGCTAGGTGTAGGAGAATTTTTAAAGTGTCTAAAGAAGGCCTTAGCCTGTAGATATGTGATCAAAAGAGTAAAAGTCGAACAGATCAAACATGGCGGAACGGCAAATGTGCAATTTTTCGCCATAGAAATAACATTGTGGTTTATTAAATACATCTGGAAATCATAAAAGCTTTCTTTATTTTGGCGCTTTATTGCTTATTTCCTTATTTTTTTCTGTATATAAATTTGAAATATGTTTGTCCGGTATCCACTAAATTGAAAGAAAAGCTATGTGTAAAAATTTGGTTGAGAGGTCTAAAAAAAGGGCTTTGTCTGTAGATGTGTCATCTAAAGAGAAAAAATCTTAAAGTCGTAGGGATCAGGCGTACCGGAACTTCAAATGTGCAATTTTTCGCCATAGAAATAACATTGTGGTTTATTAAATACATCTGGAAATCATAAAAGCTTTCTTTATTTTGGCGCTTTATTGCTTATTTCCTTATTTTTTTCTGTATATAAATTTGAAATATGTTTGTCCGGTATCCACTAAATTGAAAGAAAAGCTATGTGTAAAAATTTGGTTGAGAGGTCTAAAAAAAGGGCTTTGTCTGTAGATGTGTCATCTAAAGAGAAAAAATCTTAAAGTCGTAGGGATCAGGCGTACCGGAACTTCAAATGTGCAATTTTTCGCCATAGAAATAACATTGTGCTTTATTAAATGCATTTTGCTGTCATAAAATGCCTTCTTTATTTTATCCCTTTACGCTTATTAGCACTAGGGTGCTATTTCGTTCACGCCCAGACTTTGTCTACTCGATTCTGTCGATATGATTTGTATACAGGTTTTGTAGAGATGAACTGTCGCGGTGGAAATCTTTTGAAATGTGTTTGCCACATAACGCGGAAGGGGGAGGGGAATAAGTCTGACAAGGTTTGCGATTTTCGATAATTGATCGCCAAGTTTGCGGAAAAAATAAAAAACTTAAAAACCGAACCATGCCTGGCGATGGTTGTAAAATAGCTTTAGTAGGCAAATTTAATATAGATATTAATTCGAACGATGTGTTTTATGCAACGAGAAAGACAAATATAACACACTCATGGATTATGATGCTCATTCCGAACAGTATTTAAAATGGTGAAGTATAGTTGGAATATGCTCGGCAAAGATTGCAAAACAGTTTTAGCAGCTATAGATTTCGATTCCAAACAAGTGTTTTGTGGAACAAGGTAGAAAAATACGGCACGGCCATGAATAATGATACTTTTCAATTTAATGAAACAAGGAAGAAAAATAGGGACGGCGCATGGATTATGATACGCTTTTAATATACAGCACTTTAGTGAGTATTTAAAATATGAAAGTGTTTCAGATTCTTTTCAAACTTTTCTCCATACAAATACATTGTGGTTTGTTAACGACTTTGACTGAAGTTATAAACTCCTTTTTTAGTTAGCGATTTATCTTTTATTTCTTTAATTTTTCAGTTTTCTGTCTGATACTGAATCTTTACTATCGAGGGTAGCTTGAGAAAAGGCAAATAAAGCAGGGAGCGCGCGATCGCCATTTGGCTGATTAGATTTTTTGTCTCCTGCAGAATTCCGAAAATTTTCACTATTTTCGCTTCATACTTTTTGCGTTTACCTTTCTGCGCCCGTATTTTCTCATGGAATGTTGTATGTCACTCTTTCAATGGTTAGATCAAAGAATGCTCTGGCAGTCAAGATCATGTTAGAGAATTCACCTGGACGTTTCGTGGTCGATGACTTTACTCAAAATATCGTCTTCAACGAAATGCTAAATTAGAATTTGTAACTGTATTTGCTCATTTGTCATTTAATATCTACTCTTTTTTTTACTTAATAAAGATAGTTAAAAACAAATTAAAAAGATTTCTATCATTTCATCGTCATTGTACAGTTGCTAAGAACTGGCGTGAAACCTTTTGTTTACTTTCTGTCACAAGTCATGTACCGTCCGCCTCGCTCTTTGATTTTTCCTGTTAGTTTTGTTCAGGACCTTGGTGACATTCTTGATCGTTACCATTTATTTTTGAATATTACAGTCAATAAAGTGACCGTCGAATTCGACGGGTTCCAGCTAGTTTGACATTCTATTGAATGCCTAGGAAATATGTGAAATACTAATCATTCCATACATTAACGGCTAGGTTTAGATATTCTATACAATGCTTAAGCATTCTACAGAAAGCCTGATTTCATACTTTGTTGGTAGCATATATATAAATAAAGTATCATTTCAATAAATTTCATACCAGAATTTTTTAATAGGTAAATTTTAGTAACTTTAAAAGTATATCTGCCGCAGACTGCTAGTGAAAGGCGCTCCTTTAAAAATCTAGTGTTTGAGCACTTTCATCTTGAAGTGCTCTTGTTGCAGACCAAAGAACACAGTTCTGTATGTACTGGTAATTAGTTCAGGTCCTTTTGAAGCTTCAATTATGGAGATTGTAGACATACTGCGTATTCTCTTGCTAATTAAGCACTAAAGTTATGCAAAAGGTCGTTCAATTATTTTGAAAATGCAAAGGTAAATTAGCACACTACCAGTTATTTGTGGAAGAGCTGTAGAATTACTAGGATGTCAAAACGCAGAACTTGGTTACACTTGGTGTACTTCTATTATAGTCATTTAAATTATTGTGGTTTAATCCATAGCTGCCAACTACTACTGAATATAATTAACCACTTTTTGTGAACAGTATATTTTTTCAAAGAAGTAACCAAATCACACGCTCAGTACGAAAATTTTGCTATTTTTTAAGCCGAAAAATCATGTTTAGGAAAAGTGGTTAATTATATTCCATAGTAGTTGGCAGCTATGTTTAATCTCAAGATATGTAATACTTATAATGCATGTATACTGTGCATTTATAATACCGTGCCCAGAGCTGCCAAGTCTCCAGCTTCTTCCGGGAGATTTCTCACCACAATTTTTAGATAGTTTTATGTCACATTTAATATTTGGACTTATTTTAACAATAAATTTGTAAGTAAAAATTAGTGGTGGGAAATCTCCCGAAAAAAGCCGGAGACTTGGCAGCTCTGCGTGCCATATTCGTAAACCTAAAAAGTATTTACAAATGTATTTTTATCCGTCTTCATAGGAACCTTTTGATAAATTATTTACATACTTGGTTCTTATTTGATTGAGAATCTTACTTGGGATTTTTTTTATCAAACTTTAGAAGATAATCTCCTAAATCTAATATATTTTGCTTGATTTCATTTCGGCCTTTCAGACAGTACTTGAGGTGTTTGCTACATTAGGAAAAAAAAAAGTTAATACTTCTAATGATGTGGGCACATCTGATGTGTTCTGAGGCATGCGCAAAAAACGAAGAGGTATAGCACAAATGGTTGGTCCAGTCCAGTTGGTCCAGTGACTTAAAAAAGGACACAGCGCATAAGAAAAGCCGAAGAACATAAAAAGGAAGAGAGAAGAAATTTGGAAAGAAAAAAAAGTAAAATAAAGTAAAAATTACGAGAGAATGGAATGCCACACGCCCAAGGTAAGATTGCGACCTTTTCCCAACTCGGTATCATCACTTATTTTATTCCAAATGACCGCAATCAGAAAAGTTTAGAGATGAACACATCAGAATTCCAAATCATAGATATAGGAATAGCTATAGATCGCACATACCATGTTCCTAACCGTGTAATTTTTTTATAAAAAAAAACCCACCCCATTTCTGCCACTGCTATGGCTGCCGGCAATGTAAAATAGAGCATTAATTGAATTATTATAGAAAATTAAATAAATTCAGGGAAATATATTTGGATTGGACTATTTTTTAAATGCTGATTTTCCTAAAACAATTGTAGTGATCACTATCATGTAGCACTACCATTCTGCGAATGCGGGTGCCACTTGTATGGCTTTCGTTTGGAGGCATCGATTTTCCAGTGTTATTCTCTGGATAGTGTTTCCTATATTTATTGTCCAAACGTGGTAGAAAAATGGGACGTAGAGGAAATGGACGTGGTGGAAAAATGGGACGTGGTGGAAATTTCATACCAGAATTTTTTAATAGGTAAATTTTAGTAACTTTAAAAGTATATCTGCCGCAGACTGCTAGTGAAAGGCGCTCCTTTAAAAATCTAGTGTTTGAGCACTTTCATCTTGAAGTGCTCCTGTTGCAGACCAAAGAACACAGTTCTGTATGTACTGTGCTCATACAGAACTGTGTTCTGTATCTTCTGTACAGAAGATACTTACATAGAAGATAATACATAGAACTGTATCTTCTGTACAGAAGATACTTACATAGAAGATAATACATAGTTATCGCTTTCTAAGAAAGCGATAACTATGGGTTTACAGGTCTCGAACCCGAGACCTTACCACCCACAGGCGATGGCGAAAGATACAGAAATCCGCGTGCACACGACGCCTTCCCTTTCTGGTTTTTTACTAACTTATTGTATTTTGTTTTTCTGAAGGATTTTATATTTAGCAGCTACCAAACTTCCCGATATCTTCAGGAGATTTCCCACCACAATTATTAAACTTTTGGCGTTATTTTAAGTATGAATTGCTAGGTAAAAATTAGTGGTGGGAAATCTCCCGAAGAAATCGGTAAGGTTGGCAGCTAAGATTTAGCCACAATCATAAGACTCCATTTCAAATTTGGGTACAGCGCGCAGATTTTGTGGATCACACAATAAAGGGATTGGTATTCTTTAAAAAGGAAAAAAAAAAGAGAAAACAGAGAAATAATTTAGTTCTAATTATCGCCACTAGGGGATGAATCAGCTTGTTTGCTTGTAGATTAAGGCCGATTGACTGCACTAGGGACCTAGACCTATCCTCCCGGTGATAGAATGCCCTCCGTGACGGACTTTTTAAGGCATCCTAGCAAGTATTTAAGCAAGTTTTCGGAGAAAACTACGGAAACATCCGAGCGGCTAGTTCACAGGCGCGACGGGTTTGAACCTTGCCTTCCAGTTTCGAGAGCAGAACCGCTCATCCGCTGGTCGAGCAGGGGATGAATTAGAACTAAATTATTAAACTACAAATCCTTTGACTCATTACAGGATCAAGCATAATGAAAGTAAGATCTCACTATATGCCTTTATGTTTTCAAATTAATTCGTCATCTGGTGGGCATTGCTGAAACTATTTTTTTTTTGTTGTTGTTGTTGCACAGTAACACCTTATCAAATCCTTTTAGAGTGGTCCACAGAGTTTCACAATTTTCTGATGACGCCTTTCGCATGGAGACTGCTTTGAAACTGATGTACACTCTGTAATTTGATTATAAAGCACATAGGTATAATTCTCGGTGTTTATTATTTATCTACGAATAACATTTGTAGATATTAGGGGGACCATATAAAATAATTTTGCATTTTTTACATAAAATTCCAAAATAATAATAATGATAATAATAAGAAATAAATTTTCAAAAACTTTCTATTTACAATGAAATTATGCCTAAACATATGATTCACATTAGCTGCATTTTGAAGGAAACGTTTTATAGATAATATAGTTTTTTCTTTCAGGAAAGATGACCATTTTCATCCTTTTTAGGTGACTGCCTACCTCGGACAATGTTATTAAAACGTCCTTAAAATTGATTTTTATGTATTCTCGAATTTTGTATTATACCGCAAGAACTTTATGGATATTTTTTGAGATCCCGCGGGATATGTGAAAAGAACGCTTTGACCCCCTACATCCCATAGGTCAAGAATTTTGAAAAACACAGTCTATTCTAGCACACATACGTTAAAAGCTCACATATTACAATTTCGTAGTATTAACTTTAGTATTTTTGGTCCCCTTAATATAGCTGATAGCAGGAACAAGAGAAAGGTTTTAAATACTCTGGTGGAATGCAAGAGACGATAGTACTTTTCTTTTTTACTTGAATTCATAACAACGAATAACTATCGCGAGGTTAAAAATGGTTTAAAATCAGCAGATTTTTTATTTTCAATATCTTCGTATTATCTATTGCAAACCAAGTATCCAAATTATATAATCTGCTTAAATTTAATTTAGTTTAGATTCGTTTGAAGGCGAGTTTTAAAATAGAATTGCTTTGAAATAACTTTACATCGGAACACTTTCCTTATACTAAACAATTTAAAACAGATTTACTTTAAAGTGAAGCACGGTAATTAAGACCCTTTTGTTTGGAATTAATTGATAGTACTAATTCACTGAAAGTGTTTTACTCTAAACAAGTTTTAACATATATGAGATAATTTAATTAGGAATAACAAAATATAAAAGCTAATTTAATTAGGAATACAACTGATAATTACTAATTAGTTCTAATATTTCTATATTAAAGGATTGAAAATTATCAAAATTTGTAAAACAGACTTATAAAACTAGTTTTACAGATTTAAAAGAAAAACGTTTTCAAGTAAACGTTCCTATTTATATACTTTGTTTTCAATAAAGCTGTACCTAAGATTTGTGAATTAATAAATATTAGAACTGTTATTTTGCATTATATATGAGATGTTATGAAAAGTTTTATGAAAACTTAAAAAGAGCTTTTTTAAAATCTCAAAATATTTCTTTCTAATATGTTTCATGATACAATAATAAAGTATAGATTTGAGCTATCGGATCACAATAAATTATTTAAAAAAACTGAGAAAAAACTTGTTAAAGATATTTAATTAAGGTTTAAAGCAATGAGAATGAAATTTTACTGTTCAATAATCATAATCATTAAATTTTTTTTAAAGTATATTTTTCTTATTTTTATATGATGAATTTAAATAAACTTCAGATTTATAATGAAAATCCATCCATTCACGGAAGATTGTTTTCTTATAAATATTAAATTAATTTTCTATTCTTTTCAGAACTCTGATATTTTTCACTTTTTTATGGAATTGTGATACGATTTCTTTTGCGATCCAAAATTTTCTTTACGCTACATATTTCACGACCCGTCATGTATAGCCTGAATGATTATCATAATTTTTTATGTATTCTTGCTAAAACATAAAAAATACTCCTTAAAAAACTACATCTGAGATTTTAGAAAATATTTTTTTCTGTTATTGGTTATGGATTTGAAATAAGGGAATAAATTTTTGTTATCTAATAAATATGGAAGCATTTTTAATATGAGAGGGAAATAAAAAGATTATGAATCATATTTCCTAACTATCGGAAAGCTATTGATGAAATGCAAGAGTAAGTCTACATTCTAAACTTTTAAATGATGCTGTAAATTCGAATGCATTTAATTCTTTGAATACTAGAGTGATGAGGTAAAAGAAAGACCCAGACAGTCCTTTTTACTTCCTTGTACAGAGTGCAAGGAAGGAATGCGATCACGGAAAATTTCGGGAGCCATATTTCAACGAAAAACAGATTTAGATTACCTCTGAATTTTATTTTAAGAATTTTTGCGATGCATCTCATCGAACGCTAGCATGCACGTTCATATAATTGCATGTGCAACCCATTTTGACCGACCACCAGTCTATTTTGACCAGTTTTTTCATGCCATGTACGTACGTGCGTCTGTACGTACGTACGTACAGACGTTTAATCTAATTTTTTATTATACAAAAGAGTACATCGAGTGAAATCACCCTGCAAAAATTATATAATACCTGTAATAGTTTTTTCGTCAAAGGTTTCTGGAGATAGAGAACTTTTTAGTGATTTTATGCCTCCAATGGGTGAACTGTCGCCTTAAGCATTTATGCTTAATATTAGATAAAATTTAATCGTAGCTTCAGTTCACACTCCATGTTCTTTTATTTCTTATCAAAAGATGAATTAATTAAAGGACTTTCACAACTTTTCGGGATGCAAATCTCCAAATTTTTATCACCAAATTTTGAAAGGAAAGCTCTTTTTAGGGAAAGAAAAGGACAAACATGATAGGGTAGAGAACAGCATTAAAAAATGTGAGTCAAAAAATATAAAACATGTTAGTCAAAAAATTTTAAAAAAGTATTTTAAAATGCGTATTTTGTGAAATAAGTATTTTAAAATACGTAATTTTTCACATAAATTTTTAAAATACTAACAGGTTGACATTTGTTTAATCTAAAGCGATTCGGGCTAATATAAGTTGCAATTCTTAACAGTACAAGGCACCTGGTATCATATGTGGGACAACCACTTCAATTATTCTTCTAAGTCTATAAAATACTAGTATAGATATGCGCAGATTTTTAAGAGTACATATACATAGATAGCAACGATATAATTCAGGCTGTTGCGTGTAGAAGTACTTACTGTTCATATCATTGCCAAAAGTGGTAGAAATTTAAACAGTAATCTTTAGAATGTGGTTTTGCTTATTTTAGAAAATTAACAAAGAATAGATAGCAAAGAGTTTAGACCTGGAAAAAATTACTGTAAGAAATTATGTAGTTATGTATGTTATGTACTGTAAGAACGGTGGCACTCGGAAATTATGTGAAATAATACTGCTTCTGACTCATTTTCAAATATGAATTGTGTGGTTTATGAAATGCAGGAGTGAAATAAGTATTAGGGATGAACGCTAGACGAAAAATAGGGGTCTCGCAAAACAGCCTAAAAGCTTTGTCTTGTCTCACAAAATCACTATATCGTAATGTTAAAATTGTTTGTCTCGTCTCGCAAAAAATCGTCTCGCGTCCATCCCTAATAAGAATACTTGGCATCTCCGCTGAGACTAATACGAAAAAAAAAGCTCTAAACCGTCTTCCGCATGAAGCGTTATGAACCTATAAAATGAATAAACATACCTAGAATCACGTTTACTATTTATGTTTTCCAACCACAACAAAAAATGATATTTCCATGTTAAAGAATACAGCATGCTTGGGGGAACAGCCAAAGTTCCTTAACTAATTCAGACAATTTTTCCTAATACAAAAAAATCGGAAAGTGGTCTTGATTTGCATACACTTAATTATTAATAAATCCCCGAGAACAAATGGAACTTTAAGGTATTCTTTTTCTTATTTATATATACATTTTACGTATAAAGCGACTCTTACTACATTAATTTCATGTCTGCATATATTCATAGTTTCTACGATTCGGAGATATATTCTGTTTATTAGTATTGTAAGACAACAAGAAAGAGAAAAAAGTAATGTAGAAATGCAAATGTATTCGTGTAAACTTCGATACAAATTGCGTAAATTTAGACTTTTTAACGAAAAAAAAAGAAAAAAGAGTTTTCATGTGAAGAGGGCATTGTCATTAATATTATTAATATTATTATTATTTCTTTTTTTTCTATACCCGGCAAAGCTAGTAAACGATTAAAAAATCTGATCTTTTGTACAGTGGAATAATTACAAGTAGTATTTGCAGTACGCACAGATGCTGGCGAATATAAATGTTAAATTTTTGCTAATAAATTACTATTTTAGATAGTAAATTATTTTTATTGAATCAGACGATACGTAAAATTAATGAAAACGCGCCTATCCTGGTATTGGACGATCTTTTACTTCTGAATTTTCTTCCAACTGAATTTGTACAACCGAAATGCTTTATTCACATTTAAACATCGAGCCTAGTAAAATTTCTTATAAAATCGCCATGGTGTTGAAAAGAAAGCTCTTTCCAGGGAAAGAAAACAGGATTAAAAAATGTGAGTCAAAAAACATAAAAAAATGGGATTAAAAAATCTTATACAAACGTGAAGTAAGTATTTTATAATAACGTAATGTTTAATTTTTCAGATAAAGTTTTAAAATACTAAAAGGTTGACATTTGCTTAATCTAAAGCGATTCCGGCGGATATAAGTTGCAATTCTCAACCCTACAAGGCACTTGGTATCATATGCGGAACGACCATGGGCGCCGGCAGCATAGGGCAAGGGGGGACAATGCGCCCCCACCCTGGATTTTTGTATGCAGTGTTTTCCCTTGCTTTTTTGCTCTTTCCAACATGGTGACCATACGTTGAAGTAGTCTTTGTTCCCCTTGAGTAGTCTTTGCCCCCCCCTGGGAAATATTCTGCCAACGCCCATGGGAACGACCACTTTAATTATTCTCCTACGTTTATAAAATACATAGATAGCAGCGATATAATTCAGGCTGTTGCGTGTAGAAGTAGGGGAACCTGGGGAGCCTTGACCATAAGGGAGGCTTGACCCACCCTTGAATCTAAGCTACTGATGTAATCAGACACCCATCATAGTTTCATCCAGTCAGTTCATAGTGGAGTGGAAATAAACAAGAAAGAAAGTTTTTCTTCCTAAAAAGTAAGTATTTTAAGCACACTTTGTAAGAGTTTTTCAAAGAAAGTAATTGAATTAACTTTGAGCTAGTGGGATTTTATAAATACTAACATATTAAGCTATTATTAAAGTAAAAAAAGTTTATAGAAAGAATCAGGTTTCAAATCACCATGCACCATTCTTTACAAAATGGCGTGATGGGGAGGCTTGACCCACTGTATGTAAGGGAGGGTTGACCACTGGGTCACGGCTCCCTTAGTTAAATAGTTTTGAAAATATAGCAATACTGCTTTTCAAACATTGTCATAATTAAAATAATACCTGGATATGAATATAAATAATTTTTTATGTCTAAAATAGGATAGGTGGTTGACAAAATGTTACCTACCAATTATTGTCCAATAAAAATTGTTTCAAAATTTAATACTAAAAACTAAATTATGAATAATTCAAGTATAATAATTTTCCAGATTTATACAAAGAGGTTACCAAATTTTATTTATTTATTTATTTATTTATTTTTTGTGTGTGTGTGTTTTTTTTTTGGGGGGGGAGGTTATAAATGTTATCTTTGCTGAAAAACTATTAATTTCTGGATGTTTCTTTTGATTCATTTTATTGTGAATATTAATATAAAAATGAGATGTTTTGAAATGCTGTATTAATAATAAGTATTATTTTTTTCTCAGGATGCCCTTTTTTCATAAGCCAAAAGGAAATGCTCGTAAAAAGTACTCCACAGAAGTTATGATGACAGCAGAGTGTTCAATTATCATACTGAAGATTTTTTACTTAATGCTTATATAACTAATAAAAAAGATTTACTTTTATCTTATTTTAGAATTATACATTATTGTCTGAGCCAAGCCTCCCATACCATGGGTCAGAGCTCCCTTATAAAGGGAGCCTTGACCCACTTTCCAACGTTTAAAAAAATATTAAATTCAGAAAAGAAGAAATGCACAATTTATATTATCATAAATATATTCTTATTGCCAATAAAATTTCCTTTAAATTGCACTATAACAGGATTATTTTGCTGTCAAAATAAAATTTACAAAAACTTTTTTCTGAAAATGTGGTCAAGGCTCCCCAGGTTCCCGTACTTACTGTTCACATAATTGCAAAAACTAATTGAAAGTTGAACAGTAATCTTTCGAATGTGGTTTTGTTTATTTTAGAAAATTAACAAAAAATTTTGACCCGGAAAAAAATTACTGTGTGTGTGTGTGGGTTGGAGTTCGTCATATCATGATATTTGAATACTAAAATTACAAAAGAAATCCCAAACAGTAAAGCTAAGGCTTAGTGTACCGCATACAAAACTGAAATAAAAAAGCTATTTTCTAGCAAAATATTAGGTTATTATTTTTAAAACAATTTTTCGACAAATAATAATCATAGCATTATCACATATATTTATTTCAGACCCAGAAAAAAAAAGAGCCTTGTATGGTAAAGCTTTTAACCTGAGTAATTACACGAGACTACTCATACACGTTATAATACAGACGTACATAAGTAACTTGGGGATTGCTTGGTATTTTTAAATATTTTTAAGTGTATCTATTAAAATAATCGCGTTGTGATTTTATTCAAATAATATTTTTATTTCTTCAGTGCAGTTTGTTTTTTAAATATACGAACCGTATTTAAAACACGTGATGTTTTTTTCAATAAATTGTAAAAATACTAATTATTTGGCAATGCTATTCCAGTTGATATAAGCTTTATTAAAAAAAATGCACATAGCATTTCCATCAGAATTTCTAGAACCAATACATGTGAAGACAAAAGCACTTGTACTTAACCTGAGCAGTTCTGCAATAGAACACTCATGAACTTGACTACAAAAGCCTCGAAAGATCAACTTAACGAAAGTCACCTTAATTTTTTAAAAATATTTTTAAACGAATCTATTAAAATAATCTGGTTGTGATTTTATAGAAATAATATATTTTTTCTTAATTTCAGTTTGTGCCGACCGGATTGTATGGTGGGTAAATACTACGGTTTCGGGTTCAACTCCCGGCGGTCGGGGTTCGATCTCCGCCTGGGCGTGGTTGTCATTTGCCCGTTCCTTCATAGGGGTTCGACGTTGGTCCATCTACAAGGTGTCCCCATATCATCATTGTTTAAAGTGGACAATTCCGGCCCGTTGTGGCCAAAGCCTTCCAAAGCAGCGGCCGGCCATTCGGAAAAAAAAATCAGTTTGTTTTTTAAACATGTGAACAATATACATGTAAAAAAAGCAAAAATATTTGACTTAAAAAAAAGGAAATCGAAACTGCAAAGTGTTACGAAATTTGGGGGAAACCCGTTGAACTGGTTGTATAAAATAGTTTAAAATCCGTATTCTACTCGTCAAATAGTAAAATTTGCTTTTTGTTGTATCAAAACACCACCTCCTAGAAACAGAAGGCCTGTGAACTAAAGTTTTTACGTCATCACTAAGTCTTCTAAAACGACGTCATCACACTTTTCATTTCATAAAGTAAAACTATTTAAAATTTCTGGTGGATGATACAAATTTTAGAGAATATCTTAAGTTAACGATAAAAATTTAAATTTCTTTCTGATAAAAAATTATTATGATCTATTTCTATAACATATTATATAATTAGTGATAGTTAAAATTTCCTATTTGTCGTAAAATTAAATTTTCTATCTAAAATCATTACTAGGGGCCAAGGCCCCCAGACTCGCTACGCTCGCTTTTCGTATGAGGCATTCGGCCCCTAATCAGGCTTATTCGTAAAAAAAGACACAATTTCAGCACACAAAACCCGAAGATTGGATCAGATAGAATGTTACTAAGCTACGCATTGCTTGGTTTTTGCATGTTCATTGGTACATAAAAATTTAAACTTCACACTACAGTAGACCCCCTCCCCCTCATAACACGGAAGATATTTTGTTATGGGAATCCGTGTTGTACGATTCCTGAGCTATACTACACCTGGAGTGCGGACTCCGCTTATAATCGCTGGAAAAATTATTTGCACTCTTCAGAAACACAATGATTTTCAATGTTGCCATTCAAAAGTTATATTAATTAGGAGCTAAAGCATAATAAAATCAGAACATCTGTTTCAGCTGTATTTTTAATAATGTAAAACCTATCGGACACCCTTCGAATTTGCCACCCATTGCGATTTTTCATTATTTGGCGACTTGCGTAAATGTAAAGTTAATAAAAGCTACGGAACAGATAGGATAGCTTGCCACCAATGGCAACTTTTCATTATTTGGCGATTTACACATGCTCACAACCTATAATTACTGTTCATGTAAGGTTACCGGAAAACCGTTATCCATATTTTCATTTACATAATCGTTTGCAGATTGGCGTACTTAGCACCACGAATTATACCATCTCGTCGCGCTAGCAAATATCCAAAGTGTACTGTAACTGCTATAATGGCATAGTTAACGCCGCCAAATATTTATACTGGTAGCAAATAATCTAGCTGGACGAGAACCGGCTTTAAAATAATCTGCATATTAATTATTTTTCATTTTCAAGATATTAGTTATTCTGTTTTGGAAAAACGAATAATCCCTAATTCTAAACTCCTGTTGTCTAAGCGAACTTACTATTTGAAAATTGTCAACTTTGTGTAACACATTTTGAGTTACTTATTCCATATAGTTTTTATTTTGGCGTAAAATGGGCGTAATTCTAAATGATGTTTGTAAATTTCACGCGATTCTAGATACTTGGAAACGCTTTGTTGCAAAGGAATGAATGATTTTATGCCAAATCTGCCAACCATTCGGTTCATTTTTTCAGTTTTTTATTAATATCTTCTAAAATAATTCGGTTTTCGAAATTTAAATCAGCTTAGCAGGTTCCTCGGAATTTTTCGAGTCTGTGGGCACCTTAGTCGAAACTCAAATCCCCGAGGTTTAGGAGGAGATACGCTGACAAGCTTTTGACAGCGGCCTTTACTTTTTTTAGAATAGAGAGAAAATGTTTTATGCGGGAGTAAATTCACCACAAATTTTGACTAGTTTTACTTTGTGAAAATACATGTGTGGTGACGTCACTTTTGTGGACCTAGTGATGACGGAAAAGCTTCTGTTCTCAGGCCTTCTATATCTAGGAGGTGGTGATCAAAATCGATCAACTAGAACCACCGCCTTCTAGAAACACTGCCCGTCAGATTGCGAAGAATTCAATGTGAGATGTGAAATGTTAGGTGGCATTACTTACGTACCGTATCAATCTAAGGTATAAATTGATGTTTTTAATTACAAGAACTCTTAACAAATACTGGTGTTGATAAAAACTTTGATAAATTGATAAAAACTTTGTATAATTACACACACATATAAATTTAATAAATTGATAAAAACTTTGTATAATAACACACACATATAATTACACTTTTCAAATGAAAAACCAAATCTACTAAACTCACGATAAGGGTGCATGAAAAACTTAAAATGATGCTTTCTTTTTAAATAAAATACATTGGAAATGTTAATGTCCATATTTTTATGGTAAGCGTATAAAATAACCTGACGTATTCATAGTCACCTGCTAATTTATAATGAGTTTTAAGTAAATTTAGTAGCTTTGTTTTCTTATTTGAAATTTATAAACACTCAAAGTTCTGCAACTAAATTTATATATATATATATATATATATATATATATATATATATATATATATATATATTATTTTCTTAAAAAGGTGGAGAGAAAACAATCTATTTTCAAAATAGAGTCACTAGTTTTTTAGATTTTTTTTAAAACGATCTGGAAGAGGAAAACATATGAAACATCCATAAATGGTAATTATTAACAATGTGTGTTATTATGCAAAGTTTTTATCAATTTTACATTCCAACACCAGTATTTGTTAAGATTTCTTGTAATCAAAAATATTAATTTATATCCTGATTAAATACGGCACGTAAGGGGCGCCACCTACCGTTTCACCTCTCCCCATTGCACTCTTCCCAATCTGACAGGTAGTGGTTCTAGAAGGCGGTGCTAGAACGCGAGATGGAGAGTTTTAGGTTTCCTGTCTTGTACAGCATTTTCTAGAAATCTCGAGAAATATTGCTCCTGGGCTTCGGTAACCTCACTTTCGGGGACTTTGTTTGGCGCTGAATTTGGCGATATTCCGCTAAAAGTCGCCATGCTTGGCGAAACTTTGGTCATTTCCCCAGTAGGGCTTGTAAAATTAGTTTTTCTGCATTAACATGCATAATAGCCTAATATCACTCTTCTATTACGCAATCATAATGGAGTCTGCTCTGGTACATTCCACGGATAGTTCTCACAGAGCATTCGTTGAGTGTGTTTCGAGCTTCCGATGAGTATGCTGCTTGTTCTGTGTATTGTGCGGTCTTTTCGCTTGCTTTTTGAAGCTGTGATTTGCAAGTGAACAATAGATGTAAAGAAGCAAATTTGTAGAAATGTTTGTAATATAGTGCGAAGTAAACACTAAGAAATTTATGTAACATGTGTAAGTTTCGTAGGAATTGAATATTTTAAGTACAAGCAGACTTGTAAAATTGTTGTAGTTCTAAAAAATTATATTTTTTTATTCATATTTTTGCTTTTGTATGCATACAAACGTTTGAAAATAAAAATAACTCAAAATTTTCAACAATATATTAACAAGAAGATGATTTGGAATATCTAGAAAGTTCTGTAACATCAAAGTAGATTTCAATGCACTTTCACAGGCACTTTCAGAGACTTTCACAGAATACATGAACTGCCCTATATCTACAACGCGTTATCCTTTCATCCTAGCCCTGGGATTGCACGGTTAGCTTTTTCCGACGAAGTGATTTAAAACTTTTCTTTTTACTACGTTTTTCTAATCGCTCAAAATTTAACTTACACATTTTAAAACTTCGTAACTTTATGAAATAATGTCTTATGTCTGATTTTATATTTCTTAAAAGTTAAGCTATTAGCACCGTCCGAAGAACAATGGCACTCAGAAAGTATGCGAAATAATATTGCTTCTGGTTGAGTTTGAAATATGACTTTCGTGGTTTAGTAAATGATGGACTCATAAATATACTTGACATCTGCTCGGAGGGTAATACAAAAAAAAAAAAAAAAAAAAATACTAAACCGTCTTCCTCATGAACCGTTTTTCATTTCACCAATCTATATAAATAAAATTAGACTTTTGTCTGTACATTTCTTGGAATTCAAAAATTTTGCGATTTCTATCCGTTTCAAGCGCCTGCCCAGACAGCACAGCAAACTTGCAGCAAGCTTGATTTATCAAGTCAATAAACTTGAATTAAGCTTGAAAATTTCAAGCGTGTAAGCTTAACGCAAGCTTGAATCAAGTGTTCTAGTTTACATTTGCCCAGCTTGCATGCTTGACATAGCCAGCTGGAATCAAGCTTGACATAGCAAGCTTGATTCCTCATGATGAAAATTTTCCTAAATACACGGGGCGCTCGTGGGCGAACTCGCCCCACATATTTTATTTTTCCACACATTTTCCCCTCTACGCTGAAATTTATAGTTATTTTAATCTGTTTCCATTAAGCGTTCCAGTGACTAAAGTTTGAAGTGAGTGTTATCGTTATCACGCTGTTTTCTGGAGAACCGAACAGAAGTGGGGTTTTATCCCCAGCGTGTCATTAAAGAGCGTCTTTTGAAAAATGAAATAAAAAACTCCAAAGTAGAAATCGGAAACAGTTCGTAATGTCGGACAATGCCTACAGATGTTAAATCGTGGCAGATCGAAAAAACAAAATAAATAAATAAAAATGCAGCGAAGCTGCGAAAAAACAAAAGGGAGAAGAGGAAAGGAAAACTGGCCCGATCTCCCCCCGCGTAAAAAACATGGACTTCATTGAGCGGGTTGCTCAGTTGAGACCATAAAGATGTTAAAAAAAACAGGGCGTCGATCGAAAATGATGTTGAAGTTGTAAAGAAACAGAGTGACCCTAAAGGGTCCAAGCCAATTTATAGGAGTGGCAGGAATGAAGCTAAATTTAAATCCTGACAGTACACAGCAAACAACTGAAGATAAGCGCCCTACGTCGCGCCCATAAAGCGACGCTCTCGATCTTCCACTATTGATTTGGCCGATGTCTTGATCTGTTTCTTTTATTTTTCCATTTGATAAATCAAAATTAAAATAATGTTATGTGTGATTAGAGACTCTGCTAATACGGCAATAAGCATAATATAAGCTTAAAAGCAGTACACGTTTTAAAACTTTCAATATCGCGATTCAAATGACTTCTCCAAGCTTGCTGCAAGCTTAAAATGAATTGAACTGTCAAGCTTGTATTAATACGACAAATTAAGAAATGTCAAGCTTGATTTAAGCTGTCTATTTAAGCTTTTGTGCTGTCTGGGTGGAAATCCGGTGCGACCCTCAAAAAAAAAAGTTTGTCTGTCATTCTGTACGTGATGCTTTTATTTGTTCAAGCATCACGTAAAAACGACTGAAGCGAAAGATATGAAATTTGGTGTCCTGATAGGTGGTCACTCAACTTAAAACTTAGGTGTCGAATTTTTAAAAAATCTTGATTGGATTTTGAGATTTTGCGAAAATTCTTTCAAACTGCGTATTTTTGTTCGAACATCACGTAAAAACGACTGTAACAATTGAAATGAAATTTGGTATCATGATAGGTGGTCACTCAACTTAAAACATAGGCGCTGATTTAAAAAAAAAATCTTTATTAGATTTTAAGATTTTGCGAAAATCGTTTTAAACTGCGGAAATTCGTGTTCGAGCATCACGTAAAAACGACTGAAGCGATTGAAATGAAATTTGGTATCATGATTGGTGGTCACTCAACTTAAAACATAGGCGTCAAATTAAAAAAAAAAGAATCTTGATTAGATTTTGAGATTTTGGGAAAATCGTTTCAAACTGCGTAAATTTGTGTTCGCATATCACGTCATAACTGCAAAGGTGAAAAAATGATATTTGCTGAAATGATAGGTGGTCACTCACCTTAAATTATAAGCATCTAATTAAAAAAAAATCGATCAGATTTCGAGATTTTGCGAAAATCGATTAAAACTGAGTGAATCTTTGTTAACAGCGTTACGTAATAACGACTAAAGCGAATGATATGAAATTTGGTCACATGATAGATGGTTGCTCAACATAAACTATAGGAGTCCATTTTTTTAAACATTTTTATTAGATTTTGAGATTTTGTAAAAATTCTCTCAAAATACGTTTATATTTCTTCAAGCATCACGTAATAACGACTATTACGAGTGATACGAAATTTGGTGATATGATAGGTAGTTGCTAATCTTAATTTATAGGCGTTGAGTTTTTAAAATATTTTGATTACATTTTGAGATTTTGTGAAAATCGTTTTAAAATGCTAAAATTTTGTTCCAGCATCACGAAATAAAGTCTGGAGGGAATGAAACGAAATTTGGTGACATGATAGGTTGTCGCTCAACTTAAATTCTAGGCTTCCAATTTTTCAAAAATATTGATTAGATTTTGAGATTTTGCGAAAATTATTTCAATATGCGTAAATATTTGTTCACGCATCACATAATTACGACTAAAGCGAATGAAATGATATTACTTAGTTACTCTCTAATCTGTGACATTTTAACAATTCATAAAAATTATAACTTCCCTTTCTTTACTTTGGCAACATACTACATCCATTCTGTGTACTCCTACAATGCTGACGAAAGTTCTTGCTTTTTGGAAATTTGCATTCAGTACTAACCCGTCAACGACGGGTACTTCAGCTAGTATACCTATAAAATGGATAAATATATGTAGAATCACGCTAACTCTATATGTATTTCCAGCATAACAAAAATGAATATCGTATTTTAAAGCCTACAGCATGCTTGGAGAAGAACCAATGTGGCTTAACTAATTCAGATTTTGTTAATATAAGGAATTCGGAAAGTGCTTTTGATTTGCATTAATTGAATCTCTACTTATTATAAAAGAAAATGTCTGTGTGTTCGTTTGTCGTCGGAGTTACAGACAAACGGCTACACGTAGAATTACCAAATTTGGTGATTAGGAAGTTCTCAACATGAAGTTTTGCACCTATAGCGATTTTTTTTCAAAACTTGAATTAAGAATAATTTGTTTTATGCTTTATGCGATTTTTCGCATTTTTTCTCCCTTAATGTGTAGTAACGGCAATAAGTAACGGCATTTACATCATGGTATACAGGAGAAAATATTCTTTTAAAAACAGTTTTATTCTGAGTATGTAACATAATCAGGGGTGTAGTGGGGCCGGAACGCACAGGAACGACGTTCCGGTACTTTTTTGTGAGCCGGAACGGCGTTCCGGAACCCAAATAAGATAAGATAATTATTTTGTTGTTGTGGATCTTAAAAAGAAAGAGAAATTCGGTTATAGCCTGCTCCAATATTCCTGTTCCAATTCCTCCAATATTCCTGTTCCAATTACAATATTCCTGTTCCAATTCTATGAATAACTTTATAGTTGAAATAATCCCAATGAACTGACAACTGAGTCTAGTCGATAAGAAATTCAATCCCCCTGCCCTTTCTGCAGGGCCGCTTTTCCGCATAGGCACGCTAGCACATGCCTAGGGCGCAAAAAATTGTAGGGCGTAAAAAGAGATAAAATTAAAATTATAGCAAATTACTGTCCTATCCTTACGCCTGCCGGTTGCCACTCCAGGACACTGTGGCTCCATAGGTGGTAGATAATGGATGTGTTCTGGGATTACAGCCAATTATCTGCACGAGGGATCTAGGCCTATGGGTAGGGTGCCCTCCGTGAGGGTCTTTCTAAGGAGTCCTCTAAGGTGTGAGGGTCCTTTACATAGAACCACTAGATTTTCAGAATCAATGTAGATAACAAAAGGAACATAGATGTTAAACGCGGTAGTAGCATTGCAGGCAATGAAATTTGTGACTGTCCACTTGACCAGCCAGTGACGGATCCAGGGTAAAGACTAAGAAGCTTCAGCCTCCCCAAGCGATTGTTAAATGGTAAGATTCTGCTTTATTAGATACTTTGGATAGGTAAAGAAGAACTTTTTTTAATAAATTATCCTCTCCCAAAAATTTTACATTGCTTTACTCTAAAATTTTACTTAGTTGTTCACTTTATTTGGGTCAATTGGGATTTTTTCTAAATTATCCATAGTCTCTTATATATTGGTTACTGACATAAAAAGCGGGTTTTTATGATGAGTTTTTATAAACTTGTCCCCCTCCCTCTACGCGGAGTCATGCGTTCCGGGGGGAAAATTTAGCACTACCACACTGAACATAATTAGCAGATTTTTAAGAAATTTTTAACTAAAGATCACTTTTGATTAAAATTTTCGTAAAATAATTTTAAAACTGTCACATCTTAAATTCTATCCGTCATAACTTTTTGATATTTTGGCAAATGATAAAACCTTCTGTTCACCCTCTTTTAAAAGAAAACGAAAAATATATTTAAATTAGGTGATTTTTTATACAATTTTACTGTAATATTATGTTTGGAATTTAATAGCATCAACGTGGAGAGTTTACGCCATTATATAAATCAATTATGGCACGAGAATTCATACTCGGTTGCCACAGAAAGGTTTTAAAAATCTGTGTTTTTTCTACCTATTGATACAGTTTTTAAATGGGACGGCAGATTTGCAAATCGCATGTTAGGATCTACTACTGTGATAGCAAGTGCGTTATACATTACAAAAAAATGTTTTGAAAAATTTTCCGTTCTGCAAATACGTAAAAATTACGCCACAATCTAAACGCAGTTTATTGCCGCTTTTTCTTAACACAAGGATGCGATATTTTGATTAAAACTTACAATAGAAATAAACTAAAATAAGAAATTCGCGATTTTTATTATAAGTAGTATTTTAATCCGTTGCTTATTTAAATATTGAAATGTTTTAACACAGCTGAAAATGTTCTTCATTTTAAAAGTTACAAAGTTCGTTTTAAAGCGCGATATATTAAAAATTTTCTATTTACATTTTCATTTTTGTTTTTTAATCATGCTGCAGGTGTATATCCTTCCAAAAAAATCATGTTGCAAGTATAGTTTTATTTTAACATTTGATTACGTTCCTCCATGACGGTCGTATATAAAGGGAAAATTAATCTACGTTACGTTCTACGTAAATTTCAATATTATACCGTTTGTAAAGTACTGTGTGAAATAACCAGATTAATTCACTCAACTAACCACAGTATCTTTCACGGTAGTTAAACAGTGACATCCTAAATTTAAAAAAAAATTCGTGAACATTTTAAACTCTGCAATAATAACGTCCTGGACGCAATTAAAGAGATTCTAAATAATTGATCGAGGTTACACAGTTTTGATTTTTACCACCAGACAGAACCATGAAGGATTTATAAGGTATCGCTATATTGGACTCTTAGCGTTGAATACTATTTAAATTGGTATCTCTTGGATATTTTCCATCATGGCGAGATGAAATGTTTTGCGGTGCTAAATACGCCAAACTGATAAGAATTATGCAGCAATTAAATATATACAAGCTGCGTACCCGTTCTCCGCACGGTAGGGAACGAAACTTTTTCTTCCATGTATAATTCGAATCGATTCTAGTGATTTGGAATCTAAAAATAAGCAAAATGATTTGATTCTTGGCGTAAAGTTATTCATTAGTTATTCGTAAAGTTAGTATAAGTACTGACCTGAGACCATTGTTAATATTATGAAACAAAAAACCATGTCGGTGTCATTCGCGATCAGAAAAAGAAAAGCAAAAATTCCTAACTTTCAAAATATCTCATTTCTACATCGTACTCTTTTTTAGATTTAAGTTATACCAATAATACCTTAGATACTACATGATGTGGAGAACCGTTTTATTTTATAATTAAATAGTTGTGTACCCGCTCTTCGCAAGGCAAGAAGACAACATTTTCATAAAATGTGATCATAACTACTTGTGACAAAACAGAATCTCCAAGAAAAAAAAAAGTTCAGTTACAGTCTTTCCTGTTGAAACTACCGCGGAATAAACGCGATGTAGAATTTCTTAATGTTTAGTTAGCTGTGATGTAAGATGGCTGTTGAAAAATGAATAGAACACTTAGTTTCACGAAATATTTATTAATGCGGTATATTGTGCTTTGATCAATATTGCCCTAGAATACCTATTAACTATTACTTATATTTTCTTTTACTGATACCAATACAATATATTTTCGTTTTTCAATCGTAAATGCTTAATTTAAAGAAACGGTTTAGATATTTGCCACGAATGTAGTCTTTTATTCTTTGGTGACTTTTTCAATTTATGCATTAGCATAAACCAGCGGTTCTCAACCTTTTAACGTCGTGCCCCCCCCCAAAGGCTAACTTATGGTGGCGCCCCACCCTAATATTTTTCAGAATATATTCAGTTTTTTTAATTTTTAACAAACATTTAGTCGAATTTTCTACAAAATAATGTTAACAGTAAAGTTTGAATGAACATTTTAAGCGAAAATGGATAAATTTTTGAGTAAAATCGAGAATAAATAAGATGAATTTTTTAAAAACATACACCACTATTTGCTCTTTGGTTTTTCTCGCCCCCCCCTTCAAACGCTC
Organism: Cheiracanthium punctorium; assembly: GCA_038373885.1. Lineage (NCBI taxonomy): Eukaryota > Metazoa > Arthropoda > Arachnida > Araneae > Cheiracanthiidae > Cheiracanthium > Cheiracanthium punctorium. The sequence goes on along the minus strand of JAWZYV010016180.1, from coordinate 238,223 downwards.
TGCGCCCCCCTTGGGGGTCGTGCCCCACAGGTTGAGAAACGCTGGCATAAACGATAATCATTTCACTTTATGTTTGCCACTAAAACAGCTCTCCATACATTTGTACGCATAATTCTTGTCAGATTGGCGTATTTAGTACCAGGGCCCTATTATCGTACTAGCAAATCGGGACTTTGCCAGGGACCCCCGGCTCAAAATGGCCCCCAATTTTAAATGTTGTTCTGAAATATACTTTTTTATAACAAAATTTTATGAAAAATAAAACAAATTTCATAGACGGGGGGGGCCCAAATTCATCAATACCCGGGCCCCTGTTCATCATAATCAAGCCCTGTTTAGCACCACAAAATATTTCCTGCGATTCGGAAACGTGTCCCGTTTAAAAATTCTATCGAAAATAATTCTAGATAATTCATTGTTGAAAAAAACAGCATTCAATTCTTTTTCTGGCAACGTAATATAAAATAGGGAATTATTTCGTGCGTGGAGTATGTTTTGTTTGTGAGCTCGTTATTCTGATTGAGTTTAGAAAGGGGTTTTAATCTCGTTACATCAAAATGACGCATATTTCACATGTGGAAACTCAGTTACTTTAAAGTAATTTTATTTATGTTTTTCAAATGGCAGATTTTGTTCATTGTTACAGTTTCCAAGAGATCATAGCGGAAGATATCATACCGAAATCTTGAAACAGCTGCTATTGAATTCAAAATCCTTCTTTAGATAAAAATTCGTAAAAAATCTCCTAATTTATATTTTTCTTCCGTTCTTCTTTTAAATTGGGATAATTGTATGCTCCGTCTTTTGCCGAAATATAAAAATGTTATGACAGATAGAATTTTAAAAGATGCAAGAGTTTTAAAATTATTTTACGCAAACGTCGTCAAAAGAGAAATTCTTTTTAAAAATTCCCAAAAATCGGCAAAATATGTTACATAGTCAAAAAAAAACTTTCCGAAAGAAAATGTTTTCCTCTATCCGATGATGCGAACATCGTTTTACTGCGAGTGCAATTACCTGCGTTATTACGTATTATGCAAGAAAAATCGCTGAAAATCGGACAAAACATAAAATAAAACATTTTCTAATTCGAATTTCGAAAAAATCGCTCCGAGGTATGTTAGGATCTGTCCTAGTGAAGCCGTATGCAAAATTCGGTAGGTCTGCGACCAACCGTCTCGGCGCAATGCCATCGAGAAACGCGCGCAAGAAGATCGGTGGTCACAAACCTACCTACCTACATACATAGCTACATACAATGTTTACTCTCGGATTTTATTATATTAGAAGAAGATATGGGGAGCTTCCTTAATGGCAAACATAATGGGGAATGATTATTGTTGTGCTAATGCGTAAATTGTTTTGATGCAACAAAAAGCAAAATTTAACTATTTGAAAAGTAGAATACAAATTTTGAACTATTTTAAGCCCCAGAACAGCGGGTTGCCCAAAAATTTGTAACATTACATTTAATGACAAAGTACTGTTAAAGAAAAAAAACCCGCATTATATTAGTTGAAATGAGTTCAATGACTTGACCACCATTGATCATCGTCCATAAACAGAAAGTCTAGACCTACAGCACCCTAAAATGACGAACATGATCTAGAATAATCTCTCTTCAATACCGCTGCGATGTAACGTTTCCTCGCTCAAAGATGTGAAGCAGTGTTCTGCCATTATGTATGATGCCAGCGCACACCATCATGTCTGTTTCGTACCGATCACGTTCACAAGCAAACTGTTGTGCATAACGTGTTCCACGCTCTCTCCACAGTAATTGGTGGACAGAATCACTTGTCACACTGAAACGAGATTCGTCAGAGAACATTAGACCAATTTTGGTGACACAAACTGACTGGTTCCTTACACCAGCGTAATCTCTCTCAACCATGGCGTAGTTGAAGTGGGATGCAACGAACAGGCTTCCGTGCATACAAACCAATTTGATTTAATCACTATGAGATGGTTCTTGCCGAAACATGCGTACCGGTAGTGGTTGCAAGGTTTGCAGCTGTCTGACCAGGAATGTGATTTCTGTTCCTTTTTGCCACCAGGGCTACATAGCGATCCTCTAAAGGTGTGGTGTTCCTACCACGACCCTCGGCATGCTTTCGCAAAGCATTTCCCCCTTCAGCGGCCTTCTGTAATCGCGAGATGACACTCTTTGATACACCCATTACAGCAGCTACATTGGTGACACTTTGACCTGCTTCCAGTCGTCCAACTGCTCGTCCACGATCGTAGCCACTCTCAAATGATGTCTTGCTGACAGTTAACTCTTAATTATTGCAAGAACCAAGCAGTATTTCAGAGAAAAAACTTTTATAACATCCAGCACTATTTTCGTCAAACATCAAACAGCATGACTTTTCGTATGAATCATGAGATTGTATGCACTCTCTTTTATACAGATAACGAGTACTGGTCTACCACGCCCCCTAAACTTGTTAGTGGTCAGCATTCTGAGACGCAATTTTGTATAAATCACTTGTTCCTTAACAATTATCAAACAGTGTACTTTTAGTCCCTGCTTGACGCGACATAAAAAATTTGCCAGCTTAGAGTGTTTCTGAATCCTTAAATTGGCTCAACACATAATATTATCACATGAACACAGATTACTTAGGTTGCCACATTTTTCATAAAGATTAATAAGGTATAAAGAGGCGAAGCTGGCAGCCTTGGTGGCTAATTATTAATAAATCCCAGAGAACAAATGGTATTTGAAAGTATTTTCCTTCTTTTTTATGTATACACGGTCTGTATAATGTTATGCTTATTACGTTAGTTTCATCTATGCATATATTCACAACGCCTACCACCATTCGTAGTTTGCTATATTGTTTATTTGTACTGTAAGAAAAAATGCAAGAGTAAAAGTAACGTATAAATGCAAATGCGTTCTTGTAAACTACGATACAAATTGCTTAAATAAAGACTTCTTGTTAACTAAAAAATCTTCATGCAAAGAGGGTAAAACATGCAAAGAGGGCATTGTCAATAATTTTTTTTTCATTAGACAGCATTAGTTCACGATTGCAAAATCTGATCTTTTGTAGAGAAGAGTGATTACAAGTTAAATTGTTTTAGGTTAAATAACAAAGAGTAATTATCACGAGCGTTAAAAAACATTTAAAATCAGCAGATTTTATTTTCATTGCCTTCGTATTATCTAATGCAGACCATATATCTAAATTATATAATCTGCTTTGATTTAATTCAGATTAGATTTGTTTGAAGTCATGTTATAAAATGTCCCGATCTATAGAATCGCTTTGAAATTAATTTACATCGAAACACGTTCCTTATACTAAACAATTTAAAACCGCTTCACTTTAGATGAAGCAAGGTAATTAAGACCCTTTTGTTTGGAATTAATTGATAGTCCTAATTTGCTCTAAACACGTTTTACCATAGTTGAATGAAATATAAGAGCTAATTCAATTAGTACTACAACTGATATTTACTAATGAAATATAATATTTCTGTACTAAGGTTTGAACATTTAAAGTTTCGAAAAACCAGCTTATAAAATTAACCAATTAAATAATTTTAAAATAAATGTTACTATTTAGTTGTTGTACTTTAAATAAACTACTCTTAAGCAATTGCAATTTAATGAATATAAATATTTTGTATAATGCGTTATTATGCATACGATGCTTTGAAAAATTTTATTAAACCTTTAAAAAAATTTTAAGTCTTAATTTATTGCTTTTTAATAGTATTTTTCATGCTACAGTAATAAAAGTACTGATTTACATCATCGAATTACAACAAATTATTTTTAAAAACTGAAATAAGAACTTTTTAAATATATTTAATCAAATATTTAAAGAAGTGAGAACAAAATTTTTCTGTTCAATAATCAGAAGCATCAAAGTTTTATAAAAGTAATCTTCTTTATTTTGGTATGATCAATTAAAATAACCTTCAGATTTATGATGAAAATCCGTTCACGAAAAATTGCTTTCTTATAAATTTTAAATTCTTATTTTTCATTTTTTCCAGAACTTTAGTATATTTCTCTTTTTTTATGCAACTGCGATAAGATTACTTTTACAATCCATAATTTGTTTTACGCTACATATTTCACGACTCTTGGTATAACTTGATAAATTATCATAATTTTTTATGCACACTTCCTTAAGTATAAAAATAATAATTAAAGTATTACATGAGAAGTTTTAGAAAATATTTTTTTTGTTATTGGTTATCGATTTGAACTAAGAGAATACAATTTTGCTGTCTAATAAATACGGAAGCATTTTTAATACGAGAGGGAAATAAAAATATTATGAATGATAGTTTCTAACGATCGGAAAGCTATTGATGAAATGCACATTCTAAACTTTTAAATGCTGGAGTAAGTTCGAATGCCCTTAATTAATTGAATACTAGAGTAATAAGGTAGTAGAAAGAGTCAGACAATATTTTCTTTTATATTCTTAAGCTATTTCTTCTGTTAATATAAAGTAACTTTAATAAAGTGAGGCGAAAATAAACATCATGCAGTTTAAAAATCAGTGGCATAACCACTGTGCCATGGTGAGGCTCTTCCTCAACTTTCAAAAACCAACTGAAAGCAAAAATAAATCACCATCTTGTTCTCAAAACTGAACAACTATTACTTTGCTTCCTATTGTACTGTGTAGTGTATTCTTAGGGAACTGGATGGGACGAGTTTTGATGAATTCCATCTAATGAAAACGAGCTCTTTCATCACTGATTTTTGGCTCTCTGGAACATCCCTAAAGTTGGACCCCCCCCCCCCAGACAAAAATCCTGTGTGCGCACCTGCATTATACAAGTTACAGTACAGCGTGGGTATTTGCTACCGCGGCGAGATGATATATTTCGTTTTCGTGATGCTAAATACGCCAATCTGGAAAGGATTTTGTATATGAATATATGGATAACTGTTTTCCTGGTAACCTTGCTTAAGCAGTAATTAACGTTTATGAGCATGTGTAAATCGCTAAATAATGAAGAGTCGCCATTCGTGGCAAGCTATTCTAGCTGTTCCGTAGTTTTTATCAAAAAAAGCATATGAAGTACTGTTTTCTTAGAACTAATTGTTTCCGCCGTCTGTGGACTGTAGTATTTCGAAAAGTAATATAGTAAGAAATAGAAATTTTTTATTTCTTCAAATCCAAGAGAGTTAAATCAAACTACAACAAAACAAACAAGTGTGTTACAAAAAATCCAAAGAAGCAAGTGGTACAAAAAGTCCAAGTATAGGGAGAGGCGAGATTAAACGAAGCAAACCTAAAAAATAACTCGCCAGACATAGGAGTCTCGTGAAGGCGTAAACATACCCCCCGGCATTGAAGGGTTTCTTCAATACAAATAGCATAATAATTGTTCATCAATCAAATTATTTACAAGGTATTGGAAGTACAGCCAATTTAGTAATAGGCCGCTTGTAAACACCAAGTTTAGTTTTTACTAAACATACACGAATCATATTATCTTTGCCGTATATGACCTTTTCATCTCGACTTAACATCCAAGAATTTAAGGGCATGTTATCTTCCTTCACGATAACCATTGTACCTTCAGATATGTGGTTTTTGGTACCACTTACTTTTTTGCTGTAAGTGATTAAGGTGGTCTCTTTGCCACTTTCTCCATACATCTTGAGTTATTTTAGTTGTGCGCTGCCATCTACTCAATGTATGTTCTGATAAATCAGAAAAATTAGGTTCAACAATGCTTAAAAGTTTCCTACCTATTAGAAAGTGTGCGGGTGTTAGTGCTTGTAAGACATTAGCATCAGCTGATAATGGGACCAGAGGTCGAGAATTTAATATACCTTCTATCTGATTGGTGATTGTTAAAAATTCTTCATATGTCAATTTCAGATTTCCAATTGATCGCGAAAGATGGAATTTAAACGATTTTACCTCAGCCTCCCAAAGACCACCAAAGTGAGGAGATTTGGGGGGGGGGATGAATTTCCACTGAATGATTTCTGAAATAAGATATTTGGCCAATGTGTAATCAGGATTATTAACTAAATTAGCTAAGCGTTTTAACTCGTTATGTGCTCCGACAAAATTACGACCATTATCACAAAAGATTGTTGCAATTTTTCCTCTTCGGGAAATAAATCTTTTTAAGGCAGCAATAAATGCATCTGAAGTTAAATCTGAAACTATCCCAAAATGTACAGCACGTGTTGCGAAACAAACAAATATTTCAATATAAATTTTTTGCAGTGGTCCCTTTCTTTGAAATTTGTTTTTTTATGAAGAAGGGGCCGCAGAAATCGTCATCTGTGGTATTAAATGGGTAAGATTGTCTACATCTTTCTTTTGGCAAATCACCCATTTTTTTCCACACAAAATTTTGGATTAAATTTAGCACAAGTTACACAATGATGAACAATATTTCTGGCAGTATTTCTGCCTCCAATGGGCCAAAATGTTTGTCTAGTTAAATGTAGAAGTGTTTGAGCTCCTACATGACAATTGTGTTTATGTAAATCTAGCATAATTGAATTGGAGATAGCATGGTTCCGAGGCAATACAATAGGAAACTTCTATCATAATTCAGTTCAGAGTTTTGTAGGTGTCCGCCTACTCTAATAACGTTACATTTTTTATCAGAAAAACATGATAAAGTTTACTAGATGAATTTACTTCATAACCAGTACTTATCCTTTGAAAGTCTTCTGTTGTTTATGTTGTTTCTGGTAGACAAATGTAACTAATACAAATACCTAAAAGTCATTTTTAGGATTTTTTAGAGTTCGCACCCAAACGGACGTAAAGAGCCAAAATATTCTTTAACGTTCTTTTCACATTTTTCTTCATATCTCAGAGGGAAAATAGACAGTCATAAAAATTCTGCTTTAAAATGTAACTAACAGAAATGTGGAAAAAAATTCAGGGTTTTTTATAATACGCAACCCCAAACGGGGCTAGGGGGCCCAAAACGTTCTTTTCGCATTTCTCTACATATCTCAAAAGAAAAAAGAGATAGCCGTAAAATTCTTGCTTTAAAATGTAACTAACAGCAATACCTAAAAATCGTTTTCAATGTTTTTTAGAATTTGCACCCCAACGGAGGTAAGGGGCCCAAAACGTTCTTTTCACATTCCTCTTCATATCTCAGAGGGAAAAAGAAATAGGCGTAAAATTCATGCTTAAAAATATAACTAACAGCAATACCTAAAATCCTTTTCAGGGTTTTTTAGAATTCGCACCCCAACGGAGGTAAGGAGCCTAAAATGTTCTTTAACGTTCTTTTCACATTTCGCTTCATATCTCAGAGGAAATAGATATAGCAGTAATATTCCTGCTTTAAAATCGAAATAAAAGCAATACCTATTATTCGCATTCAGGGTTGTTTAGATTTGTTTAGCTCTTAGGTGCTGTTAATTTCAGACAAAGATTTTTGTCTACCTGGTGAAAGGGCGAATCACTTTTAAAGGGTTGCCAGATTAAATGTGAAAACTTGCCAAGGTTTTTCGTTTTTCGTGATTTTTCCAAGTTTAGCATAAAAAATAAGTCCCTCCAAACTGGACTCAGATTGGCGATATCGTCCATATTTGTAGAGAAATTGCAAACCCTACTGTTTATTTAATCAGAGTATTGGTGTCTATATTCGTGTAAGAAAAATAGAGTATAGTAAGAATATTCCTAGCGAGGATATCAAAAAAGCTTTTTAGCCGACGATTTTAATGTAGATTCAATTTTGAAGAAGTATTTTATGGAACAAGGAAAACAAATACGGCACACTCGCAGATCATAGTGCACATTGCAAATATTATTTTAAAAAATCATGTATAGTTAGACTATGCCTAACGAATACTGTAAAACAGTTTTTGTAGGAAATTAAATCTACAACCAGAATATATTTAGTATAATTCATCTATTTCCTATTTGTATTAGTTGGTTCAACAATATCCAATCCCTGCGAAAAACAAGTACTTCAGCTAGTTATTTTTTATTTCATCAGTCGATGCGTAAAATTAATGAAAACGCTGCTATCCTTGTACTGGTTGATTCAGTTCTTCTGAAATACTTTATTGTATTCAATATTTCTCTGAATAAAAGAAACATTTCATAATTGATTTTTTGGACGATTTTCACTGAGAACTTTTAAATGTTCTTTAACCTATAGTTTTATTTGCATAGCACGCTTTCTTTTAAAACCTCTGCCGTAAAGTAGAAATGAAAATTTCTTACTCTCTCAGTCTATAACTTAAATTATCTTTCTTTTATGATTTTTATTTTAATCTAAACAAACAATTTTTTCTGTTCATTATAAACTATATTAATGAGGTTAAAATGCACCGTTTAGCACATGAAGTGGAAGATAATTTCGCTATAGTATTTTTGTGACGATAAGTTGGAAGATAGTAAAACTTAAAAGACATGAAATAGAATGATGGGCTGTGGTAACCCAGAAGTAAAAACGCTCGGTCTGTAACAGAAAGGTTGCGGTCTTGATTTCTTCGTAAAACGGATGAACGCTGCGTACATACGGCGTACATGCACGTTAAATCCGGGGTTCCCAATGTCTGCCTGCCAGTCGCTTTTAGTTTTTGTGAGGTTCCAATATTCAGAAATTTTCCCAAACCCTTCTAAGGATATAAAATGCGGTGAGAAACACCAGAATGAAAGACCCAGGTTTCAGAAAAAATTGTAAAAACAATGCTCATTATGAATCAGTTTCTCAAAAATGATTAATTTCGATTTTCATGTCGAAATGCGTTAAAATTACTATGAGTTATTAGTTACTAACAAAGGATTTGGCTTCAAGGGTGTATGTCGAAGAAAAACAACTCTGTTTTTAGACTTGGTACACCAATTGAAATAAACTGATAGCACCATGGTCTCCAAAAAATTCCAGATGGTTCTTCATAAGCTACGTTAAAAACTGCAATAAGCGAAAAAGCTGTGGCTTTTGTGAAATTTTCAGAAAAAAACAACTAAAACATGGATCTGAGCCGCAAGATTTTTCGAAGAGAGATACTCTTTGCGAAAATTTTCCGAATTTTAAGAATTTTTTCTGAAAGTTTTGAAACTGATACAGATTTATCGTTTATTTCAGTATGTAGTGCAGCTTGTAAAGAGACAGTTTCAAAATTTTGAAGTGCCTGGCATAATTAGTTTATTTTAACTTATGCAACAAAATCACATGATTATTTTCGAACAACACCGTTAAGTAGAGATGGATGCTAGATGAGACAAGACAGAGACTTACAACTGTTTTGCGGGACGATAAAGACGCTTTAAATCATTGGGTATTTTGCAAGACAAGACAAAGCTTTCTGTTTTGGGGGACGAGGCAGGCATGTTTTTCTCCTCGTGCAGATCCTTAGCTTTCAGGGTCATAATCCGTCGGGTAAAAACTGGAGATTTTGAGTACAGTCTAGAATGCGAATTAAATAGCATTCCGGCTTAGGCGTTAATTCGCCCATTCCTTCGTAGGGGATGAAATTGGCCGAACCCACAATAAAATATCCAACAATTCGAAATTTGTAGTACTGAATGCTCTAACGGTTTGCTCTTAAATTTATGAAATTAATAAATCCGTTTACAAGATTAAAAGAACTGATACTAACATCACGTACAGCAACGCGGTTCAAATTAAAATATATCTGTCCAAAGGCTCTGACGAGAGGAACAGAAGGCGTAGCGTTTTCGTATTTGGTGCGCATTCGTATTACGTTATGGGAAATTTATTGTTAGGGAGAAACGTATTTCTATCAAATGTCACTAAGTTGTGATTGACTGCTGTAATCAGTTAAATTAGCTTTGCTATATCGAACAATAACGAAGAATTAAAACGCATTTTCCCTTAAGTTTTTATTACTATTTCGAGAACATACTGATGTGAGCCTTTCAACAAACAATGTAAATCTGTCACAGCGAAATTTTGGAGATCGAGTATATAATCAATGTCCTTTGGAAACAAACTGGTCAATGAAGATCGATTGTACTCTTATTTTATTCGCTCGTTTCCATAGCGGTACGTGCGAACAAGACCACACGAAAGGAAAGGACTTGCCCTTATTTTTCTGGCAAAGAAAAAAAATCAATGAATGGCGTTTCCTAATTGAACCTAATCTGCCTGTTTTTCACGCGTGATAAAAAGTAAGGAAATCTTACTTTTAAAAAATGAAAAAAAAAATTTTTAAGAGGGAAAATTTTCAAATTATTCAAAAATTTCAAAACTTGTACAATATTTTAAACGATAACCGTTAGAGTTGCTAAATGTTATTTCATTTGTTTCGCACTACTTCACGTTATGCGTGATTCCACTATCTGCTCGTCTCAAAAACATCGAAAAGCCGAAAAAATTTAAAAAAATTAAAAACAGTTGTCAGAAATTGTGTAATCACCTATTATGGTGCTCAACGTAACTTTTTTCACTTTAGGCATTTTCATATTATTTATTGCAAAAAAAAGTAAGAGATAATATAATCAAACCAACAGCATTCTTGCTGAAAATCTATTTTGACTTTTGATGGTGTTTAATGCATGAAAGGATAGCTTTCGATTAAAAAAACTACGTATCGACTGTAGTCTTACTCTATTTTAGTTTTTAGTTATTCTTATTAATTTTTTTGTAATTTTTTAAAAATTTTGTCTCTATAAAAACAAAACATTGTTAATGAAATATAACCACTGGCTAGAACTATGTACAAAACCTTGCAAAGCATCCATATAATCATTTGCGTCAAAACGTTGTTCTCCAATTCATTATAAAAGAGCAAATTACGATAAGACTTCAGTTTCTACTGATACTAACATCATGAAAGGAACGCAGTTCAAATTAATATTTATCTGCTCAAAGGCTCTGACGAGAGGAACAGAGGGCGTAACGTTTTCGTATTTGGCTGGCATTTGTATCTGGTTCTGGGAAATATATTGTTAGGGAGAAAAGTATTTCCATGAAATGCCACTAAGATGTGATTGACCGCTGTAATCAGTTAAATTAGACTTCAGTTTCTACTATCAGATTAATGAGATAAAGCTTCATATTTCTTCTTTCTTTTTTGGGTAACACAAATCGTTGTTGGTAAAACATTTATCGATGCATAGCTCTGTTATTCATAATATGGAGTCCCCTAGTTAAATAAATTCTCAAAATGCTAATAATTTAACAATGCGATTGAAATTGACGTAAGCTTTATTAAAAAAGGTAAATTGCACGTAACATTGACATCAAGATATTTGGAATGAATTCATTTTAAGACGACAAAAATACAAGTGTATTTCTAAAGATTTTAACCGGAGCAGCTCTACTAGAGACCACTCACGTACTTGATCCAAAAGAAAGCGCTTAAATGTTACTCCGATATGACTTATTTAAAATCTTAAAAAAACTGCATCTTTTAAAATAATCTGGTTGTGATTTCATTGCAAGATTATTGTTATTACTTCATTTCAGTTTGTATTTTAATATGAACAATAGGGTAGACCAAAAAACTTTTTTTATATTTTTTGGAAACTGCTAGTTGATAAAGTTGTTACACATTTAGACACGAAAAACTGCAAGACATTTTTGAGAAAAAATTATATATTCCGATCGCGCATTCACTTTGAAATATTGAAATAAGAAAATGTGTTTTCTTTACCAATTTTTTGAAACCCTCAAACATTTGAAATTTGAAAGTGCTAGTCAGTTCTTGTATGGTGGTAAACCTAAAAGAACGCGATAAAAAAATTAAAACCAATATTATTGAATATTAACGGATCTAGAAATGCCTTAAAATTTAGCGTAAAAGGCATATTTTAAAGGATTTTAATCCCAAGTAGCAAGACTAATGGGTAAATGATTGGCCAATGATCGCTTCGATTGGCGTATAACCGTCAATATTCTAACGATGTCACAATATACCTGGCGCGATCTCGTGTTGCGATCTTTAAGTTTCTTCACCATAGCTAGCAATCGAAAAGAAATCGGCGCGATCTCGCGTTTCGATTCGAAACTTTCTCCCCAGAACAGACGCCGCGGAGTAATGGGTTCGACGCTAGTGAGCGATCGCAAATGTTCGTCAGAGGGCGCTGGCTTCGCAATGGCTCTCTCCCTGGCTTCCCAGTCCCGCGTCCCGCTCTACCGAGGCATCCGATAGCAAAGAGGCCACGGAGGAGATTTCTGACGTCACAAACTCCGTCTGAGGGGTATATCTTCGATCAGAGGGAAGGGACTGTTTCCGTAGCGATTCACATTATTATTTTTTTATTATTTTGATAAAATATATGTACTAGATTTTTTGCGATGAAGTGGCTATTGCTGACAGAATTGTAGAAGGAAAATGAAAGGAAAGGAACAATGCGACAGAGATATTGAGATGCTTTTAAAAATTATAGAATATTTATTATTCACAGCCACAGTTAGCTTAGCATTTATAAAATTGTGCAAGGATATTTAATAAGTTTTTTTGAAAGTTAGGTTATATAATCTCGACGATAATTCATTACAAATGCTTAAACATTGTAATACATGGACAGTAATAAAATATAGTTATAAAATACACTTCATCATATTTCAGTTTGATAAACAATCTATACAAAATTTACTTTGCATAAAAAATATTGTTTTAACAGACTTTACTCACCATCTGTGTCTTATTTCATATTGATCCATATCTTACGTCTGTTTTCTCTGTATTTAATTTAAATATTACAAATATACATTACAAAATTGACAGGCGAGACAATAAACAGGATTTTATAAAAATTTATTTCTACAATCCCAGAAATTATTACATCTAATGAATAAGTAGTTGAATTTTTTGAAAATTTTCCAAAATATGAATCATGTAGATACAATGAAATATCTGTATTTTAAAAATATCAGATAAATAAAACTTCTAAGTTTATATTATACAAATTTCTTGTAAATTAAACAATGGCAGAACAAATCTTATCACACTTTCATACTCAGTGATCATTTCCGGATTAATTAGTGAACAAAATATTTCAAAATATAAATGTAATAAAATACTTGTATCTTAAAAATATTTGACAAATAAAAATTCTCGGTTAAATATATTTTATGCGAAATACTGGTAAATTAAACAATAGTATAACAAATCTGATCACTCTTTTGAACTCATTAATAATTTGCAGATTAATTAGTGAATGAATGAAATAAAAATGGTAGGTAACATATATGTGCATTTTAATTTCGATTGTTATAACGAAGTATCTATTTCGAACTTTTGAATTTTTTTACTTTCCTTTCGTCTGTTGCAGACATATGCTTATCTCTCACAATTTTTGTATAGTTATTTAAACATATGTTACCAAAAGTGCTTAACAACTCCCTTAAAATTTTTATTGTCTGTTTGTTGCATTCAACACATACTTCATCATTTATAACACAATTATCTAATAAAAACGTTTCACATAATTTGACAAACACACTATGCTGTTTTAAACAAGATTTCAAAAACAGAGTTTCATATTCTTCACTCAAAAGATTTTGAAAAATTACGTAAGCATAACATATAATTTCTTTTGTCAAAACTGAGGGAAATTTTAATCCACCCCTATTCACTAAAGATAAAAAAGATTCTGCATCACTAAAATTCGTGGCAATATCATTAGATTCAATAGGTAAATTTTCATCTGATAAAAATAATATCTTGCACTTTGAACATGATACATTTAATTTGAAAGAGCAGTAGCCAGCAATAAAATTAAGAATATCTTTCTCTTTATATGGTATTTCATCAATATGAATTGTATCCAATAACTGAATAAATGAATTAACATCAACATCATCATAAGTATCAGTTGCATGTAATGAATAATTTATTTAGAATTCTTTTAATGGGACATGACCATATTTTTTAGAATGCAATTGTAAGACGCTTTTAATTCTTAATTTTCTCTCTGATTCTAAAATCTGTTGCATTGAAACATGAAAATTAGCACCGGACATTTGCCTATACTCAGAAAATCTGGATTCTAAATTATCAGTCTGAAATTTGGATGTTAAAACAAATTTAGTCTGATTTTGAAGAAGATGTTTTATTACTTGTATGAGTGTTGAAGTTGTATGATGGAGAGCAAAAAATGTTTCATTAGACAAACACCCACACCTAGCCTTTTGATTTAAATCACTCCAACGAGTAACCCATTCAGAAAAATTTTCAAGAAAGACAAACCGCTCATCATTTAAAGATGCGAATGGTTTTCTGTCTTCCTTACGAGTGAAAATTCCCTTCAGCATATGGCCAACATTTACAATATCCCACCATTTCTTAAAGATTTTAAGTAATATAGCAGTATCTTCCCAGTTAAAGATTAAAGGTGATTACTTGGCATATTTCTCTAATGCTATCACATTATTTTCATAAAAAATATTTAGAGCTAATTTCACATTTTGGCGCTCAATAGTTTTAGGATACACAGACTTATAGCTTAATTTTGGAGCATATTTAACAACGGAATCTTTTTCTAATATGAATAATTTTCGAATTAAACTAAAATTAGCTTTCCTAACAGTAGTAGTATTTTCAAAATCGGGGAAAATGAATGTTTTATCTGCATCATTTTGATTCATCCAATTATTTCTAACTGACTTTATCAAATGCACAGTGTCAAACAAAAGAAACAAAGTATTACAGTTAATTGGATTTGTTAAGGGTTGGTTGAAATTTTTACTGCCCGATATCTTTTCAAACATTTTTCTGTTTACTCTATTATTATCTGAAATTATGGACAAAACTTGAAAACCTGTATCAGTCAATAATTTTAAAGCATTAAGTGTGTATTTAGATAAGTCATCAGAAGTCATATTCATTACAGGTACTAAAGCTACAATTTCTTTATATTTTGAAAAAACTGATGACACCATTAAAGCTTGAATAGTTGTTGCTTCTGCAGAAGAGTTTTCTGCGAAACCTGTAAGTCTTTTGCCCCGGTAACTAACATTAGGTTTAATATAAACTTCATCAATTAATAAATTTACAAATCTTTCTTTCTCATCCAATCTATCACACTTCTCTTTTAAATATTTTTTATTTCCATCTGTCATCAGACTTTCATTAATTTCTAGTGGATTTATCTTTTTAAGGTATCAATACAGGGTAAACAAATTAAATTACTATCACACAAATATTTATATACACTAGCAGACTTTATGTACAAAGAATAGGCAAAAACAATTAATTCTGAACTATACCTTTTAGCAGATTTCCCCTTAGTTGAAAGAGTCATCTGCTCTTTTAGAAACTGTCTTATGTCGTACTGTTCAGTTTCATTAGCTTCAACATATTTATCCCAGTTATCTATCGCTTTTGTACAAAAATCAATCTCGAGGTCTTTATTTGAAGCAGAAGCTGCATTTTTAACTATTGCTAATATGTTCTCCAAAGAACTCGGTTTTCTCCAAACAGGCACGGACAGTCAGTTTTTCAGATATAATAACGGAATACTTAATGGATGGTAAATCATAGTAGTCCACGCACATTATATAAACACCATTATCGCTGATTTTTAAAACAAGATTTTCACAAACTTTGTCTTCAATTCGTTCAACCAGATCTTTGAAATTTTCTATTTTGTCCGATTTCAAAAAGGTTTGCAGGATTCTCTCCTCGTTTGACGCAATTTTTTTAATCCAGACTTTACGAAGGCGGCGCTTTTTTTTCTGAGAGATACGCTGGACAATCAGGAAATATCGAAGGATAAGCATTTTTAACCAACTTAAGATTCTTCCGAGGAATTTTAATAATGACTCCATTCTCAGGCAATTCCTCGAATTTTATCACTTCTCGGGCTTCAAAATGCTTTTCGCACACTACACTTCTGCTACTTGGGACCCAATCTTTTCGCGGGATTTTTTGAATCTATAGCTGCTTCTGTTTCTCATCTTTGGGAAATTTAAATACGCTGACGTATTCCTTACTATTATCGTAATTAGAACGACAATTCGGTACCACACATTTACCTGGCATAGCACAAAATAAAAGTAAAATTAATATTCGGCAAATCGCTAGCTATAGCCAGTAGCGGATCCAGAATTTTTTTTTGGGAGGGGCTAAATTTTAAAAAAAGCTTATTTCACCCAATTAAAATGTACTTTAAATCAAAATTTTAGTCTAAACCAATGTATTAGGCTTTTGGGAGGGGCTAAGTAATAAAATATGATCATTTTAGCTATTTAAAGTGTATAATAAAGCAGTATGTTGCCCTTGAGCAATCTATTTGGGGGGGGGGCTGAAGCCCCCTAGCCCCTCCCCTGGATCCGCTACTGGCTATAGCATAAACAAAGCATTAGAACACAAATACGACTCCAGGACGGCATGCCTCGACTATTATGGACACCCCTCAGCCGGCTGTCGTGACGTCATATCATGTGACTGAAAGAAGCTCATTGGCCTCTCTGATATCGGATGCCTCGGCTCTACCCGATACCCGATCCATGCCGAGTAATCAGTTCGCACGAGGTGAGTAATTTTTAGTTTTAATTATTTATTTGAATTATTTGCATGCAGTTTCCTACTTTGCTATTTAAGTTTTAAATGTTCTGTGAAATTCCTAAAAATCTTTGGTGACATGTTTGTTTTTAGCAAATTTCGTTCCAGTGCAATTGTAAAATTGACGTGTTTATATAAAAATATTGATGTTGGTTTAGATTGCTTTGTGCACTTTTTTTTTTTTTTTTTTTAAAGTGACTCCAGTAGATTACGCTTTTTAAAATTATTGCCGATCTCTCTCTTTTTTTAAAGCTGCAAATTGATTTTCAAAATTTTTATAATTTCACGGCAAATGTGTGAATATTTTAAAATTATCTGTTAATTCATATCTAATACATTTAAAAAATACATATTTTTTTCGATTTGCTTTAACAAATTTCTGGATTTTTTAAAGCATGCCAAAGTTTGCTAAGCAAAGTTGAAAACATTTTTTGTTTTTTAAAACGATGACGATTTGCATTTGAATTTATTTATATTTCTATTGAACGTATTTTATCTAAAATTGATTGTGAACAGCTTCGATATCATCCCTCTTTTGGCGGTGTTTTGCATTGGCGACAAATTAATGTTGCAATTTATTCTAATTTATATTTCTTCGTTAAAAAAATATGTAAGTTTGTGTTATATATTAAGATTTCGATTCCCTAATTTTTCAGTGGATATTTACTTTATGAGGGAACTCTGCCCCATTCAAGCCCCCCCCCCCTTTCTTTAAATACAATTATAACAAACAACATTATCTAAAGAGATTATTGTAATTTCACTTCTAAACAAAATATAAACAATATCTAGTCATTACCATATATCATTTATAGTTATCACACAAATTAAATCACTTTCCGAGAAGAGATGATATCTAAGCTGTGCCATTGATTGTATTCATGAATGCTTACATTTTGGTTAGTTCTGGATTAAAAAAATTGAAATTTTCAGTTAAAATTTAAGGGCATGTCACAAAATTTATTTGTTGGAGGTATGGGACCCTTTACTTAGCTTACAATTGAACTTTAGCTTTAAATTTGATACCCAGCCCACCCCGAATTAAAATCCTGGCTACGTCACTGTAAAAGCCTTAAATTATCATTTCATTTTCTTTTTTTTAGCAAGGGGTGTGTGTGTGTGTGTGTGTGTGTGTGTGGAAGAACCTTAAAATCGGTGAGACAAAGAAGGAGTGCCTGGTCATGAAAGAGACTAAACTCCAGTAATTTGATGAGTTATTTAGATGACAGTCCTTTATATTGTTAAGCATGCCAGGCAGACATGAAGTAGTCACCCCATCGGGACTAGTAGTTGAGCAGAAGATCCTTGCTATGCCTTATTGGCTTCTTGTGTAGCGAATTCTTTAATAGGCTTTATGGCTTCTGGCAGGAGAAACAAGTCCACGGCATAACCTCAGAGGAAAGTCCGTGGGGAAAAGGCATAATAAAAACACGCAGTCCTCAAGAAGTAATGAAGTAGTTGAAAGGCAAGAGCAAGACTCGAGTGAAATTTTTAAAGTCCAATTACAAGGGCAGGAGGCCCAGTATCTCCCCGTAGGCTTGAAGAGCCGCTAATGAGTAGACAGCGGTTGTGCCCTTGTGACAATGATGCTGAAAACTCACGACCACCACCAGGAAACCGTAGCTTGAAAATAGACAGCAGCGAAACTGTGGTCACATTCAGGAAATGCAGTCACCGACGAAGGCAGGAAAGAGCCCATCAAAAAAGGCCGGGAGTTCGGAAAATAATTAAAGATGTGTGACGAGAAATTTTAAGATGAGAAGAGAAATTGTCTGTCCCTGGCCTTTCATGGTAGAGAGACGAGTCCATAAGGCTACTCAAATATGAAGGTAGCAAACATTGATGAAAACATCAGAAGGGTTAACTTTTCGATGGAAGCTGTCAACCCCCAAAACTAGCTTCATCTGTCGGTTAAGGCAGCTACGATGAAACATCTATCACTAGTCTCCAGTACTTACTCTGCTCTACAGCTATTTGCATTGAAGAAGTAATACATTTGAAATTCACAATTTGTAGACTATTTACATCCTACTAAGTACAAAATACTAATTAAAAATATTTACAAACTAAAAGTACTATTTACACTATGTACACTGCAAATAGAGCTGAAAGAAAATAAAGTAATAATTGGGAGTTCCCATTTCAGCTTCTCCAGTCATTCAGCATTTTCGCTTCCCCAGTCATCGGATGCCTGAATTCGCCGAGCAGAGAGCTAGTCTCTCTTAATGCCTTCCGAGAACCATAACCGGTTTGGCACACCTACACGAGAAACTCCATGAAAGAACGGAGCTCAAAATACCTGTGTTCTACTCATCTGAGGTATAGGAGAGGAGGTATTTTCTTTCTCTGGTCTGTACTCTTTTGTTCCATGATTCTTTTACCTTAGTTGGTGTGGGAGGGAAAATGAGTGATATGAGATAAATACATAACATAATTATAACTGATTAAAAGATTGATTGTTTTAACTCAAGTGCACTTTAATCCCTTAAAGGTCGTATTATTTTAAAGAAAATTATCATAAAAGTATCTATTTTTTATTCAAGAAAATTGTATTAAAATAAGTATATGTACAATGTGTGCATTCATTTTTAAAGTTGCTGACATTTCGATATAAAAAAAAATCCCATGCAAAAGAATTGAAGTGCTCTAATTTTTCTGGTGCATAACTTGAACTCTCTAGCCTGAAAATATACTGGGAGCAAGAAAGCAGGGGTCAGTACTTTAAAAGACATGAAATGCTGTATTATTAACCCTCTGATGTTCGGGCGAGCTTTTAATTAGAGCATCCAGAAGTCCAGATCCGGCCAAAATTTGAAGAACGTTGCCTTCCCCTTTTCAGAAATTATCTGATGGGAATTCACCGCAGGTGGTGGTGAAAATCCATACTTCATTGAAAGCCAGCGTTTATGATGACTACGCAGAAGAATAACTGGGGAAATTTTCATGTGAAGAAAAAAGAGAAAATACATCTGAAGGTATTCGCGCCTCCTGTATCAGCTATTGTCCAGCAATCGTAAAAAGTTCCACCTGCTGCAAGGCAGGGGAAGGAAGTTTAACTTTCTTTTGGCCGGCTGGCTAGCTGTTTGTATGCAAAGCCGTTTGGCTGGCCTTGCACCTCCAGAGGGTTAAAGAGCTGTAACAAGATAATTGCATTGGAAAGTAGCTTCGATTATTGGCCTTGAAAAAAAAAAAAAAAAAAAACCTAGAAATCCCTTATTTTTTATGCCAATAAATCAGTGGGAATCCTGTATAAAACTGAAAAATTCCATGACTTTGTGATCTAAATTATGTGGCACAATGTTAGAAACAGTTATTTACCTTGATAAAATTAGAAAGAAAAATTTCCTCTTTGAATATTCAAAATCAGCAATATTTTACCAAAATTATGTGTAAACCTGTTTTAATTTATGACCCAAGCTGCTT
The DNA here is from genome assembly GCA_038373885.1 of Cheiracanthium punctorium. NCBI lineage: Eukaryota > Metazoa > Arthropoda > Arachnida > Araneae > Cheiracanthiidae > Cheiracanthium > Cheiracanthium punctorium. The sequence continues at coordinate 218,344 of JAWZYV010016180.1, read as the reverse complement.
TAATGTAGTTTTCAGCTTGCCTTAAAAAAATAGTGTTAATTAGTAATTTAGGTTGAAAAAATCATTTTTAAAGTATGCATGTGTGAAATTAAAATTGAACCATGTAATTTTACATATGAACCACTTACAGTTAAAAACAAAACATAAGTTGTTAAACGCAAATTGAGATTAGTAGTGAAGGTTAAACCAATGATATAAAATGTGTTGTATTCACATTAAATCTAAGGAAGTGTTTCCCAGTTTTACATCAATAAAAAAGATTATTTCCTAAGACTGTAATAATATAAAATAAATTACAAAAGCATCTAAGTGTACAGATAACAACAAAACTTATTATACCCGAAAAAAAGAAGAAAAAAGGCTTTCCTTTGTTAAAAACAACTTGACTAAATATTAAAAAAGTAACAACTGTACAGTTAATAATGAACTGACAAGGTTATGACACATTTAAAAGGTTAAAACAATCCTTTCCCCAATCCATCCAATTCATAGCCATAAAGAAAAAAATTGGGAAGGGGGGAGGATGTGATTCTAGAAAATAGAAGGTGATGGAGCAAGATGGAAGTCATGTTCATTTAACATAAGATTCAGCTGAAATGGGGAATGAGTTACAGAGTTATAGAAAAAAAAAAAAAACTGCTGGGCGGTGTTATCAGTTACTGAAATATATTAAAAATATAGTATATAAATGCAAAGCAATGAATTCTATTTAAAATGTTCTAGATTTTTATGAATGGAAAAAATAGCAATTAACAAATTTCTCTTTACTTTTTTTCACTTTGTCGCACTGTAGCTTCTGGCACCTGTCAATTATGTGGCTGGCGAATTTGAACAAGCACATGTAGCTATCAGAGCTCATCGCTGGTTGATGAGAATGAAGAGATGAAATAGGTTTGTTACCCCCATCCACACAGAATTACTTATTATGGGCACGTTCGAGAATTCATCGGTCGTGCACCGATAACACCAGTGCATGACCAGAATTTTCCAAAAGGCGGAGCTCTGGAAGTAACTGCGTTGGAAAATGTTTCGGTCATGTAGCAGTTGTCTGCTCAGAGTGCAAACAGAATGACCCTGCTAGCGAGGTGGGTTATTCTGGTTATTAGCGTAGTGTTGCCAATGTTTATTTTTGTTTTCTTGACTTGAAATCGGATGTGGTGAGGATGACCAAAACCGGTTGAATCCCGTGACGTCACTTAACCAAAGAATGACAGCAACCAGTAGCACCGGTGCATAACCAACCAGTGAATTCTCGAACGGGCCCTATAAAATGCTTTTTTTTTTGTTGTTTTAAGCAAACTAATAATAATGCACTTAAAGTTAAAAAAATATTTAGCTTTTATGAAAAAAAAAGTATTTCTAAAAAATTATAGGGACATTATTTTTTAAAATAAAATTGTAGATTTAATGTCTATACTCTGAACATATTTATGAATTTTTATATTTTAAACAGACAAAAAATATATTTTACAGTTTTAATGCCTTTCTCTTAGTTCATAATTTTAAAAGATTTGGAATACAGTGGACTCTTGATTAATGAGTATCAGATTATCCGGGGCAGCCCCTTTTTATTACGTCTCTGACGCAAGGAAATCGGTATAAAGCTCCTCAGTTTAAAAAAGTCATGAAAGTTTGATTTTTCGAAATGAAGAAAATGAAATTCTTAGAGAACACAACAGTGGGTTTAAGCTGAGCTCAAAAGTTTTTAGCAAAAAAGATAAAATAAGAAAAAAGCTTTAGAAAAATGCTAAAAGGATAATTCAGTTTTTCTCTCCAGGAGATAGTGTCCGCTCTCCATTTGTTCTATTTGGTCTTGTCTCTTGGTGGTCTTGAAAATTATAGACGTACGGGATTTATATTTCAATTTAGTGTTGAAAATCAAAGATTGTCCCCACAACCATTCCATAACAGGAAGTTTTTACTTTTATCCCTGTTTCTCTAATATATTTCAGTTCCAATTTTTTTCTGAATACTTTTGCAAAAAAGCAAAAGCCCATTAGTTTCATTTTAGCATTTTGACAAGTCTTTCCACATTAACTGAAAAATGCGACCATATCTTAAACCTTACCACAACAATAATACTGAATTGTAAAGAAAAATTTTAGAAGATTTGTAAAAGTGAAGCTGTTTTGAAAACTCAAGTGCAACAATGGATTAATGAAGATTCAAAATTGAAATGCTGAAAAGCTTGTAGTTCAGAAGAAGCAAAGAATTTTTGTGGAATGTCCTTAAAGAGATGAAGAACTATGTATTGTGTTTGGGCAGAGGACTTTTCACGAGATTTTAATGCGTATTCACTTTATATCTGGAAAACACTGCTTAAATTACCAGACCTTTAAATCGACTTTCATGCAGTAGGCCATTACACAGGACCTTCACACTTCAGCCACGTACATGCGTCTTATCCATTCGGCCATTGCAGGGCTAAATGATGAAGAAAATCATGTAGCTCATTGAAAAATTGAATCATGGTGACACATCAGTACAGAATACCAGTAGCATAGGAAAGGGGGGGGGGTGTTAGGGGGCTCAAGCCCTTCCCATACTCTTGGAGGAATGGAGAAAATTACCGCAAATCAGCACAATATGGTGCTTTTTTTTCTTCTTTCTTTTTCTTTTTTTTTTTTTTTTTGTTCCAGAATCAATCTAAACATACTGAGCCCCCCTCCAAACTTAGTGAATTGCTCTATGCTACTGCATAACCCATTACTTAATTATTTGGAGCAAGAAGATGAAAGTCTGCTAAAAAAAACTATACTGAGAGTTTTGCACATTAAAATTCGTCGAGGAACAGCTGAAAAAAAAAAAAAAAACACATTCTATCCTTTCATTCTTCCAAAAATAATGGAGGATTTTTTTTTTCCCATAATGTATTGATTATAAATCTAAAAAACATTAGAATTTATATTTATTCTCTTTCCTTTGTATTAGTTAAATTATTCATGTCCTATTGTATAAAAATTTAAGTTTCTATAATTTTTTTTTTTTTAATCCCTGCAAAATTTGAAGAAATTAGGTTATTCAGGATGAGGCATATCCCGGGTTAATCGAGACTCTCCTATGTTTTGAAACAATAAGTTGTTTTTATATTAATCTAATAGATACCTTAATATTTTATAAGTAACAATTATTAATTAAATTTAAATTATAGGCTGCATTTTAAATTTGTTTTTAAAATAGAGGTTTTGTGTTTCAACCATTTATTTCTAAACCTTAAAAATATCATTTTGGACAACTTATCACCATTATTACTGATGAAACTGAAAGCAATATTCCATGTATTATGTAGTAAGCAATTACTGTTGTATTATATTATATACTAAATTTATAAAATAGTATCGCTAAATAAAATGTTAAAATTTAATGATTTCAATGTCCTCATAAGTAGCTACAATTGTTTATTTACTGGTTTTAATTATTTTCACAGGGAATATTAATTGTTACTTGAACATTTTATAAATATGTGTCTATGTAATTATAAAAGGATTTTTAAAAACTTTGTTTAAACCAAAAGAACTGTTTTTTTTTTTGTTTTTGTTTGTTTGTGCTTTTACTAAGAAACTGGTTTTTTTACAATCCTGATAATAATTTGTTACTACTTCTAGTGCTAGCATTGTATCCACAGCTTTTTTTTAGCTAAATGAAATGTATAGTCTCAGGCAATTATTCAGCACAAATTTATTTAGATGTGACAAATGTAGTAATGCATGCTGATTGTGAGGAAACCATAGAGAGGATTTTCAATCAAAACATATAAAAATAAGTAGCTTCCAGTTGAGCAAAGGGAAGATCTACTCCACTATAAATAAATGCTGTGGTAAATAAACATTAAGAAAATAAATACATAAATTGTGGAACATTTAAAATAATTGAAACATTATCCTGCATAATATTTCTACCGAACTATTGCATTTTGATTAAATAATCATTGTAGTGCTGTTGTAATATCCTTTTTTGTAGGGTGTGATGTGAAAGTTGCTTTGTTGCAAAGTTGCAAACATATTTGGCTGTTTAGTACAAAAATGTATGCGAAAGCAGTTAATTTAGCTTGAGTTGTAGACCAAAATACAATTTGCCTAATTAAGAAAAAGCATTGTTTTCATGAAAGCAGCTTTATAATTTGGCGAATTTTGCTGGCATGGTAGGGAAGAAAAAAAAAGTGATGCTGACTCGGTCTTCTTAATGTTGATAGCCTTTAAGAGCTGTGCTGCTATTTTTTCCCTTCATTTAAAACATGCAGTCTCTTTTATGTTTAGGATTTTGATTATCTAGATTCAAATAGGATGAAATTGTTTGTTGAGTAAGAATTTTTAGTTTCATGTATTCAGAGATCATCCTAGGATGAAAAAGGGGCAGGGTGCTAGTCCTTAAAAAAGGGCAATTTAAGCTTTCAAGGGCACATCAGACTATAAAGAGGCACTATATATATATATATATATATATATATATATATATGAGACGTCAGATATTTCAAGTAAAGTTTCAGAGTTAAGGCAGGTAATATGGTTTATTGAACATTACATTTAAGTTACAATTTAGAATGAGAAGAGGGGAGGGGAGACGGGTACAAGAATCAGCGTGGACTCATTAAACAGTTCCAGTGGCAGAAGTCCCCCGATTTTCGATGTGCAGGAGTATTTACGCTTACCACACCACGTGGTCTGCGAAGACACAACTCCTCCTCTCTCTTATCTCTGATCGAACCACACACATTTACCAACATGACCCGCATCCGGGCCTACAAGGGCGTGAGGACACGTGTACATCTAAAGAACTCAGAATCGACGGCCTGATGTCTGGCAAATAACAAAATAAATAAAACATAGCTCCAGAGCGCGCGTGGCAAGTATGACAGGAAAGTAAAACTTACAGTGAAAGTACCCGCTTGAACAATACCCAAACTAGTAAAACCCAAATTACTTTTTTATATATTACATATATATATATACTCAAGAATGTATTTAGGGGGGTCCATGACCACCACCCCTCCCCGAAATTTTCATTTTTGTTACTAAAATGAAAATGATAGTCTTTTTGTGAAAAATTCAACCTTTTTTACCGTTTGGACCCCCCCCCCCCTCCAAACTGTTTTCTGGATACGTGCCTGTATATACTAAGCGAATATTGCCGTTTACTTTTAGAAAAAAAGGTCAGCCAACAATACAATGCTTTTTCATATTAAATCTGCATTTATCGTATCGAAAGTTTTTTTTTTTTTTGAGGGGGGGGGGTGAGGAGTCTACATATAAAATAATTGGCACTTAAAATTTTTCATGTATAGCTATATAGGCATAAAAAATGGTTAACTTACAAGAGGAGGTGATTAGAATAGTGTTGACTCTAGAAAAAAAGGGTCGACAGGGGGGAAATTTCAAAAAGGGCACCCTGTTCTTAAAAAAGGCACTTTGGAGTTCCACGAGAATGTACAGGTAGCTAGCATATATAGACACTGGTTTGAAACTATCTGATCCCCGAAACTTTAACATGTAGAGTTGTAATATGTGTTCTGACTACAATGCATAGTTATATTTTTTCCAATTTGTCTTAGTTTTTTCCCCTGATCTTTTGGAGAAAATATCCTGTAGAAGTAAATGTAAGCGAAATAGGAAAAAGGATTTGTTGATAATATTTTGCTCTAAGCATGACATAAATATGTGAATTAAATCTGTAGATAACTAGAAGTTTTTGATTTAAAAAAAAAGAAGTTTTAATAAAAGTAATTTTGAATTTTCTGCTTTTTTTTTTTTTTTTTTTTTTTGGGGGGGGGGGCTCGAAATTACATAACTTACATGTTTATTATTTATAAGAATAGTACATTTATTGAAGAAGGTTTCAGAAATTTTTAGCCAGACATGATTTGTTAGGCAGTAGGGGAAGGCAGAGGGACTGCTAATTTATGTTCTTCAATTTTATCACATTATCACTACTGGACCACAATTACTGGATCACATTCATATAGGATGTTTTACCTATATTGGTAGAAACTTTTAAACAGAAAAGGACTGTCAGTGTAAGTGGATTAGGATAGATGTGTTCAGCATATAATAAAAATAATAAAATTTAATAATATAAATCAGAATTTAAATTCTTTTGTTCACAATAATTATTGAATGAGTACCAAGTAAAGATTTTCAAAGTTACCCTTATTACTATTAGACATTTAAAATTGGATCAAACAATTTAACTCATCCATCAATTGATAACTATAGAAATTGGGAAAATTGAATTCTGAACACAGAAGATTGCTAGAATAAATGGCATTCATGCAAATTTTGTATTGCATCCAATTTTTGGAATGTACACCATATGAAATCAAATTACTGAAATATATTTGTTCTTTTCTTTCAACTTCTAATTTAATGTTTGCTCATTCATGAAAAGTGAATATAAGTTTTTTAAAAAAGCACTATTCTTTAAAACAAATAAAAATAATTACTACATGTAAGTTTTTTAGCAGGTATAAAATAAATATTTTTTAACTCACAGAATTGTCCAAATGTGTGAAATAAAGTTTATATTTTAAATAATTTATTTTTCATAGCTTTATTTTTAATTTTTTGTAGCATACTTAAAAAGTTCTCTTTAAAAACATTAAATTTTCGTTCTTCAACCTTGCTTTAATACTTATTAAAATAATAAAAGTATTAAATATTTTAACTATAAAATGTTTTTAATCAGCTTAAAATAATAAAAATAATTAACATCCTGTTGTCAAAAGTACTCAAACAAATTACATATTAAAAAAAACTTCCAGAATCATTTCGAATTTTTTTGTTTTTTAGTTTTTAAAAACTGAAAATAAGCTTAAATTGATGACAGTTAGTTTTATGAATAACTTAGACACAATTTGTTTTCTTAAGACATTCTTTCCCAGAACTAGCTTTCTATTGCTTTTATTTATTTATTTATTTATTTTTGCTTCATTCATTAAAATGTTGAGAACTTTTTAAAAATCGGAAGATACATAATATGAATAGTTAGAATACCAAATCTTGTCAATAGCCTGATTTACTAAATTCTGCAGTTACTCCACTTTAGTACAATTAAAACTGTTGCGTAATAAAGGGGGGGGGGTCCGCTTGGGCGGCAAGGTAAAAACAAAGATGGTGGCCGGCAGGACACCTAAAAATAATATGGTGGAAAACTAAAAGGCCGAAATTGGGGGCAGAATGCTGAAACTTAAAAAAGAATGGGGCGGCAAACTGAAGGACCGCACTGGGAACCAATAACCCTGGCGCTACACTGCAATAGCAAAAGATCATTATTATGCTCTTAATTTGGCAAAAGCATAATGTGTTTCGATTGTTGTATTCGCAAATCGCTCGATTTTCAGACCGATTTGAGTGGACAAAGCCACTGAACATGGTTGACGGCTGAAGTGTTGAAGTTCCCACGTTCGGGCCCCGGCCGCGCGACTGTCGGTCTGGAGTTTTGGTCGGTTTCATCCAGATGTAAAGTCAATACATGTTAGAACTCCTTAAAAAGTCATCCAACCAAGCCCCCCCCCCCCCAGGAGATATCCCAGTTAGCCATGCCATAACAAACAAACAAATCCTACAGAATTTTCGAATCGCAAAACGCCGTTTTGCTAAGGCATACTTTCTGTATCATCTGTAATTATATATGATTAGTAAATAACCGTTATACATTAAGAATAATATGTACTAAAAAAGCCGATTAAAAAGAGGAAATCGTTTAGGGGAGGAAATAAAAAATAAACTTGTTAGTGTGCAAAACTATTAAAAACATCGAGAAGAGCAACAGCTGGCGACAAACACTGGAATAATGATTGTTTGATAACTCGCAACTACATATTTATCAAACGTAGCTACCGATATTTGAGGATTGACAGATGGAATCAGAAATATTTAGATAACTTTATAAAATTTTGAATTTCCCAACCGTATTTTTTTCCCCCAACTCCCAACTGAAATGCCCACGTAGACGTAGTTCTGCCCTGCGATCGGGCTTCTCACTTGAGTCAGCAAAAACAAAACACACTAGGGGCCTTTTCGGGTTACTCGCTCGCGCAAATGAAAACAGACAATGAAAAAGGCATTAACAGTATTTCGATCTGAAAGAATAGAATATTTGAAAAAGGCATTTTAATAAATTACACTTGTGGGAAAGATCCGATTTCATAGACTGTTTCTGTGAAAGGGCCGCTTTCATTCGAACCTATTTTTATGATACGGTTATTGTACTCAATCGTATTTCTGTGAAGGGGCCGTTTTATTTAACGTATTTTCGTGATGGGCCGCAAATGGTATGTAGGGAAAAAAAGTAGTGATTGTTGACTAAGAATAATAAAAATTTAAAAGGAGGGGGGCAGAAAGAAGAGAAATTGGGCAGCTAAGCACTAAAAAGACGATAAAAGGGCCGCCGGGCGCTGCGCCCTGCCAAATCAATCTAGACTCAACACTAGAATCTGTGAAGGTGCTAACTAATGTCAACAAAGAGGAAAGAGATGCCGCTACGCAATAAATGTAAACAGAGGGGAGAGGATGGCTCCATGAATGAAATCGGGGCTAGAAGAGCGGCAGGCAGGACGCTGTTTTTGTGTGGCAAAAGGGCGGCGATTTTTTATGAAAGGGCAAGTAGGGCGGAATTTTTTGCTTTAAAGGGCGGGCAGGGCGCAGCGCCCTTCGAAAAACGCCTAGGATGAACACTGCAATGTATTTGTCAGATCGTAAACATATCTAACAACAAACTTTTCTCAGCAATTTAGTGAGAAAACCTTTACGCTTAGTAAATAAAATGTTTAGCCAGAGATTTTGAGATGTTCTGTTGGTACTCTGTCTGGTCAGATACAGATAGAGGACAAAATAATACGAACACCTGTGAAATAATGGAAAATCTTTAATAGGGGGTTGGACCACCCTTTGACTGAAGTACAGATTTAATGTGACGTGGGATAGATGTTTAAAGGTCATGACAATATTTAAAGGAATATTGAGCATTCCTCCAGCAGAGTGGTCTTTAATTCCAAAAGTCTGGATGGAGGTAGAAATAGGGAACGAAGTTTGGACTCCAGATATTCCCGTAAATGTTCAATAATATTCAAGTCCGGAGACCGAAAAGGTCAGGCGAGATGTTCAACTGCATCGTCATGCTCTTCGAACCATTCTTGAACACACCTAGCAGTGTGGATAGGGGCATTATCATCTTGAAAAAACGGTCGCTCTCCAGGGAATACAATCTGCACAAAAGGATGGACATGATCCCCTAGAATGCTTAGCTAGTGATTGGATTTGATCCTTCCATGCAGAATAACAAGTGGCCCAAGATATTGCACCCCATAGCATAATGAAGCCACCCCCAGGTTTCACAGTCTGCAAGAGACATTCAGGATGAAACGCTTCTCTGAGCATTCTCTAGACATAAATGTGTCCGGTCATCTGAAATAGGGTGAATGATGATTCATCTGACCGTATGACTTGTTGCCACTGCTGTGGAGACCAGCCTTTATGATCTCTGCACAATTGGCGTTGCTTGAAAGCATTACTTGCTGTCACCAAGGGTTTACAAATTGCCACTCTGTTATAAATATTCACAGCATGAAGTCACCTTTTGACAGTTTTTGTTTGAACTGGGTCCTGGAGATGACTGCTCATTTCAGATGTTATCTTGGATAATGATTGCTTATGCTTTCAGGATACTGTGCACTTCAAGACCCGTCTATCCCTATCAGCAAGCTTTGACTTTCGGCCACTGTTGTGCTTTGAAGACATCTTACCCCCTTTTGTGTACCCTGTCATAATGGCTGATACCGTAATACTTGCAAACCCCAAAAGGTTTGCTGTTTCTGTAACTGATGCTCCACTTAAAACGCACTCCAACTATCATTCCTCTTTGGAACTCTGACAGGTCTGACATTTCAACTTATCACAGACAGTTTGATAGAAACATGCAACGCTGGTGACTGCTGTTGAGAGACTGATATCTTTCTCGTCATGCTCATTAGGTGGCATACTACTTCTGTTGCAGGTGCAGACTTGCCAACTTTTACGCTTTACACGTAAAATTTACGTATTTCGACTGCTGTTTATGCTTTTATGCATACAGCACTTTTTTTTATGCATTTTCGGATACTTTCTTCCTAACTTGTGTTTATTTCTTTAAAACTGAAATTGATATTAAAAAGAAATGTATTAGGTTTTAAATTGAAATGATGTTCTATGTTTGGGCCTTTTTCCCTTTTCAATATGGATCTAAGTGCACATCATCGGCACCATGATCGACATCGCACATCCATGTTGATACAATGCGCATCAAAATATTTTTCTGAGTTGCCACTGAGGCAAAGAAAAAAAAATCTTTCCAGATGTGACGCCAAGTACTTATTAATTGGTTTACCCAGTCATGACGTCATAGAGTAGAGCGAATGGGAGAATCACTTACTTGGGAGTAGGTCTTTCTCCTGTGACTTGTGCATCTCGCGTGGTGTTCTGTGTTATCAGTGCGCGCTCGCTTTGCAGTAAAGAGACATTAGTAGACGGTAGTATGAGCATACTTCAATTGATTTTCTGAGGATTATTTTCAATAAATGGCCTGTAATGGCCACTACAATGGCCAATAAAAAAAAAAAAAAGTTATAGCAAAAAATGGGCATGTATAGTATCATATGTCAAAGGAGGAAAATTTGCTCATTGTAACGTGTGCCGGAGTGATTTCAGCATTATTTCTCACGGAGAAAAGTATGACATTTCTCGCCATGTGAGTTCGTCTAAACACGGTGAAAATGTGAAACGCGCTAACAGCAGCAAAAGTCTACAAACATATTTCAAAGAGGACATACAGTCCAGTGGCAGATTAATGCAAATTTCTCGGGGGGGGGGAGCGGTTAGAAGATTGATATATACATCCATTTAATGGAAGCAATTTAGGATCTTTTACATTAATCCCCCAGTATTATTCGGAAAAACAGCAAGGAATTCAGGGGCAACTTGTTTAATAAGATTTTGGAAAGCCGACAGCAAAAAATCTTGCTTCCAGAAAACTTTTACTTCAGATTTTCTGAATAAAGGCGAAAAAGCTACTGCTGCTTCTTTGAAGTCAGCACAGTCAAAATGAGAGTTTTTTCAAGTCAGTTAAGTGATTATAATTAATAAATTGTTACCAGAAATCTGGAAGATGGTGTATTAATTGATTTGCCTGTTATTCAACAACTTCATTTTCTTTTATTGTTCTTAGCTTTATTTAATACGTAAACTTAAAACAAATAATTGTGATATAAAATGCATTAAAAATAATACTCGTGCATTCTATAGTGAAAGGTAAAAAATAACGGTCACGCGTTGCATAGCAAAAAGTGTCAAAATTTCTGTTCGCGTGCTGTTTTACACATTTTGATTTTCCCAGGTTGGCAAGTCTGCAGGTGTGAAATACGTCATACTTTTTCACAGGTGTTCGTATTATTTTGTAATCCATCTTCTGTAGATGTTATTCAAGAAAGTCCAGACTTCAATGAAAACATTATTTTAAAAATTCACTATAAAAAGAACAGAATTGTTATTTCAGTAAGACTTACTAACCAGTGTCAGGAGCTGACTTTCAGTTATGACAGTTGCAGTCAAAAGGTCTATTTTATGTATTTGCAGAAAAAAGTAATCAGATAAGTAGGAATTGCAAAGTAAATTAAAACCTCCCTATAACGATATTCAATACAATGGTAAGTCATCTATAAAATACAATCTTGGGGTCCTGCGGAATTTCCGTATAATATAATCTCCCATCGATATAACGATACATCCCTCTAGAATGATAATTTTATTGGGTCCCTTAAGTTTCATTGTATTGTAGCCATAGTCAGATAAAAGAGAAAACTATCTGCGAACTCATAATAGTTCGCGATGACTAAATACATAGTGCGTATATGAACACGTGTATATGCATATGCACACCCATCTGTGCAACTTGCTTGGGCTATACTGACTTGAAAAAGATATTTCTTTTACGCAACTATCCATTTAAAAAAAAAAAAAAACTTGGAATTACCGAAAAACTATTTGCAAGATCTTTGAATGTATCCACGCCCGGCGTGCGCATGTGCGTCTACATTATCTGACTATGATTGTGGCTTTACTGTAGTTAAAATCACTCACTGAAAATTTCTCTTATCAAAAATTGTTTTCAAAATTGGGAAATTTTTTAGTTGAGATTTTAGGAGTATCTTGCTTATGTTATTTTAAAGATATAAATTATTAAAATTTTATCTGATTTCATTTCAGCATCTGTTAGATCACATTAAGTTTCTGGAAGTTACAGATGAAGAAGGTGATTAGTTCCACAGATATAAAAATAGTTTATTTTATATGTATGTTTTTAATAAAATATTTTTTATGTGTTAAATAAAAGTTTTTCATGCTAATAAGTGTTCTTTTTGTTTTGTAAAGTGTTATTGGGAAAAAGAAACTAGCCACTTTATAAACTATGTTGGCTAATAGGCAGAATTGAATAATATTTATTATGATTGGAGTTGGCACTGTTTACTGCAAACAAATAAATTTAATGTTGCTGGTTACAAGAATCAATGTTAATGTCTGCTCCCCACTGTTATAAAGACCAGTCAGGAGTAGGGATCTGTTATTAAGGTGCTTTAAACTGATATCTTATAAAATATATTGAAATTGAAGTAATCAGTTTTTCTGTAAATTCATTTAAGATCAGAATTACAATCTTCTTAGGAATTGGCATTCATCAATACATTGTATTGTAATAGATATTGATTCTTGTAATTGATTAGAGAAATCTCAGAACATGGTGATACAATCTCATTTTAACAAACTTCTCATATGAATACGCCAGATTAACAAATAAAATTTTTATTAAAAGAAAGTACAGGGTGTCGACAGATCATGGAAATCAGGGAAATCATGGAAAAATCAGGGTACTTTTTCGATCTGGAAAAATCATGACAATATCAGGGAATTTTGCAAAAATATTTAAACAACTCAGCGGAACTTTTGCTTCTGCCTAGTGAACTAGATCATTTTTAATTGCCAATTTGATGCGCGGTTCCGTTCTGGATCACATGACGCTCAACTGATGCACAGATACAGACATTTTACGAATCCGAAACCAGAATACAGATCATACGAGGACATAGAAATATGAATCCGAGACTAAGTGATGTAGTTTTAAGTGATGTAGGCACTATCACTATACGAATCCGAAAAAGTGCATGTATTCGGACTCGTTCTAAGATGCGGATCATACAAGAAATCGGATATGCGAATCATATCGGCATGTGAATTGCTTCCTGAATAAAGTCATAGGTTAAATGAATGGTAAAAGATGATTTAGTCTATTACTTACTGCGCCCTTGTGTTTTTTAAAGTGATGGGACATTTGAGTGATGCCTGCTAAGCTCCCCCGCAAGACGATTTTTTTATAGATAGTGCTCATTTTTAAGCCTTTTTACATATTTTATTTTTTTTAATTTGAAACGATACATTGATTGAAATAAAATAAGTTGACTAGGTTGCCAGTTTATTTTGATCAGTCATCCTTACGCTTAAAATTGAACACCACCTTTATAAAACGAGGAAACTTTCTGCTACATATTGTCTTTTAGGGTTAGACTAAATCTTATGTTTGGATTTATGAAACTGAACTACAATTTTATTAATATTAAGCATTTTTGTGGTTTTCTATTATTTATTTCCCTATATGAAGCATTCACCTGTTGGTGCATGATACACAATGGCGATTTATATGAAAGATTATGGTATGTATGTACATAATTAGTTCTGGAAATTTGATAAAGATTGTCAGGGAAATCAGGGAAAAATCAGGGAACTTTTTTTCTCAATTTCTGTAGCCACCCTGAAGTATTATGGAACAAATTCAGACTTCATGAAATTTCACTTCTCAGAATTTTAGAAATCACATTTGTTATGTCAAGATTTTAACTATAGATCTTTTAAAGCACTTAGTTGAATTCCAAGTACTTGATCGGTATATTTTTGACATATTGATGAAACTTTTTAAACAAAATGTAAGATATTAAATAATAAAATTTTTTTGATAGATAATACAGTGACAATTTAACATGCAAAAAAACTTGCATATTAGCATATACTAGTAAGTTTATTCACTAAAATAGAAAACAGGCAGATTAACATGTTTCAGTGAAGGTAACGTTAATCAAACGGAAAACTTAAATCTGGAAAAGTCTGATATCTAATGTTATTCTGTATTCCAGTTTAGGTTAATGTGAAATCATGAAGCACTTCTAATTAAAGAAATGTAATGCCAATATTTCAATAAGGTAGGGTGGTGAGTAAGGGAGAACTCAGAAAGACCAAATGCAGATACTAATGCAAAATTTAGGTCATACAAACTAACTACTGTAAATATAAATATTTCTCGAGTTGTTGTGATTAAGATTCCAGTTCATATGCAGTTTTAATTCCTGGAGTATGATTCGAAAGTTAAAAAATAGCTTAGAAGTAATAAATGCTTGAAGAAACATATAGTCCTGCTACGATAACTTGGCAGTCGGTTATGTGAATTTGGTCGAGTCCACTGGGGAAATTCGGTAACAGGTTTACTTTCAGAGTAAAATCAGGTAGCCGTAACTGGCACCTTATCGTGGATACAGGTAATTTCTAGCACAATGAAGAATGAGCAAGCGGAGCAGGTGTGCCCTTTTATTCGCTTTCACTCTGGGGGAAGGGGGGTGGAGATCGGATGACCACCAGAAATTCTCCCCACTTGGCGAAAGAAGCAGTAGCATGTAGTAACCTTTCAATGAGCGACCCCTCTCTAGGAATGAAATCGCCTAAGGTCGACTGCCAAGTTAAGGCAGCCAAACTATACTCTAGGCATTTTCACTTAAGGTGTACCACCAAAACAGGGGCGTAGCCAGAAATTTTTCATGGGGGGGGGGGTACGACTACTACAACTCATGTATACGTGTGTGTGATAATGTAGTGAAGAATATGCATTTTGTATGTCAAAAAATTTCTCATGGGGGGGGTATGACCCCCCCCCTTGGCTATGCCCCTGCACCAAAAAAAGAACAATAAAGTACCAATTATACATCTTTTGTGTGAATGGGAGGCAGAGTTTAATTGATCTGTTGACGATAAAATTTGAATGCTTTTGAAAATTCATTATGAATGGAAATTTAAAAAATCTTCAAGAGGTGGACCACATTATTTCACTGCATTTATATTGAAATGTTTAATTTTTAAAACTAAGCAATAAAACGAAGAGAAATCATGCTTTTGCTACCTATCTTAAGTAATATATTTTTTATTTTTATATGCAATCTGGGGAATAGGCCATGAGTATAGCAGTTTCGCATTATTATACACCAGGGCAGTGTTATTA
Source organism: Cheiracanthium punctorium (assembly GCA_038373885.1). Classification (NCBI taxonomy): domain Eukaryota; kingdom Metazoa; phylum Arthropoda; class Arachnida; order Araneae; family Cheiracanthiidae; genus Cheiracanthium; species Cheiracanthium punctorium. The sequence goes on along the minus strand of JAWZYV010016180.1, from coordinate 203,005 downwards.
CAGTACAGTGGGTACAAATAAAATGGGACTTCTATGAAACTACTCAAATAAGCAAATAGTGGTTTACTAAAAATATATATTTTGTACTGAACTAATATTTCAATTGCGTTACAATAAAGCAAAATTACATGTTCCAAATGAAAATTAAGCAAAATCATATATATTTATTCTTATTAAATTTATTTTTAAGAAAGTGAATTTAAATTTTTGTGTCACGAATTGAAAACGAAAAATATTGATTTTGCATATTGAAAACTACTGGGTTGGTGCATAATTATCTAGAGTTTGAAAATTTTTATTTAGTTTATTAATTAAATTAATTCATGTTAATTCATCATTAAAGAGAATATACGTCGATTAAAAAAATAATTAAAAAAAATATTGTACACTTTTATTAAGTTACAGCATGTTAAAAAAAGAAAAGCCTGATAGTTATGCACCAGTCCAGTAGTTACTTATACTTTCACACTAAGAACACATTTACAACTTTATATAAATATTAAAAAAAAAAAAAAATTATGTAGCGAAGCTGAAATACATCAATTATCATTATCATACAAAATATTTACAAATTAATTATTTCCTGATAATCTAAAAAAAAATTATTCAATACGCATGCGGTTTTTTGACAATTTTCAATTTATTATGAGATAAAAAAACAACGAAATTTTCATTTTAAAATATCAACCTGTAACCTGGAGGCCATATAAGTAATTTTAGCCAAACTTCAACATGCTTTTAAATTTCTTATATTGACGTTTAGGGGTGCTCGACTCCCCCCGCCCCCCCAATATAGGCCTCCTTACCGGCTCTGATGGATGCCGGCTAGTAGTCGAATAAATCTCGGTTGATAATGGGTATATAGTCGCCGGACGATGAAATCATGGGTAAATGATCGCGGGCGACGTCGCCGTGGCGGTAGCGCCAATGGTTGGCCAAAAAAATGCGATGAGACATTTCGGTCACTTCCCGGCGTCGCAGTCGACGCCAGCGCGACGTCGTGATCTGTGAAGTGCGGCGTTTGGCCAATTCTTGGCCAACGATATTTTGATATAAGACGACTGCCTGCCTGTGGGAGATGGAGCTGAGAAGAAGGAGTGACAGACATATGGATACACATATATTATGCAGTTATTTGAGAAGCTCTGAATAATGTCTTTCAAACGCAATAGTTCAACGTATAGTAAAAGTTGTTGAGAACCAGCAAAACCTGTACAGGTTTGAAATATTTACCATACATCCAAAACGTTTCAAAATACCATTTTTTAGAAACTTACTTTCCTAAGATTTCTTCAAATGTTGCTTTGACGGCACTTTTTACTTTTGTCCAATCATGATACATTACTGATTGTTGAAATCAGACATACTGAAATACTATGATACTTTTAATGAAAATTCCGGCAAAAGTGTCCTCGACTATAGTTCTTCTTATATCGCCGTCTCTAGCTTCGATACCGCACACACTTTGGCTAGCCTCGGTGAAAAATTTTACTTAATGCTCCAAAGCTTTGTTTCGACATGTTTGATGTCAATTGGGTAATCGACAATTGTTTAATGAACGTCCTTTCAATTGTTTAATCGACAAATAGAAGTAATGATAGCAGATTTATCAGCGAGGCTAGCTTAAGTGTGTGCGGTACTGAATCTAGATACGGCTATATGAGAAGCACCTTGTTGTCAAGGTCACTTATGTTGTAATTTTCATCAAAAGTTGCTTTCCCTGTGAGTGAATTCAAAAATCAATAATGCGGCGTGATAGGAGAAAAGTGCAATAAAATCAACATTTGGTTGGTTGTTTAGTTTTTTAGGTTTTACGGCAGAAGATGCAGAAAGGATAAACTGCGCCAAACAAACACCTCCTAGATATAGAGGGCTTGAGAACAGAATCTTTTACGTCATCACTTGGCCACCTAAGGTGACGTAACCACAGTTATACTCTCACAAAGTAAAATTAATTAAAATTTTTGGTGGATGATACAAATTTTAGAAAATATCTTAACTTAAAAATTAAAATTAAAATACCTTTTTGATAAGAAATAATTTATTATGATCTATTTCTGTATCATATTATATAACTTGTGGTAGTTAAAACTTCCTATTTGTCGTAAAATTAAATTTCTATCCTAAATCATTAAAATTTTTCATGTGGGAGTAAATTCACTGAATACTTTGAAGTGTTTTACTTTGTGAAAATAAATGTGTGATGACGTCATTTTATTGGATCCACTGATGACGAAAAATGTTCTGTACTTAGGCATTGTATATCTTTGAGCTGTTGGTCAAACATACGGTAGGGTAGCACAAATCATACGGTAAAAGCCAAAAAGGTAAGACCGTTTAAAAGATAAAAAACGCAAAACACTAAAAGCAAGATAAAAGCAGTACATGACAAGAGTCCAGTCGCTAAAAGCGACTAATCTTATCTTAGAGACTAATCTAAAAAGAGACTGGATGGGGAAACCCATTCAGACACCAGTCATAACTAAAATTTTACGTCGCACTGAATAAAAAATATCAATGCTCCGAAGGAAGTGAATCAAATTCACTTGTGGGTTTCACCCAAGATCTCCTCTAGTATAGGTTGCGGGCAATTAAAATAAGTTCGATAAAAATTTATAAAAGTTTTACAAGTGCATGTAGCAAATCAACATTTGGAGAAAAATTGCTCATAACATTTACATCAAGTCTTCAAGAACTAATTCATCTGGAGAGAAAAGCACAACCGTTTCGAAACTTTTTATCCTGAGCAGATCTACAAGAGAACACTCAAGCACATCATTGGGGAAATACAAGATACAATACAGGAGAAGAGTCCTGTCGGTAAAAGAGACTAATTTGGATGGGAAATCCGATGCAGACACCAGTCAGACTAGAACTTAACGTCACGCTGAATAAAAAATATTATTGCTCGGAAGGAACTAAATAAAATTCACGTGTGGGATTTTAACAGAGATCTCGTCGTGTAGAGGTTGTGGGCATTTAAAATAAGTTCGATAAAAATTGAGAACTAAGTCATCTGGAGACAAAAGCGGAAACATTCTAAAGCTTTTACCCTGAGCAGTTCTGCAAGCGAACACTCATGTACTTGATTAAAACACGAATAAAAAGGACAAATATACAAGTTACAATCTCAACTTTTAAAAACTATTTTTAAAGGAAACTATTCAAATAATCTGGTTGTGATTTTATTGAAATAATATCGTTATTTCGTAATTTCAGTTTATTTTTTAAATAAATGAAAAATATGCATGTAAAAAAAGCAAATATTCCTGACTTATAAAAAAGAAATTGAAACTGCTAGGCCTACCAACTTATTAAAATTCATCATTCTCATAAAAATACGGAAACTTTTATGATTTTCAAATGAACAATGGACGTAAACAAACAAGTCTCTAGACATGTTTATTATAATGCGAAGTAAACACTAAGAAATGTAAGTAATATGTATAGTTTCGTAGGAATTTAATATTTCAGGGACAAGCTGACTTAGAAAAATTGTCAAATAGTCCTAAAAACTATATTTTTTTTCATACTTTTGCTTTTGTATACATACAAACGTTTGAAGATAAAAATAACTCGAAACTTTCAATAATATATCAACAACAAGATGTACTCGTATTGTAACAACAAGATGTACTCGTAATGAAACAACAAGACAACAATGTAACAACAAGATGTACTCGTATTTTATTCGCTCGTTTCCACAGCGGTACGTGCGAACAAGTACACACGAAAGGAAAGGACTTGCCCTTATTTTTCTGGCAAAGAAAAAAAATCAATGAGTGGCGTTTCCTAATTGAACCTAATCTGCCTGTTTTTCACGCAAGTTATAAAAAGTAAGGAAATCTTACTTTTAAAAACTGAAAAAAAAATTTTTAAGAGGGAAAATTTTCAAATTATTCAAAAATTTCAAAACTTGTACAATATATTAAACGATAACCGTTAGAGTTGCTAAATGTTATTTCATTTGTTTCGCACTACTTCACGTTATGCGCGATTCCACTATCTGCTCGTCTCAAAAACATCGAAAAGCAGAAAAAATTTAAAAAAATTAAAAACAGTTGTCAGAAATTGTGTAATCACCTATTATGGTGCTCAAGGTAACTTTTGGCCCTTTAGGCATTTTCATATTATTTATTGTAAAAAAAAAGTAAGAGACATATAATCAAACCAACAGCATTCTTGCTGAAAATCTATTTTGACTTTTGATGGTGTTTAATGCATGAAAGGATAGCTTTCGATTAAAAAAACTACGTATCGACTGTAGTCTTACTCTATTTTAGTTTTTAGTTATTCTTCTTATTAATTTTTTTGTAATTTTTTAAAAATTTTGTCTCTATAAAAACAAAACATTGTTAATGAAATATAACCACTGGCTAGAACTATGTACAAAACCTTGCAAAGCATCCATATAATCATTTGCGTCAAAACGTTGTTCTCCAATTCATTATAAAAGAGCAATTTACGATAAGACTTCAGTTTCTACTGATACTAACATCGTGTAAAGTAGCGCAGTTCAAATTAAAATTTATCTGCTCAAAGGCTCTGACGAGAGGAACAGAGGGCGTAACGTTTTCGTATTTGGCTGGCATTTGTATCTGGTTCTGGGAAATATATTGTTAGGGAGAAAAGTATTTCCATGAAATGCCGCTAAGATGTGATTGACCGCTGTAATCAGTTAAATTAGACTTCAGTTTCTACTATCAGATTAATGAGATAAAGCTTCATATTTCTTCTTTCTTTTTTGGGTAACACAAATCGTTGTTGGTAAAACATTTATCGATGCATAGCTTTGTTATTCATAATATGGAGTCCCCTAGTTAAATAAATTCTCAAAATGCTAATAATTTAACAATGCGATTGAAATTGACGTAAGCTTTATTAAAAAAGCTAAATTGCACGTAACATTGACATCAAGATATCTGCAATGAATTCATTTTAAGACGACAAAAATACAAGTGTATTTCTAAAGATTTTAACCGGAGCAGCTTTACTAGAGAACACTCACGTACTTGATCTAAAAGAGGACGCTGTAGTATCACTCCGATATGACGTATTTAAAATTTTAAAAAAGCTACATCTTTTAAAATAATCTGGTTGTGATTTCATTGCAAGATTATTGTTATTACTTCATTTCAGTTTGTATTTTAATATGAACAATAGGGTAGACCAAAAAGCTTTTTTTTATATTTTTGGAAACTGCTAGTTGATAAAGTTGTTACACATTTAGACACGAAAAACTGCAAGATCAGTCAAGCCAGTTAGGTGAAAGAAAAAGAGTGCATGCTAAGATGAAAGATGGGGTTGTCAGATATGGGTGTCGACCCTTCCTCCACCCGACAAGCGGACTTCAACGGAAGGGTTGCTCGGCTATCTGACAGAGATGGTTACGGTCCACGGTAGCCAAGGCTGTTCTGAGTCGTTTCTTGTGAGTAGGGTCGGTGTGGTGTCCGGGATTTCGTTTGGCAGTTTTTGTAAGTTGTTGCAAAAGTTGGACGTGATGTCATAGAGGTGCTTTCGCATCGTTGATATGTTTAGGTCGTTTCGAAGTTTTGTGTTTGTCAGGAAGTGGTGGCCGTTGCGGATTTTCCGTAGGATGGCAGTCTGCTTGGGTTCGAGATTATCAGTGTTGGACTTAGAGGAGGATGCCCAGACAAGGGCAGCGTAAGTGGCAGTGGGTCGGACAAATGTTTTGTAAAGTGAAGTCTTGTTGGCATGGCCAATATGAGTGTTAAGAAGAGGGGCCTGAGTCTTTCAAAGGCGGCTTTCATCATGTAAGTAGATGTTTTATATGGTGGTGCCAGGTTAGAATTTTATCAATTCTGACGCCGAGATAGACAACACTGGAACTCCAGTCGATAGGGCTGTAGAGCAGATGGAGGCGAGAGGGGGGGGGGGCTTCGATGACTTAGATATCGCGTGAAATAATACTGCTCTGACTGACTTTTCAATGTTAAAATTGTGGTTAATGAAACTGTAGACTCAAATAAATGTACTTTGCATCTGCGCGGACACTAATACGAAAAAAAAGTACTAAACCTTCTTAAGCATCAAACGTTATCCACCTGTGAAATGAATAAGCATATTTAGAATCACGTTTACTATTTATGTATTCCCAGCATAACAGAAATGAATATTGCATGTTAAAGTATCCAGCTTGTTTGGAGAACACCTAAAGTTTGCTTAACTAGTTCAGACAAAATTTGCTAATAAAAGAAAATCGGAAAGTGGTCTTGATTTGCATAAATTTAATTATTAACAAATCCCAGAGAAAAAATGGAATTTCAAGATATTTTTTTTTCTTATTTATATATACTTGTTCTGTATAATGTGATATTTATTACATAAGTTTCATGTCTGCATATATTCATGGCTGCTTCTATGATTCGAAGCTATATTCTGTTTATTAGTATTGTAAGATAAGAAGCAAGAGAAAAAGTAATGTAGAAATGCAAATGAGTTCTTGTTAACTACGATACAAATTTCGAATATTCAGACTTTTTTACCGAAGACAAAAATATTTTCATGCAAAGAGGGCCTTTGCTTTAATATTACTATAATTTTCATTTTTTCAACCAACAACGCTAGTTTACGATTGAAAATTTTGATCTTTCGTACAGTGGAATAATCGCAAGTTAAGTAGTATTTGCAATAAGCACAGATGCTGTGGTGAAAATAAATGGAAAATGTTTGCAAATAAATTAAAATGTTTGATAGCAAATTATTTTTAATTTTATCAGTCGATACGTAAAATTAACGAAAACGCGCCTATCCTTGTATTGATTGATTCAGTTCTTATGGAATTTCTTCTAGTTCAATTTGCAAAAGTGAAATGCTTTATTGTATTCAATGTTTCTCTGAATACAAGAAACCAGTGGCGGCTCGTGACCGTTTCAGTGGTGGGGCCCGAAAAAAATTGTGCCAGTTCAAATCGGGAAAATACATATACATAAAGAGCTGTGGCGGTTCGTTACCCATTTCAGTGGAGGGGGCTTTAAAGGCAGCAGATTTATTTTGCACCAAAAAACCTTTTTCTCAATTTTTTTTCTCAAATAGGTACAATATCAAAATTTAATTTTTTTAATACAATATTTAAAAAGTATAATTTTCTTGAAAACAATGTTAAATTTAACAATTGCATGTGTACATGTTGAAAAACGAATAAATTTACTTAAATAGAAATTCAGCTCGTCGATTCTTTTGGCGAGCAAAATTTTCAATAATTTTTGTATTAAAGTCTGGAAATTCTTGAATGATATCTTTGTGAACAGAGGGAGCAGCTAAGGCATTTAGCCTGTCCTGACTCATAGAATTTCTAAGAAAAATTTTCACTCGCTTCAACGTGCTGAAACACCTTTCTGCTTCTGCAGTGGAAACAGGAGTGGCAATAATAATTTCTAATAATTTTGAAATTTCTGAAAATTCTTTCAAAAGTTCATTATCGTTTAAGAGTTTGTGCAGTGAACAGGCAGATTTCATGTTTTTAAATGTATTGTTACTATACAACACCTTCAATTCATTTGTTAATTTTTCTTTCGCAATCACGATGTAACTTTCGGAAACTGTGGAAATAAGCTCATCTGGAAAACTGTCTTTGAAGGAAGCGAAATTTGTGGGATCTAGCAGAGCGAATGAATTAAAAATACTATAATGTCGAAATCTATCTCTGATTTCGTTAACTACAATATCACACGCTTCTTTTGCATTTATTTTAACGATGTTATAAGAGCTTATCCGCATTCGATTTTTCTTATTTAAATTTTCACTCTCTTCAACTGTTTGATGCACACAGATTTTCGCTCTAATTTCACAAATTGCATCACTAAAATATTTAATAGCCTGAGGTATGCCTGTTGATAGGCAGTTTCTTGCTTGAACTACATTAAAAAAGACGTCTACATGCTGAAAGACAGAGTGGAAAAATGATAATAAGAAGATAAAATCTTCATCTTCTAAGATTTTTTTCAAATAATGCGCTTCACTAATCGTTCTGTCATCTCAATGCATTTCACTCTGAATTCTATCAAAACACTCTAACAGTTCAGATTTATTTTATGCTATACAGCTAATAATTCGAGAATGAAAGTTCCACCTAGTTTCTGATGGTGATGGTATTCTTTTTGAACAGATCTCTCTAAATAAATCACTACGTTTAGGCGGCACGGAAAAGAAAGTACTGAAAGAATTTGCATTGGCAAAGAACAATCTGATAGAACTTATAGATGAGCAAGTTTTTTTAAAGATTAAGTTCATTTCATGGGCATAACAGTGAACAGGAAAATATTCTCTCATGCGCTTTTGGACTCCATTTTGAGAACCTCTCATAACGGCAGCACCATCATACGCTTGGGCGATTAGTTAATTTTTTAAATCAAACTCGTCTAAAGTAGATTTTATAATTTTTGTGAGTCCTTCTGCTGTTCGATCGTGTTCATCAATACAATTTATAAATCTTTCCACAGCTAGATTATTGTTTAGGTATCGGAGAATTACAACGAACTGAGAAACGCAAGAAATGTCAGTTGTTTCATCAGCTTCTATTCATACAAAATTAGCAATGACAATTTCCCTTTTTACTTCTTGTATATATATTTGATACATGCAATCTAAAAGCTCATTTTGAATGGTTTTTGAGGTATTTTTTGAAACAGTTGCGGTATTTAAACGATTTTCTAAAGTATTTTCCATTTTTGATAAATATGTTAACAGGTCTAAAAATACTCCCCGATTTGTTGACTGCTCCCTTTCATCATGACCTCTTAAAGGCAATCCATGGTATCCACAGAATTTTAAACAGTCAATTACACGATTTAACAAGTGCCTGTTCTTCTCCACCAACTCGTTGTGTTTCTTTATTGAAGTATGATAACCATCATTTAATTCTGCTAAAATATTAACTGCTCCGAAAGTTTTATATTGAAGGGCATTACTAATGTGACTAGTACTTGACTAATTTTTTTTAACTCTTTCAGAAAAATGTTTCAAATCTGTGCAACCAATCTTGGTACATAATGTTTCACCCCCAAATAGTAAACAATAAAAACAAAAAAATAAAAATTTTTTGCTTCACTTACTGAAAGAAATGGTGCTTTACTGTACCATTCTAGTTGAAATGATCGTGTCCTTTTCCCATCTTTTTGTCTAAGGACAAAATTTTTCGGTTGATAGGATCCCAAGCGTTTTATTTCAAGCTTTTCTGCTATTTTTAATCTGCTGAAAGGTACTTGTAATAAACTGTCAACAGAATTCATTGTCGTTAAAAATATTTATAATTTGACAAAATATTTTAATCTAGAGCCATTTCTCACTCAATTAATACTTTCACTATATTTGTAATTTAAAAAATAGTAAAATCAAGTCTGTTTTAAATGAGATAAATAAAAATTCCTACTTCTTAAAGATGATAAGCAATAAGAACAAAAATCACGATCAGCACCTTTTTTTCGACCTAAAGAACAAACCTCGCCAAATAGAGCTGTTTCCATGGAAACACTTTCATTTCTCCTGTCGGGCCAATACTAAGGGGCCCAGGTGCGAACACAGGATTTTTGGCTGGGGGGGTCCAACTTTTAGGGATGTTCCAGATTGACAAAAATCAGTGATGAAAGAGCTCGTTTTCATTAGATGGAATTCATCAAAACTCGTCCCATCCAGTTCCCTAAGAATACACTTCACAGTACAATAGGAAGCAAAGTAATAGTTGTACAGTTTTGAGAACGAGATGGTGTTTTATGTTCGCTTTCAGTTCATTTTTGAAAAGTTGAGGAAAACGAGAAAAAAATTTCTTTTTTTATCTATTAGAACTGAAACTATTGCTACCTTTTTTTGGAATTATTTTATTTACTATAGATATAGGATAATAATCAATCAAAAAAAAAAAAAATCAAAGCCGATAGGGTGGGGTCCGGACCCCCTGGACCCCCCCCCTTGTGTGCGCCACTGAAGGGGCCCTAAATTGGTGCTAAATTAATGGTGCTTTCGCATTCTTTTTGGTGATAACCAGCCAAATATGGTCATCTTTTGAGAAATGATCAATGGTACTAACATTACTCTGCTGTGTTTGGCGCAAATATAATACGGCTTCATTTCTCCGGCCCCAGAGTGTTTCAATGGGGAATACGTTGGAGATGCCGCGGCGCGGCCATAGGATTGGAATGATGGCTCGCTTTACATAATTGGATAAAGGGAAAAAGCTGGTGTAAAAAATACTCTTTAAATATTCCTTTCATCCGTCTAAAATCAAAATAGAAGAAAATACACGCAGACACCTTTATTAAAGTAAACTGATTTTAAAAGAATACAAATTCTGCATTATAATTAAAAAAGCTTTTGAAATGTCAGGTAGAGCCAGGCCCCATGGCCCCTAATGACGAGCCGCCACTGCAAGAAACATTTCATAAAAAATTGATTTTTTAGACGATTTTCACTGAGAAATTTTAAATGTTCTTTAACCTACAGTTTTATTTGCATAGCACGTTTTCTTTTAAAACCTCTGTCTTAAAGTAGAAATGAAACTTTCTTAATCTCTCAATCTATAACTTAAATTATCATTCTTTTACGATATTTATTTTAATCTAAACAAGCTAGGTTTTCTGTTCATTATAACCCATATTAATGAGTTAAAAATGCACCGCTTCGCACATGAAGTGGTAGATAATTTCGCTATAGTATTTTTGTGACGATAAGGTGGATAGGGATGGACGCGAGACGCGAGAATTCTCGCATTGTCTCGCGAGACAAGACGCGAGACGAGACGCGAGATTTCTCGCGAGAATTCTCGCATTTTCTTCCGTCTCGCATAAATACGATCTGAAAAGCGACAATTTGCCTGAAGCCTCTACCGTTCAACTTGCGTCTCCTTCGTTTTCGGTCCTGGTATACTATCAGCACTCTACAATACGCACAAACACGTAGCATTTAAAATTAGAACAGACGAGAGATATACAAAACACACAAAGGAGAGGATAAAGAAAGAGGCGGAAAAAAAAGAAAACAAAGAGTTGAAAGAAAAATAATTGGCAACAGTTTGGCAACTCATTTGACGAAAAAACAGTATGGCGGGAATGACCGCCGGGATAATACGTAAGTACCAAGAAAAGTCCATATGTGTTTCTTAAAGTTCGTAAATTTCCAAATCTTACCAATAATATAAATGTGTACGTTTATGTGTTTGGATGTTTTTGACTGAATCACACAAAAATGGTTGGAAAAATTTGTAATGAAGATAGCTTATGCCCTAGATTAACATACAGGCAACCTTTCAAGCATATAGCATAAATAATTCTTTTACGAAGACACTCAAAATAATGCTAATGCATTGCGCTCTATGGAAATTTTGTAGCTACTAAACCGATTTTAAAACTTTTTTCACTAATTGAAAGTCCTAGGCCTATATGGGGAATTCCTCTGTGTGGAATTTTCTAAGAAATCCTAGCCCGTATTTTCGCTGGGTTTTGGAAAAAAAACACGGAAAACTGCGAGCGGCTAGGTCGACAGGCGCGACCGGAGTTTGAACCTGGCACCTCCCACCTTCCAGTTTTGAGAGCAGAACCTCTTAGACACTGGGGGGACCCTGAGTGTTATAGGCTACCTTTTATGCATATATCACAAATAGTTCTTTTACAGGGATACTCATAAGAATTACGCTCTATGTGTATCTCTGTAAGTACTGAACCGATTCCAAAACTTTTTTCACTGATAGTAAGCTACACTATTCTTGAGTATTATAGGCTAAAATAGTACCTTTACAGGAACACTCAAAATAATTCTAATACATTACGTTCTATGAGCATTTCTTAATAACCGATTCTAAAACTTTTTCGCTAATAGAAAGCTGCACTATTCCTGATTAACATACCGTAAATTCCGGCGTATAACGCGCACTTTTCATACAAAAAATAAGGTCGAAATTTAAGGGTGCGCGTTATACGCCGGTTATAGAAATGAAAAATTTAAAAATAAGGAAAAGATGAGCTTTAAAAAATGACATTTCTACAAGTACCTGAATGTTGTTTATTTAAAAGAAATGACATACCTTATGAACTTCAATTTTCATTATCGGACAGCATAAAAAGTTCATCATATTTATCTTCCGTTATATTTTCAGGCACATGATCAAATTCAGTTTCATCTTCACTATCACTGTACTCTGATCCATAAATAAATAGTTATCATGCGTTCCATCTAGATTGTTCGATATACTGCACTTTTTAAATGACTTTTTAATTATGTCAGGTTTAATTTCATCCCATGCTTGTATTATCCACTCACTCACTATTTCTAGACTGGCATGACGCATTTCTCCTCCTGTCTTAAATACTTTACCTCCTTCCAACATCTATGTATTGCAAAATCGTTTTAAAATTCCTTAGAATGGTTTATTAATACACACATCTAAAGGTTGAACTAATGGCGTTCATCCGCCTGGAATAAGTGCCATGTCTGTGTTACACTCTTTCATTAATTTTTTCTATTAACCGTTAAATGCGATCTGAACATATCCCAAAGTAAAAGACCTTATGGATTCCATAGGGCAAGTCTGTGATTGCAAAGTAAAGGGTGCGCGTTATACGGAGGATATACATAAAAATTAAAAAATGAAGTTTAAAATTATAGGTGCGCGTTATACGCCGGTGCGCGCTATACGCCGACATTTACGGTAGGCTAAAATTCATGCATAGCATAAATATTTCTTTTACAAGAACACTCAAAACAGTTCGCAAATACTGTCGTAACTGTCTCTATTCGCCAAACGCCTGAAAAAAATCTAAATTTAGTAATTCTGCATACTCTCTTATTTTAAATGAAGTATACTACCATGCATTATACTTCATTTAAAATAAATAAATAGCAAATAATATTTAAATGCAGTTTCTTTAGTTGCAAACATATTTGTTATTCACACATGCTTCGTTTCTCTCGGGACCTAATTCTAAAGCCGACGCGGACGAAGTCGCGGGTAGCCGCTAGTTAAAATATAAATGAGAAACTGGCCCCAACCTGTGACAGGCGGCAACTAAAGGGGGGGGGGGCAAGCGGGGACAAGCACCGGGAGACATTCTAAATGGAACGCCAAAATCAGTTATAGTTTCTTGGGATGGGGCGCGGCTCCATCCGAGGGGGCACACGACCATGGGCGCCCATAAGGGGGGGCAAGGTAGGGAACTTCCCCTCCCTAAAGGTTTAAGTTAATGCCTCATTATGTTAACAAATGGCAAAAACAGAACTAAGTTTGTTAAAAGTTTGAAATTTGCCCCCCCCCTCTAGAAATTTTTTTTTAAGTTTGCCCCCCCCCCCTAGAAAAATCACTATGGGCGCCCATGCACACGGCACTAATTATGGTTTGCCCCAGATTACATAAACTCTAATTTTTTGTTAATTTAAACTCTAATTTAATTAAAACATAAACTCTGATTTTTGCTTTCCTGAGAAATTATCTAGCTTGACCATTTGGTAGAATATGCCATCATTCCTGTTGGGTTGAAAAGCTTCTGTGACTCTATTCTTTTGTTGATTTTTGCCGGGATTTTTTTTTTTTTTTTTTTTTTTTTTTTTGAATCTTGAATCTGATGGTATATTTGGGTTATAAATGCATGATTTGGGATCAAAATCATAACTTTGCCCCCTGACTTTTTAGACTAGGGGGGCAATTTTTACAACTGCAGGGGCAATTGCCCCTGCCCCCAGATTACGCCTATGGTCTAAAGAGATAATACAATATTATCTTATCTCCAAAAAACTCGCAAGATTTGCGAACAATACTTCGCCAAATTTAGCGCAAAAACCATGTGTTGGAAATTGTCAAATAATCGATGCGTATGACGTTATTTATCTTTCTTGTTATTTTAAAAGGGGGCGTTCATTTTGTATAACTATTTTGAACAGAATATTTTTATTTTGTGATACTGCATCAGTGCCGTAAAAAAAGGGAGGCTTCACAGGACAAATGCCTGGAGGCCCCGAAGCGCATGGGCTTCACTATCAACGTAACTTATTTTTCTTCCCAAATTTGCAGAAAAAGAAATTGTTGCTCTTGTATTGTTCCTTGGATTCAACTATCCTTCTAATACTCAGATCAAAACACTAAATCAGAAAGTAAGAATAAAAAGTTGATTACTGCTTGATATTTACAAGCAGATTGGTTAAACTAGAGATCTGCGTGTTTCGCTTATTTGTAATCTAATCTAGAACCTTTTTTTCTGTTTTATAAGCTCCTTCAGGTTAAGAGACATAGTGCTCGATGGCCCCTTTCCACCTCCTATTTATAACAATTTCTAAATGTAGTATTAAAAGTCTTTTTTGTGTAATATTGAGCTTTTGAAATGTGTAGGATAAGGGCACTAGTAATTAACATTTTAAAGGCAATAATAAGCATTAACTAGTAATTGCTAATTATAAAAACTATCTAGAAACGAAATTTTTGTTTTCAAAACTTTGAATTTTCATGTAAGGTAATTTATCATAGAATATTGGAAATTTCTATTTTTTCTATATTTTATAAGTTGTCATGGTGGCAACACCAGTCATTGATACCAAGAACAAAGTTTTGACTCCAGTGATTGACAGTTCTTGCTCCAGTAATTAACATCTAAGAAATGAGTAGAAGCACATGCTGTTTTAAATGCAATGACGTAAAAATGGCTCAAGAAAATGAAGTGAAATTTGGTGACATGATAGAAAGTCACTAAACTTAAACTATACGAGTCAAATTTAAAAAAAAAATGATCAGATCCCTCTACTTAAACAATAACGTCGAATTTTTTTATTTTTTTAAAAATTGATCAGATTTTGAGATTTTGCATAAAATGTTTCAAACGGCGTAAATATTTGTTCGCACCTCACGATGCGCTAAAGGGACTGAAATGATATTTGGTGATATGATAAGTGGTCACTCACTCCACTTAAACTACGCACATCAATTTTTTAAAAAGTTTTGATTAGATTTTGAGATTTTTCGAAAATCGTTTCAAAGAGTGTAAATATTTTTTTTTTTTTTTTTTTTTTGCGCATCATGTAATAACGACTAAAGCAAACGAAATGAAAATTTCGGGCAGTTGGTATCAGAACTTTTTCTATGGGTGGGAAATCTTATGGTTGCAAACGAGCGCTAGAAACACCACACCGCTCATCGTTATACTCAAGATGGAAAAAGCTAACGCAGGTGGGGGCGCACTGAAGCCCAGCAAAATATCATCTTCTAAAAGGTCTAGTATTTCGACTTAAATCAATAAAACACACACACACACACACAAAAAAAAAAAAAAAATCGACGCAGAAAGAAAATAAAACCTGCTTTTACTTAATAATGGTTGATAACAATCTAGATTCAAACATAGTAAACAGGGGTAAGTTTCATGTTTTATATTGCCCCGCCAATATAAAACTAGTAAAATAGAATATTTGGCTCGCACTCAAGTACTTTTTAGGAGGGATTAGTTTAAAAATTATTTTTAATAACTTATGTTTGTATGTTTCTTAAACACACGATACAAAACAAATGAAAATACGAAATAAGTTCTTGATTTTGAAGAGAGGTCTTGTAAAAATTGAGAAAAAGAAGAAAATAATTTGTTATCCAAATATTTATAATAATAAAGTAAAAACAACTAACAAGCTGTAATCATATTTTTACATTGGCGTAAATTGGCATGTAACATTGGTGTGTTGCTAGGCTAGGGCAAACTGCTTCCTCTTGTACAAAATATTTTCGCGAACAGAAAAAGCGGATGTCCTTCAGAAAAAGATTCCCTCTTCTTGGAATTCGGGTGTCCAGTTTGAAGGTCAAAGATATCCTAATTAGTTGCTCCACGTTCCCGAAATTTTTCAAGGGGTGCGACAGATTCTTTCCCTTAGGGATAGCCCCCCCCCTCCCCCTGTTTCTTGTTTGGTTTATATAACTTTGTTTTGCTGTTCCTTCCAGGCGGAAGCATAGGGGTGGCGCACCCAACACTCAACAAAGATGAAGAAAGAAGTGACGGGGACCGTGGGGGGGGGGGCATTTTCAGAACTGGGTACAAAGCGATGCGTCTTGTGGGATCAATTGCGACTACAAAAATTTTAGAAATGATCGTAATATGGAAATGTGACACCGTGAAAAAAATTGGACATTTTTGTCGTTTTCTGAACACTTGTATATCAGAAATGGTGTGCGGAAAAAACGCGAACGGTAAACGCGCCCATAATTTTTACTAAATGTTGGACATAAACATTCTTTGTTTTGTAATATACATGAGAAAGGTAATTGGATCTTATGTCCAAATTTCTTTTGTTTTGGGGTAAAGGGGTTAACTTACAGTTCAGTAGGTCTGGGAGTGATAAACCTCTTAGAAAAGCTATTGTTATTAGGCTTTCCTAAGCATATAACATATGAACCATAGCAAAAGCGTCGGGAGGGGGGCACAAGGGGTCACGTTCCCCTTCCACCGTGCCTCCCCTAAACTTCGTCTCAAAAAATTTGTCAAATGAACATTTGTTTGAAAATTTGAAAAACTTTTTTTTTCTGCTCTTATATTCGATATGTGCACCCCCCCCCTCCCTCAATGCTTTCCTGTACCCCTCCAAAATTTCAGTAGGTCAGGACGCAACGCAGTGATAAGCCTTCCTCAGGAAGCTATTGTTATTAGGTTTTTCTAAGCGTATAATACATATGAGCCACAGGTTTTGCGTTGGGGAGGACGCAGGGTGAGGGCACGTATCCCCCCCCCCCTTTGCCCTAACTTCATCTCAAAATCTTTTAAACAAACATTTGTTTTAAAATTTAAAAGATACTTCCCTTTTCTGCTCTTAAATTCAATAGGTGCCCCCCTCAAATCTTTCATGTGCCCCTCCACAATTCTGTTGGTCTGGAAACAATGATAAGCCTTCCTTAGGAAGCTATTGTTACTAGGTTAAGTATTGTTTTAAGCGTAAAATACATATGAACCATAGACGTAGTGTCGGGGGTTAAAAAGGGGGGCACGTGCCCCCCAGATAGAATAAACAACAGAGTTACTTTATGGTATCGAATAAAATTTTCAGATCATTAAATGTAAATACATACTAAATTTTACTTTATATACAGCCCTCTTACAAAAATTCCCAAAAAGGTAAAATGCGTCCCCATACATTAATGAGGCGATGCACAAAGTTTCAGCCTTTTTCATAAAAACGCTTAGAGGTATGTTTAATCAAAGTTGGTGAGGGGCAATACGCTATACAATGTCAATAAGAGTAAAAGTATTATTATTAAAACTATTCGAGCAAAACTATTAATTTTAATCAGTTATTTATAACCAATATTTGACATTAAGAAATGAGTTTTAAATAATTTTAAACCAGTTTCCTTTAAAATGTTCCCTTAAAATCGGTTTCTTTTTTATATCATTTAGAAATGAAAATTTGTTTAAAAACATTACATATTCCACTAACATTTGATTTAAAGAGTTTTCTTTCTTTCTTTTCTTTTCTTTTTTTTTTAAGAAGTTATTTCTGATTGACTAATTTAATTATGGAAAATATATACTATGTATATATTTGATTCTTTTAAGTACAGGAGTAATGTTTATATTGAATATTTTCAAAATTAAAAATATATATGTAAATTTATAATTATAAATCATTCATTATTCTAATAATTATTATTTAAAACCGAAGAACTAGCAAAATAAATTACCATGAATCAGAATAAACCCTTACACTTAGAAAAAGAAAACCAGTAATCATAAGCGATATTGTATTAGGAATAAGACTGAAGGTTAGAGTAATTATGGCGAACGTGCATGTTACATGTGTGGGTCATATATTCTGTTTTGGGGTTGTTTGGTAGGTGAGAGATGGTACTTAAGATTGTCCAAACTGCTTCAGTTTATTGCTGAATGACTAGTTCTGGTCCTTTTCCTAAGAATCCAAACAAATTAAACGATCAATTTATTCAATTAATAATTAAGTAATTCAATTATTTCTTTATTTTATTATTTTCAACAGAAGGTCCACAATTTATGCATAAAAAAGAGCAAATTTTGTGTTCGTGTGTGTTCTATGACAAGCCTATACGTATGCTTCACTATACTTATCCCTCTCCCGCCCCCCCCCCTTGAAAGATTTCTGAATACACTGTATTGGGGCTATTTAATTTAATCAAAATTTTATTTGCGCAACTGTCCTAAGTTGTGCAGAATTTCTAACAAAATTCAAAGCTTTATATACAGTAAAGCACCGTTTATACGCTTCTCGTTTATACGATTTTTACATTTATACGTGTCCCGCAGTGGTCTGGGCGCTAAACTCTGTTCCCATAAGAACAAGAACACGGCAAGTGAAGCAGCATCCGGCTTGGCCAGTGCTAGGGAGGATCAACTCCCTCTTGACTCGGCTGCTGTGGGTCCGTGTACGCTCATGGGAGCGAGTGTACGTAAAATCCGTCGTGGCTCCAATGTCCTCCAAGTTGTTAAACGATACCCCTGGGGGTGCCTATTTCAGGGGATTGGTCCCTCCTCTGGAATGGGTTCAAAATGAGGGGACGCCGGCTAAAGTTGGATTTCCTCCCACTTAGGCTCATTAAAATGGAAGTCACCCCTTCCGCTCATCGCCTATCTATATGGGGATCTGGTACCGCTCCACGGTTGCTAGAGTGCATTAGGAACAACATTTATACGTCGCTTTCATGAAGTCCCGATTCATTCCTATTTATTTTAGCAAAAATGCTTCGTTTATATGACGCCGATATCGGTTATACGTCGTTTTAAACGTCAACACTTTTCTGTCTCAGCAGTTATTTTCCTGTTTAGACAGACACTTTTGTTATATAGGTCAAATAAAGCATGTATGGAGGGTTGTACCTTTAGCAACCTTCTTTTAAAGGCGCAGTTGACAATATTGAAGAGTTTAGAATATACTTTGCTTGTCAGAACACGAAGGAAAAAGCATTTCATTAACTTCATTAACAGTCTGTAATGCTTTAATTAATAAGCATAGATATCACATCAGGTGACTAAATAATTTATTAAATTCAAGTTCTGTAACAACAAATCATAATTGTTATTCACTCATAATTGTTATTCACTGTAAATACTAAGTACTAGCTGAAGTACCCGTCCTCGACGGGTTAGTGAATGCAAATTTCCAAAAAGCAAGAACTTTCGTCAGCATTGTAGGAGTACACAGAATGAATGTAGTATGTTGCCAAAGTAAAGAAAGCGAAGTTATAATTTTCATGTATTGTTAAAATATTACAGGTTAGAGAGTAACTAAGTAATATCATTTCATTCGCTTTAGTCGTAATTATGTGATGCGCCAACGAATATTTAAGCATATTGAAATAATTTTCGCAAAATCTCAAAATTTAATCAACATTTTTGAAAAATTTGAAGCCTAGAATTTAAGTTGAGTGACAACCTATCATGTCACCCAAATTCGTTTCATTCCCTGCAGTCTTTATTTCGTGATGCTGGAACAAATTTTCAGCATTTTAAAACGATTTTCGAAAAATCTCAAAATGTAAGCAAAATATTTTTAAAATTCAACGCCTATAAATTAAGATTAGCAACTACCTATCATATCACTCAATTTCGTATCATTCGTATTAGTCGTTATTACGTGAAGTTTGAAGAAATCATCATTGAACGTATTTTGAGAGAATTTTCACAAAATCACAAAATCTAATAAAAATGTTTAAAAAATTGGACTCCTTTAGTTTATGTTGAGCAACCATCTATCGTGTGACCAAATTTCATATCATTCGCTTTAGTCGCTATTACGTAATGCGGGAACAAAGATTCACTCAGTTTTAAACGATTTTCACAAAATCTCGAAATCTGATCGATTTTTTTAAATTAGATGCTTATAGTTTAAGGTGAGTGACCACCTATCATTTCACCAAATATCATTTTTTCACCTTTGCAGTTATTACGTGATGTGCGAACACAAATTTACGCAGTTTGAAATGATTTTCGCAAAATTTCAAAATCTAATCAAGATTTTTTAAAAATTCGACGACAATGTTTTAAGTTGAGGGACCACCTATCATGACACCCAATTTCATATCATTCGCTTCAGTCGTTTTTACGTGATGCTTGAACACAAATTTACGCAGTTTGAAAGGATTTTCGCAAAATCTCAAAATCCAATCAAGATTTTTTAAAAATTGGACGCCTATGTTTTAAGTTGAGTGACCACCTATCATGACACCCAATTTCATATCATTCGCTTCAGTCGTTTTTACGTGATGCTTGAACACAAATTTACGCAGTTTGAAAGGATTTTCGCAAAATCTCAAAATCCAATCAGAATTTTTAAAAATTGGACGCCTATGTTTTAAATTGAGTGACTACCTATCATGACACTCAATTTCATATCATTCGCTTCAGTCGTTTTTGCGTGATGCTTGAACACAAATTTACGCAGTTTGAAACGATTTTCGCAAAATCTGAAAATCTAATCAAGATTTTTTAAAAATTGGACGCCTATGTTTTAAGTTGAGTGACCACCTATCATGACACCCAATTTCATATCATTCGCTTCAGTCGTTTTTACGTGATGCTTAAACAAAAAAAGCGTCACGGACAGAATGACAGAATGACAGAATGACAGACAGACAAACTTTTTTTTGAGGGTCGCATCGGATTCCCGGGTGCTTGAAACGGATAGAAATCAATAAAATTAGACTTTTGTCTGTACATTTCTTGGAATTCGAAAATTTTGCGATTTCTGTCCGTTTCAAGCACCCGGGATTCCGATGCAGCCCTCAAAAAAAAGTTTGTCTGTCTGTCATTCTGTCATTCTGTCGTTCTGTCATTCTGTCATTCTGTCCGTGACGCTTTTTTTGCTTAAGCATCACGTAAAAACGACTGAAGCGAATGATATGAAATTGGGTGTCATGATAGGTGGTCACTCAACTTAAAACATAGGCGTCCAATTTTAAAAAAATCCTGATTGGATTTTGAGATTTTGCGAAAATCGTTTCAAACTGCGTAAATTTGTGTTCAAGCATCACGTAAAAACGACTAAAGCGATTGATATGAAATTGGGTGTCATGATAGATGGTCACTCAACTTAAAACATAGGCGTCCAATTTTTAAAAAATCCTGATTGGATTTTGAGATTTTGCGAAAATCGTTTCAAACTGCGTAAATTTGTGTTCAAGCATCACCTAAAAACGACTGAAACGAATGATATGAAATTGGGTGTCATGATAGGTGGTCACTCAACTTAAAACATAGGCGTCGAATTAAAAAAAATCTTGATTGTTTCCGATTTAGCGAAAATCGTTTCAAACTGCGTAAATTTGTGTTCAAGCATCACGTAAAAACGACTGAAGCGAATGATATGAAATTGGGTGTCATGATAGGTGGTCACTCAACTTAAAACATAGGCGTCCAATTTTTAAAAAATCCTGATTGGATTTTGAGATTTTGCGAAAATCGTTTCAAACTGCGTAAATTTGTGTTCAAGCATCACGTAAAAACGACTGAAGCGAATGATATGAAATTGAGTGTCATGATAGGTGGTCACTCAACTTAAAACATAGGCGTCGAATTTAAAAAAAATCTTGATTAGATTTTGAAATTTTGCGAAAATCCTTTCAAACTGCGTAAATTTGTGTTCGCACATCACGTAAAACTGCAAAGGTGAAAAAATGATATTTGGTGAAATGATAGGTGGTCACTCACCTTAAACTATAAGCATCTAATTAATAAAAATCGATCAGATTTCGAGATTTTGTGAAAACCGTTTAAAACTGAGTGAATTTTTGTTCCCGCATTACGTAATAACGACTAAAGCGAATAATATGAAATTTGGTCACACTATAGATGGTTGCTCAACATAAACTATAGAAGTCCAATTTTTTAAACATTTTTATTAGATTTTGAGATTTTGTGAAAATTCTCTCAAAATGCGATTAAATTTCTTCAAACATCACGTAATAACGACTAATACGAATGATACGAAATTTAGTGATATGATAGGTAGTTGCTAATCTTAATTCATAGGCCTTGAATTTTAAAAATATTTTGATTACATTTTGAGATTTTGCGAAAATCGTTTCAAAATGCTGAAATTTTGTTCCAGCATCACGAAATAAAGACTGCAGGAAATGAAACGAATTTGGGTGACATGATAGGTTGTCACTCAACTTAAATTCTAGGCTTCCATTTTATTAAAAATGTTGATTAAATTTTTAGATTTTGCGAAAATTATTTCAATATGCGTAAATATTCGTTCGCGCATCACATAATTACGAGTAATGCGAATGAAATGATGTTACTTAGTTACTCTCTAACCTGTAATATTTTAACAATACATAAAAATTATAACTTCGCTTTCTTTACTTTGGCAACATACTACATCCATTCTGTGTACTCATACAATGCTGACGAAAGATCTTACTTTTTTGGAAATTTGCATTCACTAACCCGTTTGGGACGGGTACTTCAGCTAGTAGTACAATAAAGATACAATTTGTTTCACATTTGAGATTTTATAAAAATCTAGCAATTGTTTCTATCGTAAAAACTAATGTGAATAATTTACAATTACATAAATTTGAATTAGTAATGTTGAACCGGTAATAATCAAAGTTTTTTATTAATATTTCATGTTTGATTTATACGTCGTTTCAGTTCGGTCCCTTGAAAAACCTATAAACGGTGCTCTACTATAATTTCAAAAGCAAATGAAACTCCTATCCACCATACGTATAATTACGCAGTTTCTGGAATAAATAAATAAAAATAAATACTATATTTTCGGTGTGACATTATATATACAGATTAAATTTGAATTTCTTTTACTTCAAATTCCCACACGTACTAATATGGTTACCAGTGGCGTAGCCAGAAATTTTTCATGAGGGGGCGGATGCAGTAGTCGTAACACTGCTGCAACTCACATATATATATGTATACGTGTGTGTGTGATAAGGGAGTGAAGAATATACATTTTTGTACGGCAAAAATTCCTCATGGGGGGGTGACCCCTATCCCCCCTTCGCTATGCCCCTGACGGTTACTAATATATGTACTAATGTGGCTATATGTAACTAATTGTTATTATTTATATTAATTTCCAATAAAATAGTATTAATAAACTAGTAAAAATATGGTAATAAAATCGCAGTCCTTAATTTTGCGAGACTCGCGAGACGAGACAAGCAATTTCTCTGCGAGGCGCGAGACAAGACAAAGTGTTTGCGAGACGCGAGACGAGACAGAGGTTTACCACTGCGAAACGAGGCGAGACAGCCCCGATTCTCGTCTCGCGCGTCTCGCGTCCATCCCTAAAGGTGGAACATAATAAAGCTTAAAACACATGAAATAGAATGACGGGCCATGGTAACCCAGTAGTAAAAAACGTTCGGTCTGTAACAGGAAGGTTCCGGTCTTGATTTCGTCTTAAAACTGATGACCATTGCCTACATACGGTGTACATTCACGTTAAATCAGGGGTTCTCAATGTCTCCTTGCCGGTCGCTTTTAGTTTTCGTGAGGTTCCAATATTCAGAATTCTCCTCACCCCCTTCTAAGGATATAAAATGCGGGGAGAAACCCCAGAATGAAAGACCCGGGTTTCAGGAAAAATAGTAAAAACAAAAATCATCATGAATCAATTTTTCATAAATCAATAATTTCGATTTTCATATCGAAATGCATTATAATTACTAATGAGTTATTAGTTACTAACAAAGGAAATTGGCTTTAAGTAGAGATTTATGCTAGATGAGACGAGACAGAGATTTACAACTGTTTTGCGGTACGATAAAGACACTTTAAATCATTACAATGTAGGTGTTTTGCAAAACGAGACAAAACTATGTGGCTGTTTTT
This sequence comes from Cheiracanthium punctorium, assembly GCA_038373885.1. Lineage (NCBI taxonomy): Eukaryota > Metazoa > Arthropoda > Arachnida > Araneae > Cheiracanthiidae > Cheiracanthium > Cheiracanthium punctorium. The sequence goes on along the minus strand of JAWZYV010016180.1, from coordinate 179,207 downwards.
GGTGAAGAAGCAGGCATATTTTCCAACTCGTGCAGATCCTTAGCTTTCAGTATCATAATCCGGCATTTTGGTAAAAACTGGAGATTTTCAGTACAGTCTAGAATGTGAATTAAAATAGCATTCCGGCTTTGCCGTTAATTTGTCCATTCCTTCATAAGATATGCCATTGGCCGACTACATAGTAAAATATACAACAAATCGAACTTTGTAGTTCTGAATGCTCTAATAGTTCGCTCCTAAATTTATGAGTTTAATAAATCATATTACAAAATTAAAAGAACTGATACTAACATCTAAAGCAGCAAGGTTCAAATCAAAATACATCTGTCCAAAGGCTCTGACGAGAGGAACAGAGGGCGTAGCGTTTTCGTATTTGGTGGGCATTCGTATTAGGTTATGGGAAATGTATTGTTAGGGAGATAACAATACCAAAGTATTTCCATCAAATGTCACTAAGATGTGATTTACTGCTGTAAACAATTAAATTAGCTGTGCTATATGGAACAATAACCAACAATTAAAACACCCCCCCCCCCCTAAGTTTGCATTACTATTTCGATGAGAGTTGGGCAGTATCGCAAATACATGTATTTGAAATACTATTTTCAATGTATTTCGTATTTTGCATTTTCATAAGAAAAAGCAAAGTTTTTTGAAAATGTATTTTAAAATAGATTTTCAATGTATTTGTATTTTCAAAATACTCAAAATACATTTTTCATTCTGAAGTCAAATTAATCTAAATAAAAATTAGCTCTGTTTTGGAAAATCAAACAAAAATAATAGAACCGCTGGCATTAATCAATTGAATGCTCTGCAAATCCTATTTACTTTTCTTTTACCATTAAAGCATGTTTGTCGTACTTTTTGAAAAATGTATGAGAGAGAAACAGTGTACGTATTTTTAAAACTTTTTTTGTATTGTTTGGAAATCTAAATAAACCTTAAGGTTCTTTTATTAATTTTAATTGTTCATCATTTACTCATTTTTTCTCATCCGATATTTAGAATCATGTGGATGGATCGTGTTCGAGTTGTGAAAAATTTAATCCTCCCCATTGATGTCTATTTTAAAAATATTAAATATGGGTTTGAATTCGCTTTAAAAGATTGAACCCTAAATTTTTGTTTCTTAAGATCATTTAAGGTTTTATTTTATTTGACTGGATGAAAAATGAAACATTTCAGTAAAATTTTACATTTTTAATGTTGTCCTTATCAAAATGAAGTAATTTCAGAGTCATACCAGAGAGGTTGACGATAAAACTACTACGAATGATGATGACTATGGTTTGCATTTAATGATTCCGTACCATGTACCACAAATTCTTAAAAAGCTGTTGAGCTTGAACTGCTGCAATTTCTTTCCGAAAAATCAACAGATTTGGAAGTTCTAAATTCATATCCAACAGTAAAAGAACTTTTCATGAAATTTAACAAAACTTGCTGACTAGTGCTCCTCTTGAAAGACTTTTTTCCTTCTCAGGCATTTTAAATGCTCCAACAAAACATTTACTAAGCTATAATCAGTTCGAAAAGCTAGCTTTTTTAACCCTTTGAGGCGCAACCCTTCCCCAATGCTGAAAAAAGGGCAGCCGTTGCCATCGCTCGAGTTAACTACCAGTAACATGGCGGACGATAGAAACGTTCATCGCGTGCCACAGATCTAGAGATCCTTTTTGACGCATCTGGCTGTGCCGGCACAGCCGGCTGTCGTCAATAAAGGGTCTCTAGATCTGTGGCACGCGATGAACGTTTCAATCGTCTGCCATCTTGCTGGTAGTTAAGTCGAGCGATGGCAACGGTTGGCATTGGGCAATCTATCCAGCTGTTCCATTTTTCTTCCATTTTTCAGCAGATGTCAGCACTGTTAAAAATAATCGTGACAATTTGTTTATGGGAAATGATGTGCTAAAAAGTAAAGGATTCTCGTGGAGCTATGTCGCCCGCAACTATTTTTATAGAAATCAAATCTATTCTTCGTGACTGGCAACAGTCAAAACGTCAGAGTTTGGTGGTCCCAGAGCGGGAACACTGCGAGTTAAAAGGTTAAAGCAAATTATTATTTTTCTAAATCAGTGCTTAGAATAATTATACCATCTTTTAAAAGTCCTTTTCATAATTTCTTAATTAAATTACATATTGTTAAGTAAATTAATACAATGGCACACTTTTCTTTTGTAGTAATATATGAATGCACCTTAAAGTGGAAATATAATTTAAGTCATCTTCATTAACAAGTATGTTTAATTTTAAATTTCAATTCCATTCCTTATCGCTAAAAAATAACGTTCAATAAACACTTCTCAAACAGTTTTGCTTTCATACCTTTTAAGATGCAATTTATTGCAGGAAAAATTCATGTATATATAAAAAAATAAAAAATAGTTACTACTGCATTTGTTTGTTCATCCTAAAATACCCTAGAATAAAATAAACTAGAAGTTTTTGTGGAAAATTTTACTTATACTTGATTAAAATTTTAAACGTATTTTGAATTTTGTATGTATTATGAAAGTACATGTATTTTGTATTTTTTTCAATTTAGAAAGTATTTTGTATTTTGTAATTTTTTGTGCTTGAATACATGTAATTTGTATTTTGTATCTAAAATACATGTTTTATGTATTTTGCCCAACTCAGATTTCGATAACGTACTCATGTGAGCCTTTGAACAAACTGTGCAAATCTGTCACAGTGAAATTTTGGAGATCGAATATATAATCAATGGTCTTTGGAAACGGAACTGGTCAATGAAGATCTATTGTACTCTTACTTTATTCGCTCGTTACCATTCCGGTACGTGCGACAAGTACACACGAAAGGACAGGACTTGCCCTTATTTTTATGGCAAAGAAAAAAATAAATCAATGAATGACTTTTTCTAACTGACTCTAATCTGCCTATACGTTTCACCAAGTTATAAAAATTAAGGAAATCTTACTTCTAAAGGCTGAAAAAAAAATTCTTAAAAGGGAAAATTTTCATTCAAGGGACGATAAAGTAGCGCAGTTCAAATTAAAATTTATCTGTTCAAAGGCTCTGACGAGAGGAACAGAGGGCTTAACGTTTTCGTATTTGGCGGGCATTTGTATTAGGTTATGGGAAATATATTGTTAGGGAGAAAAGTATTTCCATGACAGGCCACTAAGATGTGATTGACCGCTGTAATCAGTTAAATTAGACTTCAGTTTCTACTATCAGATTAATGAGATAAAGCTCTTTCTTCTTTCTTTTTTGGGTAACACAAATCGTTGTTGGTAAAACATTTATCTATGCATAGCTCTATTATTCATAATATGGAGTCCCCTAGTTAAATAAATTCTCAAAATGCTAATAATTTGATAATGCCATTGAAATTCACGTAAGCTTTATTAAAAAAGCTAAATTGCACGTAACATTGACATCAAGATATCTGGAATGAATTCATTTTCAGGCGACAAAAATGCAAGTGCATTTCTATATTTTTACCGGAGCAGCTCTACTGGAGAACACTCACGTACTTGATCCAGTGACTGACTTCGACACTTCTCTCCGATGTAATTAATTTAAATTATTTAAAAAACTGCATCTTTTAAAATAATCTGGTTGTGATTTCATTGCAAGATTATTGTTATTACTTCATTTCAGTTTATATTTTAATATGAACAATACGGTGGACCAAAAAAAAATTTTTTAAATATTTTTGGAAACTGCTAGTTAATAAATTTGTTACACATTTAGACACGAAAAACCGCAAGACATTTTTGAGAAAAAATTATATATTCCGATCGCGCATTCACTTTGAAATATTGATAAGAAAAAGAGTTTTCTTTACCAATTTTTTGAAAACCTCAAACATTTTAAATTTGAAAGTGCTAGTTCAGATTATGTATGGTGGTAAACCTAAAAGTACGCGATAAAAAATTTAAAACCAATATTATTGAATATTAACGGATCTAGAATTGCCTTAAAATCTAGCGTAAAAGGCATATTTTAAAGGATTTCAATAAGACGACTACCTGTCTTTTGAAGATGAGAAGAAGTAGGAGCAGAAATATATATATACACATTCCAGGTAGCACAAAGTTGTTCAAAGGCCGTAATTTCCAGGTTCAGATAGCACGTTACCATCCCGTTCAGATTTACAATATCGCTTACGTCAGAGTCCGGACAAAACACATACAATGTTCGTCATAATTTGTGTCCTGGTCAGTGTTCTCCACACGTTCTTGAAACGTTGTATGGCTAATTATGCAGGAAGTACTATAAAATTAAGTAAATAACCGATATTCTACAGCTGTTTTTTAATTAGTTTCGTTGTTTATTTGAATCGACGGCTAATTAATAGGATTGATGTTGCTTATTAAAATTTTCGAATTATCTATGTAAAGGTTGATTTGGATGCCTTTATGATTGCGTTTATTGCATGAAACGGATAAATTTCTTTAAAAAGAAGGCTATGTGTAAATTAAAGCCATATTTTATTTAACATTTTAATGACCATTATTATATTTAATTTTTTGTATAACAAAATATTGTAATTAATATATATATATATATATATATACAGTCCAAAAATATATACAAAAACTTGCAAGTCACCAATACAACTATTAGTCTCAAAGCTAGTGATTTTTTTAAAATTTATTAAAAAGAAACAGATTACAATAAGACAAATCGTTAAAGTGTGAATAATGATAGATGAATATTCTCAACCCGATGTCTGCTATCAGTTAAGTAGTCCAAATTTTATTTAATTAAAACTTCAAGAAGAATCATCTTAATAAGATAATTAAGCTCATATCATTGTATTCAAAACTAACTTGTAATTTTACCTTTAACAGGGCTAAATCTAAAACATACATGCCCACATATGTTGAAACAACTCCAAAGCTATATTAAATCTACTGTACGTACTTGTATAAATCGAGTGTTCTTGAATCATTCTTTTTCTTTCACACTTCTAGAGTATCTGCGAAAAACAAGATTCTTTTATTTTTTTATTCTTTGTATCATCAACAGTAATCTGTACAAAATTTCGTTCGATAACTAGAAAACCATGGTAAGTGTTTGTGTCTAAATTTTATTTGCAATTTATATAAGCTGTTTGTGAGAAAACCGAACTTTATGCTTAGTTCGTATAACGGAGATTTCCCCATTTCATTTAAAGTCTAAAATATATACTGAAAAAAAAATTTTTTTGTTGTATCAACAAAAATTTTGTCAAAGGAACAAAATTATCCGGTTGAAATAGAGCCACATTTTTTTGTTTAATTTACAAAATAATTTTATTAAAATTATTCGGTTATTTCAAAATAACATTTTGTCAGCGATTTTTGTTAAAATGATAAAATGCTTTGATAACTAAGCAAGCATATTTGTTTAAAGGGTTTATTTGGTTAAAATCAACCAAATTATTTGTTTGGATTAACAAAATTTCTTAGTTTACTGGTATATTCATGGCTCATTTCACAAAAATATTTTGTGGATTTTACTATATTTTTTTAACCCATAAGTCAAATGCTCCAGTAGTGGGCCACGTACCAGTATTTGCCACTGGAAAGTTTAATTTGAAAAACAAAAAATCCCAACTATCCATTTAGATAAGAGATAACCTCTGACCGACTGAAATCCTTACAAACTAAATACCTAAGCCAGAGCTGCCATATCTCCGGCTTTTTTCGGGAGATTTCCCACCACAATTTTTGGACAGTTTTATTGTGGATTAACTATTTGGAATTATTTTAACCATAAATTTTTAAAGTAAAAATTAGTGGTGGGAAATCTCCCGAAAAAAGCCGGAGACTTGGCACCTCTGCTAAGCTGCAGTGCCTTGATTTCCTGTTTAGAAGTACGAGTCTCATTTCGATAAATTTAAGACCAGATTTTTTTAATAGGTAGATATTTTCAGATTAAGAAATGTATGAAACAGCAGTATTCAGTGGTATGGCACATCAGGAAAATCGAGAACGCGCCCTTCAACAAGAACTGCGCGAGCACTTCAGTTGAAGTGCTCCGGTTACATATCAAAACGTGAAAAGAATTCGTTCTTCGAACAGAAAGGCTGTAGATTTAGAATGTCAATTTTTCATTACTTCAACAATTTATTTCAAAGAAAATTATCAATTCTTTTTTCTAATTTACTTTGAAGAATTTTAATCGTATTTCTTTTATGTTAGTCAAAATGCTGTATTCCACGTGTACAAGAATAGCAAATATACGCGGTGGTGCTCAGGTGGTTCAGTGGCTAACACGCCTTTCTATCACAACTTCGGTCCCAGTTCGATTCCGGGCTTGGGCTTGGGTGTTAATTTGTCCGTTCCTTCAGAGGAGATGACATTAGCCGACCCCCTAGTAAAATATCCAACAATTCGGGATTTGCAGTGCTGGATGCACTAAGATTCAATAAGTAAAGTGACGTACTTGATCCAATTTTTTAAACATTTTTATTAGATTTTGTGAAAATTCTTTCAAAATACGTTTATATTTCTTCAAACATCACGTAATAACAACTAATACGGATGATACGAAATTGAGTGATATGATAGGTAGTTGCTAATCTTAATTTATAGGCGTTGAATTTTTAAAATATTTTGATTACATTTTGAGATTTTGTGAAAATCGTTTTAAAATGCTGAAATTTTTGTTCCAGCATCACGAAATAAACACTGCAGGGAATGAAACGAAATTTGGTGACATGATAGGTTGCCACTCAACTTAAATTCTAGGCTTCCAATTTTTCAAAAGTGTTGATTAGGTTTTGAGATTTTGCGAAAATTATTTCAATATGTGTAAATATTCGTTCGCGCATCACATAATTAAGAGTAAAGGGAATGAAATGATATTTCTTTGTTACTCTCTCTAACCTGTAATATTTTAACAATAGATAAAAATTATAACTTCGTTTTCTTTACTTTTGGCAGTATACTAGTCCCATTTTGTGTACTCCTACAATGCTGACGAAAGTTCTTGATTTTTGGAAATTTGCATTCAGTACTAACCCGTCAGCGGCGGGTACTTTAGCTAATATATAAATACCTTTGTGTAAAAAATGCTTACATAAAATGATACTTATGGGATTGGGCGAACGTTTAAACCGATTTTTTCCCCGCGTTTTCATGAGCCGCTATGCATTTCGCTTTCGTTTTTGTTTATCTCTTAGTTTCCACTGCTCCGTGAGACAATGTGTGAAAGCTGACGAAGATCGAAAATTTTTCGCTTGAAACAATCGTCCCATCCCGAGTATCATTTTATGTGTATTTTTTACACAATTTTTTATTTATTTTAATACCCTTATTACACTTTTTTGGTTTGCGAGATTAGTCTCAATTCACCCACCGGTGTCAAATGGAACAGACATATGTTCCTAGTGCTGCTTTCTTTTATTATAAAAAAAATCCACAATAAAATTGGATTTCTACTTCTTCGTTACTTTTGTCTACTCTCTAACAGTGGTTAATGGAATAAAACGAGCCTGGGCTATAACTTAAAAGGATGCACGAAATCTTTTAAAGCGGAAACGTGGTACATCCTAATGTTAAAATATTCAAATCTGGAATCCATTCAGGCATGCTGTTGTCAGCTGTGACTTAAAGTTGGTTCATAGCATATTGTGGAGGTCATGTTGACCAGATGCGGTACAGATAAATCTATGGAAAACAGAGTTTCGATTATCCTTTTCACGTCCATAGTCCACTACCCTAAAACTGGCTTAGATACATCTGCTCCCTAGTGTATCCAACATATATTATCTTTAAATGCTCTTGGTGTTGGTGAAATTAACAGGCTACTTTTATACAAACAAACGTTATAAGAGAGAGTTTATTGATATTCTCGTTTAATAAATTCCTTTCCCTTTAGAAAGCCTTTTTAAGCTTACAAGTTTGCTGATAAATCATTTGTGTGATTTCAATTACTTGAAAATTTATTAATTTTTTTCGAGTCATACCAATTTTTTTAACGAAAACAGAACAATTTCAGACATTTTTACGCATAATATACCATTTAGAGGCAGATCATCACAATACGAATCAAAATGTGCAATTTTTAAATTTTGGAGCTTTACAGAAGGAATCAAAACTCATTTTTAATAATAATCGGCAGTTTGTATAAAGGCGTCGCCAGATAATTATAAGACGACAATTTTGTTCAAACAAATTCGATTATAATCGAATACTTAAGTTGCCGGATACAAAATTGTGAAGTAGTTAGAGGTACCTATGCATACGCTAGTACCACTCATCGAAATTCTTGCTACACCTTTTTAAAAAGTTCAATATTTTCTCTAATTCTATTCATACAAAACACATTTTCTATCTCGTTTTTCCTTTCAATGAGTTTTTAGTGCTTTAACGGACTTTTGAATATATTATTGTGCATAAAAAGTACCTAAAATGCGTTAACCTGAAGCCAATATTTCTTCTCGATCAACATAACAATCATATACATATACCTAATTCCCTTTTAGATGCAATTTTCTGTAAAGTTTATTCTGCATACCCGCGGCTAATTAACTCAGGTCCTTTTGAAGCTTCAATTATGCAGATTATAGACATGCTGCAAATTCGCTTACTAATTGTGCATTAAAGTTATGCAAGAGGTCGTTCGCTTATTCTTAAAGTGCAAAGGTAAATAAGCATACTCCAAGTTATTTGAGGAAGAGCTGTAGAATTAGAGCGATGTTATACTCGCCGTATTTACTCAACTTTAATACACTTGAGTTTAACTTGGTGTACAGCTGCTATAGCTGTTTAAATTAATGCGGTTTAATCTCAAGATATGTATTATTTATTATGCATGAACATTGTGCGTTTGTAATGCAGAGCCATGTATCGTAAACGTAAAAATATTTACAAATCCATTTTTATCCGTCAGAATACAAACTTCTCTAAAAAGTTATTAACAAACTTTGTTCTTACTTGATTGTTTGATTGATTGAGAATCTTACTTGGGATTTTTTTACAAAGCCTTGGAAGATAGTCTCGTAAATTTGTATTTTGATTGGTTTCGTTTCGACCTTTCGGACAGTACTTGAGGTGTTTGCTACAGGAAGAATTCTGTTTATACTTCTAATGATGTGCTATGGTAACGTGAACAGTTTTTTTGTCTTCAAAACGGGACATCTACTACTTTTTTGGAAATAGTGTATTTATTTTCTTCCTCAAAACGGGACATCTACTGTTTTTAAGGTAATAGTGTAGGGAAACTGAATTTACAGGTCTGGGTATCTTTTAGTTGTTAAGAAAACGCGCAAAAAAGCTTGTGTTAATGTTAATATCAAAATAAAGTGAAAAAAACTGCGCTAAAACACACATATACTATAAGAAATAGTTGAAGACGTACGTTTCGGGTGGTACAAGGGGTAGGCCCTTCTTCGAATTCAAAAACACTATCCGACACAAGACAGGAAGGTAGTAAAGTGAGAAATGTAAACAAAAGGACACACATAAAAAAGGAAGTTGTCATTCGGAAGGAAAAAAATTCTTAGAAAGCCAGAGTGAAAAGGGAAAATAAAGTGGAGATCGGGGAGGGGGATAAGCAAAAGAGGAACATGACTTTAAAAAAATAAATAAATAATAAATTGAAATAGTTGACAATAAAGAACATTAAAAGAACAAACACAAAAACAATACATCCCCCCGCGTTTTCTTTGCGTCTCGAGAGGGGAGGGAGGGAGGTCAAGTTTTTTTTTTTTTTTTTTTTTACAGAAACTGCCGTTGGAAGATTTTAGATTTTTAGCGGCCGTTATTGAAATCGTTACCGTGGGTTCCTCTCTTCTTTCTAAAAACGGGACATTGCAAGGGACATTTTCTAAAAACGGGGCATTACGGTGTCCCGAAGCTGTGCTTGGGGACAACAGGCCAAGCCACCTAAAAACGGGAGTGTCCCGTTCAAAAAGGGACGTATAGTCACCTTAGCAGACGTATAGTCACGGGACGTATGGTCTCCTTAGCTTTGAGGCATGTCCAGTAAACGAATATCACGACATATATCACAAACAGCTTTTATAGGTCCAGTTGAACCAGTATACACACATAGTACAACGACATAAAAAATAGGACACAGCGCAAAAGAAAGAACGATGAACAGAAAAAGGAAGATAGAAGAAACTGGGAAAGAAATAAAGTAAAAATCACGAGAAAATGGAATGCCACACGTCCAAGGCAAGACGGTAACCTTTTTCCAAATTCGGTGTTAACACTTATTTTATTCCAAATGACCGCAATCAGAACAGTTGCAGAAGAACGCACCAGAATTCCAAAACCTAGATTTAGGAATATTTGGATCGTGCACATGGTGTTCCTAATCGAATTTTTTTATGCAACCTCTCCCCTCCATTTCTGCCATTACAATGGCTGCCGGCAATGTAAAATAGAACATTAATTGCATTATTTTAGAAAATTAAATAAGTTCGAGGAAAAGCATTTAAATTTGAGTATTTTTTAATACAGATTTTCCTGAAGCAATTGAAGTAATTATTATCATTTGAGCAACTACCATTCTGCGAATTCGTTTGCCACTACAATGGATACGGCATTGGAGCGTCTAGTTTGTTTTCCTCCGCTATGCTCAATCGTTTTTTGGAGCGTCAAGTTTTCCTCCGCTATGCTCAGTCTTGTAGATCCCAATGGTCCAAACAGTAGAGAAGAAAGTTGGCAACCATAGGTTAACTGGACTCGAACATGTGACCTCACCGCCCGAAAGTGGGCGGCATTTGTAACTGATTTTATCGGGAATATTTTTTCTGAAACCTTATAATTTTGTACATAACTATAAGACTCCATTTAAAATCTAGGTGCAGCGCACATATTTTGTGGATCACTTTATAAAGACATTAGTATTCGTCTAATTGGCATTCTTTAATAAGAAAAAAAGAATGTCGAAACAGAAAAAGAACTTAGCTCTAGTTATCGCCCCTAGAGGACGAAATATAACTATTAGGTTTTAACGAAAGTTTCCCGCCATCACAAATATCGTCTGCAAACAGTTCACGTAGTCTGTTTGCCCATATTTTGTCAAACAATTTTTGCCATTTGAAAGAATGCGACGTGCTTTAGAACACTGTGTTGTAAAAAATATCCCTATCATTAAGTACAATGTGTCTGAAATGGAACTATCACGTTACTGGATTAGAACCATCATTTACTTCTAGTTCTGTTGCAAAAATTCAGCGACAGAATGTCAAAGAATTATGTGGGTAATTTAGATTTTACTGTTGTATCATATGACATTGTGAAGGTTTGGTACTGAAAGTTAAAAAACAGGGCCTATGACATTCAAGGAGCTGAGCGTTTTGGCAGGCCTGCTGATGTTAATGAGGGCCACCTGCGAGAACTTGTGCAAGAAGATCAGTATTTAACCACATGAGAGCTAGCTAAAGAGTTAGACATTAATGCCATGCCCATTAGTCATGCTATGCATCACATAAACTTGATGTACAAGTTCAATCGCTGGGTGCCGCATGTGCTGACTCAAGCAGATTTGGCGAAGAACTTTCGTTACAACCTGATACTTTATTAAACTACACATTTCGATTCACTATAAGAATAAGCGGAATGGAAATAGGTTCTCATTACAGGTTTTCACTTTAATTCATCTTTCTAGTGGTGATTTCTGAAACAATTGTCTATAATTATATGACTCCATTTCAAATCTAAGCGCAGCGCGCATATTATGTGGATCACTTAATAAAGACATTATTATTCGCCTAATTGGTATGCTTTAACAAGAAAAAAGAATGTCAAAACAGAAAAAAAATTAGCTCTAGTTATCGTCCCTAGGGGACGAAATAGAACTAAATTATAAAACTACGCATTTAGACTCACTACAACAACAAGCGGAATGGAAATAAGTTCTCATTACAGGTTTTCACTTTAATTTACCTTCTGGTGGTGATTTCTGAAACTATTTTATTTATTTATATATTTATGTATTTATTTTGCACCAAGACAATCAGCGATCATTTATATATATAGGAGTGATTAACAAAATTTCACAATTTTCTCACGATTTGTTTTGCCTGCAAACTGCTTTGGAAAATGCCCTTTAACTGATGGATATCTGTAATTTGATTGATAAAGCACACATGTATCATTCCCAGTGTTTATTTTTCATCTATGAATATCATTTGTAGGTATAACGTGGACGAAAAAGTAATGTTTTCTTTTTTTACATAAAATTAAACACATAAATTTTTAAGATTGTGCCTTAACGTAGGATTCATATTTATAACGTCTGGAAGCAAAAATTTTTATAGACAACTAGCAGACCCCGCCACGCGTTGCTGTGGCTGAGTGATTTAAGCAGGATTTGAAAGACAAAATTTAACACAAATTAACATAACATTTAATAACATTTATTTAATAAATACTTTAAATATTTTAATTTGATATATATACTCTAAATATCTTTAATCGTAATAAATCACAGTTGATATTCAATGAAGCGCCAATCGATGTACAATATTTTTGGTCAATCGGTCCTTTGTTAATGCAAATAAACTTGATGGTCTTCCTACTCGTGAACACGCCACGTATAATTGCCCATGGGAGAAACATGGATTTTCAAAGTCTAAGCCGCAAATAGACATGTTTGGCCTGAGATTTATTTTAGTCATCGCGAAAGCTAAGCGAATGGGAAACTGTAGTCTTTTAAATGGTATGGGAGAATTGGATATCATCGGAATACGTGGTAACAAAACAATTTCTCCTTTAAACTTTTCTGTCAAAACAGTTGCTTCAAGAACGTTTCCAGTGATTCTTTTGATCACCAAACGTGTACCGTTGCATAGTTTAGAAGGGTTTAAATTACGCAGTAGAATAATCGGTGATCCAATTTTCAATCGAAGATTGTGTGGTGGCATTCCTGATATGTCTAAAGAATTTAAAAATTCAATTGGGAAATTCACTGCCTCACGATTACTAAGCCAGTCATGATTTAAATAGTTATTTAGTATGTCTGGGAAGACACTCTCAATCAGTTCATTTTTAGTTTGAACAGCAGTACAGAAATTATCTGGCAATCTAATATGTTGAGTATCTTGATGAAATTCTATTTCACCGTTTCCAAGAGCCAGTAATTGTTTAGAAAATTCTTGTGCTGTTGGATCATTTTGGAGTTGTACTTGCATGTTTTTTGTCAGTCTGAGTGTTTCAACATTTCTCCATAAAATTGATTGTTTTAGACATGCATTAATTTCATCTGCAAAAGTAGAGCGAGGAATAACTGGCAACGTTTGCCGGAAATCACCAGATAGTAATGAAATAGTACCACCGAAATATCTGTCACTATTGTTTAAATCCTGCATAGTCCTATTTAATGCTTCGAGCGAATGCTTATGAGCCATAGTACACTCATCACAAATTATGATCGAAGTCTTCCGTAACACTGCTGCCATTCCGCTTCTTTTTTTGATATTACACATTGCATTTGGATTGTTATGAATATCTAATGGTAGCTTGAAAGCAGAATGTGCTGTCCGCCCACCATCCAACAAAGTAGCAGCTATGCCTGATGATGCAGCTGCTAATGCAATTTTTTGTTGTGACCGTAGTTTCGCAAGGATGAAAGATAACAAATATGTTTTACCGGTACTACCTGGTGCATCTAAATAGAAAAAACCGCCTTGTTTGGCATCAATAGCCAACATAATTCGATTGCATATGTTCTTCTGCTCGTCAGTTAATAATGGTTCATTGTTAGTAACAAATGTATTTAAATCACGATTATTAAATTGTTCTTCTCGCTGCAAATCACTATTTACTAAGTCTGTAGCTGGGCGATTAGGAGATGGAATACCATAATGACTAAGAGGTGAATTTGAGATCATAATACATAAATCTTCAATCATTATTAAAGCTTCGTTATACATATCTTGTGTGAAGTCTAAGTTTGGAGAGTGGTTTATTTGTTTATGTCGGTAGAGTATATCTTCAGTCATGTAGTTCTTATATTTTTCCCACAATGTAGATGACTGTGTTGGAAAACATGTCATCAAAATAATGGCAAATAGTTGACGAATATTACTCGGCGAAGACGTTAAAGCAGCATCAGCAAGTGTCAGATCCCAATGGTTGTCATTTTCTAAAAGTTGCAACGCGTGACATGCATCTTTATACGTACTGAACACTTGGTCATTAACTGATCGTAAAAATTGAAAAGAGATTGGTCCAGGAACATTCACCAACAATAAACGCAGAAAAAAGCATTCACGTTGTTTTGGATGTACAATATAAAGTCGTCCCAGTGTCTTAGCTTTAAATATGCCTGCAATATAAGGATGTGGTTCTCCCTTTTTACGTGGTTCCCATTTTTTAGCAGACATGTTCCATGTAAAATAGCATGGAATATCAGTGTATAATACTGTTTTTGCGAATTGACCATACACATCAGTTTTTTGACAAAGAGTGAAAAATTCGGTTAGTGTCGTTTTTGGTGGTTCACATGCTCTTTGGAGAATATTTTCTTCAGTGAAATACACACGTTGTCCATTTTCAAGATGCACTGCAAGATGTTGTATAGCAGGTTCTCTGTGGTGTATGGGGAAGCTAAGTATGCGCCAGATAGCTTCACTGCTGCTAATGTATCTACCCATTTGGTAGCGTGCTATTTCATCATTTTCATTTATATTTTGTACTCCAAATACGGCTAAATCACTGCTCTTATTAACGTACTTGCAAATATACTTGATGAATTTCACAGAACTGCAAAGCTCAACATTAATATGAGCCTTGTACGTTTTGGAGAGTAGTGGTGAGTATGGTACTACCCATTGATTGTCAATTTCTAATTGGTTAGAATTTAAAGTTCTCATTTTATATGTATGACCACCATTATCAGCGTTTCTGCGGCGATACAATGGATAACCATCAATATCAGTAATGGTATCATTTGTGAATTTCTTAGGAAAATGTTTCTTACATTTCCCATTTTCCATGCATGGTGATGTCATGTTAAACGCTCCACACGGTCCATGAATCATATGACTTGTAACAATATTAAATAATTCTTGATCAATTGAAGAATCTGGAATTTCGGCTGAAATAATTTGATCAATTTCCTCTGGACGAATTTTATCTTCAAGCCAAATTAAAATGTGAGCATGAGGTAAGCCTCATTTCTGCCACTCAATTGAATACAACCAACGACACGTTTTGCGAAAAACTGAATATTTTACTATAAAATCAATCAAAGATTTCAACTTCTGTTTAAACACTCGTGCAGTAATATCGTGACGATGTATTGATTGTTGACCTAGTAATAGTAAAGATTGGATTTCCTCCCAATTTGGATTACACGTAAATGTTATAAACAAATCTGGACGACCGTAATGACGTACATAAGTCATTGCATCCTGCATGTATTCTTGCATGTTTCGTGGGCTACCTATGTAGCTGGAAGGTAAAATAACAGCACTACCAATTTCATTGGTGTTTAAATTTCCATCGACGTTTCCAACAATAGCATCTCGTAAGTGAATGTAATCCTCTGATCGTAGTTTAGCTTGGTTGAACCGAATGAATCGCAAACGTTAGCTTTCAATCTTAGCAAACATTTCCACAACGTATTGATGATACAATTGACGATATCGAAGGATATAGTTGTCCTGATTGTGTCTAATCATTAATCGATACGCATAGTAGTTCATTGAACTAACCTTTTTATTTAATTCATTACAATTAACTGGATCAGACTGATTCATGAGCTCTTTCAATACGTGCATATCGAGTCTTCTTGCTACGGGCAGTAAGGATAGATTTTTTGGGTCGCATATTACTAAAAGTAGTGCTTGGTATAGGCAAAATAAGACATGTATAGTGTGTAGTCTAAGAAACTGTATCACATTAAGGTGTGGCGCCATCTATGAGATGCAAAGGACAATGTTTTACAGTTCTCTGTAAAGAAATTCTCTTAAGGCGCCATCTGTTCCAGCCTTAATGGTCTCAAACGGAAATATTGGACCTACGATTGGAACCTACGATCAATAACAACAATCAACGTAATCAGAATATCAGTTGACCCGTTTTTGAGTTATTTCGGAACATACACACGGACACTGGATTTTTATATATTAAGATAAGATAAGATAAGATATATGAAAAATATATAATACGTTCTTTTAGGTTTCTTCCTCTGTAAAATGAGAATTTTTCTGTAAATAAAACATACGCAAATAATAAGATATCGTTTAAAGCAAGAACTGTTAAACTGTTCTTTTTTTTCAAAACAATAAAAAAGTTATCTCGGTTGCCAATTTCGAAAAAAATAAAATAAAACGCTGTTATCCCTTTAGAAGCAGACGATAAGCTATGAGTTGAGTATTTCAATATCGCAGATATTATTAATTTTCTTCGTAGTAATGTTCCAATATTTTTGGCCGTGTTCGTGACTGCCGGTTTGGATAAACACTTTTTCTTGAATTTATGCAGTACACAAATACATTTATATATATAGGAGTGATTACAAAATTTCACAATTTTCTCACGATTTGTTTTGCCTGCAAACTGCTTTGGAAAATGTTCTTTAACTGATGAATATCTGTAATTTGATTGATAAAGCACACAGGTATCATTCCAGTGTTTATTATTCATCTATGAATAACATTTGTAGGTATAAGTTGGACGAAAAAGTAATGTTTTCTATTTTTACATAAAATTAAACACATGAAACTTTTAAGATTGTGCCTTAACGTAGGATTCATATTTATAACGTCTGGAAGCAAAAATTTTTATGGACAATATGGGTTTTTCTTTCAAGAAAGATTGACATTCTCACCTATTTTAACACATCTAACCTCCTTGGAGGATGATATTCGAAATGCCTTGAAATAGATTCTCAGGTATTCGTGGGTGTTGTATTTTACAGCAAGAACTTTATGAATATATATTATTTTTTTTATCCCGCGGGTATGTGAAAAGAATGTTTTCATCCACTACCTCCCATAGGTCATGAATTTTGGAAAACGCTATCTAAATTAGCAAATATATTTAAGAACTCACATGCATACCAAATGTCGTAGCATTATCTTCAGGAGTTTGGTCCCCCTAAATACAGGGTGTATCACATTTCCCTTTTGGGATAGGAAGGCTTATAAAAATATATATTACTAATTCAGCAAAAACTTGACTTTATTGGAGAAAGAAATGTTACAAGTTTTATTTCACAAAAGTCCATGTGAACGTTTCGTGACAGCGAAGGATTAATGCAATTTTGTCGGGGGGGGGGGGGGGGACAGTTAGTTTGTACAATCGTCAGCATCACGAAACAAGGACGGATTATGGGGGGGGGGAGGGGCGACCGCTCCAATTGAGAAAAAAGAAATTGATTTAAAAGGACCTATTTTACTTCCATAAAATGGATGTATCTGTCAATCTTCTAACTAAACTCCCCCACTGACAAACTAACTGCCCTCCCCCTCAACCCACGACAAAAATTGTATTAATTCGTCGTTGTCACGAAAGGTTCACATGTTGGTCTTTTGTGAAATAAAACTTGAGATACTGGTTTCTCCAATAAAGTCAACTTTGTTACTGTATTGGTAATATATATTTTTACAAGCCTTCCAAACCCGGGAGAGAATTGTGATACACCCTGTATATTTGAGATAGGAACAAGAGAAAGAGGTTAAATACTCTGGAGAAATGCAAAAGACGAGGGTATTCACATAGCTAAACTTTTCTTTTTCACTTGAATTCATAAGAACGAATAACTATCGCGAGGATTAAAAATGGTTTAAAATCAGCGGAGTTTTTATTTTCAATGCCTTCGTATTATCTACTGCAAACTAAGAATCTAAATTATGTAATCTGCTTTGATTTAATTCCGTTAGGCTTTGTTTGAAGGCGAGTTTTAAAACAGAATCTCTTGGAAATCAATTTACATCGAAACACTTTCCTTATACAAAACAATTTAAAGCAGCTTTACTTTAAAGTGAAGCACGGTAATTAAGACCCTTTTGTTTGGAATTAATTGATAGTACTAATTTACTGAAAGTGTACTGCTCTAAACGAGTTTTACCATAGTTGAATAAAATAAAAGAGCTAATTTAATTCGTACTATAACTAATAATTATTAAGGAAATGTAGTATTTCCATATTAAGGTTTGAAAATTTACAAGTTTCGTAAAACAAACTTATAAAATTAATTTTTAACAAATTTAAAATAAAAACGTTTTTAAATAAATGTTACTGTTTATTAATTTCGCTTTAAATAAAACCGCTCCTTAGCATATACCGATTAATAGATATCAATATTTTGCATAAGATGAAATGGAAAATTTTATTTTAAACTTTAAAAGCATTTTTTTCAGTCTTAATATATTTCTTTTTAATCACATTTTTCATACTACAGCAATAAAATATAAATTTAAACTATCGAATTACAATCAATTATTTTTAAAAACCGAAATAAAAACTCATTAAACATATTTAATCAAACGTTTAAAGCAGTGAGAACTAAATTCTTCTTTTCAATAATCAGAATCATTAAAATTTTATAAAAGTAATATTTTTAATTTTGATATGATCAATTAAAATAACCTTGAGATTTATAATGAAAATCCGTTCACGGAAAATTGTTTTCTTATAAATCTTAAATTTACTTTTTATTCTTTACAATACTTTTCATTTTTTGTGGAATTGCGATAAGATTACTTTTACGATCCATAATTTGTTTTACGCTACATATTTCAAGACCCGTCAGGGTAGTACTTGAATGATTATCATAATTTTTTATGTTCTTGCTAAAGAATAAAAATACTCCTTTAAAAATTAGAAGCTTTCAAAAACATTTTTTTTTCCTGTTATCGGTATCGATTTGCCATCTAATAAATAAGGGAGCATACTGAATACGAACCGGCTCGTTTTCTAGACCAACACACAGAGTACTTTTGTAAAGTTTAGTAGATTTACAATTATAATTATAGGTGTGGTTTTGCATTAAAGTATAAATTTATAAGTAAAAATTAGTGGTGGGACATCTCCCGAAAAAAGCCGGAGACTTTACAGCTCTGCTAATTTAGAATGCTAACAGAAAACAATGTTTACTATAAATCCATAAATGGGAAGTCTGATTTTTGACTAAAAATTATATTTTAAAGGTAGCAGACCCCTTAAAGTAATTTGCACAGAACAGATTGAAAAAATGAAAAATTTAGATGTACTTCAGTTTAACTGAAGCATCCTATTCAACTGTATAATATTAGAAAACGATCACGCTCTTGTGTAAATGTACATATAACCATGAACAAAATATAACAGTTCTTAGCAAAATTCTCTACATGAATTTGAAAAACGATCTTTTACTGCCTTTTTTTTCCAATGACCGTCCGCTGCCTTGAAGGCTTTGGCCACAACAGGCCGGAATGGTTGGCCTCTTTATTACGGGATGGCCTAGTAGGTGGACCAACGTCGCCTCCTATGAAGGGACGGACATTGACAACCACGACCAGCTGTGGATCGAACTCCGACCGCCCGGAGTTGAAACCGAAACCGTAGTACGGTGCTTTACTTACCATACAATCCGGTCGGCGATCTTTCACTGTTTTCCGAATGAAAAAATTCAGTTTTTACTATTTTTTTCTGGAGAAATAGAAAAAAAAATGTCCAGGTTGTCTGTTCTGTTGAAACTACCATAGGATATATTCAAGTAGGATTGCCGCCCATGTGGGGTAGTGGCTAAAGAACCTTGTATCAGCCCTTGGGTCCGGGTTCATTTTCTGGCTTGGTATTTGTTGTTAAACTGTCCGTCCCTCCATAGGAGGTAACGCTGGATGCCCCATAATGAAGTGGTCAGTAGTTCGTTCATTAGTAGTCACAAAGGCTTTATTAACAAGTAACCATTCATTGAAAAAAATATTACAGTAGGATTACCTAGTTTTTGGTTTATTTCTAAAACGTACGTTTAAAAAGGATGACTATAAGGACGCTTTTAATTTGATACTCACGAAATACATATGAACGCCGCATATTCTGACTGAATCCATATTGCTGTTGAATACTCTGTTAATTCCTGTGTTCCTCGTTCTAAAGTCCAGTTGGTGTAGAAAGTTCTAGTAAAGAGTCCACTTGTCAGGATGGAACACGAACGTTCACGTTTCTATAACTTCGTCGAACAATCAGCTGTACAAAATTCACGGGCACTAACGACGGCAGCTTTCTCATAACAGTCTGCTCAGTACAGAATGTTTCACAAATACTCTACTTCTCATACAAAATAGAACGCTACCATATAGGAAAAAGATCAGTGGAAATATACGAGGGATTTGCAAGCAGTCCCTCAAGACTCAGCCATGAAGAATTTACACACAGCACTTAAAAACAAAGCTTCAAAAATGCAAGCGAAAATACCGCACAATTCACAGAGCAAGCAGCGTACTCATCGGAAGCTCGTTAACACACTCAATGCTAGGTGAGAAATGACTCAAACTTGGGGAGCCCGCCACTTTTATAGTCTTCGACGAATACCATGGAAGATTCCAGAGAGAACCATCCGTGGAATGTGCTAGAACAAGTTCGATTTTAATTCCGTAATAGAAGAGTAATATTAGGCTATTATACACGTTAATGCAAAAAAACTAATTGTACAAGCCCCATTGGGAAAATATCATACTAAATGACCAAAATATCGCCAAGCTTGGCGACTTTTGGTGAAATATCGCCAAATTTGGTGTCAAAAATAAGTCCCCAAAAGTGAGGTTACCCAAGGCCTAGGACCAATATTTTTCCAGATTTCTAGAAAATGCTATACAGACCAATAGGGAAACCCAAGACTCCGTATCTCACGTTCTAGTTCACCGATTTTGATGCAACAAAACGCAAAATTTAACTATTTGTCGCGTAGAATACGAATTTTAAACTATTTTAAACCTCAGATGAGCGGGTTACCCCAAAAATTCGTAACAATTGGCAATTTCAATTTCCTTTTTGAAGCCCAAAATTTTTGCTTTTTTTTACATGCATTGTTCACATACTTAAAAAACAAACTGAAAATAAGAAATAACAATATTATCTCAATAAAATAACAACCAGATTATTCTAATAGATTAAATCAACTATAGTTTAAATAAATTGAGTCGAATGGTTTTTATGTAATTCTACCGCTCTAAACAAGTGCACGAGTGTTCTATTGCAGAACTGCTCGGGGTAAAAGCTTTAGAAGTGCTTCTGCTTTTCTCTTCACATGCATTGGTTCTATAAATCGTGATGGAAGTGCTACGTTCACTTTTTTTTAAAAATACAGTTTATATCAGCTGAAATAGCTTTACCAAATAATTAGTATTTTAACAATTTATTAAAAAGCGTCACATATTTTAAATATGGTTCATCTATTTAAACAACACACTGGAAGTAATCACAATATTATTTCAATAAAACCACAACCAGATTATTTTAATAGATTCATTTAAAAGTCTTTTAAATGAATTTAAATGCATTAGAATGTATGTGTCTTAATAATCAGGGAGACGTTAGAAGCAGCTTCCCAGAAGAATGACAGTTCTATTTCGTGCAAAATTGCTCACAGAATTAAAATTATTAATCATTAAAAGAAAACTTAATTGTAAGATAACATATATAACTCAAATAAAATCTTATAAACGTTAGGCACACACAGAGTTCATGTTCAAATGTTCTACACAATGCAGACACAATTTTAAGATAGTATTAAAATGTAAGAAAAAAAAAAGACTCAACACACACACTTCCAAACCTCGAAACACACACAGAATCAAAATATTTTATCACATAATGAATTCTTGCATGACAAACATTAAAATTTAATATACAATCTAAATACAGTTTCAAATAGCAAGGTCATTTGAAGAAAACATTCCAAAACAAAAGGCACACACCGGATCAAAGTATCATCACTTAATGGATGTTGGATGGCCGACAAGCATTAAAATTTCATATACAATTTAAACAGTTTTAACATATCAAATGTTATTGGAAGAAAACCTTCTAAAACTCAACCCACCCACCTGATCAAAATATTATCATGTAATGAATTCTGAATTATCACATAATACATTCTTGGATGACATACATTAAAATTTAATGAACAATTTAAGCACAGTTTTAATATTGCAAATGTCTTTCGAAAAAAACCTTCCAAAAATCATGGTACAAACAAGAACAAAATATCTTCGCATAAATAATTCTAGCATACCGGACATATACTGAAATTTAGCATAAATGTTATTGAAAAAAGGAAATATTATAGCAGAAAACCTTCTAAGTCTCAAGAGGAGAGCAAATGGGCCTCCGGGAGTCGTGCTATTCGGGGGCGGGGTGTGTGTAAATTAAGGTTTGCCCCAGGTTACGTAAATCCTAATTTCCTAATTTTGGCACACTGTATCTAGTTTTCAATCTATAATCCCTACAAATAAGGAAAATGAAATGTTCAAACATATGCTTAAAAATTCCATTCTAAGGCCTAAGAAATTATGGGGGGTGGGGTGTAAAGAAGTTATTTGGTTGGGCTGTTTTAAATTATTAAGACTGCGTTGTGACACATGAAAATCCAGGTTCGATACACTTAGTTGCAATATAATAAAAAGACGTTAAATACTAAAAACTATTTTATTAAAAAGATACTATTTGAAATATAAACTTATTACAACGGATGGTAGTGGCTCAGCGAAATAAAAAATACTTCCTATATAGACAGTGAAATTAAGGTGGAATGACTTAAAAATTTCGCCAGCACAGAATTACACATTGGCGAGAACAATGACTTGGCTGAGATCAATAGTGCCAATTCCAGAGCAACCCTAAAAGTTATTCCAATAAAATTAAAATGACGTAATCGCGAGCAAATAATTCTACAGATGTCGCAGGGCAACAAATAATAAAAACGCCAACACCGGGTCAAAGGAGGGGAATCCAAAAGTACGTTGATTTTGCAAACGGACGCAAATATAATCTATTTTTTTTCACATAAAATGAATTGATCCCTATCCCGGCATTCAGGTACTGGAAAAATTATGCAAACGTAGAACAGGAGGAATTACTTTTACATGGATTTAGCACAGTAGCTTACATAGATTTCTTTTCATTACTGCTTGTTTATTATTAGAAACTTTGCAATTTAAATTAAATCGCTCTTTTAAGTCCCTTTAGCCATCGCGTTTTTATTTTTAATTTTACAACTGGGTGGCTTCCGTTCGTCTACCGAACGCTTTGAAATTGGTTTTGATTCCTCCCCCCCCCCACCACCATCCTTAAAAAAAAAAAAAAAAAATCCCTCATGAACGCTTTAAATTGCTTTGTGGCTTTGCATTATAGACCACTCGCTGGGCAGATATCTTTTAGTAGTTCAACCACACGCACAGAACTCCATTTCGGATGTTGGCTAGAGTTGGATTTAGCCAAAGGAAATGCGCATCCTTCTACGGAGTTGCATCTAACGTCTCTCTTATAATCAAGCGCATGAATGTTCTATTGAACACTCATGGGCTTGAAACAATTATGAAAAAATTACAAGTAAATGTGGGTCGTAGGAAAACCTAATAAGCACAAACAGTGGTGGCTCGTGACGTATTTTAACGGTGGGGACTAAAAAAATTGCCTTATTTCAATTGGTAAAAAAGTAATAAGTGTTTGAACATAGATCACTTTATTTATCATGCGCACATAGAATACTGCGAATTTTTCAAACGGTAAATGATTACTTAATATATCAGACAAATTTTAGTGGTCTATAATTAACTTTGTTACATTTAGAAACGTTGATATACTATTAACTGAAAATCCATTTTCCCCGATACTTTTTATTTTTCTTGATTATTTATATACATTACAGCTGTTCATTCATAATTTTAAAGCATATTCGTTACTTTAAAATCAGTCTTATCAAAATAAAATATACTTGCACGCCGGATTTTGTAAAATCAGGTAAATAAACTGGTAAAGTGGATATTTATTAGAGTAAAATATCTGACAAAGATTACACTAATGAAAAATAAATTCTTACTGGGAGGGGACTAATTTTCCCGACTGCGGTATTGTCGAAATTCACGCTGGCCTAGTGAAGAACACCATTTTAGGGCCGCAGAGGGGTTGGCCCTAAATATTGCCCCAAGTAAGCGCTCTCAATCCAAGCCAACCAAGCTTCAATATAGCGTTAGTGCTAGATAGCCAAATATGCCAATCCTATTTACATATTAAAAGCATATCATAATTTATGCGTCGTCCCTATTTTTCTTTCGTATTCCGTTAAGTTGGAAACGGTATTCATGAGTGTGCCGTATTTTTCTTCCTTGTTTCATAAAACCCATCTTCAACCAAATCGAAATATATCTTAAAATCGCCTGCTAAATCTATTTTACAATCTTCGCCAAGTATATTACAACTATACTTCACCGTTTTAAATATTGTTTTGAATGTGCATTATCATCCATGAGTTTGTTTTTCTTGCGTTGGTTTCTACTTTAACGCCCCGATTCTGCCAAGGTGGCGATAACTAAACATATGCAGTTACCATGACAATTTTTTGCATTTATGTTGCAATGGTAATTTAGAATTCAAATGGCGATTTGGAACAACCTGTAAATACAGCATTCAGTTACATTTTTATTTGTTTGGTTTGCCAATTAATGTAGTTTCAATAATTTAGTGTCTGCAAATTCCTTAACTGGTGCGTTCATCGCTAATTTATTCACTTTAGTGTTCATCTAGTTCTTTTGTAGCGCCGAAACGGTACGTACGTATTATGCCGGCGGTCACTTCCGCCAAACTACTTTTTCGTCAAATTTGCTGGCAAACTATTGCCAATCGTATTCCAAACCATCAACAATTTCATGTGCCCGGCATTTATCTTGGTGAAAATTGCTTGTCTTGGAGGACCGCGGGGATAATACGTAAGTACCGTTGAAACTTGTGCATTACTCCCAGAGACCCATGACTGCAAAGCTCGCCGAACTGCGGGGAATTTTTTTAAGTTGGCGAGAGTGGGGCGTTAAAATAGGAAGCAACTCTTTCTTGTACCATGAAACACATCTTTGGAATCTAAATCTATCTTAAAATCGCCTACTCAAACTGTTTTACAATCTTCGCCAGGCATATTCCAACTATATCGCGTAGACATTTTAAATACTGTTTGGAATGGGCATCATAATTCGTGAGTGTACCGTGTTTTCCTTCCGTGTTCCATAAAGCACTTCTTCGGAATAGAAATCTATATTAAAATTGCCTACCAAAACTGTTTAACAATTTTTGCCAGGTTTGTGAAACTATACTTCACCTTTATAAATACCATTTGGAAAGTGTATCATAATCTATGAGTGTACCGTATTTGTCTTCTCTGTTCTAAAAAACACTTCTTAGGAATTAAAATCTCCTATTAAAACGATTTTACAGTGTTCACCAGGCGCTTTCTAACTATACTCAGAATATTTATAATAAATTGTCGCGTTTTGGCATTAAATTTAGAGATCATTATCAAAAATTGCAAACCTTGTACGACTTTCAACATTTTATTAATGCCCCCCTCCTCCTCTCGACGTTATCTGACAAACACATTTGAAAATATCTTCACCGTTACAGTTCATATCTACAAAACTTGTCGACAAGATCGCGTACACAAAATAGCGTAGACAAAATTCTTGTACGGAGCGAAATAGCATCCAAGTGCTATAACGTGCTTAAAGCAAAATGATTTGAGTTCATGGATGAGCTTAAAGCTGCTGTAGTCTAAAATCTAAAATGGGGTTCCTAAAGTGAAAATTTGAGGTCATGAAAATATAGAGATTGAAGAAACGCTTATCTCAATAAATTTATTCTTATATTTATTCCATGAATCTATTGTATTTTTCAAGCAAAGCACTTACAATCGTAATGGGTATTTTATTTTTAATTTAAAAATTGATATTTAATTGAACATTAAATATATTATATTAATATATTTAATGTTTAATTAACTATATTATAATTTAATTAAATATATTATATTAATATATTTGATGTTTAATTATATATTATATTAAATTATTTATTTGTTAAACTTTATATCTAATTTATAATTTTTTTTCTAAGTATACTTATGATTAGTAAAGAGAGGAAGATTAAAATTTTTATGTGAGGGAGTAACGAGACTAAAAAATTTTTTTAATCACTGGTTTAAAATCATTTTTGAAAATGTTAAGCTTTTGACAGAGTAGCATTATGTGTGACAAAATACACAATGGAAGAAAGTTACACTATGATGAAGCTTTTTATCTAAAATAAAGAAATATCTGTACTTGCTGAATAATTCAAAGAACCATTGCTATTAAATTTTTATGATAAATAACAGCTAAATTAAAACGGTAAAAACAGATAGAAATATGATTTACTCGAGAAAACTTTGCAAGCTAAATTTTTAAAATAAAATGACAAAAAATGTACATAATTAAACATAAAATGTGTGTCATATGCAAATATATATCCAAAGGAAAATGAATCCCCAATTTTCTGCAAAACGAAAATGCATAGATTTTCTTTTTTAATTAAAAAAAATATTTAATGAGAGAAATCTGTTAAAGATACACTTAATCTTACATAATAAATTTCAAATAATTTGAAATTCCCCATTTATTCAGCGAAATCCATTTTTCATTTTATATTTCTATCTCTGAATGTTTCACTAGATAATTTAATTCTGCCCATATTATTTCCAGCGCTTCATGAACTTTGAGAATAGAAAAAGAAAAGGGTTAAATATTTATCGTCTAAGATTAGGGAGTACTATTTCATTGGTCTTTCGAACATTAATCATGGAATGAAATAGCTTCAGAGTTCATTGAAGATAATTTATCAACGAAAATGTATACATCCTCTTTGAAGACACTTTCTTTTTCTGCTAATGACGTCCGAAATTCACCAAGTTAAAATAAATTCCCCCCCACCAGTTTAAAAGCAGACAGTGTATATGTAAGAAAAAAAACTGTAATGTATGCAAAAATCGACAAAAAAGTAAACTAGTAAAAAAATAACATAAATATCAAACACATAAAAGAAGGTTTCAGAGCAGTTTAGAAAAATAAATTTTGCAGTTTCGAAA
Organism: Cheiracanthium punctorium; assembly: GCA_038373885.1. NCBI lineage: Eukaryota > Metazoa > Arthropoda > Arachnida > Araneae > Cheiracanthiidae > Cheiracanthium > Cheiracanthium punctorium. Next base: position 152,189 of record JAWZYV010016180.1, on the reverse strand, counting down.
GAATTTAAAAATAAATGCTCTGTTTGCATTTAAACAAAATAAAATTTCCTGTATTTGACAACACTGTTTTTAAAGATGTCTTATCAAAAGTATCTGTAATCTGGATTGTAGACAAATTTTACTCTGTGGAATACACCAAAGTCGTTCAAGGCTACATTTCCAATTTACAGTACCTTTCGTTTACAATGGTAAAATACTTAGACCTTCTGATGCACAGCCATGTGAAATGAAGCTGTTAATGACAAGTGTATGCAGTAACAACAGTAAAAAATAGAATAATATAAAAACACTTCAACAAATTTATTAAACATGAATTTAAGGAAAAATAATATTACACGAAAGAAAATAAAAGAAAAGCAGCTAATTATCACCGAAACGTAAAAAACCGTAAAATGCATCTTCATTGATCTTCTAAAATTGTACTAGAAATACCAAGGAAATTTCTCTTAGCGCAATTTCCTTTCATCAAACATTTGACAACAGTCAAGTATAGGCCGGACCACTATGAGGGCCTCATATGTTCCTCACATTTTCATGAGAATGTCTAACAGGCAGGCCAATATAGTCCCTGATGAGTGGTCTCCTAATTTTGAACAATCGCCGGATGAGGATTTTAAGGATTATAAAGCTGCAGACTGTTGGCTTGGGGACCTTCCAAGAAGCGGAGTGCAGCTGTTGTCAGACAGCGACAGGCCGGTTCTCCCAATGCAGATCTGCATGGTTCGCGTTGATCGGTTATTGAAGGATTCTTGTTCCCACGCAGGGGATTGTGCCATATAGGTACACACCTTTGGTATGGTACACACTCATCGCGCACTCAGCATGCTAGATAGGATTGCCAGCCTTACGGAGGTGTTACCTTATTACTTGAAGACAGGGAAAAAATAGTAAAGGGTCATTAGTGCAAAAGTTCTTTTTTGAAGGAGTTGCATTAGAGAACCTTGGGTGAGGTTGCTAATTTCAAACAGCAGCGTGTCCTTTATTGATAGTTTCGTTAGACATGTTTTGTTCCTAAGGTTTCATTCTGTCTTAAGTTGAGGGTACGCGTGCTCTCGGTTTTTAAGTAGTAAGACTGGGTGACAGGGCAGTGACTTGCATACTTACCACACCACATGAGGAAACTTCATTATCGAACTGTCTAAATTTGTATAGGCCGCTCAGAAAAGGGTTGTGTACGGTTGAGAAGGCCGTTGTGTTGGCACTTAAGATGGATTTTCCTTCCTTTGAAACTGGGAGGAGAGAGAATATCTCTCTTCCTTTTGCGTCCTGTTACCGCTGAGTTTTCCACTCCTTTAGAATTGAAGTGTAAGTATCAAACCTGTGTCTTGACAGATGATACTTCATATTGCTAGTTTATCGCGGATTTCAACAGTGTATCCGCCTTTTGATTCACATGCATGCATGGGCTTTAATATTTTTTAGTGTCACATGATTTTGGTGAATGAGCTGCTTTTACATCGGAAGGATTAGTGCATTACTAATTCTTTGCTGGGAAATCGCTTGTAGTGCCGATAGACTGTCAATGTAGAGAGTGATCGAGGTAGGGTCTTGTAGAACTGGCCAGTCTAGTGCTATTGTAAGTTGCGCGGCCTGGAAGATTGAGTGGAATTCTGAGAGTTTGAAATGTTCGCTGTGCTTTGGCATTTTTAGTAGTGCCACTGGAATATAGACAACATTGGAGCCACGACAGATTTTACTTGTACGAGCTCCCTTTAGAATATACGACCCCGCAGAGTCCAGTAGAGCCAGGGTATCACTCTCCCAATCATTGATCAAGGTTTAGTTAACTGCGGAACACAAAGATTACTTTATTGGTTAGATTTTAGAGCGATGTTGCGTTAGCGCTGTGGACTGACCTGACATAATTTTCTAGCACGTATACTGGAGGAGCAAAAAACGGGAAAAATAATTTTTAAGAGCAGGAAACATAGAATATGAGAAATCTGGATTTAGACTATGCCTTAAATTTCTATTATATTATACGATTTACTAAAAATTTGTAAGACTATTTACATTTTACAAAGCATTCAAAAATATTGAAGATTACGGCATATTACGATAACTTTTATGATTTCGTCATTTTCAATGAATCTTTGCATATCCTATTTTACTTGGGAAGATATCCATAGAAATTCATTAAAACTTTCTACGTGAATCTTTTGGAAGCTGCATTTTTAAAAACCCAATCGTGTGAAAGTCATTATTCAATACTCGGTTCTATAGAACTGTCAGTTAATAATAATAAAGTGTGCTTTTATCACAAGAAGATATACCAATCCGATTCTGAAATATCGCACTAAGGTAGTTTTATCACTGTTAGCACCTTTGTATGCATCATTACTCACCAATGAGTATTCAAAACTTAGAAAGAATCAATTTCACAAGGAATGAGTTATCAGACATTCATTCGGAATCTGAATTTCTTCAAAAGGGTAATAATGGGAAATTCCAAGTCATTCAAAAGTGATTTATTAGGAAGAGCCTTCAAGTTTTATGACTTAACAAATAATGAATCGATGGGACTTATGCGTACGATAAGAATTTCTTTTTTCATATACAATCAAGTCTGTGTTTAACGAAAAAGTTGAATTAAATTCTTCTTAAAAAATGAAGTTCATTAAATAGAATTTGGATATTATGTTTAAACTATAAGAACGCAAACAAATGTATGAGTATTGTTTTAAGGCAAACCTGCACGTGAGGGATCTGCCGAATAAGGCTGTCTAGGGCGGAGGACAATTTAAAGGGTTTTAACGTTACATATGGAGAAAAACTGCCCGAAACTCCAGACCGTTAGAGTGACAGCCGCGTGGTAGGCCAGATTCCTAGACCTTGACATTTCAATTATCTGCCATATTCAGGGTATTATCCACTCGGACATGGTGCGGGAAAGGATCAAATAATCCAACATACTTTTCTGCTTAATTTAAATGCACATTTGAAACTGTGAGTTAAATTTTTATTCGTGTATGACCTTTAAAAAATTTATAACTTGATTATTTATTTTTCTCTTGACAACTAACTGAACATGTAATTGTCGTAATGCGCATTCAGGAAAATACACACACTTGAATAATTTTTATTTAGTAAAGAATATAAAAATGAAAATGTGATAACAAATAGTTTAAATGCTTTATATTTCGTGAAGAATATAGTTGATTCTTTATAGTTAGAATTCATATAGGGATGTCTTAGGCGGCTCATTTTTTATCAGGCTCTTATGCGTACTCACTTTACATCTGTAGAAAAACGGCCAAAATTTCAGACCGTTAGATCAACAGCTGAGCGGTAGGCCTTAACGTGGGACTTTTACACTTCAGCCATCTATCATGTTCAGTGTCTTATCTACTTGGCCATGGTTGGTTCCTTTCATACAGTAAGAATCATAGGGTGTAATTATATTAAAACTACTCCGAAAGTGTTTCTGGAAAAAGAAAAAAAAGCAAATTCGTATTTAATATAAATAAGCTCGAAAATCCTTTTGATATTTTCTGCAAACTACTTATTAATTTTAGCACATTGTGAGGTTTATTAAAAAAAACTTTTTTTCTTTCCAAGAGTTAATTATATCGGAAAAGATTAAAAAGGATGATTTAATTTCCTTCAAGCCGAGGAAACCAAGCCAAAAGCTGCGATAATTAAATAAAATGCATTTACAAAATCTCGGGTAAATTAAAAACTTTCCTATTTCATTAATAAAATATTCTCGCATGAAATGATAACTTAAAAGTAATTTTAAATTAAAATATTCATAACTATAAGAAAAAATTTTCAAGTAGTGGTTACTAACTTTTTTCTTTTATTTCTTATGAAATCTGATAATGATTTGAGCTGGTATATTGAAAAAAAAAATTAATATATGAAGAAAATATTTATTTACTAATGAGGTGAGTTTCAAATTTAATAAGGGCAAGATTTTAAGTAAATTATACGGCTATAAAGCTTTGTATCCTTTCATCTGATGCGCCAAACTCATAGTCGGTTTCGTATGATATGCTTTTTGGAAATAATATCAAATTTGCTTAAATAAATGTTTCATAATAGTTCGATACTGTTTCGTGATAAGTAGTAGGGGGTTTTAATAATGTATTATAGGAATAAAATCAAGGAATTTTTGTATTTAAATGGTATTATTTCTTGCTGATTGCAAATCTGGTCGGAAATACTCATAAAATGGGAGTTAGCTTTAAGTACTTAAGAAAAGTTAAGCCTTAAGAAAAGCTAGGTTTTGTACTTAATAAAAAAAGAAAAAATAACGATACGTGCTTTTTGTAAAGCACTAATTAATTATAGTCGACTCGTTATCCATGATAATGTGGAGCAGGAAATGTGAGGGAAAAAAAAATGTTTTCGCAATTTCCAACGAACTGTATCACGTAAGTGACGGGAAATACTCAAAAAAATCATAGTTATTGCCGACCTGGCAAGGTTGGTCCAGGGTAAAAAAATTTACAATGCCACATAATACAAGTACTTTCCTCTTGCATAATAAGTATTTTGTATTATGGTAAGCCTACACAAGGGGCATCTGCCGACGGGGTGGGCCATCCCCCGTATAGCGGTCACCGCTCTAAACGGTCAATTTTTCATGGCACGGATTTTTTGGCTCATAGACTTAATGTTAGAATAACTTCCATCAGTAGCCACCCGACCCTCTTCTAAACGGCCACCGAGTGGGGTCGCCCATCCAATTTTTCGGAAAATCCTACTCACTCCATGCTGTAATTTTGAGCGGAAAAACTCGAGGTCAGGTTTATGGTCGAATATAAGTTCCAGGAATAACTGGATTTGAATCTGTTATTTGTTTTGTATCCTCCCCACACCCTTAAGATGGGGAATCCCTTGGACAATCAGGTGTTGAAGTTGTCCTACAAATGAATTTTTGTCCCTTTCAGACGCTAATTCCGTACCTGATGAGGAATTTCCCGATGTTGGTAATGGCGCGGAAGCTAAACTTTCAACACAAGCGATTTTAGGGAAAATCGATGAAATTTTCGGAAATTCCGAAGCGGTTATAAACTAACCGGTCAAAGATCTGCTTTTTAAAGTTTAAAAAAAACTAGAAAAAATGGTTGTTTCAGAGAAAAGTGAAAACTTGCACACAGACACAAATTGTATCATTTTTTCAAAAAAATGTAAGAAACATCAAATAAAGTACTATCTGTCAGACTTGTTTATATTACGAATCATAGCAATTATCTTATAATAGTAAGTAAAACCCTCGTGAGCGGCCACCCCTTCTGAGCGGCAAAATATCTCGGTATGGTGGGGTGGCCACTCAGGGAGGTTTTACTGTACATATACTGTTTTTTTCATTTTCAAACGTGTTACTTCTACATTTCAAACAACCCAAAGAATCATACGAGCCTGCCGTAGATATACTAACAAATAAGGAGGATCGGAAAGTAATGCTGTTGTATTATTATTATTATTATTATTATTATATTTTTATTTATTTATTTTTTTTTTGGTATATTTTGTCTATCCAAAACTACTGATGCCAATAATACTAAATTTCGCATGCACGTAAGTCTTTTAAAGCAAGTTCAAGATTAGACAGCATTTCTCAAATTTCATAACCTATGGGAGTAAGAAACCAACAAAATAGTCTTTTTTCATACATAAAATAGACAGCCAGTCTGGACACTGAACCCCGAGCTGCTATCACTCATGATTTCGTTCAATCGTGGCAAGTTGTGACATGATTGGCTGCCGGTCGTTGGTATTCTAGTCTGGCCACTGCTACCATGGGAACCCCGATCCTCCTGGCTGTGGCGGTCGAACGTAAATTAATCCACACGTCTAGTTAGAACACCCTTTTATTTGAACAACTTTACACACAGGCAGGAGGCAACAGAAATCACATTAAATCAAGTCTCCCAAAGGTGCTTGTACTTTTATTACTGAGGGTCACATGATTTATAAGCTAAACACATGTTCCAAAATCGGTTCATTTATTGGCTATTAAAATGCCCGGGTCTCTCAGTCCCTCTAAATTCTCGAGAGCTGGGGCGAATTTGAGACGAAGATGAAGGGGAAATACATATATCAACTGTGTTTTTATTAAATTTAGATACCGAGACAAATCCTTTTAAAACGAAAGCTCTGTTAGATACCCTAACAGAATTTTGAAAAAGCTAATAGAAAATTTGAAATTTCAGACGGTATTTACTTTTATATTTTATACATGTCCCTCTATCTCAAATAAAAAAGAGATATCCGTCTAATACTTGCAATAAAATAAAACATTCCCGAATATCTAAAAATCAGTTTCAAGACATTTTGAAATTCGTTCTTCAAGGAGAGGGAACTAGAACATTCTCATTTTTTTCACATGTCTTTCTTGGGGGAACAGTTATTAATTATCTAAAATGATTGCAATTAATATTTGTGATAGCATAAAAAACGTGAATAATTTAAAAACAAAAGGACAACTCTACACAAAAATTATCCCATAAAATACTCGTATTTTTTTTAGTAAATGTTTTCAATTGCGTTTTATTATTTTTAGTAAACCCCGGAAGATGTCTTATTTATCAAATACCATTTCCGTAAAAATCATAATTAAGTGAGGCTGATTAACGAGGTGAATATACCTTGCATCCGTTTATTTTTTTTAAAAAAAAGTTGCGTTTGATAATTAAAAACCAAAAGTTCTTTACAAAAATCTCTGTTTACGCAAAAAGTTTTTTAAACAATAATGAATTATCCTCTGGAAATGAAAAATCAAACGAAGTTTTTAATTAAAAGGATATTTTAATTTCTTTCGAGACCGGACAAAACATAATGAATCTTAAGCGCGTTTCCTTTAATTAACAATCCTTACTTAATGAAATTCCGTATTTTTTTCCTTTGTAGTGCAATAAAAAAATGTAACAGTATCTTTCTGATTACAACTTTGTAAATATCATAAAACAGAGATAACGATAAATTAACCCTTAATTAGGAAATTTTGTATATTTAAAAATAGAAAAGCTTTGTTTGAATTTTGCATTTATTTAAATATTAGATAAGTACTCCTTTTTACGGATGAAGTAGAACATCTTCTCAACATGTTGGAAAGAGAAAACTGTCCACAGTAAATAGCTACGCTATACGGAGTATCTCAAAAGATCACGGCAATTGAGGGGGGGGGGGTTGTCACAAAACATTTTGTGTCGCATTTTCTTATAAAATCATTAGAATTTATAGAACAAGTCGATCTTCTAAAGTGTAAATTTAGTTGGCCTGGGAGGGGGGGGGGGGCACGTGGCCCTGTACCCTATCCATCTGTATACGCCAATGGCCAAACTGAACATGGTGGTCGGTCATATAATGCAAAACAAAATTAACATAGGGAATTGTGTCCGGAAATGCAAATGGAGACCGCTAGAGGGCGATGTTCGCAAGCTTGTGGAAGCGTGATCATTTCTGCCTAGGGCGCTGCCAGAGATGGATGAATCGGATTACTAACTGCACAGATGAATTTTGAGGGCAATTATCGCAGTCGTAGAGGAGAGGGAGAAATGAAGTCAAAACAGGTGAATATTTTTAAATGACTTATTAACCTGTTAACGCCCGACTTTTTTCAGCACATACTCCAATTTATGTTGATGCCAGAAGTGATAAATAAATTTCCGACATTTCTGTGATATGAAGGATACATTTTTTTTCTAAATATATTAATAAAACAATGGAATGCTAACATTTTACTTTGTTGTCACTGAGTATTTTGTGAAAATCATTTTTTATCCGAGAAATGAAAATAGGGAAAAGAAATGAATGTTTGAATATTTCTGCGACTTACACATTTTGCGACCGTCCTAAAAATAGGACGCTGGGCGTTAATGGGTTAGCTAATATGACTTCCCATCTGCGGCAACATACACGTAAAGCATGGAAGTCATTAGAGGCTGAATTAGTAAACCGATTCATCCATCTCGGGCTATATCCTAGGCTGAAATGATGACGGTTCCATAAGCCTGCGAGCATCGTTCTCTAATGGTCGCCGCTTGCACTTCCAGACACAAGTTCCTGTTTAAATCTTGTTTGTCATGGTATGAAAGACCACTATATTAAGTCTGGCAACAACCTTTTGAGACATTCAGTAGAATAAAAAAAAAAAAAAAAAAAAATGAATGAGAAAGTTCATGCCATACTCATCAGTTATAATAATCTTTCCAATGCAATCTGATCTGTGTGCATTGCAGGTTATCCATAACTAAAGTTTCCCTATTCAGAGAGCACAGGAAAAACAACTAGTCACTATGCTATCAAAACTGCATGAAACCTCAACTAGTCCACGGAAAAGGTTTGCATGGAAACAAATTTGCTCAAAAATCATCATTAGGTTTGGTGTTATGAAAAATCTACACGAAGAGCATCTGCCTATGGAAGGGGGTGCGTTGGTCTGAACACTCTTTAACCCTCTGACGTTCGGGCAAGCTTTCAATTAGAGCCTCCAGAAGTTCAGACCCGGCCGAAATTCAAAGGACGTTGCCTTCCCCCTTTCAGAAATTATCCGATGGGAATTCACCGCGGTTGGTGGTGAAAATCCACACTTCCTTGAGAGCTGGCGCTTATGATTGATGACCGCGTCGAAGAATAACTGGGGAAATTTTCGAGTGACGAAAAAAGAGAAAATACATCTGGGGGTCGTTGGAGGTATTCGCGCCTTCCGTATCGGCTATTGCCCACCAATCGTAAAAAGTCCCGCCTGTTGCTAGGCAGGGAGAAGAAGTGTTACTTTCTCCCGGCCGGCCGGCTGTTTTTTTGTATGCACTGCTGTTTGGCCGACCTTTGACCGCCAGATGGGGGTTTCTAACGCGCCTTCACGTTACACATAGATAAAATCGATCAAAACTCCGTTAGATAGCCAATCGAGCGGTAGACCCAAACGTGGGGCTGTCATACTTCAGTCGTCTACCGTGTTCAGTGCGTTATCCACTCTTCCATGGTGGATCTAAATCACCATAAGAAGGCATTTTAAGGTTTTACTACAACTTAAGGTTTTAAGGTACTCACTATTAAAAATCTGGCACTCTATCTCTATTATCCGGCAAATTTAATAGCTATTTGATGAGATTTCAAGCATAGACGTGCATAGACATTATGAAAATTTTTATTATTATTCACGAAATTTTACGAAACCTGTAATTGCATTAAAACTTTCTTATATAGATGCTATAAACTGTAATAAGATGCTTTTATATACAGATAGAAAGCCAGCCGCAATAAACCTTTAAATGTTCTATTGTATTTGAAATGCATTAATATCTAATTGCTATAAACTGAAATATATTAAATTTTTTTGAGCGTTCCTACAAAAGGATTATGAGCACTAGCAATAAGATTCTTGATTGAGAGCATTATTCATGAACCTTACCAATACACACTTTTTTCAAATAGATTTACAGATAAAAAAATCCACCTTAAACAATGAATGCTCATAGTCTTTAATGCAATTCTTTCGAGTTCTTCTGTAGAAGAACAATTTATACTACATCTATCATTTTCAATAAGATATATTTACAGTGCTTCGAAATAACATAATTTTCCTTGCAATCCATATATATTTACTACACGTGGACAGACCGACCGAAATCATAAACACTTTTCAAATTAATCAAATATTCCATAAAAGAAGAGAAATCAGTTTTGCAAATTAAAAGGAAAATAATATTTCAATTTCGCTTAAAGTAATTTATTTTTAAAATTCTTTAGTTTTTCTCAGCTTGTAACTCAAAATTAACATTTGAAAATTTTTGTGTTTGTTAGAGGGAAAGTTTTAATACAAAGGAACCAATTTGAACCCACATTATACGATAATTATATTTTTACGTCTGTAAATAGTCTAGACTTCTTTCAGCGAAGAAACAAAGATCTGACTAAACAAGCACTTGATAATGTCTGTATAATAAAAGTTAATTTGAAACTTCTAGTTTTAAGTGCTCATTATATTGGCGTATTGTTTAAGAAGAAATATTTTCGTTTTCAGTAAATACAGTATAGGTTTAAAAAAATGACATAATTTTTAAACTATTACTTTGGTGTCTGCGAGTGGACGCCTTAATGCAAAAAAGTTTATATTTCTTGAATTTCAAAACGAAATTTCATCTCCACAAGCATTATACTACTACATCAAAAAAATCTGAAAAAATTTTAATCAAGTATTAGTGTATCTTTAAAAAAATCAGTATTAGTATTGTTTATTTAACTACATTAATATTTTGTAATATAGTTACATACATAGTGTTTTCTTAATATAAATAAACAATACAATTATGTTCATTTTTGTTACAAATTTTTATCAGGTATATGTATAGTCATGAGTACGAATTGTTAAAGCAGTTCGCTTGTGATTCCGTACACACAGTCACATATAATAATAATTTATTTTAATTTAATTTATGAAACTTAATAACATAACTTAATTAAATTAAACTGGTTTTCGTCCGAATTTATTATTACAAAACTAAGAAAAAAGTACTCGTTTAAAAAAAATGAATGTCCTAGCTTAAACTTTTGAGTACGTTTCTGATGATATAATTGAGTAGACTAGTTCTTCTAGAAATGCTACTTTTAATTCTAATTAGCAGCATAGTAAAAAGGACCCAATTGCGTATTTAGTATTTGAAAGAAAGAAATAAAGATACTCCTTTAATTCATTTAATTGTAGCACAGTTAATTTAATTAAAATCTTCTAGCAGCAAATTGAATAGTAAACTAACAATACTCTTTTACTACATCGCACAGGAAAGAAATTTATTTATACTGGGTCTTTACTTTTATCTTTAATGAACTATTATGTTTTGCTATTTCAAAACAGAAAGCAAGAAGTATTTACCTGCAAAATTTATCAGATTGTATAAATTGTGCAAATGTTATTAGCAATACCCAGGCAGGTCTTTATAAACAGCTATAACGTAAACTTTTTTTTTTTGACAGGTGTGTCAGAAATTCTTGTATACTTTAAATGATGAGTCTACTTTCGGGGGATTTTTTTTTGAAAAAAATAAAATATTAATGACAAACCCATGTTTTTAATTAAAATGGAGTGTAAAACTTAAAATTTAAATGTAGTTTTAATGAAAACTTTGAAATATTTTCAAATTTATGAGAAGTTTTGAAAAAAAAATGCATTTTGAAAAAAATTGCAAGCCAGACCTCTTGTAAGCAATTCTAAAAAAATATTTCTTAATGATATTCGTACAGAGTATATAATTAATATATTTATTTGTGTTGACTTAAATATTCGCAAAACTTCTTTTAGTTATAAAAATATTTCACTTTTTGTATGAAAACTTAGAATTCTTTTTTCTTAAAAACGAATTTTTAAAGAAGAAAACGATCACAAAATCATAAAATAAACAGAGAAATACTATATTCTGGTTCATAATACAGCTAGTAATAAGCAAAATGCACTAGGAAAATTTCAAGTCAATATCTTAAACACTTTGTGAGATGCGTTGTAAAGAAAATTTGAAAAAGACACACTTCGTCAAGAAACACGCTAAAATATTTTAATATTTACTGCAAAAAAAAAAAAAAATAGTAGTCTTCTGGTTCATTATAAGGTTCATTTTATCATTATAAGGTTCCTTTATCTGGTTCATTTAAAGTAAAACGGTTTTGGAAGCATAGTTTTGACTATAGACTTTTTGATGATTGGTTATGATATTTAATTTTTTTTTTCATTTGCTTTTTAACTGCACATTGTTAATTGTCCTGATTGCATGTAATGTAAAAATAATAAATAACAAAATATTTTTAAAAGGACGACATCGCACAGCTTTTAGAATAAGAATTTTATGTGGAACTAACTATCAACACATAACGTGATACTTAATCTTTACTACGAGAAAAAAAATGAAATAACATGGATTTTATATGACACCTACAAGCAACATGTCTTATTTAATTCCAGGTGCAGCCAAGAAAATTTAATAAACATTTTTACACATATTTACAACAAGACGAAAGATGACTGGACACACGCGAACTCCGTTTAAGTACTTGCTAATATGAGTTTCAGAATATAAAAAAGCAGGTTAAAAGTCTGTTCACCCATTTTTATTTTCCTTTCGGGAGTCATAACAACCTCTTGCTAGCGTTCTTACACAGTACCGAAGAAAACTTTTTCTTCCCTTGTCGGTTGAAGTTTACGACAACGTAAAAGAAACCAAAGCAATATAAACGGAAGTAAACCGAGATTGGAATAAAAACGTTACAGGTAAGCTCATATTTAAAGACCGGGTCTGTTGGAAACAGTTAAATTATCGTAAAATACGCTCGGTGAAACGTTAGAAGAAAATTATCCGGTCTTGTAAAAAGGGGATGAAAAATGGAGATGAGATGCTTTAAATGTAAGTAAAAAGAAATAATTATCATGCTTGCTTATGAATGATACAATTTAACCCTTTGAGGCGCAACACTTTCCCAATTTTGAAAAAGGGCAGCCGATGCCATCACTCGACTTAACTACCAGCAAGATGGTGGACGATCGAAACGTTCATCGCGTGCCACAGATCTAGAGATCCTTTTTTGACGCAGGGCATAGTCAGCTGCTTCAAAAAAGGGTCTCTAGATCTGTGGCTGTCAAGTCGAGCGATGGCAACGGCTGCCCTTTTTTCAGCATTGGGCAATCTACGCGTGGTAGTCCTGCAGTATGGGGCCGAGCATTGCCATGGGGGCCGGCACATGAAGCGCGAGCTAGGCGACAAGAGCTTTGAATCAGACGATCAGGTAAAAAATGCTCTGGAGGCGTGGTTATTGTCATTGGCGGGAAGTTTCTATGAAGGAGGTATAGAAAAACTGGTAACTCGCTACGACAAGTGTTTGAACATTGGCGAAAAGAAAAATAGTTTAAGGTATGATTTTTCATGTAAAAATAAAAATGACTTGAAATGTTTTTTTTGTTAATTAACTTTTTTAAACGGTGCTTACTGTAAGAATACGCCCCGTAATACGGAATTCGGCCACTATTCAAAATTTTTAACGTAGGTTACAGATTAGACTACATTTACTAAAATTATATCTACCTGTGGCATGTAGTGGGTCAAAACATTCTTCTTTTTAGATGTCTCGTGTTCTCTGAAAGAAGAAATCTATAATTGGCCGTAAAATAGAACACATACGAATACCTAAAAATTAATTGTAGATTTTTCTTAAAGTCGTCCTCCCAAATCAGTAGAAGCAGAAAAATAGGAAGAGTGGCAGTATTTCTTGAAAGAATGAAAAAACGTTATTTATAAAATTCTTGCTTTAAAAAGTAACAGTTTGAATTGCTATATTTAGGCTTTCCTGTAATTAAAAACTCGTTGAGAATTTATTTCATTCAATTTAATGCAAAAGAAACAGCATTAATTTCCAGTCCTCCTAATGCTGTGAAATGGATATTTCTAAAGTTGCGCAATAACTTTACAGCTTTTCAGTACATGAAAAGTATGACTTAGGCTGACTTAGGCATGAACGCCAGGAAAACATAATATATAAAATATTATTACGTTATACAGGGTATGTCACAATTCCATCCCGTTTTTGGAAGGCTTATACAAAATTTTTTACCAATACAAAAGTTGACTTTATTGGACAAAGAAATGTTGCAAGTTTTGTTTCATAAATGTTCAACATGTGAACCTTCCTGACGCAGTGGATATCAAGACTAAAAGTAAATTCTTAGTCTTTATATCCACTGCATAGCAAAAAATGGTAGCAAATGGAGTTGTAATCCTTTAGCGTAAATCTTGTAAATCACGTGGCATAAGTGGCACGAACACACAATCTTTTATGTGCCCCATAAAAAAAAGAAAAAAAAATGCAGTTAAGTCCGGAGAGCGAGGTGGGCACGGAAGAAGGCGAGTGTTGTCGTCAGAACCTCGACCAATACAACGACAAGTAAGCTCGTTATTTGTGAAACAAAACTTGTAATGTTTCTTTCTCCAGTAAAGTCAACTTTTTTGCTGTATTGGTAATATATTATTTTTTATAAGTCTTTCAAACGCGGGAGGCAATTGTGACATACCCTGTATATATATTTATATACAGGAAGCTCGTTATTTGTGAAACAAAATTTGCAATGTTTCTTTCTCCAGTAAAGTTAACTTTGCTGCTGCATTGACAATATATTATTTTTTATAAGCCTTTGAAAAGTGGGAGGAAATTGTGACATACCTTGTATACATATTTATATACAGAAAGCTCGTTATTTGTGAAACAAAACTTGTAATGTTTCTTTCTCCAATAAAGTCAACTTTGTTGCTGTATTGGTAATATATTATTTTTTATAAGCCTTTCAAAAGTGGTAGGAAATTGCGACATACCGTGTATATATATTTATATACAGGAGGCTCGTTATTTGTGAAACAAAACTTGTAATGTTTCTTTCTCCAGTAAAGTCAACTTTGTTGCTGTATTGGTAATATATTATTTTTATAAGCCTTCCAAACCCGGGAGGGAAATGTGAAATACCCTGTACTTATTGTCTCTACAAAAGAAGTAAGTAATTAAAAGTCGTTATAAAATCGATTTTACATAACACTTGCATTCTCATTATTATTTTTTTTAATTCCGGGTGTTGCCAGTATAATTAATAAACTTTTTTGAGCATACATCTTATAAAACAAAACTGACTCGATATACACAACTCCTATTAAATGATTGCTAATATGTGGTAAAAACCAGGTAAAAAGTTTCTATACCCAATTTTATTTTCGTTTTCAGGGAACCATTAACAACCTCATCCAAGTTTTCACAAACAATACTCAAGAAAACTTTCGGGAATTCTTTTTACTTTCGGTCTCAGTTTACGAGGACATAAACAAAGCCAAATTATTATGAAAATGATGTAAACCTATAAAAGCTAAGCTCATATTTCAGGCGCAGATTTCTTGGAATACTTAAATTATCGTAGCAAATGTTAAGTGAAATGCTACAAGGAAAGACCGGATCTTATGGAAAGTGAGATGAAAAACTTTGTGAAGATTTATTTAGATACATATTTTGAATAAATCATTTTTTGCTTGATTCTAATGGATATAATACACTGGACAGTTCTTGATATGTTTCATATGTCTCTTTTTACTAAGAAAAAAGTTTATTACGTTTATAAAAAAAAATGGGCAGCTAGTCTTTTCAGTTGAAACGACCCCGGGATATATTGAAGTAGGATTATTTATCGTTTAGTTAATTGTTAAGACGCCTATTGTAAAATGTTTAATATAACAAACACTTAATTTTACGAAAGTAAGTGTTTGTTATAAATGACACCAATAAGTGTTTGTCATAAATCAAGTGTTTATTATAAGCGACACAAGTGTTTATAATATTAAAGTGTTTTTTACAAATTGTTTGTTAAAAATTAAGTGTTTGTTATATATAAATGTCTGCATGCAATTTTTATTTATTAACGTGATGTATCGTGTTTTAATCCATATTATCGTTTCATATCTACTAAAACTAAACTATATCTTCGTTTCTTCTTCTGAAATTCTCTATTGAAATGTTTAAATTCACCATACTTCCATATCGCAAAGAATATAAAACTCTTGACATGTCGAGCAGCTATTTAAAACTGCATGAAGTGCGAACATATCGTAAAGTTTGTGGCAGAGTTAATGACGTTGACGCTATTTTCAAGATATGATGCCTTGTTTTGAAATGGTGTTCAAACAACATCAGGTAGTTCACTTAGTTTATCCAGGATAGTTCAAACGGAATAATATTGAAACTACTTTATCATGTTTCTTGTTTATATTGTAACTATTCGAAAGAACGTAATCTTTTAAAAATGCATCCTGTTTTGATGCTCCCTTCAAAATATAGTGCATTTTTTAATAAATAAAGTTTTGATTAATGTGTTAAAAATAGAAGTTTCTGTAAAACCTCTCCGCATGTAATCGCTGAGAAAAAAGAAATTTAAATACTCTCCTCTCATAAAGCGAATACACTATTAAACATTCGTAACATTCATCTGGAATTTATATATAAGACAGATAAGATCTGGTTAAAAAAAAGTAAGAAATTCATAATCTTATAAACAAAATGAAAATCAGTTTGTTTATGTCGCATACAAATTTACATCGTTCGGATCATCGGCTTAAAACTTCGCACAAATTCGTAAAAAATGCAGGGGAAATTTTGCTCTATTTTTAAAATCTGAAAATTCGGTCGCGGAGCCGAGGCGATTAGCGGCTTTCTTTTCCCGGAGGACCTAACTGCGAACTTTGTTGAAACTGTGCAATCGATGAAAATTTGGAAAAATCGTAGCATTACACATTGGCTTGCTCATTTCTTTCATTTTTAAATTTAATCATATTTTCATACACATGCATATTTACACATACATACACATGCATACACATTACATAAATACACATGCATTATCTATTTTTATAGCTACTCTAAAGCGTAGAGTGACCGAAAATTTTGGGGCATATAAAATATTTTTCGTATTGCAATGAACACTGCCTTCAAAATTAGGGAGGAGGGAATGATTTTTAACAAAAAATGGCGATATTAGGAACGTTCTAATTGATGGTACTTGTAATGTTTGGTTTCCTGCATCAGTTATTGATTTTATGCAATAACGTTAGCGCTACTCAATTGTACTTCTATTATACGTCCAAATAAGTTGGGGACTTCTGAAAATACTACCAGACGAGAGTGGTAGAATGTTCAAAAAACGCCATCGGAAGGTACAAATGAGCACGCCGCTCCAGAGTATTTCAGTTGTAACTGAATTCCTGTGAATTGTGTGCTGAAGATTGTTCGTTGACTTTCTAGAAAGATAAAAATTGTGTTCCGTCCTGTCAACCGGACTATTTACTAGAATTTTCCATATACGCTGGACTTTTAAGCTATGGACCCAGAAATTACGCAGACATTTCTGAAAAAATCCTACTAATATATAAATGTCAATTTTTGTATGTATGTTTACTACTCTTTCACGCTGAAACGGTTTGACGGATTTGGATGAAATTTGAAATAAAGACAGTTAAAGACCTGAATTAAGATGTAGGCTACTTTAATCGCGCGAAAAAAAACCACTGTCTCTTAAAAAAAAAAAAAAAAAAACTGTTTTTTATCCAGAAAAAAGTATATAATTTAGATTTTATTTTACAGATAAGTCGACAGATGGCGCAAACTTCAAGTAGACCTGCAGCATTCAATATACATTTGTAAGAAATCCACTGTATCACGTGACTGATGCTCTATCATCTTTAAATGATACTACCATAAGTTTTATCGTCTGCTGCGCCTGACTGGGATAAGAATACACCTGAATAAGTGTTTGAAACTTTCATTCATTTCGAATTGTGCATTTTTCTGTGCAGCTATTTCCCATTCTATTTCTTTTGTATTACATCCAAAAAAAGGATGTTAAAAAAATCAATTTTAATTTTGTTTAATCACACTCATGAATAATCACACACTTTCCAATTTAATGGAATAAGGAAAGAAAATAGGGAAGACGCACGGATTATGATACGCTTAGCACTTTAGTGCGTATTTAAATCTGAAAGTGTTCAAATTTTCTTACACGTGTTTTAGTTTTTGTTTTGTCACAGAGAGTTATTTAAGGAAAGTATTCGTTTCTTACCGTGCAAAGAACGGTCACGCAGCTAGTATATATATATATATATATATATATATATATATGAATAAAATATGAATATGGGTAATGTATCCAGAAGCTCTTCAAAATTAATATAGGACGAAAATAATTTGTACTTTTTATAGGTTTTTATCATTAAACCATCTTATTTTTCTAACCAGGGGCGGCCCAATACGGTAAGCAAGGTAAGAATCGCATCGGCGCGCCGACTTCAAAGGGACGTCATTTCCAACTCAAAAACTAAGTAGAGCATAAAAGGGGGCGTATTTTTTACGTTAGCAGGGGGCGCTACTTACCCATTGCCGCCCCTGTTGGTGACCATCTTAATTTTAAATTCCATTCAGAATCTGTGAGATTTTAGTGCCAAGTAAGCCGGTGAGAAACAGAATTCTCTCCGAACAAGATTTATTAAGATGGCGGACCAACTGGTCGCCGGACATATATTTACATAATTAAAAAGAGTGTGAAGTTAAAATTTTTATGTTCTCCAAAGAACATGGAAGACAAAAAGCAATGTGTAGCTCGGTAACGCTCTATCTGATCGATCTTTGGGTTTTCTTTTGAAATTATGCCTTTTTTACGAATATCCCTTATTAGGGGCCGAATGCATCATACGAAAAGCGAGCATAGCGAGTCTAGTGGCCTTGACCCCTAATGAAGTAAAAAATCGCAATAATCAGGTAAAGTTGTAAGAAAAAAAATGATTTCGTCTTGAAGACACTAATACGTACTATTGGTTTTTTAAACATGAAATTTTATACCACCACTAAAGTCGCTAACAACATTACCTTTAGCGATTAAAAGAAAATGGCGTGTTACAAGAGACTTATCGTGTCATTCAAGCAACTTGTTTGAACATTTTTTTGAATAACTGGTTCCATATTATTATGCAAATTAATATTTCCCTTTAATTTAAACGAAATGAGTCATGACAAAAGTTACCTACTTTTTAAAATTCTAATGCGAAAGTCAATTACTTCAACAGATCGATTTCTAATGCTAAATAAAAAGAATCACGTCATTGTGACATTCACATAAAAACCATCAAAGAATAAAATGCTTAGAATCATATGTTTACGGTGAATACTTCAATTTGTGTACACTCTATATCTCATAAATAAGTATTACTTTCCCAATAAATGTCCATCACTCATGTTTTAAATCAAGGAAAACATGTTTGCCAAATAAGCAAGAAAGATAAATCATGCCAAACACATCGATTATAGAACACTTTACAACACAATGATTTTGCGCGAAATTTGGCGATGTACATTTCTTGCGAAATTTTAGAGATAAGATAATGTTGTATTATCACTAAAAATGCATTTTTTTGAGACTCTGTTAAGGACCTTTAAGAACTTTTTCCATCGCTTAACTGAAGAATCCAAGACTGAAGACCAACTGAAGAATCCTCGTGCTAAAAATTTTATTAACGTCTCTCAAATGCCACAGATTGTAATGTATTAGAATTCTTTTGAGTGTTCCTGTAGAAGAACTATTAATAATACAGACACTATTTTCAATGGAACGTATTATTTTCAGAGCCTTAATAATATGTATGCCAATTTTATTTTCTTTCAAAAATGGAATATCTCTATAATACGTTTTCAAGAATGACTGATCACAGAGTGCAAAAATTTTACTGAGCCGCCCTTTTTTATTTATTGGAAAAGGATTAGGGGTTGGGAGCAGCAAAATTTTAACTTTATTAGAAAAATTGCACATAGCTAAAAGCCACCCTAATAACCATTGTCACTTTTTAAATAAAATTAATAAATAGTTATTAAAGTTACGTTTATTAAACTTTGTCCAGTGAATATATTAAAAGAATATATGACGAGGTGCTGAAATAGAAGTTAAAATATTTGATATTTACAATTCCCATGTACAAAATTTAGTTATATGCTACAATATTTAATTTTTAATCTTTGGTAAGACGTGGGTATCTGACAAACGTTTGTTATAATTAGAAGTACAACCTGGTGCACTGCATTGCCTTGGCATCTAAATTAAAAATAATGTACATAAAGTTAAGGAGAAGTATTTAGAATACATTGCATAATAAAAGGTGTCCAATAAATAGCAGTACGATAGCATTCGATTGAGCTTCAATTTGGTATGTATGTTTGAATTATTCATAGATTTAAATTTATTTAAATGCTTGGTAATTATGTTAATCGTAAGTGTTCGGAAAGTCGAATGGAGTCACTCCAGATTTTCTACTTCTGTATGTAATCCAAGATATACGTGTTAATCAAGAAAATTATTCGGAATAGATAATAAAACTGGAAAATTTTTCCTCAATAAAAGTACTTACAGCATCTTCATTTCACTGATTGCACTTTATTTTATACGAAATCGCTAGTAGAATTATTTTTTTAACACTAATTAGCAATTCTCATTGCCGCTGCTAGGGATATCAGTGTTATCATCACAGTCCTTGTAATCACAGTCAATGACCTGTCAAATGACATCGTCTTCAGTTCCATCCACTTATATGAAAATTTCTGCCATTTTCAAAATCACTTACACGTCAAATTTATAGTGCACGTTGTGTACAGGATAACAAAATTTCAACTGTTTTTCTTGTGAAGTACGGGGCATGCACGCTATACACAAGTATTAGGTTGTAACGAAAGTTTTCCGCCACTGCAAGTGTTGTCTGCACAAACAGTTCGCAATGGCGTCTTTGGCAATATTTTGTTAAACGATTTTTGTTATTTGAAAGAAAAAGACTTGTTTTAGAGCACTGTGTTGTGAAATCTGTAAAACAATATCATTATGATTAAGGTGTCTGAAATGGAACTATCACACTACCAGATTGAACCATCATTTACTCTCAGTTCTGTTGAAAAAAGTCACCTACAGAATGACACCGAATCATGTGTACAGCTTAAGGTACTACTTTTGAATTATACGACACTGTGAAGATTTGGTACCGAAAGTTCAAAAACGAGGACTAGGATATTTAAGAAGCAGAGCGCTCTGGCCGGCCTACTGATGCTGATGAGTCCCACCTACGAGAATCTGTGGAAGGAGATGAAATATTCATCCACTTGAGAGCTAGCTAAAAGAATTAGACTTTAGTACCATGCCCATTAGTTGCGCTAGGCATCGCATAAACTTGGCATATAAGGTCAATCGCTCGGTACCGCATGAGCTGACTCAAGCAAATCTGACGGAAAACTTTCGTTACAGCCTGATAAATTCGGTAAAGTATGTTGAATCGGAAATTAAATACTTACATTTTTCCAGAATTGTACACGAAGTTTTCTTTTCCATTTTTTATCTGTCTCCCCTCATTTTTGCATAAGGAAAGCCTTTACTTAAAAAAAAAAAAACAATATCTAATAGAGAGATAGAGAAATATAATACCAACGTGAATACACAAATACTGTATAAGTAATTATATATTCACGGACATGTAATGTAGTAAGTAAAAGAGTACTTTTTTGTATCACTGTATGTGAGTAATATAAAGCAAGTACTTCTATTATATGATCATGGAATATGTGTTTTTATCATAAAAAAGACAAAACGTGGTATGTGACTCTGCAAAATATCATGTGTTGCTCGGAAAAAGTCTACTGGTGATTGGAAGACTCGGCTAAGTAAACAATTAGTGGAACTAACTCCCATCGGATATATCGATCTCCGTATCGACAAAAAGGAAGTATCTTTTATTATATTAGCAAAGTCATGACAGCAGGTAATATAGAGTAAACGATTGGCTGATGTTTGGGAAAAGCGACTCAGCAAAAGTGATAGAAACGAAAGGAGTTAACGCAGCACTTCTAAACAGTTTTCAGTCTGCACATGGAGTTTCAATCTAACTTTTTTCTCAGTGATTTTTAAAATTATTTTAAATGGAAAATTAGAATGCAGTTTGCTTAATTAACGGTATTTAATGCTAATGGTAAAATAAATATTTGGGTAATTTTAAACTACATATTTCAAACGAATAGTAAGCATATTTGTAGCAAAATTACAGTTTTTGAGTATTTCCAGATGATATAAAAAACTTCTTGTGCCTTAGGTCAATTCGTTTGACTGTCATTATTTTAATCACACAGTAAAATTTATTAAAAATACGTGTATGTGTATGAGAATAAAATTGTTTAAGGCTAAATATTTTCTTTCTGCTCAAGACAAACGCAGTTTAGTGCATCGAGCAATAAAGCAGACTTTTTAAGCGTATTATTTCTAATGCTATTGTACTCTATATAATCTTTGCAAAACGACTAAATCACAGTATTTGACATTACATTATTTCGAAAACGTGAATTAGAGAAAAAAAAAATAGGAGCTTTGAAGTTCTGAAAACGCAGTCATTTCTATTCTTCAGTGAATTTTTTTTTCTAATTTTCTGCACCAAAAATTTCTTGTTATTTTTAAATTTTTTTTTCAGTGTGTGTGTGTGTGTGTACATCTTACAAAATTTCCCTCTTCAGCAGAATCACTCAGAAATTTGCTAAAAAAGTTGTGCAGCCGTTGAACTGCGTGGTTTACACTCCAGGTGGTGCATAGCTGAGGACCCGTACAATACGGATCTCTATAAAACATATTCCTATAACATGGAACGTATGTGCCGTGTTATGGGGGGGGGTGTCTACTGAATAACGATTCTTTCATATTTACCAAAAAACCTTGCATTTACATCTAAAATTTAAATATTGCACAGATAGCGCAAAAATATTTCAGGAATTTCTAGTTATATGCAACAGATTATTTGACAGCTATTTTATAGATATTATTGATTTTCCCTGTATATAAAACAAGAAATTACATTTATAGAGCTCTAACAAAATTGCTTTAGTTCCCGAATTGCTTTAAAGCATTCCTTTCATGTTAGAATGCGAAGTGCTTTTATATCACTGGTTAAAAACCCTCCTTTGAAAAAAAAACATGTCGAAAATGTCCCTTACGTTTCCAAAGGGTATTGCAGACATTAAGAGATTTTTCCACTTTTCTGCAGCAGAAAAGTATATTTGTGGAGTTTTACTTCTCTGCTAAGTGAAAACATTTTCGGTTTAAATGTTTTTCATAATATGTGTACGATCATTATATTTCCAGACATTTTCAATTTTCGCGAAGAAGGGAATATGAAGTCAATACTAACTTTTTAAAGGACGTTGAAATGATTTTTACACGTCGTATACTTCTGAAATAGTTTCACATCACCGTGGAAATAAATTACACATTTTTTTTTGTGTCGTTAGGTGTCATTAAGAAACATTTAAAAAAATGCTTCCGATAAAAGTTTAGTTCTTTCTGATTTTAGTAGACACGTATGAAAACGAGACCACTTGATAGAATATCGGTTAAAAGAATATACCGCTGAATGTAATGACTTTCCGATGTACCAAACAGTAGTAAATTGTCGGTTTTGTCCCAGATAATTGAATTGGGGGGGAGGCGGCTTTCATTTTTAGGGCCCCAGTGGGAGGAGAAGTCCGACTTTAGCCTGTGGTTCCATAATTTTGAACCAATTCCAGAGGAGGGACCAGCCGGACTCACATATACTCTTATACAACGAGGTAAAGATACGTAAGTGACTGAATGCACTCAATTTATTCAATCAATAACACGTAAGTGTGAAAGAGGATTTTTTCCATATTTTACAGGTAAATGTTACTTCTTCAGATTTTAATTAATTTATTTACCATGTAAGTACTCGATGTTATCATGCGGATGAGACCTTAAAATTTTTGAGTACACAGACATGTTCTAGAGAAATGTTGAATACCTAAGAGAAAATGTTTTAATTATAACATTATAAAAGTTAGTTTATTTGCAGAATAAACAAATAAATCTGTGTTCAATAAAAGTACTGAAAAAAAAATAATAATAGAGTTTTAGCTGGTGAAACCTGAGGTATATTTTAATATTATAGTTATATATTATAAAACACGAGAGGTCTCGTAAGAAGGAAACAAGCCATTATAAATGTTACCTCCTGGTTTGGTGTGTATGATTCTGTATGAAGCAAAATTTCAAATAATTAATTCTCTAGACTTTTTGAACAAACTTTATGTTCCATGGGGAAAATATTAAAAATTGACAATTCGTTGCACTTAAATTGTTTCATCCAGTTTTTTTCAGCCGCCATAACAACATTGAATAACATGTAATTATTTTAAATTGGCCTGATATCTTCAAGATCAGTGTTATAAAATAAATCTTAATGTGTAGTTTAGAAAACAAACATCTTTCGAAACCAGATAGAAAGGTAAAAATTTATACAATTTTTGCCGAGTGTCAAAAGCAATTCACTATTTCCAAATTACTTCAATTCTACTAGATTTAGTTACGCCGTTTACAAGTGATAAGGGATGAAAAATTTATGTAGTTTTTGTAAAAGCTCAAAACATTTTCCGAATTTGGAGAAATTTAGTCAATCTAATCTATTTAAGACCTTTAACCACCTATCTAATTAAGCGAACACATATATCCTTTAATTCACTTTAAGTGTGAGAGTGAGTTTCAAGTTCAGACATATATTTTAAATTCTTAGAGCTGTGTTCAAACAAAAGATTTGCTCTCTACGAGTGTGGTTCAAAAAGTAAGATAACACGTCCTTTAACCAAAAAGTTTATTCACCAAATCCAATAGCTACAAAAGCATAGCAAAGCGTTTGCAACAGATTATTTATCAACAGAGTCTAAAGGGGCATCTAAGAATTCATTCCATCTTTATACCATTCAATCGAAACCGGTGATGAAGAAATCAAAGCCCTTGTCGCTGAGACACTTTACGACAGCGTTCTGAACTGAGAAATCGGTCTGGAAAGGACGTCCTGATAGGTGCTTGTTGTTGCCATGTCCACCATACATGGGCGCCGGCAGCATAGGGCAAGGGGGGACCATGCCCCCCTGGATTTTTGTATGCAGTGTTTTCCCTTGGTTTTTTTGCTCTTTCCAACATGGTAACCATACGTTAAAGTAGTTTTTGCCCCCCTTGAGTAGTCTTTGTCCCCCCTTGAGTAGTCTTTACCCCCCCTGGAGTACTCTTTGCCCCCCCTGGAAAAAAATCTGCCGGCGCCCATGCCACCATATGACCTAAAGTGGGCTAAAGGTGGTCAACACAGTCTTTGCGATATCGAGGTAATTATCTTCATAAAGGTCAGCCTGGGGATTAATGGTTATTGGTTATAATTTTGCAAAAATGGTAGGACAAGCAAAGATATGTTCTGAGTTTGGTGCCATCTCACTGGATTTTTATCCCTCTTTGATGCTCCGTTCTGAATCTGGTGTTTGCAATAGTTCTGTTTGTGTTTCATTTTATATAGTTCTTATAAGTGCTACTTCACGGCCCACAGTGATCACATTTGCCAATCTAGGTACGAAAAAGTCACTTTATGTACTATATGCGAATTACAAGCTGATAAGTAGAAAAAAAAGTTATGTACAAAAGTAAGAGACAAAACATTTGGATGTTAAGCAGCTGTAGAACGCAGGGGTAAAGGCGGGTATCTACAACAAGCAGCTGTTTCCATTTCCCTCAAAGAAAACGATCGCCACTCAAAACATGATTTGCTGTTCTCTGCTGCGTATTTAAGCGGATCATTCTTATTCTTAAGGTGGATTCTGAAATTGTGGATAGGCAGCCTAATTTTAGCATTTTTTAAACATATAAATTTGTTTAGAAAGTCATACCAAAATTTAAACCAAATACCGATCATGATTTTCAAAGTTTCGAAATGTTCCCTGGAGCAGAAGTTCTTGAGATTCACCTGGATTCGCTGCCCTCCTTGTTTGTCATTCTAAAATATGTTCTTTAGATTATCTTTACATAAATTATATTTGCAAAATGCCATTGCATGTTTTATAGTTTTTTATACCTTTTTTTCAGATTTGGAGAGCATTGTGGGCTATGATGTCTTTTTTAACCCTATGACTGTAACCTGGGGTCCACACGTACCCCAGACACATTTATCTAGTTGCCAAAAAATATATATCTTTCATTGACGGGTCATAGTCAGTTACATCTCATCTTATCATCAGTATAACAGGGCAAAAATTTAATTGCATAAATGTGAGGCGTTTTTGTGATTTTTTTTATTTGAAACTTATATGTCGCATTAAGAAACGATACAGCTACAGGGTTAAAGCTTTTTATTAGCTTGGTCAATGTATGTCGTTCCAGTTCAAATTTTATATACGAATTTCCACCCACTTCCGATTGTCCGATCGTGCTGAAATACTGTATAAACGTGTAACTTTAGTGATAATGAGTACTGCTGATAATTTTTTGAAAGTCTTTTTTTAAAATATTAAATATTTGTTCCAAAAATTGTGCTTTTTCGCTCATACCAGGCAGAATCTTTCTAACTATTGATGGGATATATATATATATATATATATATATATTTTATCTTTGCATTATCCGAAAGCTCTTTGATTTAAAAAAATATATACCAAACTAATTTTGATTCTGTAGCATAATTGGTTATTTTTAGTACTGTTTCGAAAGAATGATCAGTTATTGCTTTCAATTCCTTTACTTCGTGACATCTAAAAAACCATACGTTTTACCTATTCAAAAATTTCACTGAATACGGAGTGTTCTTTTTTAAATCTTTAAAAATAAAACTGTCAAAAAATAAATAAATAAAATACTTAATTTCTGTTTTTTAAACAAAAATTTTTGAACAAAATTCGTACAATCAGCTGCATGCAAAATCTTCTTTTTCCTATTACGAAACGGAGCCACACCTTCAACTAAGACGATCATGACGATTTAAATCAAGATCACTCAGTATAAAGGGTGACTCCAATCTTATAAATAAAAAAGTGCGTGATATGCTTTTATATTCTATTTTTATATTATTCTTTTCATTTCGAGTTCAGATAGTTTATTTTACTAGCTTGGTTTATTGTTATGTGAATTTCAAAACTTGGAATTTTAACCCACTTATTTTCCGATCTAACTGATACAGAGTTATACAATACTATAATTCAGATTCACACTGAGTACTGTGTTCGGGATATTTCGCAGGATCGTCGTTTTGGAACTCCTTTCGATTCTCTGGATTAGAAACCTATTCACGAGCTGTCCCAATGACTCGGGCAATTTGTCTATAAGCGCATTCGATTTTTTGCAGTTGTTCCTTTGTAACTTGTAGCAATTATAGGAATGTTTGTTCAGCACAAGTCTAATGCCTTTGGTTCGGTTTCGAATCCCGGCTTGAGCATGGATGTTAACTTGTCCGTCCCTTCATAGGGGATAACGCTGGCCGCCCACTGAGTGCCTCCCACAGTAAAATACTCACAATACCTTAGGACAGTTGTAGCGAAATATGCCTAGTGGGAAAGTGCCCGCCAGCTGGTAAAAAAAAAAAGAAAAGAAGAGAAAAATATTTTCATACTGTCACTCAATGTCTAGTTTAGTGTAATTACATTTTCGAAATGTAAAATACATTATTGCAATGTAAAATGCTACTTTAAAATGTAATTACATAACTATAGAAAGTTTCAACAGTTTTAATAATAATCATGATTATAAAATACCCTCTAAGACCAAAAATTCAATAAAATGCCGAATCCGCAGGTCTTCTTAAATTTTAACTTTTGCTATTCGAATAAATTTTAATAGTTACAACTAGTATTAGATGTTTCAGAATCAAACTTTTGACTTGATTTGCGTTCCTTATTTTTTAAATTTACTATTTTTGCTTTGTTACATGTATTTTCGTTTCTTTCCTTTTGTATTTCTAATTTTAAAATGCTTAAACGTTTCATTCGGTTTATTAAATACAATATTATTTATTTCGTTATGCAACTTACAAAATTCAAAACAAACACGAAAAAAAAAAAAAAACATATATGATATTGTTTTTTTTTTTTTTTTTTTTGGGGGGGGGGGGAGTCTGTTAAAATCCAACACTCCAAAATCCTCACTCCTTTGCGAAATAAACCTGAGTAAATATCTTTATCAGAAAATGTTTTCAAGCCCTAATATTTACTACATCATAATTTTCAAGCATGTCAAATGCCTCACATTTTCAGTGAAAATGAAGAGTGATGTACCCATCTTGGCGACAAACTACATATTATTTTACATTTAAAGAGAATATTTCGACGATTCTCCTTTTACAACACGAAACGAGATACTTTAATGCACGCAAAATTTGGAATTACATTATTGAAGTGTCGATACGAGCTTATCACCAAGTGAAATAAACAAAAGAATATAGACACTTCAATTTTATAAAGGACTGTTATGTATATACTACGTTTTTATACTCTATTATTTACAGTAGGAGAGGTATTGGTAATATACTATTCCCGTTTAAATGAAAGTGTTTTCACTTTAAAAAGATTTTGTGGACTTAAGTAGAATGCACTTTGGAGCATTTTCTAGCACAATTCAGTGCATCCTAAAATATAAATTATATGAAGTGTATACTTTATTGAAATAAATAAAGCAGAATTGAAAGGTACAAATTGTAAAATACCTTCTTTAGACACTCGTTTTAGAGAATACATTCATGCAATTTTCTTATTTTCCGAATTTAAGATATTTTCATGCAAGCCTACTGTTAGTTTTTATGATGCTGATTAAATATACATTTACATGCTTTCTATTTAAACAAGGCATATGAGAGAAAAGTCAAGATTCGAATGGTGCCAAGTAGAAAAGCGTTATCTCCCCCCCCTCCTCCCTTCACACATTCCCTAAGGCGGAAAGCATGGTATTAGATTTTTCGGGGAAGGAGAGAGGTAATTTTTTTTTACCTAATAAAAAAATAACTTTATATGAAATGCACTTTTTTGACAGTCAAGCCATTTGATTTTCGAGCAAGCCATTTTGACAAATTTTAACGAGCCTTTCTCCTTATTTTATTTCTCGATAATTGTTTATAAATTAGAAATTAATGATTTATTTCTTTAAAAATATTTAAATAGTGGAACGTAATGATGTTTTTAGTAATTTTACTTTTAGAATAGCGAGATTTGTTTTTTTTCTTATATAGAACGTATGCAGATACTTACTTGAATAGATTTTTTTTTTATCAGTGGAACTAGCTGGCTCATTTTTAATTAAAAAAAACGGGATTTGGCAATTCTTTTAAGTTAAAAGATTTAGTATTAATATTAGAGAATAAAACATTTTTGGAGACACTGCGGCACATACGGTGTTTGAAGAATTACAAACATATACTGACGAATAAAATAAATAAAAGCTTTGTGTAAAAACAGACACATAAAATGATACTTGTGCGGAGGAACGATCGTTTCGACCAAAAATTTATTCGGTCTTCTTTAGCCGATCCACTTTGTCTCCTCGACCCACTTTGTCTCCTGGTGACAAAGTGGGTCAAGGGCTGTGGGTCTCCCTGGTGACAAAGGAGACAGAGTGGGTCGCTTGAAGAAGACTCAATAAATTTTCGGTCATAACGGTCGTTCCTTCACATAAGTATCATTTTATGTGTGTGTTTTTTGAACAAAGATTTTATTTGTTTTATCTTTTAACATCAGTATTTTGAGTGTTTTTTCTATATACTGATTAATGTTCTGAAAACTCATTTCACCGTATGCACGAATGGTTGTGAAAATAAGCCACAGGAATAAATTAGTGAACGTGCGGGGACAGTTATTATTATTAGTAGTAGTATTATTTTATGCCTTTGTATCTAATATTCGAAGACTACGCAGCTAATTATCTCATATTTCTCTGCTCAACTCTGCAACATGTGATAGAATAAACAAGGCAACTATGCCTAATTTACGTACATATTACTTCATGACGAATAGTTAACCTGTTCTGTTAGCTTTCCAATATATTAACTGTTCAATTTGCCGATGCGTAACTTCGGGCCTCGCGAAAATTATAAGATCTGTAGTCGAAAGCTACGACGGGCATCAAAGAGCACTCCTTGCCGTCGTCTTTTTCAGACGAAAAGAACGGAGAAGCTAAACTAATGTAAATAAACTATTTTTATCAGTTACTGCCCTTTGAGCCGAACACTAAATAGCCTTCAGTTTCTTTATTCAGATGATTTTCCAAAAGAACAGATTTAAGGAGATTGTCAATAAATGCAATCTCGAAAAACGAATCCAGAACATTGTTCCAAAAAAAATGTTACATCTGTTTCCGAAGCTTTTCAAGAGAATAAGTTATGTATTTATTACATCTTGAGCATTAATAAGTATTCTAAATCAAAGGGAACTTATTTTCATTCCTCAAAACATATTTCTTTCACATTTTGTGGAGAGTACAGAACTAAAAGAAGGAAAAAAGATTTTAATTTTTAATTTCATGCTCTTAGATAGTTTTTGAATTGCACAGAAAATGTCTTGAGCTCTTTACTATTGATGGAGAAGTGCCTCGTTTAAAAATTTTATGTTTAGCATGTTTTTCGGAATGCGGCTGTTTCACAGCAGCACCATCTCATAAACGAGACATATTCTTAGAAGTTTCTCCATTTTCATGCTTTTTTTAAAAATAAAGGATATATGTGCGTAGTTTTATAAAACGCTATGAAGTTTATCTGATGCTGAAAATAATTCTTAGAACTTCTTAAGATGCATTTATTTTATATTCCTTTTTAGGCTGGAATTAGTGATTATTCCACCTACCCCTTTCAAATTCTTGTTACTTTTCAAATCATTGTTATCTAAGTTATTATGATCTTATTTTATTTAAGTAGCATTAAAAATATTAAAGTTAAAAAATGAGTATTTTTTTAAATCTTGAAATATTGGTCAAAAAATCATTCTGAAAGGTATGATTCGAACTAAGTACGCAGCCAGCAAAGGGCGTCGGGAATAAGTATACTTTCCTCAACCCATCAGCACCCGGGCATTTTCATTGCATTCTGTAATTTATGCTGATACTTTCAGCGATAAATAAATTCCGATATTTCTGGAAAATAATAAAGCCTCTTAGCGAGAAATATTGCTTTTC
Organism: Cheiracanthium punctorium; assembly: GCA_038373885.1. Classification (NCBI taxonomy): domain Eukaryota; kingdom Metazoa; phylum Arthropoda; class Arachnida; order Araneae; family Cheiracanthiidae; genus Cheiracanthium; species Cheiracanthium punctorium. Next base: position 121,687 of record JAWZYV010016180.1, on the reverse strand, counting down.
AAACATCCCGTGATTAGTTTTTTTGTTTTTTTTTTCAGGCTCCGTGCTGAGTATTTGATCTTAGGACAAAACTGAGTCTGAGAAAGAATCTGTTTAACTCTATTCACATTTCTTTCATGATCAAACTTGGCATGCAGTATTCTTTTCGGAAGTGTATCAGAATTTTTGAAAATGTAAAGACCGTAAGGCATTTCAAAAACAAGCATTGTCTTACTTCACTGAGATAATTTAACCATTTCCTATTAAAATGACACGCAAAATTACGTTTTACAGACCCTTACAAGAGCGCTTGAGTTCAAGACGATTCTGAAATCATACCATTGAGCCTTGAATGACAGTGCTTTTGACGTTCTTTGAAAATACATTTATAAAATTAATTCAAGTCTGAGATATCTCCTCTAAATTCAGACTATCCCCAAAAGGCGTTTCTGGCGTGAAAGGTTTTCCACTTCCCTGCAGCAGTGAAGGATATTTTCTAACGCCTGATTTCCCTTTAAGTGGAAATATTTTCTCGTTAAATGATTTCATGAATCGTGTATCAACATGTTTCCAGAAACTTATTTTATGTTAAATGAATGAGGAAAATAATGGAAAACTAAGCTCCCCTGCTAAGAAAAAAAGTATTTGGAAGATTACATTATACAAACGAATTCTATACTTAAAGAAGTTTATAACATGTTTCTTATTCATAAAAGTAGATGTTAAAATAAGAGAATATGTTAATAAAATTTTTTAAAAAGTACCTTAACACATTCGCATATTATGAAGAGCTATATTCACAGTTATTTCCTTTGACATTGAAAATCGGTAACGCCCACCTTGGCTGCGTAGCTCCTCATTTTCAAAAACAAACGACGGAAAAGTTTTCATGAAAAAAAAAAAAGCTTGTTTTAGAATTTATTGCTCAACTATGCACTTTTTTATGTATCCTTTTACTTTCATGTAAATTAACTTTCCGACATTGATAATACATTATATTAAAAGTTCACATGAACAAAAAATTATTTACTCTTGTTTACATAGTAAATAATATAATAATATTTTCTTTGTGATGTAGATATCGTAACTACATTACAAAGAAAAAACTTACATTCTAATTATTTTCCGAATTCCAGAAATAAAATGACAAGCGAAAGGGTTGAGAAATTACACACACACACACAAATCTTAAGACACAAATGAACAGTGAATGGCTATATGATGAAGATCCATGCACAAAAAACTTTGATAATCCATTATATAACTATTCAACAGTGATTTTTCGATGCCTTTTTACAGTAAACAGCATGTTAGGAACGTATACCTGATAAAATAACATTAAAAACGCTCCTCCAAGGATATCTTATTTGTCCACTTTCCCTAAGATGCTATTCAGTCCCCAACATGGCTAATATTCATTGAAACCTATCACAGCCAATTCGAAATTAAAAATCTTTGCTTTTATTTACATTGGTCAGATATCACGACTAAAATTTTCTCACATTTTTTCACGGGAAATCTAGCAATTATGTGCTGTCTTGGTATGCCTGTCAGCTTTTCATACAAATGAAGCATATAAAAGTAAATAAATATATGATATAATTATATACGTGGAAGGAGTTTAATTTTAAATCAATGATTATGATAATCAAATGGATTATATTGCAACCGTATCTGTACTAACAAATAACACTGTGGAAGTGCGCATTAGCAAAAAAATAATGGCACTATTCAAAATCCTTTCTCTTGCGTTATCACAGAAACACACATCACTAGTTGATGCTCTTCTTTAGCTCCTCTGAAAGAAAGGTGTGTACAGGATGTATGAAACTGGGTTACACGCTTTCTCCTTCATTTTTAAAGAATTTTTTGCTCCTGGAATGCAAATTCAGAGTAATCTGTGGAAAGCTCATTGCTATCTTTCGAGGCTAGAAAAAAAATATTATAGCATAAAACATTATAAAACAAAATAGAAAATTACATTTCATGGACCCTGGAAAGATCGCTCTCGTTCAGGAAGATTTTAAAATCATCCCTTATATACAATGTTTTATCATCCTTTGAAAATATTTTGTTAATAAAAAACAGTCTAGTTAATCTTCTTTTTCAAAAGGTATTTCAGATGTAAGGAAATTTCTAACTGTTCACAAGTAGTAATAATATTTGCGGTGTGCATTAATAAAAGTGATGTACGTGTGTATGTATTTAACTCTCATAGCTCAAAAAATATTAGTCGTATAATGTTGAAATTTTATAGTTTATCTACAAGGTCCACCAAAAGATTTTAATGCCCATATATGGGCAGAAATTCATCAAAGAGTATTTTAGAGTTATTAGGCTATTTCAAACGACTCAGAAGTGATATAGTTTAATTAAGGGCTACAAAAGGAATTTCCCCATCGATAAAAGTGTCTTTATCATTTATAGTTCTGCTACAGGAACACTCAAAAGGTTTTTAGCAATTTTAGGGACATTCATCCAATTCAAGCACAGTACCGCCCGACCATATAGTTAGGTAACGGTCACATGCCTCCCTCAAGAATTACGAAGTCTCCAAGCTTGGCGTCTTTTGGTGTACGTGTGTATGTAATTAACTCTCATATCTCAAAATGTAGTAGACGTAGAATGTTGAAATTTTATATAAGACATCTACTTGCGCATGTATGTAACAACATATATGTAACATCTACTTGCGCATTTCGATTTTTGGTTCCAATCTAATGTAGGATTACTGTAGGACAATCTACTGGAGGATGTGTAATACTATTACCACACGAAAGAATTTCAATACATTAATGCCTACGGAAATCTTCAATATATTATGTCTGTAGTCAGGCATTATTTGGTCCATGCCCAAAATCTTGCCATTTGTCATCAACCATGGCGAATTTTGCCGAAATATCACCAAATTTGGCTCCAAAATGAATTTCGTATTTCACATAACTCTAAAACTTTTAACAGTAGAATGTTGAAATTTTGCATTTAGAACTATTGTAGTATCTAACTGTGCATCTCTTTTTTGAATGCAATCGACTGGGTAATGTATTTAAAGGGTCACCAAAATGACTTTAAATACAATAAGGTGTACGGATACATTCAATTCATTGAAAGTCTGTGACCAATTACTACTTTGGCTATCCCCAAAATCTCGCAAACTATCTCAAGCTTGTCGACTTTTGGCGAAATATCCCCCAATTAAGTGTCAAGAACAAATCATTCAAATTCAACCCAGCTTGGCGATATCGGAAGTATTTGGCTAGAAATCGATAAACCTTAGTATTACTGCATTATTTTTACCTCTTACAAAGAAAATAAGTTGAGATGAAGTGTGCTGAAAAATATTTTTGATTGAATGGACGTGCAAGAAGGTCATGTGTTGTCCACATCAGATTTTATAAATTGTTGTCCGAACGATAAGACACAATTTATAAGACACAATTCCAGGGCTGTAACCCGGAAGAAATTTTAGTCGTGGGGGGGAGGGGGTGAAATATAATCTTGAAGTTTCAGTACGTAAAAATCAGAATGCCTATGCTAATTTATGTGGAAGTTTCGTAGAGAATGTGCTTTGATATTTTTTCAGTAGCTGCAATTCTCTGTAGCCTGATCTGAGAGCCGTCCAGTAAATTCGAAATCATAAGCCCTATCAAGCATCATATTCTGAAAAGATCCAGAAAACACATATTGCACATAATTGAATGTTGTACACAAATGTAAACTCTGCGCCACTTGAAAGAAATAAAAATACCAAGTCTCTATACATTTTACTTTAAGCCAGATAACCATTACATTCACTAATGCCGAATACCTGGTATTTTCAGAAAGTGCATATACCTTTCAGGCTTTTCACGTTATTTAGAACGTCTTACTCATACTTACAGCGTTTATTGGTTTTTTCCCCTAAATAAAACAGGAAATTGCATTTACAGACCCTAACAAATTCGCCATAGTTCACGGAGAATTTCAATTCATCCTGCTCACTGTGACTGAATACCGGAGTCTTATTTTTTATTTCTCTCTTTCAAAAGACTTCTTTAAATAAAATTTGCTGCGGGATTTTCCTCTATTTCGAAAGGGCATTTCAAAAGTTGAGAGATTTTCCCACTCTCTTGAAGCAGTGAAAGGTATTTCTAACACTTGATTTCTCCTTAAGAGGAAGAGTTTCCTTTAAATGCTTTCATAAAGGGAGTACTGACATATTTTGAAATATTTATTTTTCCTGTTAAATAAACATGCAAACAAAACGTTTATTTTTATCTTTCAGATGTTGAATAAGTTTCGTGAGACGTGCTTTTGTAAAATTAATTTTATGTTTATAGGAAAGTAATTTCAGTATGATAAATTAGTATATTTTTCGTATACACTTTTATTCTTATTGCATGCGACGTTTTCTTTGAAAGTAATGTAAATCTGTTGTATATTATACGGAGATATTTAAGTGTTTGCACTGAATTTGTTAGTTTAACGTAAATTTCTATTGACAAAATGACTAAAATTTTGAAGGTTTTTTAAAAAACTGTTTATAAAAAAACATTAAAAGATAGTTATGAAATTATAAATTTATCCTTTAAAACTGTAAAAGGGGATAGGGAAATTTTATTATTAAAAATTGCATTAAAGCATTCAAAAGGTGATCTTATAAATAAAAATGAAATTCTGTTTGTTTGTTTGTTTGTTTTTTTGTTTGTGGATTTGAGTTGTATACAAATCCACAAAAATGGACATATCAGCCTGAAATTTTGCACAGATATGTAAAATAATATAGAATAAATCATAGTCCACTTTAAAACTTTGAATGTCCACCCGTTCCCGGAATTTAAGAGATTTATTATGTTCTCCACGCAAAAAGCTTTCCGTAATTGTAACCCCTGTAGTGAAAAAAGTGTGAAATAAGGATCGTGGTTGCCATGTGTGGCGATTTTGCCGAATAAGATGTTTTAAATTCTCAAAGTAAAAATAAAAGAATAATAATGATTTTTTTATTATAATATCGTGTACATGGGAAATCGGAGTAGGAATGAAATGTTTTATACGCAAAACAATAAGAATTGAAGATTTACGAGGCTAATATGTAAATTTGTTTAGCTTGGCGAAAAAATAAAATGGCTCAAATGCCGATTTTGAGAAAGTGAGTTCTGGCAGTTTGCACAGTTTTCGGCTTGGCGCAATTTATTGAAAGCTTAAGGAAATAGATTTTTGAAAACAAGTGCAAAGGTTTTATTAGAATACAGCGTTAAATTTTAATGATCCGTGAAGAAATAATGCAGTTATTAAGGGATTTCAAGCGATCTATCTTCAGAATTCTCGCCGATTGAGTAGATTGATTTAAGTTGGGGGAATTCCGCCAAATTTCAGAAAATTGAAATCTTCTCATTTAGTACATCGGAGTAACGATGAATAAAACACGTTATAGTTGATAATTTAAAAAAATTCGGCTGTATTAAGGGATTCCATTTTTCAAATAAATGCTTGCTTTACTTTTTGGCGGCCGAACCATTTCCCATATTGATTGCTGCTAAGTCAATGCTTCGAATGATTTCCTGGAAAAACTCTTGCAAAATGGCGTATGTTGGCACTTTGGCGAGGCTTAGATTTGAAACTGGATTTTATTTGAGACTGGGATATATAATGAGACTGGTTATATAAAAATGAATGTTGGTATGTGTGTATGAGGTTGAAAAACTCTAGCACCGTTGCACCATGAAATTTGGTTCACCTAAGTCTTTTATGATTGAGAAGCTTTTTATGCTATCCGTTTTCCTCTAACTTACCACTAGGTGGCGCAGCAGAACGTCGAATTCTATTCCGTTTAGCCGTTTACTATGCTAATATCGTCCAACCGATTTCGATGAAATTTGGTACACGCGGATATTAGAACACGGAGAATATTTTTCAGTATCCATTTTGCTGTAGTTTGCCGCTAAATGGCGCTGCAACGCATCAACTTCTATACCGTTCGACCGATCGGCATAAAATTTCTTATACTTACATATTTCAGCACGAAGAATATATTCTAACTGTGTTCCTTTTGATGCTACTCACCACTAGATGGCACTGCAATGTATTATTATTTTAACTCGCCACTAGATGACGCTGCAGCAGGCCAAATTCTTGACCATTCAAACGGTCGCTATGAAAATCAGTATACATAGCTATTTGAACAATGAGAATATTTTGGCGTTATCCATTTTGCTATAACACGCCACTTGACGGCACTGTAGCAAATCATTACTTTAATTAACCACTAGATCGCGCTGCAGTGTATCATTTCTTGACTGTGCAACTGATCGCTATGAAAATAGGTATACATAGATATTTGAACACGGGAAGAGTTTGGCGCTATCCATTTTCCTATATAATTTGCCACTATATGCCGCGTCAACACATGAACTTCAGGGCTGTCCAGCCGATCGTCCTGAAATTTCGTATTCATCGATATCTGAATGCGAAGAATATTTTCGCGGTATCCGTTTTCCTAAAATTCTCCACTAGATTGCGCTACGCCGCATGGCCTTCTGCACCGTACAAACGATTGCCTTGAAATTCGGTATGCATGGCTATTGAACACAATATAAAGCGATATCCATTTTGCTATATCTCTTTATTACAATAAATAGCAATCACCACAAATCGTAATATCAAAAAGTCCATTCATTCCCGTGCGAAGAACGGGTACTGCAGCTAGTGTTAAATAAATAACAGATATTTAAGAGAAAATGTGCTTCACTATAGAGTCACTATAGATCATCACTACAGAGTAGTAGTATTCGCAGAGAAATCTTCCACAATTCAATGTATTTATAAAAGAAAATGGTAGAATTACACGATCTTAATCAAAGGGTTTAAAATTGTTAATTAAATATTTAATCAATATCTTTTGAGGAAGGTAAATTATTACGATACTGTCATGTTTCTCAGAAATCTTGAGATTTATTTACATCTGAAATTTTAATACTAAACAGACAACGAAACTTTAAGGACCCTCAAATTACCTGCAACGTATTATTTCGTAGCTACTTTATGGATATTATTACTTTTTCCATTAAATAAAAAAATTAAACTACATTTTATAGACCTTTAACAAAATCGCGTTCGTCCTGAAGAGTATGAAAATCAACCCAAACATGTTAAAATGCTAAGTGCTTCCATGTCACCCGTTAAAAATATTCTATTGAAAGAAAAAAAATGTTGGAGAAATTTCTAGCATTTCCAAAGGGTATTTCAGATGTTAAGAGATTTTTCGACTTTTCTGCAGCAGAAAAATATATTCGTAGCGTTTTATTTTACAATTAAGTGGAAACATTTTGGATTTACTTCTTTTTCATAATGTACGTAGTATCATCATATTTCCAGTAATATTCGCGGAGGAGGGATTATGAAATCAAGACCAATATCTTTAACGGACGTTGAAAAGATATTTCCACATAGTGCACTTGTATAAAACAGTTTCACATCGCTATAGAAATAAATTCCACATAGTTTTATTTATTTTTTTTTCCTTATTTTTATCTTTCGTATCATAGGCAACATAAAAAGAAATGCATCCAATGAAAGCTTAGTTCATAGAGTCTTTACTAGATGCAGATTTTAGTTGATAAGTCTGCTTTTATACAATGAGATAAAGTACAGGGTGGATATAATTAAAGTAGAGGTGTTTAAAGCCCGGTTGTGAGAAAACTGTTGGACCAAACTGAAACAAGTTTTCAGTAAATGCAATTTAGACCACGAGATTTTAATTTAAAAAGAAAGAAAAGTTCGAATTTCGGCCACCAGGAGCCAAAGTGGTTTTGTAAGGCCCACTTTTGGAACACGATAGGCATACAAAGTAAAGAAAGTTAATATTTACTAGTCTATTCGTATCATTGGCATGTGTGCTTTTCTTGCAGATGTTTTAAAATGTGCATTTTCTGAACAGCATTCACTACGGCTGAATGCAAGCAGATCTCCATTGATTTTCTTCACGTGCAATGTTAATCGATTCTTCAATGTAGCTAAATTATCCACATTCCCTTGGTATACCAAACTTTGCATTACCACCTCTTTTCTCCTTCAAAATATGCATATTCTATACAACGCATTACTGCTTATGATTCACCTCTACGTTAATTGTGGTCTCCAGTATATACAGGATGTCTCAAAAATATAGCGACAAACTTTTAAGGACGTCGGGCACATAAAGTGGATTCAGACTCACATAGCAATATGGTGTAAAAAACTTTTATTTCATACACCGGTTAGTAATTACTCCGCTTGAGGTGTGAGAGTGTTAGTGAATTTTCCAACCATGCTTTGCCACAATTAAATTGTTTTTCGTAAAAAAAAAATACCTAACTAAAATTGATCAGTATAAACAGTACTTAATTTTTAATTCTATAATTGTCTAAGAATAAAACATTCGTTAACTTCATAAGGTAAGTCAATAACATATTTTGTGGAGTATTCTTAACAGGTGTGTCAAAACAACGTTTTTGAACCCGCATTGCTATGAGATTCAGAATCTTTAAAGTTTTACCGCCACTAATATATATATATATATATATATATATATATTGGTTTCATTTTTGGAACACTTTGTATGCAAAGTTCGACCGAAAAGTTCGGTAAATGGTGTAATAAAAGAAAGGAAAAAAGAGTTAGAAACAAAATCCCTTTACTGGCTTTCAAAGAAATCCGTGTTAGTTACAACACGCTTTTGATATCATTTCTCTATCAATCTGAACTAGCTGGAACCCGTCGAATTCGACGGTCACTTTATTGACTGTAATATTCAAAAATAAATGGGAACGATCAAGAATGTCACCAAGGTCTTGAACAAAACTAACAGGAAAAATCAAAGAGCGACGCGGACGGAACATGACTTGTGACAGAAAGTAAACAAAAGGTTTCACGCCAGTTCTTAGCAACTGTACAATGATGATGAAATGATTGAAATCTTTGAAATTTGTTTTTAACTATCTTTATTAAAAAAAAAAGAAGAGTAGATATTAAATGACGAATGAGCAAATACAGTTTCAAATTCTAATTCAGAAAGAAATACATTTCGTTGAAGACGATATTTTGGGTAAATCCATCGACCACGAAACGTCCAGGTGAATTCTCTTAAATGATCTTGACTGTCACAGCATTCTTTCATCTAACCATTGAAAGAGTGACATACAACATTCCATGAGAAAAAAACGGGCGCAGAAAGGTAAACGCCAAAAGTATGAAGCGAAAATAGTGAAAAATTTCGGAATTCTGCAAGAGGCAAAAAAATCTAATCCGCCAAATGGCGATCGCGCGCTCCCTGCTTTATTTGCCTTTTCTCAAGCTACCCTCGATGGTGAAGATCCAGTATCAGACAGAAAACTGAAAAATTAAAGAAATAAAAGATAAATCGCTAACTAAAGAAGGAGTTTATAACTGCCGTCAATGCCGTTAACAAACCACAATGTATTTGTATGGAGAAAAGTTGGAAAAAAATCTGAAACACTTTCATATTTTAAATACTCATTAAAGTGCTGTATAGTAAAAGCGTATCATAATCAATGCGCCGTCCCTTACAAATTTATTGTTAAAATAAGTCCAAATATTAAATGTGACATAAAACTATCTAAAAATTGTGGTGAGAAATCTCCCGGAAGAAGCCGGAGACTTGGCAGCTCTGGGTACGGTATTATAAATGCACAGTATACATGCATTATAAGTATTACATATCTTGAGATTAAACATAGCTGCCAACTACTATGGAATATAATTAACCACTTTTCCTAAACATGATTTTTCGGCTTAAAAAATAGCAAAATTTTCGTACTGAGCGTGTGATTTGGTTATTGCTTTGAAAAAATACTAAAAAAATATACTGTTCACAAAAAGTGGTTAATTATATTCCGTAGTAGTTGGCAGCTATGGATTAAACCACAATAATTTCATTGACTATAATAGAAGTACACCAAGTGTAACCAAGTTCTGGAAATACTGCGTTTTGACATCCTAGTAATTCTACAGCTCCTCCACAAATAACTGGTAGTGTGCTAATTTAACTTTGCATTTTCAAAATAATTGAACGACCTTTTGCATAACTTTAGTGCTTAATTAGCAAGAGAATACGCAGTATGTCTATAATCTCCATAATTGAAGCTTCGAAAGGACCTGAGCTAATTACCAGTACATACAGAACTGTGTTCTTTGGTCTGCAACAGGAGCACTTCAAGATGAAAGTGCTGAAACACTAGATTTTTTAAGGAGCGCCTTTCACTAGCAGTCTGCGGCAGATATACTTTTAAAGTTACTAAAATTTACCTATAAAAAAATTCTGGTATGAAATTTATTGAAATGATACTTTATTTATATATGCTACCAACAAAGTATGAAATCAGGCATTCTATAGAATGCTTAAGCATTGTATAGAATATCTAAACCTAGCCGTTAATGTATGGAATGATTAGTATTTCACATATTTCCTAGGCATTCAATAGAATGTCAAACTAGCTGGAACCCGTCGAATTCGACGGTCACTTTATTGACTGTAATATTCAAAAATAAATGGGAACGATCAAGAATGTCACCAAGGTCCTGAACAAAACTAACAGGAAAAATCAAAGAGCGACGCGGACGGAACATGACTTGTGACAGAAAGTAAACAAAAGGTTTCACGCCAGTTCTTAGCAACTGTACAATGACGATGAAATGATTGAAATCTTTAAAATTTGTTTTTAACTATCTTTATTAAGTAAAAAAAAGAAGAGTAGATATTAAATGACGAATGAGCAAATACAGTTACAAATTCTAATTGAGCATTTCGTTGAAGACGATATTTTGGGTAAAGTCATCGACCACGAAACGTCCAGGTGAATTCTCTTAAATGATCTTGACTGCCACAGCATTCTTTGATCTAACCATTGAAAGAGTGACATACAACATTCCATGAGAAAATACGGGCGCAGAAAGGTAAACGCCAAAAGTATGAAGCGAAAATAGTGAAAATTTTCGGAATTCTGCAAGAGACAAAAAAATCTAATCCGCCAAATGGCGATCGCGCGCTCCCTGCTTTATTTGCCTTTTCTCAAGCTACCCTCGATGGTAAAGATCCAGTATCAGACAGAAAACTGAAAAATTAAAGAAATAAAAGATAAATCGCTAACTAAAGAAGGAGTTTATAACTGCCGTCAATGTCGTTAACAAACCACAATGTATTTGTATGGAGAAAAGTTTGAAAAAAATCTGAAACACTTTCATATTTTAAATACTCACTAAAGTGCTGTATATTAAAAGCGTATCATAATCCATGCGCCGTCCCTATTTTTCTTCCTTGTTTCATTAAATTGAAAAGTGTATCATTATTCATGGCCGTGCCGTATTTTTCTTCCTTGTTCCACAAAACACTTCTTTGGAATCGAAATCTATAGCTGCTAAAACTGTTTTACAATCTTCGCCAAGCATATTCCAACTATACTTCACCATTTTAAATACTGTTCGGAATGAGCATCATAATCCATGAGTGTGCTATATTTGTCTTTCTCGTTGCATAAAACACATCTTTGGAATTAATATCTATATTAAATTTGCCTACTAAAGCTATTTTACAACCATCGCCAGGCATGGTTCGGTTTTTAAGTTTTTTTTTTCCCGCAAACTTGGCGATCAATTATCAAAAATCGCAAACCTTGTCAGACTTATTCCCCCCCCCCCCTTCCGCGTTATGTGGCAAACACATTTAAAAAGATTTCCACCGTGACAGTTCATCTCTACAAAACCTGTCTACAAATCATATCGACAGAATCGAGTAGACAAAGTCTGGGCGTGAACGAAATAGCACCCTAGTGCTAATAAGCGATAAAGCGCTAAAATAAAGAAGGCTTTTTATGACAGCAAAATGCATTTAATAAACCACAATGTTATTTCTATGGCGAAAAATTGCACATTTGAAGTTCCGCTACGCCTGATCCCTTCGACTTTAAAAATTTTTTCTCTTTAGATGACACATCTACGGACCAAGACCTTTTTTTAGACCTCTCAACCAAATTTTTGTACATAGCTGTTCTTTCAATTTAGTGGATACCGGAAAAACATGTTTCAAATTAATATATAGAAAAAATTAAGGAAATAAGCAATAAAGCGCCAAAATAAAGAAAGCTTTTATGATTTCCAGATGTATTTAATAAACCACAATGTTATTTCTATGGCGAAAAATTGCACATTTGCCGTTCCGCCATGTTTGATCTGTTCGACTTTTCTTCTCTTTTGATCACACATCTACAGGCTAAGGCCTTTTTTAGACACTTTAAAAATTCTCTTACACCTAGCCGTTCTCTAAATTAGTGGATACAGTAAAAACACGTTCCAGATTAACAGATAAGCGATAAAGCGTCAAAATAAAGAAGGCGTTTTTAGCTGCCAACAATGAGTTTTAATAAACCACAATGTTATTTCTATGGCGAAATATTACCAGTTTTGGCGAGTTATCGCCAAGTTTGTCGTCAAAAAATAAGTCTCCAAGACTGAACTCAATTTGGCAATATCTGCTATACTTCGTGAGAATTTGGCCAAAGCCTTTTAATTTAGAATGCGATTAATTTTTATTTATGGTGAAGTAATTCGAAGTCGGTTTTCATTTCTTTTTTTTAAATCGCTCTTATTCTAATCAGAATTTAGAACAACACATTTATTATCACTACACACTGTTGCCACATTTGCCACACAACATTTACAAACGGATGCAATTTCTAACAAATATTTTTCCAAATAAATCAAACCTTACGGAGCTAAGGCAATCGTCTGCACTGGGTTAATAAACCACAATGTTATTTCTATGGCGAAAATTTGCACCTTTGCCGTTCCGCCACGCCTAAACCGTTCGACTTTTTCTGATTTTCTCTTTTGATGGCACATCTACGGGCCGGGACCTTTCTTCAGACACCTCAACCGAGTTTTTACACCCAGCTGTTCTCTCCATTTAGTTGCCGAAAGAATATATAGATGGGGTCAGCAAACGTTTCTTTTGGAAATCCTTGTCACCGTTTTGGATCTATCATCTGTTTGGATCTATGCCTTTCGAGATTTCTTTGTTGAGGGAGGGAACAAAAAGAAGCCAACAGAGGCCAGATCTGGAGAATGTAGAGAATGTTCAACAGCTGACTCGTAAGGCCCTTTGACAGACCCTTTTTCGTCTCAAAATACTTTAAAGCTTTCAAAAACACACTGTTTTACTCACTGTTTCCATATTATCAGCTTCAAAAATGTTTTTAATTAACATTTTACAGGTAAAGGTTTCTTTTCGAATTTGCAATTTATTTATTTAGCAGCTGTGTCACTTGTTTCATGTAGACAAGGCGTTTAAATTTTTAAGCACATATAAATCCCAAAAACGTTCGTGAGAAATTTAGAAATTTAGAACACCCAGACTAAAACCGAATTAAACGCAAATAAATCTTTAAACCGAAACTTTAAACCGAAAGATGATGCAGTTTATTTCATTTAATGAAAAAAAAAAACTTTTTAAAAAGAAATATTGAGCAAACTAAAAAGTAATTAGGTTTAAAGTTAAGTTAGCATAAAAGGGGATTTTGGATCAAAATATTGAATAATTAACTCTCCAAGCGCCTGTGGCGTAAATTCCCATGCACTTCACTCCGGTTTTCACTGCAAGGCATCTATAATTTAAATTATTTATAAAACTTAAGCATCTTAAAATATATTTTGCTATGTTAAAGCCTGAAAGTAATTTAAGAGCGTATACTTTAATAATTAGATATTTTCCTATCAATTTTTTAAAAATAGATAAAATTTAAAAACTGCATGAAAAATTTTCCTTTAAAACAATTTTACATTATTTGCCCATTTCCAAGATGCTCAGGGGGTTATAAAAAGTATCGAAAAATTAAAATTGGCGATACTCAGTCTCATCTGAGTTATATACCTGCGGAAAGTTTTATATTAAACGGATGATAGAAAGTGTGTTAAAATTTGCATACTAATTTTGAACTGGATTCACAAACATAGACCAGTAATATAATTCTTAAACAAATCTTGAATAAAATTTGGCTAGTAAGGAGCTTGAAATAAAACATTTTGCAATTTTTGAAAAAGCTTATACTTTTCACAAAATTTAGTCTAGTTTAATCTTTTAAAGATTTGTAGCCACCTAGCATGATATATTTCTTTCCCTTCACTTTAGCTGTAAGCTTCGAGTTAAGACATTTTCTTTCTGAGTACACGGTAAAAAAAATTCGGAAACGTTACCCCAAAAAATGGGGCAGCTCTTGTAGTTTAAAATTGCGGAAACGTTTCCGAACCATGCGGGTAAAGTATTTAGAAACGTTTCTGCATATGTCGGAAAAATATTTACCTATTTTCCTGCATTTTAGGTGAGGTTTCTGGAAAAGATGGGTAACGTTTCTGTATATTTTGGTAAAATATTGAGTAACCTCTCCGTCTATTTCGGAAAGGTTTCCGAATAAACGAGTAACCTTTCCGAGTTTTTCAGAAAAAGTAACATGCACTAGATGAAGCGTTTCGAGTATCTTAAACTAGATGGCAGCAGCAAACTCTGTCGGAAGGAGCGGCGAGGACTAGCGACCAGAATCGAACGCCGGACCTACGCATTCGGAAGAAAGCACGGTACCACGACGATGCGGTTTTTTTGCCGAGTTTTGCTTTAAAAGTAAACTGACTGCTGCAAAAGTTATTTGTGGTACGGCTTGTTTTGGAAACTTAAAATTTTTTTGAAGTATTTTGTGAATGGAGAGAAAATATCATAATTAATAAATATAAATTAAAAATCTTAAATCTTTTTTCTTACACATAAATTATTTTCAGGAGATAATGTGCTGTTTTATTTAAGTATTCATGCGGCGACGTCACCTGGTGACTGGTCACAAATAAACTTCACAGTGACCACACAGTGAAGTTACATCACTCACAAGTTACCAGACTCTTATTATCGCATGGGCAAATCAGGACTTTGCCCAGGGCCCCCAGTTTCAAATGTTGTTCTGAAATATTCTTTTATATGTCAAAATATTATGAAAAAGAAAACAAATTTTATAGATGGGGACCCCCAAATTCATCAATGCCCGGGACCCCTGTTGGTCATAATCGGGCTGTGCAAGAAGTTACAATGTGACAGTCCTGTGACAATTGTGACCCTCTGTGACGTCACAGCGACTCTTTTGTGACCATCTGTGCTATTAGGGAAGATGCGTTCACTGTTATCCCTCTGTCTCTTGGCACTTGGCGCATGCGCGCGAAGTCCTAAATAAAGATTTCCTTTCGCCCGTAAATACTTTACCCCGAAATATGGGTTATGTTTCCGAAATCGTGAGTTCGAGTAGAGCATCGGTAGGTTACGCTATACTTTCGGAAACCTTTCCGCTGTAAGTATGTAACGTTTCTGAATTTTTTTACTGTGTAGGCCGTTTTGATTTAATGCATTGAATATGAAACATTTTTTGAATTCTTAGAGAAATGTGCATGCACCCCAAAAAATTATTTTACTTAAGTTGAATTTAGCTTTAAAAATTAAAATCTTATCGCTCAACAAGTTGATGATTATTTCGGAATTTTGATTAGGAATGTTTACTAATACGACTGGTTCCCTAGATGTAAAAGTCGCAAATCTACATTAACTACAACAAAATTTATACATGTATTCTCTGTTTGAAAATAATTCATGGTATAGTCATTGCTGTTATTTTGAATGTTTAAATAAGTTAATGCAAAATGTAACTACATTTTTCGCGCTTACCGCAGAAAGTTTCTAATAGAAAATAGTGTAAATAGTAGGATGGTGCGAAAAACATTTCCTTTTTGAAATTCGAAACGTCACCATCTGCAATAGTTGCGATTTTGATAGTAAAATTAAATCCTGAAATTTGGATGAAATTGTTTAATATCTTAGGCCTCCTCAAGATACACGAATTTTGGAAATTATAGATAAAAAACGCTTAAAATCAACTACTATTTTCATTAAAGAAAAAAAAATTCTGAAATGTCACCAGGTTATTTATTTGCGCTTTTGAATATATAAACATTTGTAAAAAGCTAGCAGATGTAAAATTAATTATTAGGCCTCCCCAAATCCAGTAAAGTTTGCCATGTTTATTCCAAAAATAGCTCGATAAATTGGATAAACAAACTCGTCTACATCCACTTCATTACCAACATTAGCTTAATATTAACAAATCTCACCCTCTCACACACCGTCCCGATCGTGCATCGACATGATTTTCAGATTGCATTCTTCTTTAAATTATTACTCCGGATTAAAGGGGGACGGAAAGGGGCGACCGCCCCCCCCCTTTTCCGAGAAATAAGAAATTAATATAAAAGATCCCATTTTACTTCCATAAAATAGATGTATATGTCAATCTTCTAACTAACTGCCCCCACCGATAAAATAACCGCCCGCTTCCCCGCCCCGGCAAACTGGCATTAATCCGCCACTGTCTGCTCACAAGTCATACCTTTCTTTTTTGACAGAAGAAGGAATGAAACTCTTACAATTAGGAAAATGGATGATAGGAAGTGGCACAAGAGAAAAGTATTGGAGGAGCATATTACACTTCTGGAAGAACCCGGTTCTGTCTATTTGGGACATTTTGCGCCGAAGAGCAAGAGTTCAAAGGACAGTTTCGATGGTATTTTCAGCTTATTAAGTGAGAAAACTTTTGATTTACCAGAATTAACCTTTATTGGAAGTGATGGGGAAGTGACTAATACATTGTAAATGCAGGTGTAATTAGATGCCTTGAAGAAAAGCTCAATTCTCCCGGGCATTGGACAAATATGTCAGTTTCATTTTAACAAACTGCATTTATGCCACCTTACAGAAGCTGTTGACGTGAAAATATCAAGACCAAGCGCATTCAGTGGACAGATTGGTAAGTCCCTGTAGACGTGCACTAATCTTCCTATGATTAAATTCCAGGAAATTTAATTTTCGTTTTAGTCCAATATTGACTTTGAAGATCTTAGCACTGATCAACGTTATTTGTGGGAAATTTATAAGGCTGTTTCCTCTGGTTATTGCCCACAAGATCTAGCAAATAGAGACCATGAAAAACTTTGACATTCTCGCTGGCTACTGTTCGCAAATCGCATTTTGCGTTTGTATTTTGGAACATCTTATCCAACACCACAACTTATTGTATTAGCCACAATCGTAATGAAAGTATACGAGCCATCATGGTTCAGAATCAAGTGTAACAGTGCCTTTCAGGATGGCCCAAATAATTTGCAATGTTTTATATCTCGATTTCAGTATCTCAGATAATTTAAAGGGTATAATAAAAAACGTTGTTCAAAACAATGCGTATTTTGCTGATTCAGAAAATGTACTCGCTGCAATGTTATTCGACGACAGAATATCTGTCCATCAGCTTGCCATTCAGCGTTTCATAAGGGCCAGAAAATCTTCGGAACTAACAACAAGCATTAGAAGGTTTCAGGTTCCAAAGTTGAAATTCGAAAGCAATGTTTGCATTGACCTTATCCATTGGCAAGAATGTGTTGTGACTGAGCCTCCCATCACAAAGAAATGGACAAATATTGTGTTACAGGAATTAATGAAGTCGGATAACATCTAAGTTCTTGCGATAAATTTCTAAAAATATCCGCCCATACCCAAGCAGTTGAAAGGATGATTAGGATGGTGACAGAATCTGCTCATCATGTGTGTGGCCTCCATACAAGAGATGGATTCTTCCGAGTGAAATAACCTACTCCTTACATGAGAAGGTAAGACTAGTATATTCTCTATTTACATATCTTTGCGTACCATTTTCAGTGAAAAACGCTCAACTTCAAGGAATTTAGGGAGGCCTAAGAATTAATTTTACATTGGATAGCTTTTTACAAACGTTTATAGTATACTCAAAAGTGCAAATAAATAACCTGGTGACATTTCATATTTTTATTATTTTTTAATAAAAAGAACAGTTGATCTTAAAGCATTTTTTCCCATAATTTCCAAAATTCGTGTATCTTGAGGAGGCCTAAGATATTAAACAATTTTATAAAAATTACAGGGTTTAATTTTACTATCAAAATCGCAACTATTGCATATGGTGACCTTTCAAATAAAAAAAAAATGCTTTTCGCACCACCCTAGTAAATAATTTTTATAACGAGAACATAGTATAAGAGCAGTAATTAAATGAAATGTTTAATTACTTCTCTACCCGATGTGCAGTAGTGTTTAGTGAAAATAATATTTTGTAGTAACAAGTGTTTTACTATGACTTGATTTAAATTTATTAAATTTTCTTTTAAACTAATAAAATTATTATGCTGGGCAACATAAAAAACTGAAAGCAAATACCAAAGGAAAAAAAGGATGAATATAATATTGGTTATTGTTCCTTTTACACTTCGTTAAAATCCAATCCTCAACTCATTTTACTAAAACAACTCGTAAAAATATCTTTATCAGAAAACGCTTTCAAGTCCTAATATTTACTACATCATAATTTTCAAGGCTGTCAAATACCTTACATTTTCAGAAGAAAATGAAGAAAGATTTTCCCCCATCTTGGCGACAAACTATATATTACTTGCTATTTAAAGACGGTCTTTTAGTATTTCTCCTTTTTCCGAATAGAAAATTGCATTTTAAACACGAAGTGAGATACTCTAATGCTTGCGAAATTTCAAATTACGTTATTGAAGTTTCGCGATGCAAGCTTATCACCAACTGAAGTAAACATATGTATACCCAATCTATCTACAAAGAAATGTTTTGCGTGTTCCTTTTTTCTACTCTGTTCTTTATAGTAGAAAAGATATTGGTGATATACTATTTCCGTTTAAACACTATGGAGCATTTTCTAGCAAAAATATCAATTATATAAGAAATGTATATTTTTCTGAAATAAATAAAATGCGTTTGAAAAAATTGTGCGAAGCGTAAAATATATTATACTTTGGGCAATTTGTCCGTTTTAGAGGATAATTTGAAGGGCACTTTCATGTAAACCTGTTACTGCTGTAGCACACGTTAAAAAAATGTTTTGTTCAATTTAAGAAAACTTGTTTGGTTAAGTAGTTTGGTACCTTTATTTTGTTGATTTCACAGAAGGTTGTTTGATTCAACCAAATTGATTTAGCAAAAGCCTTTTTAATTTAACAAAACGTTTTTTTTAAACTCAGAACGAATGAAATTTTAAGTAGGTCTACAGTCAATTTACGCATTCGTCAAGGAAATGCGCAGGACAATGAACGACTCTGCCAGACTCAAAAGAGAAATTCTTATTTTACCGAAGAGCCGAGGATATGCATTAATGTCTGCCAATACGTTTAAAAATGGATAATACCAATTACAAAAGTAAATTAGGTTCTGCCTCAGTTTGTTGAAAATTTCAGGGGTAAGCCTAATTAGTTTATATCTTTATAAAAAAATTAGATTTTATTTTATTTTGGTTTTGTTTTTATGTTCCTACAGATTTAGCTTAAAGCCACACAATGCCCGTTAGACTACCTTAGTTAAAACAGTCAAAATAACTTTTCAAGAATGGAACGGGCCGCAAAATATCTGAATATGCAAAACATCTTGGTTCGTAAAAATGTTACTGTATAGGCTTGTTGAAGATATTTTGGGAAAAAAAATCTTGAATATAGACTAAGCTGCGCAATATCGATATTATGTATTTACTTATACATATATATTTTGAAAATATTTTTGTAGTTTAAGTTTTACAGCGGAACAGATGTGTTTTTTAAATCCATATCGGTTTTATGTACAAAACAGTTTAAATTCGTATGCCACGCCGTATTCGTATGCCACGCCTTTAAAGAAAACCATTTATGGTTAGCACTTTGATCATTTAATATATTCCTTCTAAATCGAAATACATTCTTTTTCCAAAGAAACATTTTTGGCGATAAAAATTTTTATTAGCTATGTATTACGTTTATCAAAGCGCTTCGATTCTGTTAGCTAAGTTGTATAAAATTCTGACTGATGCTGCCGGTGTTTATTTGGCTTTTCTGTAAAGAAGAGAATAAAGGGAAAGTTACACGAGACGCTTCAAAATAGCTGATGAGTATATTTCTTCTCCTATCTGCTGCAATCTGGATCATTATTATTAACTCAAATAAACTAGATTTCGTTATAATGTAAATTTTGAGGAAATAGTACACATTATTTGTTTATTACAAACGCAAAAGTGATTTTGCATTGCCTTACTTTTTTAAATGCACAGAAATAGAATTTTTAAACTATCAATTTAGTCACGCATTTACTGTGAAAAATACTCTACCCAGCAAGCACACACGGGTTCTCTGAACGTCTATTAATGTTCAGAAGACGTTTTCTGAACGTTAATAGACGTTCAGAGAACCTGTGTGTGTTTGTTGGGTAGTTTTTGACGAACCATGGTCTTAAAGTTCACTATTATTTCTGACCTTATTCTAAAGTTATTATTAACAGCTACACATTATTTCCTACTCCGCATACCTATGTGATTCTGAATACTTATTATACGCCCAGCCTCACATTTAAGTTTGTGCTAAACATTAAGGGACACGCTGTATACCTGTTGCCGTCTGTTGATTACAGAAATGAATAACCACTAATTAATTTTCTGATTTTTGCTCGGTAGTAATGGATAAGTTATTTTGGCAATATGTATAAGTGTTATTTTAAACAATGACTTGAACTTTCATTTGATTTATATTTTTAAAAGAAAACAATTAGTTTCATTTGATTTTTAATTTTAAAAGAAAAACTAAACAAAATTACTTTCATTTGATTTATATTTTTAAAGAAAATATAAACAACTGCATTCCTTTGATTTACGCATTTGAGAGAAACTAAGCAGTTATTCATAAAAGGAGCACAAAAAACTTCGTGTTTAATTATATACATATTTTTGCGTTGTTTATTTGTACAAGTAGAAGAAGACAATTTTCTTAATGATATTGTGAATAATTAATTTATTATTCTGCAAGAATCATATGTTTATGTAACTCCTTGTTCCGTCAATTTTCTTGTCGAAAGTTAAAACCGACAAAAAATGTGTAAACTAATCCTAAAATTTTTCTAGAAATTTCCCAAGTAATTTCATGTATTCGCGACTTACTGCATGCGCTTGGACCTCTGCAAGGGTTGAACAATCTTCAAAAGTTACATAATTTCAAAAAGAACAGCTTTAAAGCGAATGTCAAAAAATTATTATCAAGAACTGAATCCAAAATATTGTTCGAAAAAAAGAATGTTATCTTTTATTTATAAGATTTTAAGTAGAAAAGTTTGGGTTTTTTATTAGATCTTTTGCATTCTGGAATCTTCTAAACTAAAGGAAGCAAATTTTCCTTGCTAAAAGATCTTTCTAACACGCTTTGTGGAAAGTGTAGCATTAAAAGAACGAAAAAAATATTTAAATTTTTCTTTTAATTTCACGCGTATAGATAGTGCTTGAATTACGCATAAAATGTTTTGAGCTCTTTTCTACTTATGCAGAATGCCTCATTTAAAATTTTTATGTTCAACATGTTTTTCGGAAGATGGCTGTTTCACAGCAATACCATCTGTTGAGCGAGATATTTTCTTGGAAGTTTTTCGAGTCTTATAACATTTTTTTTAAAAATAAAGAACGTATGTGTGTTGTTTTTAAACACCATGAAGTTTATCTGCGCGTTAAAAATTATTCCTAGAACTTCTTACGATGCATTTATTTTATGTTTGCGGATTTTTATATTCCTATTTATGCTGGCGCTAGTGATAATTCTGCCCTCTCTTTTCAAATACTTGTTATTTAATGAAAGGAAAAATTATCAGGTTAAAAAATTTTAGAAACAATTACCGAAAAACAATTACCGAAAGTTTTAACTCTGTTGGGTCTAGGTTGTCGGGATTTGTAAAAAAGTTGATTTTCCTAGGTTGAAATTTTCTTAAGATGATGATAATTGATTGAAAATAATACGATAGATGATAACTGATAATGTTACCTAGCCTCCTTGTAAGAGATTTTACTTTTTGAGCATCCTCCAGTTTTCTTTCCCCCTGGCCTTGCGCCTGTCCAGATATGAAAATGTTTTAAAAGACAGAGCCTGATAATTTTTTTAATTTATGCCAGAGCTTTAGTATTAAAGATATATTGTGGAAAATCTTACAATTTCTGTTAGTATTTCAACAGCTAAATGCCCAATATGCAAGGTCTGACGATGCCATATAGAGTTGTTCAAGAGTCTGTTAAACATTATAGCAGGATAGAATTTGCGATAGGGCGCGCCAAAAATACATTTTTGCAACGGTTTTCGAAATCGATGAAAGCCTAGTGCGAAAAAAATTTTCCGTGGGTTGGTTAATAACTGTATAAAAATTTGTTGAAATCGGACAATATCTTCAGTCGAAGCTGGTGACTTAAAAATCGGAAATTTGGGCCAAAATAGACATTTCTTCCCCCCTCCGAAAACACGATTTCTCTGAATTTTTGAAATAGATATCAGCCGAGTGCGGAAACGTCATTTACATGATACACTCTGAAGGTAAAAAGCAACTTTACCACACGGCTGTTAACGATTTCCAAAATCCGGTAAAGTTTATTTTGGAAAAAAAATGTTTGTTTTGGCCAACATTCCGAATTCTAAAGGTGCCAGTGCCACCTGAAGATATTGTCCGACTTAAATAAATAAATAAAAATAAAAATAAACTGCACAATTAATAACCAAGCCAGAAGACAAATTTTCTGCACTCTGCTGATGCCGATTTCGAAAATTCACAAAAATTGGATATTCGGGGGAAAATGTCTGTTTTAGTCCAAATTCCCGATTTTAATGGCGCCGGCGCCGACTGATGATATTGCCCGATTTAAAAACAAAAATTACACGGTTATTAATCAACCCAACCAACAACTTTTCCGCTCTAGGCTCTCATTGATTTTGAAAATCGGTGCAAAAGTGCATTTTTTTCCCGCCCTAATGTGTAAACCATGCTTTGAACAAGCCCCGCAGTCCCGTTTGGAGGTGAATATTGTGCAATACTGGATTCCATATTTCAAGAAAACAGGGTTTTTGATGCTCGCCTTTTCGAAATTATTTGCATGAGCATTTGAATTTCACAACCGATATTTTGAATGTTATTTTTATTCTAAAGAATATATCGTATTTCACCGTAGGTATGTTATAAGATTAAAATTTTTGAAAGCAGTTAAATCACTAAAATATTAGTTTCATCCCACATGTAGTACAATACCATACTGCTTAAAGTATTAAGGGTATAGAAGATATTCTCCTATTGGTATACTTCCTTGTGCTGTCCCAGTGGGCAGTACGATGATGGGCTCTAAGCGATACACATACAACTGGGGCACGATCATGCAGGTCTACAGGGCAGAGTCGGCTTCCGATGATGTAGTTCGAAATCGCAGTGCCAGTACCTGACAGAAGGTGCTGTTGGAGAACTGTCGCATTCACTGTTCGATTTCTTTTGATGTCAATCTGGTGTGCCGGTCTTGATTCGGCGTTGTTACACATCTGCGATCTTAGCCTGATCTTCGGCGGGTATTTACAATATCTTCAAAATCCTTCCAGGCCAAACATACAAATAATTTTATAGGCGTAAAGATTATGTAGTGTCCACTGCATAAATAATAAAGATTAATTTGGTTGTTTTTCTGTACAGTAGTATGCTGACCAGATTGTACGAATGATATGTATCGCACCATACTACGGTTCGATCCCCAACTAGGCGTGGTTGTCATTGTGTCTGTCCCTTCATGGGGGTGGCGTTGGTGCCCCCAAAATAGAGACAAACAACACCGGCCTTTGTAGTGGGCAATGCCTCTACGGGCAGAGGCCCGCCATTGGAAAAAAAATGTACATTAGTCTTTAATAGTTTACCAGTGCAATTTAGGCTATAAAAAGTCGAAACGTGTCCAGTTTCGGGTGTGATATATTTCATTTAGAACATAAATTATGGAACTTGATTCATTAATAGTCTCTCATCAACATTAAAATAATATGGCGTGCATTTTGAATTCGTAATTTTTTCGTAAAAAAAAAACACATACCGGGTGGTTATAAAATAGGTATATCTATTTGGAGATGCCTGAGCTTGAAGGAATAGAGTATAGATGAAACTAAAATCGGTACACTTACTAATCAAGAAGGGGTGAAAAAAAAAATAAAAAAATAGTTGAAACAATCGCCGACAGATGCCACTTCCACCTTCTGCCAGTAACGTGGTAAGAGGTTCCTTTTAGTTTGCCAGATCCAGCTTTGGTTTTAAATCTACTCTACATTAACAGCTCAAAAGCTTCAGGTGTTTTAAATGAATGTAGGTGTGGGGGAAGGGGAAGGTCTTGGAAACCAGTACCTCTCCCTATATGAGAAGAAATTGCTACTGCAATTGAGGATATCACATTATCTGTAACATTTTTCAATAGATTAGGTGTGCCATCCGGTTTTACGTTTTCATTCTTTGTTCTTGCATTACACATTGTAAGTTCAAAAGCGCCACCTGCCCCGGTCATTATTGCAACTATTTTTTATTAATATTCCACTTTACTTCCTCCTTTTCATTAGTAAGTGTACCGATTTTGGTTTCATTTGGATTAATCCTTCAAGCTACAGACAGCAATAGGTAAGCATTTAGAAAAGTTTCTAAATGACGATACTTATTTTCTAAGCACCTTGTAGATTAACTCAGACCTATTACATTTTGGTAAGCAAAATTGGCGCAACTTTAATTATAAATGCAGTTCTTATGCTACTCAATATTTTCGAGTTACATATTGTACAGTGAAAGTTTTAAAATTTATCTCATTGGTGTATTAAACTCTGAAATATCTAACAGCGAGCCATATTTTCATTATCTATAACATAAGTTTCATCAATGTTTTTCTCGATAATGAACAAATGTTTTAATAAATAATAGATATTGCTTTTTAATTACTACATTTTATGGGCATACTAGAAAATACATTTCATACCTTGAAATAAGAAAAAATTAAAAAGAAATAAATGTATATCTTTAAAATTAAAAACTTTAAATTTCTATGACAACAGGATTCCGCTGTCGGCCCTTTTACAAGTCATTTGCAGTTAATGCAAATTAGTCTTCATATTTCTAATACATATTTAGATCACACATACGTTAATATTCTGAAGTCCTTTTTTGAAACATTAAACAAAGTGACAAGATTAATAGTCCGCTTTTAATTAGATATTACACATCATTAAGTAAACTAGATGTGAATTGCAATTAATTAGCGATATAAAACTGTTCATTATTTTTCTCGTGGCCCTCTCTGACTTCAGGAGATAAGTTCAGGCGAAAAATTCTTAATGATGCTGATGTTCATGTTTCAATCATTTGGGAGGACGTTAATGAAACAGCTAATGAATTTGATCTACATTTTGCATCAGTGTATTTACGAAAGAAAAAAAAGTAATTCTAAGGAAAATATTTCAAAGGAAAATTTAAAAAAAGGTTTCTGGAAATAATCCCCTCTCAATATTTCAAAATCTGTAGAACTTTCTTTGTTATGCAAGTTAGTGTCACTTCTTTTAATATAAGCTGACATCTAATATAAGCCGGCATCTGAAATACGGCAGATAAATGTTCAAGAACGCTCGGAAATGCTGACAGTGAAATAGTAATAAATACAAATAACATGTACATTGCAAAAACAGTTATATATTAACTTTTGATCTGGGCTCATCACTTCGATGTTCAAAGTAAGATCACTCAAAGAAAAAGTTTGTATACCACTGTTTCACAGTATTAATACGCAAAAGATTTGCTCTTTGTGATGAGAATATAAATTACAAAGAAAAAATAATCTTAAAGAATATTCCCAATAGGCTGTAAGCAAAGCATTTCGGACTTTCTTGTCTCAAAATAAAGAAAAAAAACGGTCTTCCTTTCATTTTAAGTCGTTATTTTTTTTTTTATCTGAAGATCTCAAATATAAACGTATATCCAAATCTAATGATAATCGTGTTAACGTGTACGCTAAATCCGTGGTTCCGCATATCCTCTGACTTAAATTCGTTTAGGTACATTAATGAATAAGGTCATTTTAAGGTCTTTTTATGTTCAATCATGATCGTTGCCAATACTCTGGAGTTCTTTCTTTATCAGTAAATTTCAGATTTTACAGGGTTCGGGAGAGATGATTTGCTCACCTCAGCGGACTGTGGAATGCTTTCTGTTCGTTCAAAATGAGATAAAATTTGAACATCAGATATATCAAATGACGCGAATAACATATTGAAATAAAATAAAATGTACCAAAACCAGCCAAGTGGTGTAATACACATAAGAGCATTTAATACGCTACGCATGGTGATGACTCCTCGCTCACACTACCATGCTGCGACTGATGGTAGCTTCAACAACTGTGGTAGTCACATTTTTAACTCTAGAAGACTGGGTTTGCTTTCATCCTCTATACTTAAAAGAATGCCACGCTGCCAAGCTCTTTCAAATTTCTATATCATATTACGTAGTGAGCATGGAGACATATCGTCTTATCTGCTTCAACAAATCTACGACAAAATTTTCTTTACAGCTTTAACGGACTTCTGCATTTCTGGTGGAAAAATTTTACAAGCAGCGCTTTTTCAGCAACGTAGGCCTGAAGTGCAGAAAAGTAACTATTACTCTTACAGAATCCACCTTCGCTTTATCCAAAGAATAATCCTAATAGGCATGTGCTGTAATGCCAGTGGTGTTTCAGATTTTCATTTATGCAAATAAATACCATTTAAGAGACTACAGGGTAATCAAGAAATAAATTGCCCGTTTCACAGGGCTTTACAACGCGTTTATTTGGTCCAAATGACCTAAAACGTGAGCTACAGATAATATGCTAACTATGCAAAGAAATATCTGTAGCTCAAGTTTTATCTCATTTGGACCAAATTAACGCATTATAAAGACCTCTGAAATGGACAACTTAATTCTTGATCTCCCTGCAGTCTCTTAAACGGCTGGAAATATGTAGATCTTTTGGGAACGCGAGCTGTCCCCTCTCACCAAGCTTCTCCACTGGTTAGGGTAGTCTAATTAATTTTTAAACCAATCGAAGGCATTTTTCATTCAGGCATTGAACACTACCGACTCGAATTGAGAGCGCGTTTATAATGCGGTCACAATGTAAGCCGCTAACGTTGCCCTAAAGTTTTGAATGATCTATTTATCAACCAAGCAGTCAGTCGAAAAATTTGTAATATATAGTAGTGTCCTAACAATCGTATAATCATGGACGGTCGTTGTGTCATTTATGAAATATATCTAAACTTATTCCGAAACATTCCGCTAGCAAACATCATGTGTACTTGTTTGCTAAGTTTTTTGTTTCAAATACTCCCTCAAAATTAGAATTTTCTGCATGCAGCTGGAGGAAAATAATTTTTAGCTTTTTTCATGAAAATATAAGGGAAAGAATTTATGAAACGATGAAAGATATTCTAAGCTGACTTCTAAGCCAGAAATGAACTGCTCCCACCAAGGAATTGAAAGAAATCAATTAACTCAATTAGATCCAAGCATGCACTTTGAGGTCAGTTTTGGAGCTTTATTTTTTAATTGAGGTACCATAACCAAAATGGTCAAATGACGCAGCTCTGCCGTATAAACAATAATAAAGAAATGTATAGAGGACATATATTTATTTTACTACTTTTTAAGTAGATAGTACGTGATAAATCATTTACAATAACACCGTACGGCTCCCTTAGAAATGTTTTATCTCAGAGGAAACAAATCACAATTAGTTGTGATTTTTTGTAGTTTTATGGGACAGGAATGATGTTTTAACTTTGACAAAAATATTGATTTACAGAACTCGTTATAGCTCTGCTAAAAGATAATGGTTTCTTCTAAAAGGAAAATATATCTTTCTGCTTGGCATCGTGTGTAGCATAGGATATAAGTTATTTTAGAAGAATGTGATGTCATTTGTACGCAGTCTCATGTTCTAGAAAAGCTTTTTTCAATTCTTTTAAACATACAATTAACAGCCGGTCTACAAAGAGCCATAATGTTTGTTGCTATTTCTACAAAAGTTGTTCATGCTATTTTGATTATGCCTTCGATGAAGTATGGAGTTATTACCTAAAATTATATGCTATAAGATTAGCTTGTACTGACTGACATGAGTTTTAAATAAATTCTCTAGTTTGTAAAAAAACAAGGTTTCAGGCTCACTTCCTACCAATGTTATTTTAAAGCTCTTCATTGTTCTCAATGGTGATTGACTTACCAGCTTAATTTCACTTATCACTTTGGATGTTCATGGATGTGTCTTTAGATGTGTAAGTGTAGATTGCCTTTCATATTTATTTTATCCTAAGTACACTCTTAAGATGGAACAATTTGATCCCCAACTTATCATGAAAGAGTCATTCCCCGAACCGATGATTCATCCAGAGTGAAAGCTCGGTTAAAAATGTAAACAAACCTCCATTCATTTGCTCTGCCCTGTTCACTATTCAGTTGGGAGCCTCGTGATTGAGAGGATTTGCGCACCCAAAACAGTGACAGTGACGTGAGGTGAAATCACAGAACTGGATGAAACTATGTAACAAGGGCCGCGGAAGCCCATTTGGGAGAGGTATCGATCTCGTAGCCGAAAGGTTGTGAGTTCGAACCTGGGACCAACCAAAGAGCGTCGTGCTTGCTAATGGCGACTGGGGCAAGTTAAATAAGGTCGTGGTCGCAATCTCCTCCAAGTTCCTTTACTAAACGATACCTCTGGGGGTGGCAAAACTAAGCCTTGGGGGTCTTCTGCTTGGTATTTGAGTCAAAATTAAGAAGCGCCGCTTACGATCGACAGTGCTGCCATCTATCGGTTCCTGAATGAGGTAGATATTAACAACCTTGGCAGAATCTGCCGCTTTCGAACCAATCTGGATTTGGGGTTGGTACAAAATGCTATAAAGCAGAAGTGCCTAAGTCCCCATAAAACTAGAAAGACAAGAAAGAACTATGTAACGAAGGAAGTTCATTCTGAATGATTCCCTTTGGATGCACTCTAAAAGTGATACAGTGTAAATCAAAGTTTAGCTAATTGAGTGAATACTCCTCTCCCTTCTCTTCTGTTCTCTTAAAATCTGGCTAAGAACTTTGAATCTATAATCAAGCTCATCTACCGCTATTCGAAGCTAGTCAACTAATATGAAAATATTTTAGTTTCCGTGGATATTTTGTCGAAATGTAACCGTATATGTAGCTAATTTTTGGTATTGTATTATTTTTAGACACTTTAGAACTAACTCGAAAGTGTTTATGGTTTGTTTCTGTGTTTGTTCGTTCACCACATTCGTCCGTAAATATGCATCGATTACTACAAAACATCTATGTTATTCCTACAGTATTGCGCTAATGAATGTTAGCACATTAAAATTACTTATTGGTTATAAATTATAGAAATAAAGTAAAAAAAGAGTTAAATATGCATGGTTATTTTTTCAATATGCCCTCTCTTGATTGCTATAATGTTTTCTAATACATATCAGCATTGGGTCAACAATTTTTACAGTATGTTTTTATACTTGCTTGACTTGAAAACATATCTTGATTATACCCTCAGTAGGTTTTGTGTTAACATCAATTCGCACAATACTAAATGTACTGTACCATGTTCCCCATTGAAACAGGAAAAATGTTAATTTATACGTAGGGGGGTTCACCTTCCGTTTTAGAGTATCCCGCTCTGGAAATTGGGAATTTCAATTAAAATAGATCATTGCTGCCCTGCTTTCTTTAACTTTTTCGCTCGAATCGTTACAAATACGTGACCGAGATTGCTGTCATGCGCCAATGGTTACTTCCCGACGACGGTCTTTGATTGCCTCGCATTTTCTAAGCAGTAGTAAGATTATTATTTTAAAAATGCTCTACAGTTTTTTTTTTCCAATCCTTTTGTTCGGAATTAAAAAGTCCTAATATTTACTGCATCTTAATTTTTAAGTCTGTCAAATACCTTCCATTTTCAGAAGAATATGAAAGATTTACCCACCTTGGCGACAAACTGCATGTTACTTGATATTTAAAGACAGTGTTTCCCCATTTCTTCTTTTCTCGAATAAAAAATTGCATTTTAAACTCGGAACGAGATACTTTAATGCTTGCAAAATTTAGAATTACGTTATTGAAGTGTCGACGTGCGCTTATCACCAACAGCAATAAACGGAAGCATACCGAATTGAATCTAACTCCAACTTTAAAAAGGAATGTTTTGTGCGGTGGGTATCACTTTTTTACTCTGATCTTTACGGTAGAAATGCTATCGGTAATATACTATTTCCGTTTAAATGGAAGTATGTTCATTTTAAAAGATTTTATAGATTTTAGTCTGTTGCACTTTGGAGGATTTTCTAGCATAATTCCTTCTATGATAAAGTATGAATTTCATAAAAATGCATATTTCACTGAAATAAATGAAACGCATTTAAAAGAATTGCACGACTCGTGAAATATCTTATTTTAGGCAATATAGTGCGCTTTAGTGGATAAATTTATATATTTTTCTTATTTTTAGAATAAAAAGTATTTTCATGTAAACTTACTATTAATATTTAAAATGTTGATTAAATATATTTAGATGTAAATGGATAATTCTCATATATTTTCTTGCTCAATGCTGTAACAGTTGGCAGGCTAAAATAAAATAGTTTGATTATGAAAGGGGTCTCAAAACACTGACCGAGGCTTTATTCTTTAAATATCGATCATAGATCTAGACAACAAATCACAAAGTTACGTAAAATAAAGAAGTATTATTTTATGCTATCGATTAAAATTTTCGTTAGATTAAATATAAATCAGTGAGAAATTTAAGTTTTCATTATAAGAGGAATCGAATAAAATTTCCACATAATTAAACTGTGTAAGATACGTTAATCAGTTGATGTAAAGAGTTTCAGCGTTTTATCATGAAAGGGATCAAAGCTATGGAAAAAACACTCTAAATACTGGTGTTAAATTTTAAAATAAATAAAAAATTTGTGAAAAGACACACATAAAATGTTACTTATAACAGGATCCTGTTATAAGGATCAAAGATATATTTAAACAATATTGGGGGGGAGGGGGGTATACCAATAAAATCAAAAGTATTATGTGCTTTTTATTCTTTCGTAATTTATGTACGAACCATGAAGCGCTACAATCCGAAAAGATTTTTTTTCCCTTCGAGAGCCATTGAAAAGTGGTTAAAGTCAGCTTCTATTTAATTTCATATCTCCGACACTTAAAGATAACTTGCCAAAATTTTGCACACCACCTAATCAATTCATAGGGCACATTTTAATAAAGGGGGATTTTTTCGTACGTAGGTAATAATAATTTAATTTTAATATATTTGTAATTTAGGATCTAAAGGCCTGCAAATTCAGTCCTCGATCCAAATCCAGCGACAAACGAGTGTACCACGCTAAGTCTGTGGCTTTACAACTAATCTCATTTGAAGTTCATTTTAGGTTCAGTCGTTCAGTCAATTATTTAAGTATTTTTATCTGTGCCAATATTCAGGAGATCCTTCTCATCTAATGAAGTTCTAAATTCGAAGGAGTCTCTAAACGGCACATTCAATGACGCAAATTGTCTTCTCTCATCATGTGTAAACTAAGGCGGCATAGTAGTTAGGCCAATATGGCTTACGGCAGAATGAACATCAGTTTATTCTACAACATTTCAGTAGAAACCATTGAGTGAACGTGTTTGGTAAATCCGTGTCTCCGAATGTATACTCTCAATATTAGAAATTTTTACTCACTATTGGAAGAAAAAAAAAATCCTACATTTTTCGTCAAAAATATAGTGGAAAAAATCGAACAAATTTAATCCAAATATGCACTATGAGATAAGTTTTGTTTCAGTCATATTTTTCAATTAAGGTACCCTAAATAAAATGGTTAGATGAACTAACTCTTCCGTACGAACAATAATAAAGAAATGTATAAAGGACATACATTTATTCTATTACTTTTTAAGTAGAAGTATGTGATAAATCATTTACAATAACGCCGTACGGCTCCTTTTAAATGTTTTATCTTAGAGGAAACAAATCACAATTAGTTGTGGTTTTTTGAAATTTTACGAGATCAGGAATGATGCTTTAACTTTGACAAAAATATTGATTTACAGCATACTCGTTTCAGCACTGCTAGTCCCTGCTACAGAAGAGATAATGATGGCTTTTAAAAGATTTTTTTTTTCTTTGAACATCATATGTAGCATGGGATGTAAGTTATTTTAGAAGAATGTGTGTCATTTATATGCAGTCTAATGTTCTAGAAAAGTTTGTTTCAAACTTCTTTTACGTGTTATTAATAAGTGTAATTAACCTTATACACACCAAATTCAGATCCAGGTATATTTTTAATTAGTTTTTTGCATATTTTATTTCTACTGCGTTGCTTGAATGATATTTGTCATTTAAATGGGGAAAAAATTGTATCGAAAAAATTTCTCTGTTTTCCCAATTGAGAACATTGGTCACTTCTGACTATACTTTTAGGGTTTTACTTTAACTATACTTTATGGGTAGTTTAAATAATGTGTGAAAGATTAAGAATAAATGTAAGATCAATTTTTAAATTTAAGTAAAGATATGAATTAAGTTTGAAGGGGCAGGGAGGGTGCATCAAGATAGCTCCGTAAAAATGTATAAAAATATCTATTTTTATGATTTTTTATCCAGTTTCCCACTATTGATAGAAATAAAACTTCTATTTCAAAAAATCAAGTCATCTTTTAATTAGATCTGCTAATTATTTGAAATCAGTATTGATAAAATTTAATTTTTCAATACATTTTAAACTGATGTTCAGAATTGGGAACATTGACCTCTAAATGGTTAAAAATAATGTACAATCTGTGTAATTAAAGCACATTAAATATTTATCGTTATTTTCTCAAAAGTTGTGTTTGCTCTGAACTCTTACGATGAAGCAAAGAATTAATATCTTTAAATTTGCTAAACTCCGTTTCCATTAGAACACGATAAGTGAAACAGCATCAGGATTGGCCAGTGCTTGGGAGTGTCAACTTCCTCTCGACTCGACTACTGTGGGACCGTGCACGCTAATGGGAGCTGGTGCAAGTAAAATCTATCGTGCTTCCAATGTCCTCCAAGTTGCTAAACGATATTTCTGGGGGTGCCGATTTCAGCGGGTTAGTCCTTCCTCTGGAATTGGTTCAAAATTAGGGGATCACGGACTAAATCGCACTTCCTCCGACTGGGGGTCTTAAAAATGGAAGACCCTCTGCCCATCGCCTCCCCACCTGGAGATATCTGGCACCGCCGATTGCGGTTGCCAGGGGGCATCAGTAACAACAACAACATCTACAACATCATTAACTAGGTGCTATAGCCTTCTGGGGCTGTATAGTGGTTTAAAAAGCCATTCTATCACACCACGAGTCAGGGTTCGATTCCCGTCACGCGTTTGAGTGTCATTTCGTCCTTCCCATCATAGGAGACAATGCTGATCCACCTGTTAGCTGCCTCCATAATAAAGAAATCAGGAATTCGGGTCTTGGTAGTGGACAATACTTATACAACAAAAGTGCTCGCCCTTTAAAAAAAAATGTGCTATAAGATCAACTGGTACTGTCTGACATAAGTTTTAGAGTTATACAAGTGGATAAAATACTCTGTTCACTTCATATCCCTGCGACTTTAAAGCTCTTCATTATTCTCTAATGGTGACTGACATAGCTACCCGCGCGTGATTTTCCTCTCTTCTCTTTTCACCTCTTCTCTCAAAAGCAGGCTAAAGGCCTTATTACAAGAAGAAAATCTCGGGCGATTTGGTTGCTGCAACCAATTGCCGAAACTCTTTCCGGCAAGTCGATGAGCAAGCATGGTTGCCGTAATAAACAAGCTCAGCTGTGCTTAAAAATGCCTGAGACTCGCCGAATTAGCGATTGCTGGAGCATGTAATTATAGGTAGCATATCGTCTCAGCAACCTTTTTAAATATTTAGGATCTAGAGGGTTCCATAAATGTGGAATTCCACATTTGCCTTCAATCAGATCTATTTCCATATCGGTATCGCTATTCCATTTGAGACATTCTTTCTTCGCTCATCACTTACGATCATCGCTGAGTCTCTGCCATTTTTGTGACATAGGAATAGGAAGCACTGCGATTGGCTGGCATTCCAGCCACTTGCAATATTTTCGCTTCTGAACGAAAACGTTGGAGTTGATCGTTCCTAGGTAACGGAGGAAAGTTTTCAGGAAAGAGGTTTCCGCAACTGGCTGCAGCAACCAAATCGCCCCAAAATTTAATCGTGTCCCAGACAGCACATAAGCTTAAATCAAGCTTGACATTTCTTTGAATTTGACGCATTAATGCAAGCTTGACAGTTCAACTCATTCTAAGCTGGCAGCAAGCTTGCAGGAGCCAAGTTGAATTGTCAAGCTTAAATACAGCTTGATTTAAGCTTGGCAATTTCTACTCGCTTGATTTTTCCTTTTTAAAGGAGCGTTGATGGCGCCATCTGTGAAAGAGAATGGACATTAACTGTTTAGCGTCCTCAAATTTGCTGAAAGTTCGTAAAAGATGTGTTTATTTTATTACCAGTGCCATATTACCGGCAAGCCCCAAAAATCTTACATCTTACACTTTTGTAGGTTTAAAATAAATTACAAAGGATAAAAAAAATTCAGAAGTTAAATAATTTTTTTAATTATAAAGTATGAACAATGAAAATAATTCAAATTTACATTTGTATAAATTAATTTAAACTTTTTTTTAATTCTTCGAAATGCTCTATATCGATATAGCATACCAATATGTAAGAAAATAACTAACCAGATTTGTAAAGAGAATTTTTAGCGTTAAAAAATAGCAAAATTTTTCAATTATTTGTTATTATAAGAAATATTTACAAAAATGACTAAAGTGTTTGTATTCCATACATGTTCTGTTAGCAACTGTGATATAGCATTTTGTAGTAACGTTTAACAATCTGTTTCTTTGATTTCAGATTACTTAACACAAAATTTGTGTTAAGTTAGTAAACCCATTCTATATTTCCAAATATGGAAATTCTTCAAAATAAAATACAATTATACTACGAAATTGATTTCAAAATCAGTCGTTTGTCTCGATTTTGGCCAGCGGCAGTATTGCTCATGAGTGTTGCGAAAGTTTTAAAGCATGTGTTGCTCTTAAGTTTATATTATGTTTATTTCCCTATTAGTAGAGTCTCTAAATCACACATAAAATTATTTTAATTTTGATGCATCCCATGGAAAAATAAAAAAAAAAAACAAATAACATATCGCCCACTTATCAATCTGGCCAGAAAACCACTTAATGATTCACTTCAAACTTTAGTCATAGCTGCACAAGGCTCCGGTGGCTGAATGGATAACACGCTCGGCTACGAAACGAAAGGTCCCGGGTTCTGTTCTAGCCACGGACACTCGATGGAAAGAGCTTAAAATTGCAGCATAGAGGGGGGAAAATGCGCGGGAAAATAAAGTATGTGGGGTGCGGGAGCCTCGTGTATTTAGAAAAAATATTATGTTTGGAAATTTTTTAAGCTTGAAATGTCAACCTTAATGCAAGCTGGGCAAGTGTAAACTAGAACACTTGATTCAAGCTTGCATCAAGCTTACACGCCTGGAATTTTCAAGCTTAATTCAAGCTTATTGACTTGATAAATCAAGCTTGCTGCAAGTTTGCTGTGCTGTCTGGGGTAATAAGGCCTTAAGATTTCAGAGCTTTCAGACCAGTCAGGATCATCGGAGCGACAATCAAGCCCATCACCCACCGCTTTTCGAAGCTCGTCAACCAGCATGACGGATAATTTAGTCTTTATGGACAGATTTTCGAAACGTAACCAAATATGTAGCTAATTTTCGGAACTATGTTCATTTTTAACAATTTACAACAAACTTGAAATGTGTTTATAATTTCAGTTTGTCTGTCTGTCCATCGGCCCTCTACTTCCGCATTAGTATGAAATTTATAAATGCTACTACCATGAACACTGCTGAAAATGGTGTATGTTGCATTTATAGCTTTAACCCAACAAGGCACCTGGTACCATATGTAGAACAGCCACTTTAATTATTCCTATAAAATACTAGTAGAGGCATCTGTCGCCTATAAAATACTAGTAGAGACATTTGTCGGTTTTTAAGATTATTTATACATAGAGAGCAGCGATATAATTCAGGCTATTTACATGTGGGTGTACTTATTGTTCAAATTATTACCAAAACTGATTGAAATTCAAATAGTAATCTTTCGAATGTGGTTCTGTTTATTTTAGACGATTAAAAAAAATTGTGAGAGAAAAAGAGTTTTGACCCGAAAAAATTACTGTGTGGAGTTCGTCATATCAAGAAATGATTTGAATACTAAAATTTCAAAGTAAATACCAAAAAAGTAAGACCCAGTGCACCGCATACAAAACTAAAATAAAAAAGTGATTTTTCAGTAAATTATTAGGTTATTATTTTTTGAAAGATTTTTCCTCAAATAATAACCAGTCACATATATTTATTTCAGACACAGAAAGAAAATTGAGCCTTGTAGGTTTAACGTGCAGTGTTCCAGAAGACAATGGGGTAAGTATCTTAATTTTAGTTCAGAGTTTTTGAAATTTCTAATGCGTTGTTTTTTTTTTTCTTTCAATGGCGAATATTTGCAAGTTAATAGACAATAGCCGCAAGAAGAGCCGGACGTATGTATCTGTTACTTTATGGAAGCACCTAATATGTGGACCAAATTCTTCTTCTGCGATGGAATTACGAAATGACACCAAACTCCGTAACTGGAAACGAATCCGGACCAGTCAGGGGCGTAGCCAAGGTGGGGGGGGTCACAAACCCGCCATGAGGAATTTTCGGCCATACAAAATGCATATTCTTCACTCCCTTATCACACACATGTATACATATATGTGACTTGCAGTAGTTCTAACTCCCCCCCCCCCTCCATAAAAAATTTCTGGCTACACTACAGGGATCAGTGGTTTGGAGGAATAGTTTTTAGCCCCACACAACTTCTTAATGAATAGCTTGACGAAACCATTCTTCCTGTTTTCAGCTAAATGCTGACCCACTGTAATTCATTTATTTATGTTCTCTAAATAATTTTCATAAAATATACTTAATAGAATTAAAACTTAAAAAACTTTATGTAACATTGTTTTTTTAGATTTTTAATTACTCTAATACCATTAAAAGTTTTGAATGTTTCCAAGCTTTATTAGTTTAATATGAATTCTATTGAAAAAAAGATATTTAATTTCAAAGTTTAGTATAATAATGTACTTCATATTGGAATTTAATATTAAATGTTTAAAAAAATTTCAAAAATTTTAATGGAACAATAAAGATATTAAGTGTCAATCTCTTTCACTTGACTAAAACTTATGATTCTTGACGATATAGAATACATAATGCAGTTTTTCACACACAAAAAGGGAAATTAATTACCTATAATTTATACAACTGTATTAAAGATGTGAATAATTTTCAAAAGTTCATCTGTAATCAAATTCAGTCACAGTATGTCCTGAAAATAATTTTGTTTTCTATAATCTCTCCACATAAAATAAATTTCCAAAACTAAATTTCTCTTCTTTTAAAAAAGCATCCCAAATATCACTACTGCCGATAAGTTGAAAATCTCTAACATCTTAAATGCCTTTTGAAAAAGAAGGAGATCAACTGAGAGAGTTTGTTTTGATTTTTTAAGAAATGTTTTCAAAGAATGATAAAAGCACTTGCATTTAAGGGATGATTTTAAATTCTTCGTAAAATAAAGTGATCTTTCTAAGGTCCATAAAATGTAATTTTCTGTTTTGTCTTATAATGTTTTACACTATATGTTTTTCAACTTTTTAGTTTCGAATGATAGAGGTTAACTCTGCACATAGCTTACTCAGAATTCGCATTCCAGTAGCAAAAATTTCTTTTAAAATAAAAAAGAAAGCGTTTAACCCTGTTTCATATTATCTCGTATTCATCATTCTATCAGAGCAGTAACACAACATCAGTTTGTGATGTTTGTTTTTGTGTTAACGCAAAAGAAAGAAATCTGAATTGAATCTATATTTTTTGCATTACGACAGTATCAGAGTTTTACTTGTTTAGTACAGTTGAGGTCGGAATATGTTTCATAGTCCATTGGTTGAAAATCAAACTCCTTCCTCGCATTTAAATGTATCATACTAGAAGACAAAGCTCGTTGTAAAAGCAATTTCGACGGGCGCTAGAGAAAAACGTTTGGCAAAAATATGGCTACAGTCCATATATTTCATCTTCCTGCAATTAAAATGTATAACTCCATAATCATTTTTTGATATATACCAAAATCGAAAATGCATTTTCTTCTAAAAACGTGCGGAAACTTTTCACATTCGAACGATTTCGTTTTGTTGGAACAGCCGTTCTTATATCAATGTCTCATGCAGAGGAAATCATTTTCTTTCTGAAAAAAGAAATTAATCTGGGTAATCTAGAAAAACTATTTTAGATGAATTGGAATCGCGCGTAATTTTCCCCATAAATCCTGATAACCGCTATTTTAATAAGGCGTCAATGTCAATTACGACACCTAATGTTTTCACGCAAATGATTACTTTTTTTTTTCTCTCAGAAATAAAATAGAACTGAAAATGGTGAAAAATCGCTTAAAAATGAGAGAACGGTTGGATTTTCAGATTTTTAAATTAGCGCAGATTGTTATCTACATTTTTATGCATAATTATGAAATCTTTCAAACGGATAGTACAAACGTTGTAGATTTTATTTTTCATGCTCAATTTTTAATATTTTAGGAGTAATTGTGGTGCAAGTTTTATCTTCCAGTGGTTGAACCGGAATCGTAACGGAGTCAGTGATCAGCGTAGCTGTAGGGTACGATATTTATTTTCTTTAAAGTTGATGTCTGTCAGTTGCATAAAAACTGGCAGAAACATTGAGATATCACATAAACATAGCCTTACCATGGCACAGTGGTTATGTCACTGAAAATGGTAGACGGCCGTAGTGTGAAAGTCCCGGGTTCGGGTCACATCGATCGGCTGTCGATCTAACGGTCTGGAGTTTTGGTAGTTTTTCTCTAGATGTAACGTGAATACGCATTAGAACCCCTTAGAAAGCCCTCCCGCTAAGGCATCTTCCCCCATCCTTGTCAGATCGCCCTATCGTAGCGTTGCCATAGTCAAAGAAACGAATAAACGACATAAATACTAGGTTTCTAGTGGCAAAATGAAGAAACGGTTTAGTTGTGATGGCCGAATAACGTAATGAAAGTGCAGAGATTATAATTTTGCATTGGTTATGGCAGGTTTCAATGAATATCAGCCCAGTCGGGAACTGGTTGTCATCTAAGACAAAGTGAACAAATTGAAATCGTTGCAGTAAATACAGCTTGTTCCAAAAATACCGACCAAACTCTGCACAGCCAGATTTATCGTTGGAAGTACATAATAAAGTGCCCAAAGAACCATAACTGTACGGCCCGCAGTTTTGGAAGAAAAGTGGAGAGAGAAAAAAGCAGAAACGTCATTTCCGGTTCACGAAAAGAGCCTTTATTAATATCAACAACATAGTTTTTTTTGCATATGCTTTCATAAAATGATGCTCAAAATGTCCACCGCGCATACTGAGGCTTGCATGCGTGCTCAGTGTAATGTCCAATTGCTTACGTTGTATCAATGTGGCACCCTCATAAATGCACCAGCACGAAGGAGAGGGACTGAATCACTATTTGTTGTAATTAGGACTCGATAGATCAATTCTTTCAAACGGTTTTCAAAAATTGGTGATAGATCTAATGATTCTAGAGGCCATAAAGCCGAGTCACCCGTATGTAATCCAGTGTCCAATTTAATGTTTCTAGTTGTTTTTCCTCGAACCAGACGTGACGTCATATTTTGTTTTTCCTATTTTTCTCGAAAACTATGGATCGTACAGGTACAGTTCATTGGGCAATTTTTATGGACTTCCAACGAGGAATCTGGCTATGCAGAGTTTGGGCGCTATTTTTGGGACACCCTGTATTTTAAATGTTATTTTATCAGGAATAATGTTCATAAAATGTTGATTACTGTGGAAAATCAGCATTTACAGTGAAAAAGTTTTCATTCTTGTTTTACTGAAAAAACGCATCTACGAAGTCAAGTTAGACAGTACCCAATTTGAATGTCGCAGG
This sequence comes from Cheiracanthium punctorium, assembly GCA_038373885.1. Classification (NCBI taxonomy): domain Eukaryota; kingdom Metazoa; phylum Arthropoda; class Arachnida; order Araneae; family Cheiracanthiidae; genus Cheiracanthium; species Cheiracanthium punctorium. The sequence goes on along the minus strand of JAWZYV010016180.1, from coordinate 81,590 downwards.
AAATTGCTGCAAACACAGCTCGGGTTGAGGTACATTTTTTATTTTTCATATGAAGGTCCGGGGTTCGGGTCCCATCACGCGGCTGTCGATCTAACGGTGCTGGAGTTTTGGTAGGTTTTCTCCAGATGTAACGTGAATACGCGTTAGAATCCCTTTAGAAAGTCCTCCTACCAAGGCATCCCCCCATCCTTCTCTCTTCTCTATAAGAGAAAGTATATTTTCTTATTTAATCATCTACTTTTATGAATAAAAAACATATGTAATCCTTCAAATACGGAATTTGCTTACATAATATAACCTTTAAAGTAAATTTTTAATTTCTTAGCATTGGAGCTTAGTTTCCCATTATCTTTTTACTCATTTAACATAAATTAAGCTCCTGGAAACATGTTGATACCTGATTCATAAAATTTAACGAAAAAACATGTCCACTTAAAGGGAAATGAGGCATTAAAAATATCCTTTGCTGCTGCATTGAAGTAGAAAATCCCTCACGCTAGAAAGGCCTTTAAGCCATAGTGGGGATTTAAAAGAGATATCTCAGGCATGTATTAATGTTACGAATGCATTTTCAAAGAATGCCATAAGAACTATCATTCAAGTTTCAGTGGCATGATTTCACATTCGTCTTGAACTCAAGCACTTTTTTTAGGTTCTGTGGAACGTTATCGGTGACTTCAATTTAGTAGAATACCGTAAAATGTCTCCGTAAACTAAGAAAATTCTTATTTTTTGAAGCGCTTACATAGACGTAAATTACAATGGGCAATTATCCCCCCTATAATTCAAGAAAATTCAGATATAACCTATTTGAAAATGTTTTCTACAAAAGGAAACACTTGTCCCCTTCAATATTACATGATACCCCCCCAATGTTACATTCCAATCTACGCCAATGCCTGAAGTCTTACACATTTTCTAAAATTATGATGCAGTGTTAACTTCCGAAAATAGTACTGCATGGCAAGTTTAAAGATGAAAGAAATGCTAATACAGTTAAACGCGTTCTTTTTCACACTCTAGTTCTAGATCGTGGCACATTTTATTAATCTCAAGCATTTATGACCGCCGTAAACGCGATACCAGGTACTTGAGTCAGCTCATCTGGTTGTTTCACATAGTTTTCAAACAAGGATTAATACTGGAACTTCAGTTAATATTGAATTTTACTCCCTTATACAGAAACGTTATGCAGGAATGCAAAAATTCTTTACTCCACAATTCCACTCCCCCGCCCTCCAAAAAAAAAAATAAATAAATGAATAAGCATTGTAAAATAAAATTTTCGCACAGAATTATACAACTATTCAAAAACAACGTAGTTCGTTCGTCTACTTAAACTGATAAACCTACCCGACCCCTCCCCCCCACTCTAAAAAGATATTTTTTTAAAATGCCATTACATAGAATATTATATTAGGGAAAAAGACAGTAATGCTTTCTATTGAAGAAACAAATCATAATCAGTAGCGAATTTAAGCAGCTTTAAAGGGCAATGAAATTTCAACCACGGCAGAACATATTGATTTACATTGCTCGTTATATCTGCAGAAAGTACACCGTAATGCTGTCATTATAAAGAAAATGCATATTTACGTGTTCATGTAGCTCTCGGGACATACAATATGTGTCTCACAAATGTGGGTGAAATTCGCGGGTTATAAAAATCTGCAAATAAATTCATGGGCAAAAAATATTTTAAGACGTACTATGTAAATTGCATGAATTTTGACAATATACAGACATGTACCTAATTTAAATTTGGCATAGTGAAAATTTTGGAATTCGATATTTTGAAATATTGACAATATTGGAAAGAAATATTTTATTGAGTTATCAATGTTTGGAATGTTTTAAAATTGCGGGCCCAAAATCGAATTTATTTTGAATTTATGTAAATGTTTAGGAAGATTCTGCTAGATCTAAATCAAACTAGCATTTATTCCCTTAAGTTTTGTCAATATGGACTAAAATGTGAGAAATTTTACTACTGACTACTCTCCCTTACCTTATTTATAATGTTTTGCGTATTATTCAAAATTTTCATTTTTACAGGGGGACCGTAATTTTTCAATATATTAACTTCTACGGGCGGGTATTATTTGAAGTATATTTTGCAGACAATCATCTATTTCAAGCAAAACAAGATGACAATGGTGAGGGAATTTCATAAAATAATTATCTTTGTGGAAAATTATGCAGATAATATTTACAACAGTTTTACACAAATTACTGTAGTATGCTACTTGCTTCAATCTTTTTGCTCTCATTGTTGCAGAGACACAACCACAACGATTTAGTTTCTGTGCTGGTCGTTGCTTCCTGACTTGGATTACAGAATGCTTCTCATTCTTCACGCCGTAGTGTCAGCGCAAATAAAAATATGCTCAAAAACATTTTATAACCGATTTCATAAATCTTGTATAATTTTCGGCACGATTGTTTTCTCCTGTTTTATAATACAGTGGACAGAGTGTAAGAATATTGTATTAAAAATCTGGAGTGACTCAACTCAACTTACGATTAAGATCATTACCAAGCATTTAAATAAATTTTAAAGTATGAATAATCCAACAAAAAATTCTTAGTTTTTTCAATTTGCGCTCAATCGAAAGTATCGTTTATACGCTCGCTAGCACACTTTCATGAATTCCCCCCCCCATAGGCCATAATGTAAAAGAAACCTTTGTCGTAGCTCTGTAGAAAAACTAAAGTCCTATACACATCAAAATCAATACCGGTCTTACGATAGTGGTTTATAACATATACCCAATTTGAGCTCAATCGAATGTACCGTTTAAACGCTTGCGCACTTTCAAGAATTTCCCCCCTTAGGCCATAATGTAAAAGAAATCTTTGTCGTAGTCCTGTAGAAAACCTGTATGTCCTATACGCACCAAAATCAATACCGGTCTTGCGAGGGTGGTTTATAACATATATACCCAATTTGAGCTTAATCGAATGCCCCGTTTAGGAGCTATCGTGTTCACTTACATACACACACACATGCATACACATACATCTCGTAAAAATAGCATAAATGAATTCAGAAGACCTCAAAACGTGTAAATACAACCAAAGTCTAGATGTCGAATTTTTTCATGATTACAATACTTTCCTTAGATGGTACATGTTCGGAAAGTAAAAATACGCGAAACAACTTCAAACAAATCTGTATGATTTACATTTATACTGGTAAATAATTGTTACACTTTCCGTAGAAATATGATTTAAAATAATAAATCTGTTAGAAAAATCCAAACTTTACAAAAACCGATTTACAAATGTAAGAGGAAAACGAAATTTCAAATTACAGACAAAATAAGCTGTATAGACGTGTTAAAATACAATGAAATAAAATATCCACATAAAAATCTCACAAAATTTCTGAACATAGATCTGTCATTCTGACTCCTTTCACATAAATTTAGTCAATTGAATTCAAGAGTTCATAGTAGAAAGTCATAACCAGAAACTTTCAGTTTGAATTCTAAAGTTTTACGGCCCTCGAAACGAATGTTTACGTCTTTTATTATAGTTAAGAACTGCATAAAGAATGCAGTGAGATAGTCAGGCATTTTTAAAGAAGAAAGTAAAGAATGATATTTTTGTTTTCTACACATAGAGGAAACTATTTATATTCTAGACGTTTTTTGCCAGATAACTAGGGCACAGGCATTTTATCTGGTTAGCACTTTAGATAGAATCAACGGCGGTTGTCATAAAAGATAAATATAGTCAGCAGAGTCACAATTTCTCAAGAAGTGTTAAAGTTTTATAAATTCTCTCAAGCAGAATATGGGATAAAGAAACTTTCTGGTTTTGTCCGTTTCTTGATTTTTCAATTTAATGATTTATCTTATAGAAAATTTGGAAATAAATATTTTAGTGCATTTTGTGAATGAATAGATATTATTGTAGATACATATAATGCTGGTCTGTATTTCCACTCGTAAAGTGTAACTGAGCAAAAGTGTTTCAGGACATATTCCCTAATAATTTTAAACAAAAGGAACTATTTTTTATGAAATGAAAGGTGCTTTTGAAGACTTTGGAAAGACCGATAATTATAAATGTTATGCATTAAGTCTACTTGATTATTATGCTCGTATCACTATGGTTCATGTATTTGTCGAAAATTGAGACTAATATGTAACCGATGGCATCTATTAACAACCGTAGTCACAAAAAAATCAAATCTTTGCTAACTCAAGAGAGTTACTTCGCAGGTTAGTGTGAGAAATTCTGTTCACCATGACAAAAACAAAGGTCACCATAACACCTGACGGATGCAATTTCCAAGTTGTATCCAAGAGTCAAATCGAATTCAGGTTGTTCGACTACCGGAATCATTACATTTGGTGAACACAGTTGTAAAAATATCACATTTCTGTTTCATAAACTCTAAGAAAAGGTCACAACTCGTTATCTATTATTTCACTTTTACATAAAAGCCGTACTTTTCCCAATCTATCAAACCTGATGCGGGTATATTTTCGTCCATGTTTAAAACAGACTCAAGATATATCTGGAGGATTTTGTAAATAAAATCAATCTGTTAGACTTCCTAATAAATCAAACTGGCCAATTTAAATGTCTTTATCGGCTGAAAATTTCATTTTTTAACCAGTAGTATGGATGGCTTTGTCTGAATGCATAGTGATCTTTCGAATAAAGAAGCCCTCAAGAAAGCAGCATCTGAAAATACATAATGAATTACAATCGGCGAGCCTCCCCGAATTAACGTGCCTAACAAGAGTATACAACGCCAATTAAACTTCAAAAATTGTCACGTGTTCAATTTTGTGTCAGACAAACGTAAACCTATAAGCCGTACTGCTGTGATATTTTTCCATTATAATGGAACATCTGAACGTGCCTTTAATTAAAATTTTACCGAAAATTTAGTTTCCCTATTATAGGAGCACATATGTTGCTGTTAATGCCCATTTTCATTTCAAAGAAAGATATTTACCAATTTCGCCAATAACGAATGGCATTGAAAATTATCACACTTCTAATAATTTCATGTAACTCATGGTTTTTCACCCCCCCCCCTCAGAATAAAGGCATTTGAAGTCTTTGCTGCTAAAACGAGGTTGGACTTGTCTTGGACGTTGTAACATATATATTCTCGTTTGGTAGTAAATGACCGTCCCTCATCGTTAGTTCTTACTTTATTTAAAAAAAAGCTGCCAGCCTCATGATTGTTGAATCCCCAAACTTTTTTGCAGCTTTCGCCCTCAAACTTTTGAGTAGCAGGAGCTACCTTCTTCATAGTAAACCTTTAAGAAAGAAATGATCCCACTTTAATCTCAAATTCATCAATAGCATAGACTAATCTAACAGTTATCTTCCCTAAATATATCTGGTAAACTAGCTTAGTTTTTCCACCTACCCCAGATTTTAAAAAAGTCATTAAATTAACCAACAAAAGTAAAATCCCAGAATGGCAATTAAAATCTCATCAAATCGCTGCGTTAATAGTTACTTAAAAAGAAAATAAAAGCTAGTATTTCATAACACATCATGAAGTCTATTCAAATACACGAATGCTGAACATGCCTCAAACTAAATTTGAATGCAGATGCTGTGCATGAAGAAATATTTAAGGGAGTAGTTTGAGGAATACCCTAGGAACCTAATACTTCGTTCAGGCATGGGCTACAGAGAAAGGATAAGAAAAAAAATCTAACATTACACAATCCTATGTTACTGTACTATCAACGGGTATAGAGCTTCATTTTAAGCAATGGAAATTTAAGTGCGCATGTTGATTAAGAGCCTATAACGTAGCAACATCATGTTAGCTGTAAATGCAATGGGAATTTTTCTACTAAAAAGCAGTTGGAAATACGTACCGGTAACTACATAAACTTACTTTTAGAGGTTTAAGAAGAACAGTAGCCAGACTTGTATGAAAAGTATTTCTAATCCAATGAAAACTAAATCAAGTCTTGAGGAGTAAAATAAGAAGTTGGGTACTTTTACAGGTAAATTGTTTTTACACGTCAAGTCAGTAACTTTTCAGAAGGATTAAATTTTGCTTTAAAGAATTTGATAATGCACTTTGTACATTATATAGTCGCGTATGGATAAAATCTAATCTTTGTATCGGGCAGATACCATGACTTGAGCAGCATAAAGACACATAACATTAAAAATAAATCATTTATTAGAAAAATCAAATGTCTAGCATTCAATTTCATTGCATAAAAATTACCATTTACAGTTATACTGAAGGCAAAGTCAACACATAAAGCCATTAAGAACAGCCTTATTGACGAGACGACATTTTTAAGCATCATCACGAAGAAAAGTTTTTAAAGCACTATGCTTCTGCGTTAAGTTCAGTACACGACATCGTCAAAAGTTAAAATTCACGGATATGAATTAGTCCTTATAATCCTTTACTTATCTGGCCAGCCACAAACTCCGAGTAGTCAATAAATCCATCAAAGTTCTTATCATCCGTAAAGAGGACGTTGTCAACCATTGAAGACAGCTCGAAATCGGTTAGTGGCCTGGATTCGAAGCCGTACGTTGTAGATTCTTCAGCGTGAAAGTGCAGCAGAGACTGCACGAGCTCGCAACCGTCAAGTTTACCGTTCCCTTCGACATCGTGGGAAGTAAAATAATGGAACCTCAGCTCGTCTTCTGAAGCCTGTTCCAAGTCGACGATGCCTTGAAAGTGTTCCCGTAAGTGCTGCTTATCCTGGACGTGAGATTTATCATGCAGACGTCCATGAGTTGAACTATGCTGCTTTTCTGAGGCATGAGAGTTGTTCAAGCGTCCGTGGCCTGAAGCAATGGAGATTACGAAGGAGATAATCAATAATAACGACAACGAACTCATACTTGCACTCGCAGATCAACTAACGTAGAAATTCTCAAAAACTTGTAGTCACAGTTCAACAAACATAGAAACTTCTAAAGCAGACACTTGGCGTACTGGTAAATGTTTTTCTGGAATTCACTCAAGTGAACTCATTTATATACTGAGCACAAGATCACGTGGTTATGCTTTCAAAAATTTGCATTTAGAAACAATTAAGGGAGAGATTTCAAATACCATGCAGATGATATCCAGCCATACAATGGTACATTGCTGCATTTCTTGAATTCGAATATTTTATGACGTACAAATGACCTAATCAATTTCAGAACAGGCTGCTTTGATCTGTTGAGCATTTACGACCAGCAGCTGTGTGAACAATCATTGGCTGCATTCGTAAACGACAAACTCGTTGCACGAGTTTTCGTAAGAAAACAGGAATGCGTGTGTTGGGTGCTGTCAGTGGTTATCAGTTTCTTTTGCCTTTACGAACAACTTCAGTTTATCAAGTTTCGTCGCCTAGGAGACGTCTTTGTTTACAATTCGCGAATACCTTAACTTTGCTGAGGAGAGTTTTTAGCACATACTCAATATAAAATCAACAGGATTTTTAAAAGAAAGAATGGCCATCATTGAAGTGCACAGATTAAAATTTAGAAATTTCAACTTAAACTTCATTCTTTCAAAAGTATTTAGCAAGTGAAATACAAATTTCGCAAATAACGGTTTAAATCAACTTCAATCTCGACACTAAAACATGCATTTTTGAATTTACTAAAATGAAAAATACAAGAAAATGATTACCTTTGTAAAAGTATGTACCTTCGTAGCAGTTTCTAACGTATGCCTCAATTTCCTCCTCGAAAAACTAATATTTGCAGCTTCAGAAAACGTAAAATACTTTTTATAACATCATACTATTCCATTACAACGGACGCCATTTCTAAACAAGAACAACGCGCAGAAAGTAAAACTCAACAAACCTTATTCATTCTCAGTTAACTTCGTTTGAAACTAATTGCACCCAGTTTTGTATACGAACGCCCTAGTTTTTAAACTGAAAGCACTCAGTTTCCTTTACGAACACCTTAGATAGAAACCAGTTAGTCACGAAAGTAACTTAAGAGTTTTCTCTCACGTTCGAATACATTTTTGAGTGGGCATACTAACATTCTAGAAAACATTCTAGAAAAACGCTTACATTACCGGCTTAAAAGAGGTCTTGTGGATGTTATATGACACGGCAGCATTTTGGATGAGTTTTCATTTGAAATATATATAAAATTAAGAAATTTGCTATGAGGTATGTTTAAGGAAAGGTGCTCTTAGAAGGGCCGACACGCTAATCGCTGAAGTGTAGGTTCGATTCTGACGCATATTCTGGTTGTCTAAAATTCCCTTTTTCTGTGCTACTAAAAACTTTAAGTGTGTTGTCCATGTCCTGTTTATTGGACGAGGATTTATATGTGGGTTCTTGAAAGCAACATATTACTATTGTTGCATTTGGAACATTTATTTTCGGATTCATGTGCTTGGTTTCCAGACGCAAGTCCTTCGATTGGGTTGTGCGAATTCAAAGACGCGCAACTCGGCAGAAATATGAAAAACTACAATTATGCGTAAAGCTAATTCATATTTTACGCTAAATAATTTTTAACATACCAAACAAACGTAGAAATTTTGGCTTTTAATCAAATTCTTTTTTGAGAGGTCGTACAGTCTTTCAAGAAAGTATTCGAATATAAGTGAAATTTCCTATTTAACTTTGCGAATAATTCGTTAGTTTTTGAAAAATTGAACAGAATTGCACAATTTCACAGAAATATGAAAAATCATTATTATACATAAACTCTATCATGTTTTAATATAAATAATTTTGAATATGCGAAGCAAACGTAGAAGTTTCACTTGCACTCGAATACTTTTTGTTAGGTTGTTTAACTGAGTTTAACGCAAAGCTGCAATCACTGAAACAGCTGACTGTTAACCCATTTATGCCTGGATATTTTTGCGACTTTCTTCGATTTTTTACTGATAACAGAAATAATAGATACATTTCTGATGCCAACTTCTTGAACAAGGGATAATTTCTTTCATAATCATTATGCATAAAAATCGAAATATCAATATCCTACTTGGTCATGTTAAAATATTTTGTAGAGTTGAAGCTCAATACTCATGAATAAAGGCTAGGAAAAATAAATAACGTTTTCGACTAATAGCGAAAATGCCGTCCCAAAAAAAGGGACACTAGGCATAAATGGGTTAAATTCAGATGCCCCACCAGTAGTTAAGCACATTGCGCTCTGAAGTGGAAGACAGAATGTGCCTGGTTCAATACCAGGTCGCGTCCGCCGACCTAGCCGATCGGAGTTTTATGTGGTTTCTCCAAAACATAGCGCAAACGGGGGTTAGGATCCCTTAGAAAAAGGGTTAGGATCCCTTGTATTGCCATTTTGAGGTGGATTTATAAAGCGGTTCTTCGGGCCGAGCACACAATTCCGAAATACATGTTACTAAACAAAGAACAAAACAAATAAATTTGGATTGCGATTCTCATATTTTAACGTGAAAAAAATAGGTAAATAAATATACAAAATATGGTCCTATTGGTAAATTAAATCAAATTTTTCTAGACTCACAATCTTGCGAAAATCTATGTAAATATGTATCAGTAATAGCCGGAGTTATTTGAAGAAGAGGTCTATTGAATTTCAATTTTTCCGAATTTAAAATATATATCACAAAAAGAAAAAAAAACAGAAACTGGTCGCAGATGTTTGCAGCACTCTTATTTGAACACGCACATAGCATGTTTTTTTTCTTTTTATTGCGTTAAGTGGATTTGGTAAGAATGTATACATAAACATTCTTTTGTTTGCTTAGTATGTATTGGATAACTTAGGAGAGATATGCCTGAATGTTTATGTAGTTTTTGTTATAACATGAATGTTCCTTTGGTGCATTAGGTACGCCATATTTTTACAGATACTGGAAATATGGAACTGAAAGATAAAGTGATATTATACATAAAAAGAATAAATTTACTGTTTATATAGGCTTGATTTCTCAGACGGGCATCCTTACCCTTTTGACATTATTATTACAAAACCAGTTTTAAAAACTTTGACGTAGAATTACATTTTATGCCATGCATTTTGTAAGAAGTAGTATAAGAGGTCGTATAAAGAAAGTAAAAATTTATAGTGGCCATCTATGCAAAAATACAAATTAGTAAACTAACGTTTTATCTTTCAGTATTAATTAACAAAATACTCCCTTTTCTATAAAAAAAAACCTTCTCCCTTCCACTACTATACCGGTCTTCGACGTGAACAATTACGACACATATCACTGAAATGATTAAACTTAAAATAAATATCATATTATAATTTAATTATATTTATTATTCATGTACTTTACTAAGATTATATAAATGTTATATTCATATTTTTCATTGGAAATAGGTACTTGGATGTTATCATAATTATTTATCTATGAAATTATAGGTTTGCGGTAACTATAATGTGAAACATAAATTTTACTCTCTAAATTTACTCATTTTCTTGAGAATACAGCGTCTATCGTTGTACCGAAATGCGTTATTGATTGAAGTCGAGAAGTATTCATAGTTAGATCAAATTTTTCTTTTAAAAAATCAACTAACGGCTGAGATTCTCGAGAGAGATAATTAACATTAAAATCTCCAGTGAGAATCATCGGTAATTCTTGATAATTACTTAGAATCCAGGATGTGTCCAGTGTTGTAGTATTATTCTTTAACTATTTTCTTATACCATTGTTCCGTCTGGAGGTTGGGTTTGAATGGGGGAATGTCCAAATTCTAGTATTATACTTTAACTGTGTTCTTTAACTAATGTTTTCCTCTGTTTGTTAGGTTCGAATGCAGGTAGTGTAATTTTTTTTCTGTTTTTCTATCACAGTATTCTTAAGCGTTGATTTCGTCTGCTGGTAGGTTTAGAATTATTATTCTTTATCCGTGTTTTTAAACTGCAGCTTCTGTTCTGTCTATTATTTGGGATTGATTGCAGCCAGGGTCCTTTTCTTTGTGCTTTTCCAAAACCATGTACATTATTCATCTAAAAATAAGGATTATCGAGAACCTCCTGTGTGGTTGGGATTACATGTAAAATATTGTATTGGATGTACCTTCACAACGCTTATTGATATACAAAACAAAGATTGATGTCTCAAACTAACATTTCTTAAAATACATCTTTTGGGCAAAATAATAACGGACGCGACATACATAATATTTAGGAGTATATAATAATATGACTTCGCTTCGAAATAATAATATGACTTCGCTTCGAAACTATTGCCTAGATTCATTACGAAATAGTATTCTAAGACAGTTATGTAATTAGAACACATCTGAAGCCAGTAATTACTATATATCACGTTCATAAGTCTATGTATTTAACTGTTTGAAGTTCTGCTAATTCAACGATCTCCATTTACTTCGCCTCGATGGAAATGTAAACAATCTGAGATGTGCAGAAGCAGAAGATGCGCAGTTACCAAGTGTGCGTAGCGCCATCTGTTTGCAACAACGGCGTTATCTAACTTTCTAAGAGAAGTCTCCCCTCCTATAAATTTACCTTCGTGGGATCGAAGTAGGATCCTCCAACAGTGATCTTAAACGAAAATTTCCCTCTGCTGTTTAGGTTCGTCTGCAGCCACTGTCTCTTTAATTGTGGTGTTCCATCCCCTTGTTCTATCTGGAAATTGGGTTATAATCCAGGAAAAGTGTCTTAAACTTGGGGCCTGATTAACACGTTCTGATACGAATCGCTATCGTTTCGCGGTCTCCCTCCACCTAATACCTATCCCATTCCACGAGTATAAATAATAAATATTGTCGTTTTGAGGATTCTAGATTTTTTTTTACTATAGGTCCGGGCCTTATGGGCCTATTCGGTAATCAGGCCGAATCAGGTGTCTTAAATTGACGTTTCCATCTACTGTTCCAGTTCGATTGCAGGCAGGTTCCATTTCTTTGTGATTTTCCAAAACCATGTATTGTATATTTATTTATCTAAAAATAAAGATTATCGAGAACCTCCTGTGAGGTTGGGATTACGTGTTAAATATTATGTTGGATGTACCTTCAAAACGCTTAATGATATATTAATAAAGATTCATGTCTCAAAGATACGGCTCTTGACTGTTTTTCTCGCTGCTTCTTTCCCTAACAAGTTCCGTGTATTTTTACACAATGAATTCGGGGAACGGCGAAAGCAGGTCGAAAAGATAGGTTTTTCAGTGGTTCTTTTTCGGGGCGCACTTGACGTGGAGTATGACATATACGTCATTTCCTTTACTGAGCGTTACTTCCGTCAGAAAAAAATCTGAGTTTCTCCCTAGTCGCCACTAAAGAAGTTTTTCTTCAATAACAAGTACAAAATTTTCGGGTGGTGCAAAGTGCCTACGCCTTATTCTTTTTACCATTGTTCTCAAATAAAAAAGAACTGCAGTCTTCTAAAACATTTTTATTTAACTCCCACCGTATAATTTAGTACCATATAAGGAACAAATCTTATCTACTTATGTAATACAATAACGTATGCGGTACCAATGACGACGATATTTTCACGCTGCGTACGGTAACAGCTAGATGTAAACATTAGTGCACTAACAATGACGCATGTGCAAAAATCCTAATTAAGAGTTCAATGACGTCAGATGGAGCAAGCATATGTCACACAATAGCTAGATCATAAACCAACAATAATGGATACACAAAAATGCAAGATCTTCCGGACTTTTTCACAGCTTTAAAATATCGGATTGACAATACTTGGAGCATGAATCGCCCACCTAAAAATTGTCACCATGCATTGGGCTAAAGCACATTTTAGCATTTCAACATCGACTTTTATGATGACACGCAAAATGTGTAGCAACCTTAATTTAAGTAAATTTAATGACAAATACTGTTAAAACAAAGAAACATGATCTTCACTGAAATGAGTCCAGGTTCGGGGGCGGCGAAGCTTGCTGCCATGGCGACCAGTAATGAATATTTCGCTAACTCCCCAGTCTCTAATTGGGTCTATGACGGCACCAAGTTTTTATGAGCGAATTGTCGGAGGTGGATTAAGAGAACGTTCCCTCGGGCGCTTACATGACGTATGGTGTATTAAAAAAATCCATGAAGTACGCTGAGGACTTAGAAGAACAGGAAGACGAGTCGAATTCAGAAAAGCTACGTTTATTGGAGGTAACAGCAAAAACAGTCTTAAAGGAAATAACTTCAATTACGTACGGTACATTGCATTAGTAGAAAATAACACCAAAAACATATCTAATCGTTCCGGCCACACGGCATGCCGGAGTTCCATGAAATAAACGAACACAACCTCCTCTGACAGAGAGCTATCAAGAAGTGTACTAAAATCTTCCTACAAAACTGCCAGCTCTTTACAGGTCGCGAGTAAAATATGAGCACTCATAAGCCACTGCCCCACGTGACAACCACCGTCCGGTAAGCGAAAACAATATAAAAATTTGAAACAAACGGATTAAATGATTATCGCCAAGGCAGAAGTGACAGAATTTGGCGAATGCCAATACAAAAGTCTACAACCCCGTGAGAAAGCAAAGACGAACGACCGGGAGGCACCAAGAATTTACACAGCATATGCTAAAGCGAAATTAATTTAGAAGGAAAACCCCGAAAAACCCAGACATAACGTCGCGAAAAGAAAGAACATTTTATCGAGCTGAAAAACAAAGTGGAGAGAGAGATTAATACGGAAAACGAAATTTTGATATTGAAAACGAAACATAGAAACATTATTTTATGACGCGAAAAATATGTGAACTTCGTCACAGGGTCGAATTGTTGCATACTTATCAGATGACATTAGAACAGTATTTAAAATAACATGAATAGTTATGTGACACAAGGAAGCAAAAGAACTCCAATATACTGTAGTGTGTGAAAGTTTAAAAATAAAAGTATATTAGAGAGATTCTCATCTATCAATCACAATTCAAATTCTTAATCCTTTAACGAGCAGTGTTCCTGCTCTCGGAACACCAAACTCTGACGTTTTGACTGTTGTCAGTCACGAAGAATAGATTTGATTTCTATAAAAATTGTTGCGGGTGACATAGCTCCACGAGAATCCTTTGCTTTTTAACACGTCATTTCCCGTAAAAAAAATTTCACGATTATTTTTAACAGCACCGATATCTGCTGGAAAATGGAAGAATGCGAGAACAGCTGGATAGATAGCCGATTGCTGAAAAAAGGGCAGCCGTTGCCATCGCTTTACTTAACTACCAGCAAGATGACGGACGATCGAAACGTTCATCGCATGCCGCAGATCTAGAGACCATTTTTTGACGCAGCTGGCTGTGCTAGTTAAGTCGAGCGATAGCAACGGCTGCCCTTTTTTCAGCATTGAGAAAGGGTTGCGCTTCAAAGGGTTAACAGAAGAGAAGGGTATCTCAATAAGTGTTACGGCTAGACATCTGCGTATATAAGCAGTATAAAATAAATTTTTCTTTAACTTTCCAACATACAATTGAGTTGAAAATTCGCATAGTAACTTAATTTGGCTAATACTGATAATAAAGCAAAAATTTCGTTTTATACTATAGTTTAGCATTAATTCAGGTCTAACCAGGATGTCCCAAAAATATTAACCTAGTCTTTTGTTCCTTAAATATTGATCACGGACACATAAAATAACTTAAATTACGTAAAAAAGATGCAGAATTTTATGGTATCAGTTAAATTTTTGAACAGATTTAATCAACATAAATACAAAAAAAAATTGTATTTATTGTATTGTTTTGTAAATGGCCTTGTCCAAAAAACATTCCCAATTAGTAAGATGTTCCCCATGCATTAATTAGGTAATAAACAAAATTTTAAATTGTTCATCAGAAAAAAAGCCTTGAGATATGTTTAATTAAAGTGGGAGTTAGAGGCTGTACATAGGGCCAATAATAGCAAAATTATGTATTTAAGCAATGATTATTTTGTTTCGTAATTCAAGTACGATCCTGAAAACGCGACGATAGTAAGTGATACTTTACCTTCGGGATCTATTGAAAAATGTATTAAGCCGGCATAAATTTATTTTCCTATCAGCCAATTTTAAGAATGAAATACTGCAATTTTGTAAGTCACCTAACTAATGCATGGAACACATTTTACTGAGAATGTTTTGTGCGAGGGTCGTATACAAATTTTAATTTGTATTTATTTAGATTTAATCTCCTGAAATTTTCAATCGATACTATAAAATTCTATACATTTTTATTACGTAAACCCTCGACACCTGCATAAATTATCAATATAAAATCAATTTTTCTCTAACATCATAAACTGCCAATGAGCTGAAATATCGAGTACTAATGCATTTTAACTAACAATGAATATGAAGCAAAAAATTGATGTTATACTAGAGTTAATCTCTATTTTAGGTCTATACAAGTTGACCATATATTGACCTAGGCTTTTGTTCTTTAAATATTGAGCATAGACATGTACAGCACTTTATAATGTTGTGCAAGAAAAGGTACAGAATTTTATGGAATCGATTAAATTTTTTAAGAGTTTCAATTAAATAAATACAAAATTTATTTTTTTACTGCTTTTGTACTAAAAAATTTTCGATTAGTAGGATATGCCCCATGCATTAATTAGGCGATAAAATTTTGAGCTTTCCCTCAGAAAAAAAGTTCAGAAATATGTTTAAAGTAGAGGTTAGGGTATAAACAGTACCAATAATTGCAAAATTATGTATTCAAGCAATCATTATTTCGTAATTTGCGTACGATCCGTGAAACGCGATCGCCTGACTGATATTTTTTCCTTCGAGAGCCACTGTAAAATAGTTTAAGCATATATATATATATATATATATATATATATATATATATATATATATATATATATATATATATATATTCATTTTCCTGTCTCCTTCATTTATCAGGATAAACTATTCTAATTTTGTGCATCATCTAATTAATGTATGAGGCACATTTTATTAACTGGTAATTTTTTGCACGAGGACAGTTTAAAAATTTAAATTTGTTTTTATTTGTTTTTATTCAGATTTAATCTCCTGAATATTCCAATGTATACTATAAAATTCACATTTTTGTTACGTAATTTTTAATGACTATGTCATTTTATCTCTTACTTGTTTCCCCCCCCACCCCGCTCTCACTTGTTCCCATCCCCCTTTATTGAAAATTGTCCGAAAAATGTGTCCCAATAATACGACATCATTTTACATACATTTAAATACTATTAGTTCACAACAGCTTTACTATTGTTACAATATTTCGTAAGCTGTAGAATATGCATCCCATGCATTCTTCAATAAATAGGTTACAATAATAAAAATTTCAACATAGGGTTACCAGGTGAAATACACGAAAGATGAGAGATAAATGATATAGTCAATTAATATCGTTTTAATAAGGCAGTAATGAAACTAAAAAAATTAAGAGGGGTTCAGGGGGTGTCCCCCTGACGAGGCTCAAGCAGCCGACTTTTTTTATTAATTGTATATGTTGGTGATCAAAATTTTAGGAATAAAAGCCTAGAAGTGTACTCTTCGGACATCTTGTATTATAATTCTACAACCCTCCATCTTTAAGCGAGGCTGATAACTGATGATATGTTATTCCAGCAGCTGCACCTTACGAACTATTTAATAAATTTAAATTCACTAAAACTTCTCTCATACGTTAAAAAATAAATTATTCATACTCTTTCGCTACATATGCAAACATCACTTGCAAATATAGAGATATCCTGTTAGTTAAGTCAAACATTTGTCTTGGTTAGATGCAACGCAGTAACTAGGAATATGTTTTTGAATTTCTAGGAAATGGTTATGATATAGTAAATAGAGCACATTTTCGCAATTCGTTTTCTTAAATCTTAAAATCATTTCCCGTATATCTCCGTACTTAAACTGCCGTAAAAGCCCCGCAGCGAAACAGAATATATCAGTCGGTAATGGAAGTCAGTAAGTACACAGAAACGAATTATGTAGTTTTGCTTCTAGCAGTTGTTCTTAAGAGAAAGTAAACATTAATCTGAAGTTCCTTGAATATATAAAATGTACAGATGATATTGGATATGATAAATTACTACGTTAACATGTGATTTAAAAGTTTAAGCTAAACATTCATAACTAGAACACAAAGTTCGTTGTGTAGGCAATTACAACGGGTGCTAGAAAAAACATTTGACGAAAATAAGTATACTCTCAATATATTTAATCTTCGTCCACTTAAAATAAATAACTCCAATTTTTATTATACTCCAAAGTCGCCGTGGGGGGCATCGGTGTATCGTAAAATTGAGGGCCGAAGTAGCCCAGTGGTTAAGGCGTTGGACTCATAACCGGAAGGTAGGGGGTTCGATACCGGCGTATGACTAAAGATCACCGTGTATATGCGGTGCACGTGAACGTTAAATCCGTGGTTCCGAAAGTCCTCTCGGTGGTCGCTAGCAGTTTCTGATGGGTGCCAATATCCAGAAGTCCCCCGCCTTCTGATGAGGTTCCAAAATGTGGCGGGAAATACACGCTTAAACCCAAAGAACGAAAAAAAAAAAACAATAAATCGCGGAGCGATCAGTTTCCATGGAAACCGACCGGTTTTTCCGCGAAAGTGCTCTTTAAGTAGTTTTTTCTGAGAACTTCTTTCTTCACTTCCTGTTTTTACCGAGAATTTCCGTCCTCGCTTATTGCTATATTCCGCTCCGCTCTTGTGATCGAAAAACGCTCCTAAAGGAGAAGCTCACTTTAGAAGACTGACTCACTTTTCGCTCCGACTGGTCGAATTTCGCTAGTTGATTTAAGCGTGTACGGGAAGGACGTATATGTAGCTCTAAGCGACACATTCAGTGACGCGAGCTGTCTTCTCCTGGCAAATAAATAAATGCACCGAAATCAAGCCGTGGTGGCCCAGTGGTTAAGGCTTTGAACTCGTAACCGGTTGTTCAATACCGGTATACCATTAAAGACCACCGTGTACGTGCACGTAGAATCCGTGGTTCCGAAAGTGCTCTCGGCGATCTCTAGCAGTTTCCGAGGAGTGCCAATATTCAGAAGTCTCCCACCTTCTAATGAGGATCAAAACTGTGACGGGAAACTGCGGGAAGGGCGTACGTAGCTCTAAACGACACATTCAGAAACGTGAGCTGTCCTCAATAAGTAAATAAAAACACCGAAATCGAATTGCATGCTCTTCGGAAAAGTGCGGAAACTTTGCGAATTCGAACGATTTCGTTTTGTGTAAACAGCCCCCCCCCTTATAGCAATGCTTCATGCAGACGATATCATTGTGTGAAAAAGAAATTAAACTATAATCTGGAAGCAAGGGGGGAAATTGTAATGCCATTACAAGGTGAATTGTAATGGTACCTTTTCTTTCACAGTCTTATGACCGTGACTTCAATATGACTTCATGTCAATTGCGACAGCTAATTTTGTCGCGCAAATGGTTAACTTTATTTTATCTCGGAAATAAGATAGAGTTAAAAATAGCGAAAAATCGCTTGAAAATTGGGGAACGGGTGGATTTCCAGATTTCTAAAGTAGCGCAGATTGTTTTCTATATTTTTATGATTATTTATGAAAATTTTGACACGAATCATACAAATCATGTAGGTGTTATTACGCTTTTTGTGCTTAACTTTTTAATCTTTTTGGAGTAAAGGCGGTGAAAGTTTTTTTTCTTAGATTGGTCACCAGGAATCGTCAGTGAATCAGTGAGTCAGGGATCAGCTTAACAAGCTAAACCTTCATAATGTAACTATTACCCTGAATTTATCCGTTTCTGCTAAAAAGATAGGGTAAGTTTATGACCGGGTCAGCAGCCTACTGGAGACTTGACCACTACGAGGGCGACAGATGTTGGTCATTTCATAATGACCAAATTAGACAGACCAAGCTATAGTAAGACTGTGTCATTTCTATAGATTTGAATTTAGTGAGTTTAACATTCTTTTGTAAAAATCGGCTGTAAAAATTAAACGACTTATGTTGAGGTAAAATGGTTAGGTATTTCTTTAGATCAAAAATATAAACAAATTGTTCCTAAATGATAATTCTTTTGGGCTCTGTACTTATATTTGTTGAAAAGATTTATACTCATTATAAAGTAAGTGATTGCATCTTACTGAATCATGTTTTTTTCTTGCGTCGCCGAAAAGCTTTCAAGAAACTAATGCATTCCTGAAAATTTGAGAAGTTTTGTTCTTACTTCCAATTTAGGAAAGGTCTTCATATATACATATATATATATATATATATATATATATATATATATAAGAATTTTTTTACATATTTTTCTTTGTTTTAGTGTGATGGGGTAAAAATGCGTATACTGAAAGG
The DNA here is from genome assembly GCA_038373885.1 of Cheiracanthium punctorium. Taxonomy (NCBI): domain Eukaryota; kingdom Metazoa; phylum Arthropoda; class Arachnida; order Araneae; family Cheiracanthiidae; genus Cheiracanthium; species Cheiracanthium punctorium. The sequence continues at coordinate 62,354 of JAWZYV010016180.1, read as the reverse complement.
CTTAGTGAGTATTATGTTTCCAAATGCTCCTAATAACATCTTATTGAGAATGAATGTTCCCTACTATTTCAAAATATAGGCTGAGAAAACATTCAAAAATAAACTATTTATATTTTTGGATAGTCCCGCAGTGGCCCAGTCACCAAGCTCCTTTCCCGTAAGAACATGGAAATGAAGCAGCACCGGTTTGGACAGTGCGTGGGAGAGTGAAGTCCTCTCTCGCCTGGACTGCTGTGTGATCGCTTACGCTAGTAGAAGCTGTTGCTAGTAAAATGTATAAGTGGGTTCAATGTTCGCCCATATTCAAACGGTACCTCATTCTGGTGCCAGGTCTCTCATCTGGAATTGATTCAAAATTAGGAGACCACGCATAGTGGGCAACGCTGGTCTACCATTAGGCTCCCCATAATGAAATGACCAACAACAGCCGCCCTCGTTGTGATCAAGCCTCAAGCAGGCCTTTGAACCGCCCCTTCAGAAAAAAAATCTTTGGACAAAAAAGATGCCTGCTGATTTTACCCCCATCTTATCCCGTAGCAAAGATGTGTAGAGATTCATCTTTTATCTAAAATCTAACCCTAAACAGGAACAATTCTGGCCCTAACATTTTTTAATTTGAATAATTTGTAAGTCATGATAGGAAATAAATAAAATTTGATTAAGTGTTTTAATTTATTTGGGTTTTTTGTAATATATTGCCCATTTTATGAAACTTTATACAAAAAAACAATTCTTAATAAAGATATTTTTTCAATTAAAACTAATATATAGTTATACAGAATCTATTAAAGTGTGGCGGTTATGAATACATTGCAAAAAGTAGCTCAAAAATGTTGTAAGTTTAGCATATTTAGTAACAGAAAAGAGCCAATGAATAAAAATATTTCTTTTTTCAACTCATTTTATCCCACTTTACCGAATTTTTCATGCATTTCATTTCAACCTATATCTATGGCGAGTTTGATCTCTGCGATAGATTTATAACTATTGCATATACAATTTTTGTCGTTTTATTTTTCCAAATAAAAGATTTATAAATACACATTATTTTTGCATTACATTAAATATACATTATATTAAATTAAGTGTACATTATTTTAGACTTTGTGTATAGTTTTAAAAACTTCACAAATATCTATGAATTTTGCTTTCTTTAAAATAGAAGGAAGACACCAAAATGTAATTTAAAGAATGTCTGGCCATAGATTTCAATGTATCTAAAGTCATTTTTGGATGACCCTGTCAGTAAACTACCCAGTCGATTGCTATCAAAAAAATGTTGTTTCTGTAGTCGTAAATACAAAATTTAGGAATTCCAAGACTTCTTGTTTTGGGTTTTGCCTTATGCGTACTGTGATGTCACCCCAAAACTCATAAAAATGGATTCACGGTTCGTCTAAATGGAACGTACATTCACACAAACGCCAGATTACGGAAAAATAGGCCCATTTCATATCCATCAATGTCAATATATTTAACGCGAACAGCGTCGTAAAGATGCAGTTGTTTAACAAAAGACAAGTTGGCGCTCGAGTATTATGGTATGAACGGGAATGTTCTCTCAAGGCTTAACAAAACCATCTTTTTTTTCTGAAGAACCAAAGGCCAAAACTGGTGCTAAATGCTATCAGAATAAAGTTTTGAAGCATATGATCAGACAGTGAACTTCTGTACCCTCAAGGAAACTATTTTTCATGAAGATTCTGCACTAAATCATACTGCAAACTCAACTATAAAACGGCTGAAAGATTAAAAAAAAAAATCTTCCTTCTGAGAAATGGGCGCCATCATCTCCTGACTGTGCTCCTTGCGATTATTTTTTATGAGGATACTTAAAAAACAATTAAATAGACGTAAAGAACACTTCAAGCGCTTTAAAAAGCAAATCAAAGAGGAAGTTGGAAATATACCCCCGAAAATGGTTGGAAAATCTCTTTTGGCTTGACCTAAACGTTTACATAAAGTGTACGATGCTAAAGGTAAACACATTGAAAATTTCATGCAAATAACTTAATTTAAAAAATATGATGCCCTGAAATTGGTCACATTATTTTTGAATCAACCTGCATCTACGAACCTAGTATCTGATAGATGCCCGACTTACAAAAGTGATAGATTTTCGTTTCTGTAAGTTTATACCAGAAAACCTGATAAGCAGCGTCTAGGTGTCAAGGACTTTTGCAAGAAATTCAGAAGTGCATAGTGTACCTAGCGACTCTGATAATGATTAGGCAATATGATTTTTCAAAAGTACGGCTCTTCTCCATATTGATTAAACATTGCGCAGACAGATGAATAGGTCGCGGTGGTCCATTCAGTGGCCTCCTCAATTGCCGGATATAGCTCCCTTCGCTTTTTTTCATGTGGGGTTCGTCAAATGCATTGTTTACAGGACTGCATGTCCAAATGCACAGGAATCCAAGTAGTGAATCACATTAATTATGGAGTTATGCTATTCATTCCATAACTCCTGATATGATTCCAAATACGTGGAATAAAATTGAGTACCTTTTACATCATGTAGGATCCACCAAAAAATCTCATACTGAAAGCTGTTAATTGTGTTTTGTATGCAATAAGTTAGCAATTACTTTTTAATGCTATTGTATTTAGAGTTTTTTAAATTTAATTTTATAGTGTCCAAGATTTCTTGGGCAACCCGCAACACCAAGCAATAATAGTTCGTTTTCATTTTTAATGTAGTGCACAATTTTAGTCAAGCAAAGAGGAAATATTATTTCCAAAATGCAAAATGCATTCTGTTGGTGTTATGCATCGTAATAAAGTGAGATAAATACTTGTTCTAAGTGACAGTATGCTAGAAAAAATTACAACACATATACGAACATTGAAATAAATAGAGCTTTTGAGCTAATAACTCACAGAAAGTACTTTTTTGTAAAATACATTTCGCGAAAACTTTTATTCTGTAAATAGAGCGTACTCTATGATTTGTAATCTGCAAACACACCCTGCTTTAGAGAAAAGTAAAAAATATATCTTCAAAAAACAAATGCATCAGTTTTATATCTGTTGTACTATTATATATTTTAGCGTTCCTTTTCAAAAGATTTATGTCTACTCTACTATTTTTAAGAAATATATGTATTTAGTTAAGAGTAAAGAGAAGAAAAACACATTCGTACAGTCTTCTGCAAAAAGGATTTTTATCAGAAATAATATTTTTAGAGTGCACGATATACATTTTTTTCTATCTAGAGATAGAAGATTTTTTGCCCTAAGCGCGTGTAGTTATCAATAGCTGTTTGTTATGATAACTTGAAAGTGTTATTTAGACTTAGAATATTTACCATTCAAGTTTGAATACTGTTTAAGAATATGCTTTTCTTTTCTTTTTTTTCCTTGAAAAAGAAGCATAGTGTTTTTTACAGTTGGTATTAAATGAAAAAGTGCATTCTTTTCATTCTTTTTAAAACCTGTCTAAAGACTGTCAGACAGTTTAAAAGCCTTTAGAAGTCACTCAGATTATACAGAAAAAAAACCTTACATCAAAAAATCATTTATGCACTGCCATATATTCAGAAATATTTTAAACAAGAATTGTATTCCTTCACTTAAAACCCCAATCTTTTTCAAACTAATCTTAAATTTTCAAATGAAGGCACTTCGAAATAAAATAAGAGTTACACACAGAGTACGACTAATTTTAAAATCCACAAATATACGTAAAATTATCGTAAAATTAGTTTTTGTACATTTTGAACACATAAAAATTCTACAAAAAACAAATAAAATTAAATACAGGTCGTCCAAAATTAAACGACCCTAGATGCTATATATCTGGAACTGGTTCAAAATTAGAAAACCAATCATAAGGGGCAGCTTTGGCCTGTCTACTGGGAGCCCTCTAATAGTATGACCAAGATCTTCGACTCTGGTAGCGTTCAAGCCCACAGTCAGCAGTTGACCAAACCATTAGATAAAATAATGCCAGTTTACCACGAATCTAAATTTTCATGGTAAGAGCTTCTGACTATATATTTCTGACAAGTTTATCTTAACGATGGTTTTATTACAAATGTTGAGTCTTAAAATCCTGAAATTAAGTGAGTGAATAGTGGATAAGAAAATTCAAATATTTTGCACCATTAGGTTAAATTTGCTTAAAAACAGAAACAAACATACAAAAACTAAAGCCATTTTCAAAGTTTTTTTTTAATATCGATCATTGAATATACACCGAAGAGCTATTACATTATGACCACGCACACATCTTTCAATGAACCCGTCTGGATGGCACGAAGCACGTAATTAAGTGGGAATGGTATTTGACTGTTGCTGTGTGAGTGACACGAAAGGCTGTTGATCTAAGCGAATTTGATAGAGGGCAGATTGTAATGGCCCGAAGACTCGGAACGAGTATCTCCGAAACTGCACGACTGGTCGGTTGTTCACAATCTGCCGGTGTAAGTGTTTATAAAAAGTGGACAAATGTAGGAAAAACCATCAATAGGCGCCAATATGTTGGGTGTCCACGCATCATCAAAGAAAGAGGAAACCGAGACTGTCCCGCTTAGTACAGCAAAATCGGCGGCAGACATTGGCTCAGCTGACAGCCCAATACAATGCAGGTCAAAGTACTAGTGTTTTGGAAGACACAATTCAGCGGATACTGTTGGATGTGGTAGTGCGGTGCAGACGTCCCACTCGTGTGCCTCTGCTTACCGAGCGTCATTGTCAACTACGCCTACGCAGTGGGCAAGGGGGACCACGGATATGTAGAAGAGAGTTGGCTGGTAGGATGAATCCCGGTTTCTCCTTCATCACGTCGATGGTCAGGTCAGGGTACGCTGACTTCCAATAGAACAGCTGCTGCCCTTGCCCCGGAGGCTCAGAGCTCAAACACCACCATTTTCCAATACCTCGACTTTGTGTGGCCGCTGCTTAAATATTTGGTACAACCTATCCCCACTATCTACCAAGAACTCTGGGTATCTATACCCAGGCTAGTTGAAGCTGTTTCGAAGGTCAAAGGAAGCGCAACGCGTTATTAAGTATGTGGCCATAATGTAATGGTTCTTCGGTGTATAGTGGATTTTAGTGCACGTATTATCATTTCTACCAGAAGAAATAATTGAACAAATAAGATAAAAACTGGGCTGTTCGAGCCTCTTCAGGGGGCGACCCCCCTAATTTTTTTGTTTCATTATTGCCATATTAAAACGATATTAATTGACTATGCCATTTTATCTCTCATCTTTCGTGTATTTCCCCTGGTAACCCTATGTGGAAATTTTTATGATTGTAACCTATTTATAGAGAAGTACATGTGATGCATATTCTTCAGCTTACGAAATATTGTAACAATTGATTAAAGCTGTTTTGAACTAACAGTATTTAAATAAAACTGCATGTAATGCATTTTCTACAGCTTACGAAATATTGTAACAATAGATTAAAGCTATATGTAAAATTATGTCGCATTTTTGGGACAAATTTTTCGCACAATTTTGAATAAAGGGGGTGAGAGATAAAATGACATTGTCATTAATATGTAAAATTATGTCGCTTTTATGGGACGCATTTTTCGGACAATTTTCAATAAAGAGGGTGAGAGATAAAATGACATAGTCATCAAAATTTGACTTTCACCGATGTCGTAACACATCCTTCAAATTAAACTCCGTTTGTGAATGAGAAGAGAAGCTTAAGCTTAGGAATTGTAGGGTTTGCTGCAAAAAGGTGTTAAGTCCAACTATTCATGTTTGCAGAAAACTAAATAACGTTTGGGAATTCGACGAAACATATAACGAGAGAAACAGCTTCACCTCTTGAGTAAAACAAGAACTAACGATTGGAGCTGCATCCCTTTGGTGCCACATGCACCTCTCGCTTAAGAGAGGCACATGTGGATCACGAGGCGCGATATGGCCACCTCTGTTATATAATTATGATTTTCCTTTAGGGAAAACTGACAGATCAAATAAAGATATACCACCTTAAAAAACAGATCGGTCGATTAAACTTCGCTCTCATTAGAATACCGAAAGTGAAGCAGCACCGACTTCGCCAGTGCTTATTAGGGTGAACTCTTCTCTCGACCGATTCTGCTGTGGACCGTGAACGCTGAAGGGATCTGATAAACGTCAAATCTATAGTGCTTCCAATGTCGATACTTCTATCCAAACGACACTTCTGGAGGTCCCAGTTCAGGTGCTAAGTCTCTCATCTGGACTTTATTCAAAATGAATAGACCACTCGCACAGGGCATGGTTGGTCTGACTACTAAGTGACCCATAATGAAATTACCAGCATCTCCGGCCAACAAGTAGGCCGCTGATCCCTGCTGAAAGAATATATCTATATCTATATATATATATACAAATAATATCATTCATCATTATTCACATTTTTAATTTCAGTTTTCTTATAGCGTAGACCTCCCACTGCAAACTCACTCAATTTAAAATTTTCACCTTCAATGTGAAGGTAAATAAATGTTCACGAAATCCATTCGGTAAATATATATATATACATATGTCTACCGAATATATATATATATATATATATATATATATATAAAATTTATCATTTTTAAATTGTGTAAAAAAATAAGAATGTATTTCTTCAAAATTTAAACTTAGACAGATGTATTAAACCACAGAAAGTTTTTCTTTCGAAAAAGAAAACTAAAAATGTCTAATAGTTTTTTTTTTAACTTTACAATTCTCACATTTCATGCAATCCATTTATATATTGCAAAATAAAGAGGAACCTCAAAATCCCCAAAACTTTCCTTACTAAAGTTAAAGTTCCATTTTTCAGTGATTCTATTATGTTATATAATAAATTGGGATGTCCAAAGGATATATATATATATATATATTCTTTCTTAAATATATTTTCAAAATTTTGTAGTAGAAATTCAGTATTATATAAAAATGTGGCAATTTAAAAATATAAATTCAATTTCTCCCTAGATCATGTAATTCATTTATTGAAAGACTTCTAAATCATATGCCTTTTATATTGTATAACATAAAAAATCCCTCATTCGATTTCCTTCAGAGGATAATTTATTACATCATCTTTACCATCATATTTGTACTTTTATTTCCTTCCTTTTTCTTTCTTTCCACTGCGGTGGGCTTTAAACTGCCGCAGTGGGCAGTTTAAAGCCCATAGCGTCTTTTCGGTATAATAGAAAGAAAAAGACGCAACAGACTTTCGAAATTTGTAAACATTAATGGCGTTTCTGTTCAGTTAAGAATATAGTCCTTACTACATGTTATCTAAAATATATGATAGTTCCCAAAAAGAATGAAAAGATTTTTATGGGGACCAACTACATTTTTTTTTTTTTTTTGTGTGTGTAAGAGTATACCTTTCATAACTTCGCGTCCCTTACAAAATCGTGAAAGTTTGCAATGTATAATATTATTTCTCTTGAAGAAAAGTTCAATTTGTTCCATAAGATAAGTACCAAAAGTAATAAGAAAAAATATAATTTAAATAATTGTTCTTACAACTAAATTGACATCGAAGTATGTCAATGGGGGAACAATGCAATATTCAACTTGGCTGCCAGTGATTACAGCATTGTTTAAACTAACTTTTTGTGAGATGCTGCTCCAAGGTTTGTGGATATGGCTTTTTGGATAATCCTGGAATACGTCATAAGGGCGTTCTTTTATATTCCTTACATACCATGAAAACAAACAAACAACAACAACAACAAAAAATACACAGGGAGTCAGGTCAGGACGGTATAGTGGATTGGAAAGCACCCGTATTTCCTCTTTAGCTAGGTATTCAAAAACAACTTTATTGCATAGATGTCTTCAATAGATTGCTGAATCTTAATCGTAACGAACCATGCTCAGAAAGCTAGGCCACTGGACGTGCGCTGTAAATTAAGAGCAGCTACGCTACCACTGGAAGACGTCTGAGACTTTCCAGTCCATATTTCTGAGCTAATGGTTTTCTTTGACCCAGAAATGCAAAGAAAAGGTGTTTTCAATAGTTTTGGGACAGGCGTTGCACACTTTTTAATGCTAATTTTATTTCATGGGATTCTTCTACTAGACAATAAAATGTTTTTGTTTCATTTTTATATGAAATGAAAGTAGTTCCTTCTTCTGTACCTGAGTTTGTTTGTTAAACCTTTTATTTCTGGGCGCTGAGCTTAAGGATAACAAATCATATTGAAGGATTTCTTTCATCAAAATATACATATATAAGTTAATAATATATCAGTAAGATAACAATACAGAAAACTTCTAAGCCCCCATACGGAGACAAATGAATGAATTTGTCTCCGTAAATCCCTGACTGACTGACTGAATGGATGTATAGATGGAGCTCCTTAGTTGTAGAACTTGATCTCCGGTAATGTGGGGGGGGGTTAGATCTTGCGGTTATTTTACTTGTCGTAAAAGAAATTTTCGCACGTAACTTGTTGGGCTGAAGTCTAGTCAGTTCAGTTCTGGCAGATATTAGGCAATTGGCCTACACATGATGGGAGTTTTGAAATGTTGAAAGTATCGAGCTTTGCTTCTTTCTGTTTGCTGGCTCAGCTGGTCATAGTCAGGTAGTTCCGCAATGACTTGAAGAATTCGCAGTATCTCCTGGATTTGTCGTAGAAAATTGATGAAGAGTTATAATTAGGATAATTTAAAGATTTTTTTTTCATTTAGTGGAGTCAAAATAGGTTGTTGGCATTGAAAAACCGAAGTTGATGCAGAATTTAATATGGAACGGCTAATTATGCAAATTGCATGAATAGGAAATTAAAGTATGCGTTATTTGCGAACGAATGGTCTATATAACATTGCTGAACGATGAACGAAGGCTGAATGCAGAACAAGTGGGCTTTTTTTTCCAGAGCTGTACATTTTCAAAATCCCTTGTCTCTCTATTTAAATTTTTAAAAATCTGATGAGGACAACACATGTTTTCCTTGCACGTCAATTAAATCAAAAATATTTTTAGCGCACTTCATCTAAACTTATTTTATTTGAAAGAGATAAAATGCTGCAGTAATACTAAGGTTATGGATTTTTAGGCAAGTATTTCCGACATCGCCAAGCTGGGTTCAATTTAAAAGAGTTGTTTTGATACTTAATTTGGCCATATTTCCTCAAAAAGCCGACAAGCTTGAGATAGTTTGCGAGATTGTGGGGATAGCCAAAGTAGCTACTGACCACAGACTTTCAATAAATTGAATGTATCCATACACCTTAATTGGGTGACCCTGTAAATAAATTACCCAGTCGACTGCAATAAAAAAAGCAATGCACAGTTTGATGTTACAATAGTCCTAAATACAAAATTTCAACCTTCTACGGTTTCAACATTCTACGTTCAACCAACATTCTATGTAAGTTTTAGAGTTATGCGAAATACAAAATTATTTTTGCCGCGCCAAAAGCCTCTTTTACAGACCATAAATATCTTAATTTATTAAGCAACCATTCTGCTGCTTCTTCATTTCGTCCTCAAGATTTTTTTTTCCTTTTATGTTCATTATGCGCCAAATTTTTCATAGTTGAAATATATGGCTTTGTTCTATTATGTAGTTACCTTATACTATCATTAATTTCTTCCGGGCCCATCATGTTCAAGTGGATAAGACATTGAACATGGTAGATGGCTGAAGTGTGAAGGTTTAGTGTTCTGGCATACCGCGCTGTTGTCGATCTAATGCTTTGGGCCGTTTTTAAAAGTGCATTGAATGTAAACTTTTTTTTGTTTATTTCTAGCGCCCATTGCAATTGCTTAAACAACCGGCTTTATTTTCTATATGAAAAGCTAATTGCAAACAAGTAATGAGTGTTTATTAATTTTACTGTCGCATTTTTAATACCTTTCATATTTTAAAAAAACTGTTTAATCAAAAACTAGGAAAAAAATGTTAGAAGTCTAAAACAAAATGACAAGATTGGACTGAACTACAAATGCCTTTGTATTTCATTGTAGAACTAGAGATTTTAACTGACAGACTCTCTCTGGATCATTAAACACCAAAACAAAATCCTTTCTTGATGACATTATTAATCTCCCTCAAATATGTTGCGTTCATGAAGTAATCCGATCAATTTCGAGATGCTGCAAATCGTACATCCTAGAATCTCCACTGATGTATGACATGAGGTTAAAAACACGACTTGATGATGTAGAAACAATTTCCAAAAGCCGTGAGTATCATTTTTCAACTGAAGAAGAAATTCAGATCTTTTACAGAAATTTTATTGATGACTTCTTCAGATTTTTTATTTCTTTGTCATTGGATGACATTTGATTAAATGATGTGATTACAAGAATCGATTTGAAGGATTTTCAGGTATCATATTTGTGTGGTTCGTAGTACAGCTGTCGTAAATGTTTAACTAAAAACATCGTAGACTTTCTGAACTTGAAATTTTTGTTATTGTTTTATTATTTAAAGTTAAATTTGCAAAAATTTAAGTTAAAAACTTGCATGTTTTCGCAATCATGTCGGATACATTCAGTATGAAGTTTAAAAATTCAGTATCTTTTGAAAGAATATATTTTCTCTATCGATAATTATCTTTTTCTTCGAAAATTAACCAAACAGTATTTTCATCTTTAGTTAAAGTTTTGTATGTCCGAAACATTAGAGAAGGCTTTCAACTGTTGAATAACATGATTGAAAAAATTGTCATGTGTATATTCATAATTAAAGTTTTAATAGAGCAGTGTACAATATGGATGCGGCTTTCCAAATCAAGCAGTAATCAAGTTGTATTCAAGCTTGATAGTTCAAATGACTTAAATTCGGCGGGAAAATATTTGCTGACTCATTTTTTTTGTAATCTCCAAGCTTGCTGCAAGCTTAAAATGAACTGAACTGTCAAGCTTGTATTAATACGTCAAATTCAAAGAAATGTCAAGCTTGATTTAAGCTTATGTGCTGTCTGGGAATAGTAAATTTTAATTCTTACTGAATATATATAACAGTGCCTAGATGACATGCTGTAAGTCTACATAGATTATTAGATAGGTATGTGAAATTCGTTAAATTAGCGAATTCGTCAAATTAAAAAAAAGATAATGAAGATAATTTTAATAAATTCCTTATAGTCGTAACAGTCGACTGCTATGTATTAAACAAGAAGTTAAAATATTGCATTTTGAAGTAAATCATAACTTACGATAACATCCGTAAAATACCGTAGATATTCGGTATAAATATATTTATGATGAATTATGAAAACATAAACGTATTTGAGCTTTTCTCAAAATAATCGGATTAATTTTCGAGATAAGATAACTGTTGCTGAAGATTACAATTTAATAACATTAAGGGCTATACGCAAGAGCAAAGGTAATCATCTTCCAATCTATCTGAACCATCAAATATTATTTTTGAATCATAAACTCAGAAATCGACGAATGATTAAAGAATTAGCTTATTACCATTTATGTCACAGTAGGATTACATTGAATTGCATAGAAAGTAAGTAAACAGTTTGCTTACTCGAAAATTTTGCCTCTTGCTTCAATCTGATTAATTTATCATTAATTTCCATGCTTTTGATTTATTAATGCCTGAGATATGTGCTTATATATGCTAACAAATAATACAGTAAATTTATTACTTCATAAAACAGACAAACGAATTTGTAGAAAATGCGTTAAGAGTAGAAGGTATATCTGGAATGGTAAGTTTAACTACTTTTAAAAACAGCAATATTCTTATGGTGTCGAGAAACTTCGTGAAATAATAAATGCAGATAAGATAGTATTATTTCAGCTCGTGATTTTCTAAGAAATTTATTTTCATCATACCACAGGTTTTATTCATTAGTTAATTTTACAAAACCAGTAGTATATTATAAATGCATTTGTAAACAATGTGTAAACAGTGCAGGAATTTCTGAAATGGTATGTTAAATTACTGTTTAAAAAACGGCAATTTTCTTAAAATATCGAGAAATATGATAAACTAATTGTTGCAAGTAAGACAGTATAGTTTACTATTTAATCATTAATGTAGCTTGTGATATTTGCCATCAAGTTGTATTTCTGACATTGTATTAAAATAGAACAGTTGCTGAAAGACTTTGTAATCATGTAAACCTTATTTCCGCACAATTTATAATATATAATTTTATAAGGAATATTTTTTCACCATTTCTATTTTTATGTGAATTAAAAAAATTGTATAAACTAATTCTGCGAATTGCTTAATATCTCTACAATACATTGCTGAAAAACATTTTAAATTAAAATTAAATGAAACATAATTTATTATTTATTATAATTTACAATTTACATCAAATTACCTTTTTTAACAGTGATGGAAGACCCCCCACAAGGCTTTCTTTATGTATATACTCACATATATATATATATATATATACTCACATATATATATATATATATATACTCACATATATATATAATATACTCACATATATCCGCTCTTATATTAAACGAGGAATGTTTGTGTGTGTGTGGGTGTGTGTGTATGTCCGAACGATCTCGAAAACTGCTCTAAGGATTCTTTTTAAATTTCGTACCTGGGGGTTTTTTGGGCCCCTGAAACGATTGAGCTAGGTCAATTGATTGAAAAATATCTTAAAACGCTCAAAATTTAAAATTTAAAATTTTTGGACGGTAGCGCCATCTATTGAGCGTTTGAAAAACACACTTGATGCAATCTTCCTAAAAGGGACGCTCAAATAAGTTTGGGGCGGATTAAAAAATACACGCCATCGATATATAATAGTAAAAATTAATTTCGCAAAGAAATAAAATAAATGGAACTTGATATTCAGTACACAGACAAATAAATATTTTAGTAACTAGATATATTACACCATTCAGCTACATAAATTTGTTTAGAATTGAAAAGTTAGTTTTATTTCAAAATATCGTCCTGGCAACCAGCGAAAGAAAAAGCGAAAAGAGTCTTCGTTGCCATCCCCGCAAGCACCTTGATGTAATATACGTAAATAATTTAATTATTCTTAATTCATAGTTATTAATACAAAACTATTCGTAAATCTTATGTGAAAAATTGCCTGCATTTATTACAATTATCCTTTGTAACTAACGTAAAGCTAAATGTATTTTCGCGTATATACTAAAACAATAAATATTTATCATGTATTTTATTGATCCATATGATGCGAATTTCAAAAGTGCATAAAAGTTTCAGCTTAGCCGAATAATTTAAATGAAAATGACACCCTTTTCAGTCATTCACAGTAAGAAAAAAGATCCTGTGACGTAACATGAAAATTCCATTTTTTTAAAAAATAACCGCACTAGGTTGAATTCTATTTTAACTGCCTTATTCCGCCAAGTTGACGATAAATATTTAAATGTAGTTACCCTGACGATTTTTTTTTTTTAATGGGTCAACCGTTTATAATGAAACGATGTTCGAAACTCCGATGAAAAAATGATACGATCGATTCCTAAATTGGGCTCGCAGCCGATATTCAAATTAATTTTGCAGATGATCAGCCATCAGTTTAGTTTTCATTCACTGCAGTTGATGATTTCAACTCATTTATTTTATCATCGTATGGACAACCTTTTAAAAGTTGCGGGCAGAACTTTACGATAGTGGCCTCCTGGGCCTGACTTCAGGATGTTAGCGAAATCGCGGGCCGTATAATTCGGATTTATATGGAAGTTTGAATGTTTTATATAGGTTTTATACAGGGTTTTGACTTGTTCTGAGGGCTGGTCCAAAAGCCATGGCGGGCCCCATCCGGCCGCAGGCTGGGAGTTGTCCATATGTGGAAGCAGTAAATTGGGAGGCTGAAATCTGGTTACTAAGATTTTTTCTAATAAATTTTCAATTCTTATTTAGAAGTGGATTAGACTGTGTTGTTTTGTGTTGTGTACTATCATTAAACTAAAGGATAAAGCCCTTTGTGGAGACAATTACAGCGGGCGATAGAATGTCTACACTCAGAATATTTAATATTTACCCACTTAAAATCAAATAACTTCATATTCAATTTTTATTATACATCGAAATTCGAACTGTATAATCTGCAGAAACATTTCGTATTCGAAACATTTCGTTTGGTATCAACATCCTCTCCTATATCCATGCTTAATGCATAGAAAACCGTTTTATTTTTGAAAAAAAGTTAAACTGAGTAGTAATTTAGAAAAGCTATCTTAAGCGAATTGGAATCGTAATTTTCCCTCCAAAGCCTGATAACCGTGACTTCAATGTAACGTCAATGTCACTTGCAATAGATAATTCTGACACTCAAATGATTAGCTTTTTTTATTCTCTTAAATGAAATAGAGCTAAAAAAAAAAAAAAACGCTTAAAAATCAGGGAACGGGTGGATTATCAGATTTTTTTTCTTTTTTTTTTTCTTTTTTTTTTTACATAATTATGATAATTTTCAGGCTGATCGCACCAACGAACCGTGTGTAAATTTTAAGTTATTAGACAATACATTTTTAATCTGTTTGGATGGTAAAAGTTTTATTTTGAGTGGTTGAACTGGAATTGTGACAGAGTCAGGGATCAGCGTAACTATATAGGAGCGATGTATTTTTGATTTATTCGAGGTTAGAAGTCCATTTTCTTCAGTCCATCCGTTTGTTCTATTATTGTGAACGTTTAAGTAGTTGTTAGGGTTATTATAAAAGAATATTTTTGATCTATTCTGTTTTTGATTTCATGATTTCGAAGTGTCCTTTTGTACTAATAATTTAAATTGCGTTACACTTTTTATTTTCTTAAGGGTGAGTTTATAAAATAAAATTATGTTTAAAGCATATTTATGTAAGATTATACTTTTATGGCATCTATATTTATGTATCTATAAGATTGAATTTACGTTTGTAGAATTTGTTTAGGCATGATGTATTTTCTTTGAATTAGAAAAAAATAAGTATTTTATGTTTGAATTGAAGCACTATAGAGAAATTTACAATTTCAATCGTAAAGAATTATCATCATAGATGTATTATAAAGACGTAAATGCATGAAAGTGTAGCTCAAAAACGAGCTGTGGAAACATATGATCACCGACAGCAGCACTTAGCCCAAATGTGTGAACGTGCAGTTAAAACACAAGCAGATGAAACAGATGATTAGTATTTGGAAGGAGAACGACATGGAACAGCTAGACGTCGACAAATACTTCGGGTAAACAGTCTAAGTATCTACAAAGCTGCCACAAATGTGGGTACTTATTATCATAGTTTAAAACTTTTTAACATGGATTGCATTCACCCTGGAGCTTTGCATTTTTCTGAACAGTAAAAACAAAAATTAACCGAAACCATTTTGGGGACTGTAAGATTGATGTAGGACATTCCGAATTTCCTAATGAATTGGTGTGGTTGTTTCTTCGATGTCACCCACATTACAAAGAATTCGAAATTTGAAAGCATACTTTACAATGGCTTTGTTCACAGTATATGACGAGTAAAACTATTAAAGATTTTGGTGTGTACTGCTACGTTGCGAACAGTGTATAACAGACTTGATGAATTTTTTTTATAAACTTATTCATCTGACAGTTCAACCAACTCAAATTCTTGATGCTGAATTTGAACGTCCTCAATATGGACAGATATATTTCTGAAGTAATGAAGACGCTGTTAGTGAATGCATCGCCCAAGATCTTCGCTGATACCCTCGTTGATCTGCTACAGAAGGAAAGGAGGCACCTTACGTTAAACTACTTTTTGCTCAACTCTGATGGCACCGACCATCGAATATTTAGCATCCCTCTTCAAAACAAAGTATATACCATTGTAACATTGAATGCCGACCAAAGCTTACCTGATAATGTATGGGTGATCCGACAGCGATGAAAATCTTTGGCAACCATGAAGATTATTGATACGTGCCAAGGCATTTACGTATTCTTTATTTTACACTTAAGGAGCCTTTAGATTCTGAGCATGGCTCGGTAACCTGGTACTATATATATATATATGGTACTGCATGGTAACTTTACTATTCCTGGACCCCATTTTTATGACTCTAGCTCAGAAATTATTGGGGCTTCAAGGGATTTTAGCAGGCACACTGTGTATAAATTGAGTATTATTTCAATAAATTTAAAACCAGATTTCTTAAAAGGCAAATTTTATCACATATAAAAGTATACGCACTTGTGACATCCTGTGTATATTAAAGATGGGCGGTTCGACTCATTTTAGTGATTCGAATCAGTGATTCGAATCTTGAATCAATAAAACAACTAAAGAAATTATCCCTCTCTCTGCGCCGAAAGCCGTACTATTTAAACACCCTTCACCCATTCATCGGGTTTCTTCTCCGCTGAGTTCTCGGGCAGATAGCATCTCTCTCTCCTTAACTGCCCGAAATGAAAATACAGGGGAGCTTCGTATGACCCCCTGGGCCTGTAAGATTAAAAGGTTAAGTTTGGTGTCAAAGTATTCGAAATTTTATGTATCGATGGGGGTATGCGTCTAGGGGGGGTAGAGAATCAATAAAAACGCGCTCCGATGGATAGTTTCCGAGATATACGTTAATTAATTATGGTAATTAGACTAATTAACCATGATTGAGGCTTAAAAGGACTGCAAACATGTAGAAATTGGCTCTGGGATGGTTTCCAGACTTTGGAGATGCCGCCGGAGGAGGCTAGTGTTTAAAATGCCCAAATTGAAAATATAGGGGAGCTTCGTATGACCCCCTGGGCCTGTAAGATTAAAAGGTTAAGTTTGGTGTCAAAGCATTCGAAATTTTAAGTATCGGTGGGGTGTTGAGTCTAGGGGGGGTCGAGAATCAATAAAAACGCGCTCCGGTGGATAGGTTCCGAGATATACGTTAATTAATTATGGTAATTAGACTAATAAACCATGGAGCTGTTTTTTCTGCGATGAGAGAAGAAGCTTTCCGAGAGAAAGCAGTAGCAAAAGCATCACAAGCTGGTATTGATCTCAGGATTTTCTTATCGCCGGCCTCAGAGGCGTAGCCAAGGGGGGGGGGTTAGGGGGGTCATAACCCCCCATGAGGAATTTTTTGCCATACAAAATGTATATTCTTCACTACATTATCATACACACGTATACATATATATGAGTTGCAGTAGTCATAACCCCCCCCCCATGAAAAATTTCTGGCTACGCCCCTGGCCGGCCTGTATTTTTGCCCTTTATCGAATTCGAGATTTCACTGAAATGAAAATGGGAATATCGGATATTTGATGTTGAAATAAAACTCGATATGTCGATTTTTGGCCCAGTCCTACTGAGGGGCTGCTGCCCCCCCCCCAAAAAAAATGGGACCCTTTACTTAGCTTACAATTGAACTTTATCTTTAAATTTGATACCCAGCCCACCCCGAAATAAAATCCTGGCTACGCCACTGTCAATAACACTAACTACGCCACTGCTTTAGACCCTATTTTGTATTTCTCTGAATTACGAAAGAAAATAAAATCATTCTCCTTAAACGACAAACAAGGTAAAAAAAAATATCTTAAACGAAATCTGCAGCAATAAAGCGAAATGTTATTTTGCTAGTCCTTTTGTGAGAGCGCTTAATACCGCCCCTGTATCCTTCATTAAAAGTGACAAGCACAATCCTAACTTTATTTCATTCTATTTCCCTTCACATGAAAACCCGCCACCATGTAAACTTAACGTTCCGTTTTTTTTTTTTTTTTTTTTTTTTTTTTTTTTTTGTTGAGGGTGGGGGCAGAGGGACATATATTGAAGTTAAAAGTAGAAAAGGGATGTTTCATTAAATTTTAAACAAATATTAAACCAGCCAGACAAGTTGGAAGGAGGGAGTACCCCCGAGGGAAAAAGGTTTAAACAACTTTGAGACCCCCCCGCTCTTCCACGAGCATTGGCGTAAATTCGCATGTAACATTTGGATGGGGTGACAAAATGTTTCCGATTGTAGAAAATATCATTATTATAAATAGCTCTGATACTTGAATTTTCTTAATTTTTTTTTTTCGGGGGAGGGATTGACCCCTCCCAAGCCCTTAGGAAGTAACGCCTATGCCCCCCGCCAAAAGCAAACGATGTTCGACCCACTCCACACCCACAGAGAGATAAAACTTTAAATCCGACCACCAACCAAGAAATGAAACACCAAAGATTCGAAAAAAAAAACTTCAATTAAATGAAACATCCTTTCAACTCTTTTCGACTCCTTTCGACTCTGAGTCGATAGAAGATTCGAATCAGTAGAGAGTGAGTGTAAAGACTGAGCCACTCAGTACCAAGATTCGAATCACTGATTCGACTCATCGAATCATTGGCCATCTCTAGTGTATATGTGCTGGACGAAAATCAAATACGCGAGAACTTCTTTTAGAAGTTCTATTGTTACCGACAAAAAGCATGAAAGGAATTTGGCCATTAAGTAGAAGGGTTTTAGAGTTGCCAATTTCTTAATATTCCAACAATTTATTTAAAAGAAACATTGCATATGCAAATAAATATTAGGGTGTATCACGATATTTTTTAATGCTTCAAAATGATAAAAAGTCGTCATTATCATCACATACATAGCAAAACAATTTTTTTTAAATTGAAAAATATTTAGGTCCTATGGAATAAACTTTGAAATTTTTGTACTAAAATGCAGATTTTATAATTTTTTTTATATACATGAATATAAAGCACGTTGTCTTTCTTTTCAAGTTCATAAACGTGGAGTTAAAAAAGTCAATTGACGTTAAAATTTTTTTATTTAAATCATTAACTCTAAAAGTCTCTTGGAATTTAATTAAAACCTTGTTGTTTTATCAAATATCCAACATTTTCCAGGCTACATTTTACATCGTCAAACTTCTAACATTCATGCAAGTTTACTAGTCTCTTTTAATTAATTAATTTTTCTTTTTTTTTTTGAGGGGGGGGGGAGGGGAGAGGCAACACATGAAAACAATTTTTGGAGTAAAAAAAGATATAAAAATTCAAAAAGTGATATTTAGTGAAAACGGTTACAAATACAATAAATGAACATTGAATGTGAATTTCGTTATTCAAAATAATTCTTCATTTTATTGTCTATTTATCTTGGAGGTCGTTGACAATTCTTTTAAATGAAGTAAACAAATCATTACTTGCAGTGGATGTTTGAAAGCATTTTCAAAAAATAGAATTGATCCATTAGAGACTCCAGTATTTTTTGCCGTACCATGACATCCAAAAGCTTTAATATTTGTCTCATCAATGCATTGATGTCCTATATATTTCATTTTTGATGATACTATAGCTTTCTTAGAACGAATGTTGGAAGTTAAATGACCAAGATGCTTTGAACCTGGTTCTCCAACCAAAGCTGTTTGTTCTTGTACGATTTGGAAATATTTTCAGTATTATCATTTATTTACATAATTCTTTTAAAGCAGGGTCTTCAAATTTTTCTCTCCCATGAAAAAAAGTATTTACATACCTTCCGAAATCGTGGAAAAATCTTTAATATCGCTTATTCTGTTTGCGCTGCGTGGGGGCAACGATGAGGCAAAGATTTCCCTGCAGTGAGGAACGTTGCTGATCCACATTGTAAATGGATTATAGAAAATAGGGTTACCTTTTGTTGTTTCTATACGACACCGTAACCAGAGATGTGCAATTTTGGGCCCATGGGCCGTGCTAAAGGTTTCGGAATAATCTGATATTGTTCCATAGAAGAGGTCACCCTAATTTAGGTTTGCCCCGACGGACGCAGACTCTAGTTGTTGCAATGCGTCTGTACAATAATGCAAACAAACGGCCAAAACACAAAACCACACACAGTTTAAATTATAAAAAAATCTCACTCTAAATGAAGAAGATGAATAATAAATAATTTAAATAAGTGTAAAAAATGAAATTTACAATAAGCATTCAATACCCCTACTGTAGAGTAGTGGTATTGTAGGTTCCCATACTGTACAGTATGAGAGCATGGAGAACGTCCTTCGAACATTGCTTTTACCGTCTTTACTCGCGTAATAGTCTTTTTTCGGGAGATTTTCCACCACTAAACTTTACTTACAAATTTATACTTAAAATAAGTCCAAATATTTGATGTAAAGTGAAACTGTCTAAAATTGTGGTGGAAAATCTCTCGGAAAAAGCCGGAGAATTGGCTGCTCTGCACATGATGTTTTCCCCAACTACAGGCGGTAAAACCGGTTGTCCTAGGTTGTCTGTATAGTTTGTCGTGTATTTTTTGAAACGTCTGATAAGGGCTTTACTCTAACCTGTAAAAATGCAATTTAAATTTTTGAGTCAATGACGTAATTTGATTGCATTAAAAACTGCTTAGACATTGCATTGTACCTCATAAAAATATTACATGTTTGGAATGGTTCATGAAAAGGTTCTGGAGGAAAAAAAGAAAACAGAAAAAGCAAGAAAATCTGAAACACTTTTTCAGATTGTAAATACGCACTAATATTAAAAGTGTATCATAATCCACGCGTCTTCCCTATTGTCTTTCCGTATTCCATTAAGTTGGAAAGTGTCTCATTATTCATGAGTGTGCCGTATTTATCTCCCTTGTTCCATAAAACACATCTTTGGAATCGAAATCTATCTTAAATTCGGCTACTAAAACTGTTTTACAATCTTCGCCAAGCCTATTTCAATTGTCCTTCACCGTTTTAAGTACTATTTGGAATGTACATTAAAATCCACGAGTATGCCGTGTTTGACTTTCTCGGGGTTGATTTGTATTTTAACATCGACTCTCGCCAAGGTGACGGCATAGGTGACGGCTAAGGTGACGGCCAAGGTGACGGCTAAGCATATGCAGTTACCACGACGATTTTACGTATTTATGTGGCAGCCCTAATTTAGAATTAAAATGACGATTTGGAACAACATGTAAGTACAGCATTCCATTACTTATTTTTTATTTTGGGTTGCCAATTAAAGTAGTTTTAATAATTAACTGTCTTCAAATTCCTTAACCGGTGCCTTTATCGCTTATTTGTTTACTTTCGTTTTCATCTAGTGCTTTTGGGAGCGTTGAAACTTTTTATAACTGCATACAGACCCATGATTGCACAGCTCTCCAAAGTGCGACGATTTTCTAGGTTGTCGAGGGTTGGCGCGGTAAAATAGGAATCGACTCTTTCTTGTTCCATAAAACACGTCTTTGGAATCGAAATCTATCTTAAAATCACCTACTGAAGCATTTTAACAACCTTTGCCAAGCATATTCCAACTATACTTCAGTATTTCAAATACTGTTTAGAATGGGCATCATCATCCACGAGTGTGACGTGTTTGTCTTCTTGTTCCATAAAGCATATTTGGAATTGAAATGTATAATAAAATCGCCAACTAAAACTATTTTATAATCTTCGTCAGGCATATTCTCAGCATACTTTTGAAGCTTGTTTCGGTCTTGAAGTTACTTTTTGGCAGCAAACTTTGCGATCAGTTATCAAAAATTGCAAAGCTTGTGCGATTTTCAAGATTTTAATCCCCCCCCCCAAACCTGCACATTATCTGGCAAACACATTTCAAAAGATCTTCATCGTGACAGTTCATGTCTACAAATCATGTCGACAAAGTTGTATCAACAAAAATCTGGGGCTGAACGAAATAGCACCCTAGTGCTAAAAAACGCTTAGACAATCGCATATTGATAACTAAGTGTAACGTGAATATGGTCTATAAACAATATAAACCGATCCGATTTTGATAAAAACTATTGTTTCAGTTTTGCAGTAGAAATATTTTAAAAGTGTACCACAGTGGCAAGCACATATTCTGGAGCCCCACCAGAGGCCGAGCTGATAGCGCACTGAACGGGGAGACGGAAGGTGCCCAGTTAAAAATTAGGTAGCGTCCGCCAATGTAATCGTTCGTAGTTTCCCTGGTTTCCTCCAAAACTTAGCATAGGTACGGGTTAGGATCATTAGAAAGACCCCAACGAAGGCACCCCACTAGATATAAGTTCGAGCTCATTTTTTAAAGCCCGAGCCCGAGGACTTTTAATTCGAGCCCGTCAGAGCGATAATATTTAAGTCGGAGCCCGCGTCCAAAATTTCAGCCAATAGAATAATACAAGCCTATTACTTCATTGATAGAATATTATAAATTTTGCCGTTTGTGCAATTAAAGACAAATATAATCGAGTCCGAACACAATCGTGATATCTACACCCCACCTCTCGGGCTAGAGCCCACGTGCAGCTGATTGGCGGTAATCGTCAGCATCATACTCCAGACTAGTTTTCATAAGAATTCTAGTTTTTAAAAAAAAATCTCATTTTAGTGTCAATTTATGAGTGTGTGTACGCGTACACCCATTTTCATAATGCTCTTTTTCAAATCTTTTCCCACTCCTCAGCGTGCCGCCGCCGCCGCCGGGTTTCTGAGGTCGTTACTCCGCCGCCGCGAGTTACCGTGCGGCGCAGACCTCTAGTTTTCTGCGCCGCACGCTTTACGGCTTTCTTTATCTAGGAGGCATTGGCATGGCATGTCTCCAGTCACGGGGAAGCATCAGTTACTGGACTTTTTCAATGCATTTTCCTTCAATTTATGATTTCCACTCAGGTAGTTTACTAATTAAAAAAGTTTCACATTTGCACAAGATGATTTCCATCACATTTGCATTACATTTGATGCATAGAAAGATATATGATACTTAAATTAAACTGAAAAGCATGGAAATGTTCACAGAACATAAAACTGCTTAGATTTTTTTTTTTTTTAATAATATGAAATATTTAATCTTGTTTACATAGCCGACATTCTGTCTTCATGCAATAATGTGAATTTTTATTAAATTTTCCGAATGTTGAATATTAGAAATACCTCTAAACCGCATACCGTATGAAAATAATAATGGCTTTCAGAAATAATTTAAATTCTTAGATCCTACCTGACTTTTAATGAAAAAGAAGAGCGTTATTTAAACTGCAAAAGCAGAAAATAGGCTTTTTTTCTTAGATAAGTCATTTTATAGGCACAGAATTTACTGTAGGAGGTAGTTTCATTGCTTAAGGGAAAACTTTACATGGAATATTTGAGCTATTTTAAGTGCCCTTACACTTCAAATGAGCCGATTAGCTTGTATGGTAGATAAAGCACCGTACTCCAGTTTCAGGTTCTACTCCGGGCGGTCGAGGTTCGATCCCCGACTGGGCGTGGATGTCATTGTGTCCGTCCCTTCATAGGGGGCAGCGTTGGTCCACCTACTAGGTGCCCCCATAATAAAGTGACCAACAACTCCGGCCTTAGCGGAGGCCAATACCTCCAAGGCATTGTTAAGGCCTGCCCCGCCATTTCCAAAAAGAAAGAAGAAAAAAAAACACTTCAAATGATTTTGAATCAAGGGAAGCATAAGTATTTTACTACAAGAACTAAAAGTAACAAGGATGTCATTAGCAATAAGATTTCTGCCGTGATGCTGAATCAAACATTTCTTAACAATTTGTCTATTTGAATACAAACGTGTGTAACATATTTTTTACGCATTTTTTGTTTTCTTGGTTATCTCTCAGATTGTTTTTATTTAATATGTTGGCCTGCTTCTTTATTTCTGCCAAAATTCATTTTAACATAGGATTACTTTCCTCTATAACGGTCTCGTGTAAAAAGAAATTCAACGTCTTCCCAAGTTTCAATATTACTCCGTTAGAAAACTGATTGAGTGAAAAAACAAGGAAGAACTAACTCAAGTAAGTATACTTTTTTAAAGGTAGACATGTATTCGCGTTATACTTGGGGAAACTCCAGACCTTTAGTTTGACAGCCACGCGACTGTCCAGAACCCTGGACATACACACTTCAGCCATCTCCCAAAATTCAGTGTTTTATTCACTCGGCCATTGGCAACACCTTCTAGATGTAGAAAGCCTAACTGAAACTTTGACGTCAACACTAAATCCTTAATGACGTCATCACAGTTGTATCTTCAAACAGTAAAACTATTTAAAATTTCTGGTGGATGCTACAAATATTAGAAAATATCTCAAGTTAATGATAAAAATTAAATACCTTTCGCCTCGCCATGGCACAGTGGTTATGCCACTGCAAATGGTAGATGGCCGACGTGTGAAGGTCCCGGGTTCGGGTCCCATCGCGCGGCTGTCGATCTAACGGTCCGGAGTTTTGGTAGGTTTTCTCCATATGTAACGTGAATACGCGTTTGAACCCCTTAGAAAGTCCTCCTACCAAGGCAGCCCCCCCGCTGGCAGATCGCCCTAGTGTAGCGTTGCCATAATCACACACAACATAAATACCTTTCTGATACAAAATAATTCATTGTGATCTACTTCTGTATCATATTATACAATTAGTGATGATCAAAAAGTGCCATTTGTCGCAAAATTAAGTTTCTTTTTATTTTAATTCCTTAAAAAGTTTTATGAATGAAAAAATTCGCACAAATTAAAAAAAAAAGATATGCTTTGTGAAAGTAAAATTGTGATGACGTTATATAAGATCTAGTGATGCCGTCAAAGCTTCAGTTGTAAGGTTTTCTGTATCTAGAGGTGTTGCCATTGGTCGGGGTATATGAGAGTACACATCATCCGTCGCAGACTCCCAAATGCAAGCGTAGGCGTCGTAGTATCCTCCGTTCTAATCTTACCTGACATTGCATTGCAGACAGGATTTTTTAATATCTTAGGACATGTACTTAAAATCCACATCCGGTAACTGCTTACGTTCTTTTTTGTAAATTCTTCAAGCATTAACTTTCTGGTAAATAAAAATAGATAAATAGAATCATATCAGAATTAAATTTTACTTCATTGTTGGCCTGAATTGTAATTAAATACTTAAAAGTGGTTTATTGCATTATTCTCTAAAAATTGTATTTCTCTTTTCTAAAAAAAAGTAAAGGCCGATACCGCTGGCGCCGTCAAAGCTTGTTGGCCTATCTCCCTCTAAACCATGGGGATTTGAGTTTCGACTAAGGTTATTTAAAATTTCTGGTGAAAGCTACAAATATTAGACAATAACTTAATCTTATAAATAAAAATGAAATTCTGTTTGTTTGTTTGTTTATTTGTTTGTTTGTTTGTGGATTTGAGTTGTATACAAATCCAAAAAAATGGACCTATCAGCCTGAAATTTTGCACAGATATGTAAAATAATATAGAATGAATCATAGTCCACTTTAAAACTTTGAAAGTCCACCCGTTCCCGGAATTTAAGAGATTTTTTATGTTCTCCATGCAAAAACCTTTCCGTAATTGTAACCCCTGTAGTGAAAAAAGTGTGAAATAAGGATCGTGGTTGCCATGTGTGGCGATTTTGCCGAATAAGATGTTTTAAATTCTCAAAGTAAAAATAAAAGAATAATAATGATTTTTTTTGTTAGTTTATATTTGTAAGATTATTAATTTTTTATTATAATATCGTGTGCATGGGAAATCGGAGCAGGAATGAAATGTTTTATACGCAAAACAATAAGAATTGAAGATTTCCGAGGCTAATATGTAATTTTTTTTTAGTTTGGCAAAAAAATAAAATGGCTCAAATGCTGATTTTTAGAAAGTGAGTTCTAGCGGTTTGCACAGTTTTCGGCTTGGCGCAATTTATTGAGAGCTTAAGGAAATAGATTTTTGAAAGCAAGTGCAAAGGTTTTATTAGAATACAGCGTTAAATTTTAATGATCCGTGAAGAAATAATGCAGTTATTAAGGGATTTCAAGCGATCTATCTTCAGAATTCTCGCCAATTGAGTACATTGATTTAAGTTGGGGGAATTACGCCAAATTTCAGAAAATTGAAATTTTCTCATTTAGTACATCGGAGTAACGATGAATAAAGCACGTTATAGTTGATAATTTAATAAAATTTGGTTGTATTAAGGGATTCCCCTTTCCAAATAAATGTGTGCTTTACTTTTTGGCGGCCGAATTATTTCCCATATTGATTGCTGCTAAGTCAATGCTTCGAATGATTTCCTGAAAAAACTCTTGCAAAATGGCGTATGTTGGCACTTTGGCGAGGCTTAGATTTGAAACTGGATTTTATTTGAGACTGGGATATATAATGATACTGGTTATAGATAAAAATGAATGTTGGTATGTGTGTATGAGGTTGAAAAACTCCAGCACCGTTGCACCATGAAATTTGGTTCACCTAAGTAAGTTGCCTAAGTTGGTTCACCTAAGTTGCTGTAACTTGCCGCTAAATGGCGCTGCAACACATCAACTTCTATACCGATCGATCGAGCGGCATAAAATTTCTTATACTTACACATTTCAGCACGAAGAATATATTCTAACTGTGTTCCTTTTGATGTTACTCACCACTAGATGACACTGCATTGCATTATTATTTTAACTCGCCACTAGATGACGCTGCAGCAGGCCAAATTCTTGACCATTCAAACGGTCTCTATGAAAATCAGTATACATAGCTATTTGAACAATGAGAATATTTTGGCGTTATCCATTTTGCTATAACTCGCCACTTGACGGCACTCTAGCAAATCATTACTTTAATTAACCACTAGATCGCGCTGCAGTGTATCACTTCTTGACTGTGCAACTGATCGCTATGAAAATAGGTATACATAGATATTTGAACACGGGGAAGAGTTTGGCGCTATCCATTTTCCTATATAATTTGCCACTAGATGTCGCGTCGTCAGGGCTGTCCAGCCGATCGTCCTGAAATTTCGTATTCATCGATATCTGACTGCGAAGAATATTTCCGCCGTATCCGTTTTGCTAAAACTCTCCACTAGATTGCGCTACGCCGCATGGCCTTCTGCACCGTACAAACGATTGCCTTGAAATTCGGTATGCATGGTTATTGAACACAATAAAAAGCGATATCCATTTTGCTATATCTCTTTATTACAATAAATAGTAATCCCCACAAATCGTAATATCAAAAAGTCCATTCATTCCCGTGCGAACAACGGGTACTTCAGCTAGTTTAAAGATAAAAATTGAAATACGTTTTTAATACAAAATATTTCATAAACTCTTTCTGCATCATATAAAATTAATTAGGATTAAGAACTGCCATTTGTCGTAAAATTAAATTTTCTATCGTAAATGATTAAAATTTTTTACGCGTGACTGAATTCACCACAAGTTTTAAATAGTTTTAATTTGTGAAAATAAAACTGTGATGATGTCACTTGTGGACTTACTGATGACATAAAAATTCCCGTTCTCAGGCTTTCTGAATCTAGGAGGTGTTAGAAAGGCCCAAGGCGGCCCTCTGTCGTAAAATTAAATATTCTATCGTAAATCATTAAAATTTTTTACGCGTGACTGAATTCACTACAAGTTTTAAATAGTTTTAATTTGTGAAAATAAAACTGTGATGATGTCACTTGTGGACCTACTGATGACATAAAAATTCCTGTTCTCAGGCTTTCTGAATCTAGGAGGTGTTGGAAAGGCCCAAGGCGGCCCTCTGTCGTAAAATTAAATTTTCTATCGTAAATCATTAAAATTTTTTACGCGTGACTGAATTCACTACAAGTTTTAAATAGTTTTAATTTGTGAAAATAAAACTGTGATGATGTCACTTGTGGACCTACTGATGACATAAAAATTCCTGTTCTCAGGCTTTCTGAATCTAGGAGGTGTTGGAAAGGCCCAAGGCGGCCGGCCCTCTGTCGTAAAATTAAATTTTCTATCGTAAATCATTAAAATTTTTTACGCGTGACTGAATTCACCACAAATTTTAAATAGTTTTAATTTGTGAAAATAAAACTGTGACGATATCACTTGTGGACCTACTGATGACACAAAAATTCCTGTTCTTGGGCTTTCTGAATCTAGGAGGTGTTGGAAAGGCCCAAGGCGGCCCTCTGCTTAGGGTTCACTTAACCTCTCTTACACGACTTGTTCTCGGTCGAGCAACCCTGAAGAAGTTCAACGCTTGTCGGTGAGGGGACGCAAGGTCGACCAACGAGAACCTGCCACGCTTTTCACATGGCAACATTTTCATTTGCTACCTGACTTGAACTGAATTTATACAGGGTTCTTTTACCCTATCTTCTCACAGTGTAGTCTTCTGCACTTTTCGCTTAAACGTCACATTAAGAGTTGATCAACAACTTCTTTAGACTATACTGGAGGTAGATCGCACCTTGATTAGGAACTCCTCTAAAACTTTTTTTCAGTCAATCAGTCAGTCAGTCCATTTGAAAATATAATTTTCCTGATTGCAAAGCGTCTACCATAATTGCAATGCGCCTACCACCGACTACCATCCTCATTGCAAATCGTCTACCGACGCATTTGAAATTCAAAGCGTCTACCATCTGCTCTTGAATTTCAAATGTGTATTTCAAAATACATAATTTCACTAGTAGTAGAACAAGCAAATGTATACAATATCCAAGAAAACGGGAATTTCAATCATGCTGGGAGAAAGTGAGAAGGATTAAGTTTTGGGAATTTTTTTCAAATGGGAACGGTCCAGATCGCTGTTATCAGAGGATATTGTGAAGACGGGATATGGTATGAACACACATTTTATCGAAGTTTTATAGAAACGGATTGAAAATTTCTAAGATTTCGATATATTGTCTTGAAAACTATCTATACATGATCTCCAACGAAAAGTAAAATTCAGAAAAATCATAAGCATATTTTGTCAAGCATAGTTATCCATGCTTAGAGAAAATGTGCTGTGCATTCCAGATGCGTGTAAGCAGTCCATAGATGACATCACAGATGTTTACTTGTAAAATGTGACAAATGCAACGAATATCTTTGTTTTTAAAAGTGAAAGAATTTATTTTAAAGCTTTTGAGATGTAAAAACATAAAAAAAGTAAAATCAAAATAACTTTTTTGAAATTTGTGAAAATCGCTTCACTTGTACCTTATTTATCTTTGCCCATGGTAGCACATACTACCATTGAAAAAACATATAAAAATGACTTCGGAATCTTTTATTATAGTTATATTATGTGACTCAAAATGACACCATTTCAACGAAAAAATAGTTTTTCCTTTAGGTATTTCTTATAGTGGGTATTTGAGGGTTAAATGAGCTAATTAATAAAAATCTGTGAAGTACGAGAGACAGATGTTGGTTAAATAAATAAATTACAGTAAGATTAAGTACATTATATATTTATGTTGTATTTTTATATAGTTTGTTTATTTATAATCATGTAATGTACATATTCATCGCTTATTATAATATTCAGTTTGGACATATTTTCAGTTTCATTAATAATTTTAAATATCAGCTACATCAGCTATCAGGGTTTTATCAGTTATATCAGCTTTTTTTGACTACAATGTGTTGTAAAAAAAGCGTAAGAAAATATTTTTAGCACGGGAGATATGTTTTGTTTGTTGAACACTGTGCAATCAGATTATGTGTATAAATTAGCAAATGAAATCATGTCACGGAAAATTTTGCTATGCCTACGTCACATATATTATTATTTTAGGAAAAATTATATCTTTTCGTGGACGTGAAAAATATTCAAGCTTTTTCAGATTTCATAAATCTATTTGGGAAAAGATGAATTCCGTTTTTAATTCTGAATTTTTTTACATAGGTCCATCGAATAATCCACTTATATTTCATGTTATCAATGACACTGACAAATGGTCAAGAAGTGAGATACACTTTTCAACTATTGTGAAAGATCTTGAAAATAAAAAATGGGCGAAACGTACTAATTTTTTACTCTGTTCATAAAGTCTTAACTTTCGTCATGCACAAAACTTGTGGATTTCATTACTTTTGGAATAAATGCCTCCGGAACACGAAAAACACGAAATTGTATAGTAACTTTTCTCTTGAGTCATCCATCAACCAACTATTCATCAAACCTTCAAGGAACTATTTTCAGCCCTTGTCATGCATTTTTGTACGGAAATAACGCTACATTAAGTAAAGAAAAAGTAAAAAGAACACATCCCTGAAAACTTCTGCTTTACAAAGAGCTTGTTATAAAATGGGTTTTTTTTCAGGGAAGGAAAAAAAATGATTTCTGTTCATACATATGAATGTCAACATATGCGTGAAATATAATTAAATACATGAGAGTATCATTTACTATTGAAAAAGTGGCACACTGACGTTTAAAAAATCTGAAGATCACTTTACTTTTAAGGTATTCTCGCAATTACACATAATTTATCTATGTATATATAAATACGCTAAGGAAAACCTTTGTGTCCCTTTTGCAACACATTGCGCTAACGGATGAGTGCGAAATTCGGCACAATTAAAGTTCGTACGGAGGTGGCTGTGCGAATGTTAAAATTTTTGTGTAATACGCTAATACACCATAAAAAATTAGAGAAGTCATTTGGCACGCAGTATTTCGCGCCAAGTCGGGCGATGGTTCCATTATTGTGACAGTATTGAAGTAACAACACTAAATTTCAGCAGTATTATAGGGTTACAGTATTATAACAAAATTCGCAAAAAGTGCAGTTTGGTGAAACGCCAATAACTACCATATGCTATAGCCCTCTGACTGACGACTTTTTTAGACATTCGATAAGTGCTCGAAGTGTTGCAATTTCCATGTTTTAAAGCTGTGAAAAAACGAACTGGACAGAGCAGGTTGCAATCCAAGAGACGCTCCACAAAAACCCGCCAATTCAACAATTTCTTCACAATCTCCCACAACGCAGTATGCTAAAGCAAATTTTCACTAAAAATTTTATTGAAGAAATACTTCTGTAATTAATAGGGAATGAAAATAGTATTATTCATGAAGCATATGGAAATATTTCCAAAACTCTCAGATAACATATTGAATTCAGTTATAATAGAACCTAAAAATAATGATTGAACTTTTACTTAATGCTGACTTAATCGAATATCTGATGAATAGAGAACATATCATTTATACCATAGCTACGATAAAAAAATCTGCTATGACTTTAGCGAGCACACTGTATATGTTACAATTACATTTAATTCTGTAAGAGAAATAAAATGTAGATTTTGTTTTAATTATCGAACTATCGAACTTCATGATTGGTGGTTCTTTTAGGTATTAAAAAAATAGGGAGTCTATAGAAGAAAGAAATCTTTCTGGGGGGGGGGGGGGTCTAAGGGGTACAAATTTGGGAACTCCTGATCAAGGACATCGGATGTCTAGCTTTCCCACAAAATACTGATTTTTGACATGTAACTATTCATTTATTTTGCTTTGTGAATTTAAACATTTCGTCAAGTTAGATTCGTTTGTAGAATTAATTAAAATTATTTCTAATGAGACCTGTAGGAACTTTAAATTTTTATTAATAAGATTTAAAAAATAAAATAATTCAGAATAAATCATTTAAATATAGTACGTTATTTCCACATATTAAAAGTATGAAAGTGTTAATTAGAGGAAAAATGTAAAAGAAAAAAATGAAATTAAAAAAAGAATATTTGCAAACATAATTTTTTGGTGTCACAGTTTTGAATAATTAACAATAACTTTTTAGGTCCACTCATTAATTGTACAAGCCGAGATGGAAACATTTCACTGGAAAAGTATTTATTTAAAAATGCTTATTCTTCTCGAGAATTCATAAGAAGTGAATATTATAGACATCATTCAAGATTTGTAGGCTTTATGCAGTTAAAAAAAAGTAAGTGTCAGCTGCTATATTTTAATAACGTTTAATCATTACAAGACAGCTCAAGCATTCTTTAAATGCTTCTTTATTTTATAATAATCTTCGTAAATTCAAGGGGAAAAAAACTGTGTAATAACTTCCATTATTTTAATCATTAAAACTGCTTAAAACTCCTTTTTCACGCTTACATAGTTTTTACGAAGAGTCTAATGAGATTTCATTTAGTTTCTTTCACTAAGGCCAATTTATTAGTTGACGCGAGAAAGAGGTAGCTGCATTCATGTTGAAAAAATAATTTTAAAAAATTGAAATAAGATGCTAAATATTTAATTTTTTTAAATTCAACAGTGTCTGAACGAAATTTCCGATTTTTAAATCACCTCTGAAACATTCGCCAGTGGAAATTTCCGTTTATAAAAGTTCATGCGATCAAAAAAAAAAAAAAAAAAAAATACTAAACTAACTAAAGTAAACCAGTATTTAGAATTTTGTTCTCAGGTGATTAAATATAATGGTTTTAACAGTGGCGGGTCCTCATTAGGGGCCAGTTGAGTCTGCCCTCCCCCCCCCCTCCTAGCAAGATTTCTAAATAATATAAGATTTCTAGAAGTCAAATCACTTTTAAGGCATCTGTATAGTACATGGCGTCAAAAGCTAAAATTTTTAATTTGTGATTTCTTAGAAACTATTACTTTCAGAAACATATTTTTTTATTTATCATCTTAGAGAGCAGGGACGTAGCCAGGGTGGAGGGTGCCATGAGGGGGCTGGGCACCCCCAAATTTTTGGATGTTTGCTAATTGGATCTGAATAAATCAAACTGTAACTGAATATTGTTTTTTGAAAACAAAAGTCATGATATAAGATTTAAAAACGCGTTATTATTTAATTAATTTTAACAAAATGAGTATTTTTCTTCATGTGATTCTGGTGTATTTTTCTTCGTCGTGATTCTGGAGTCTAGCCGAAAAACTGTTATATAATATATGCGTAACCACTCAGTTTTTATGCAATGTGAAACAGACATCTCTGTGAATTACTGTCAAAGTGTACATTATTCCGTCTAATATTAAAGGAGAAAAAAATACGTAACATCACTTTCTCTTAATGTATTCTGATATATGAAGCAATTCATAGAATATATTCTGTTAGACGCAAAAGCCATCCGCTTGTCTAATAATATACAAATTTAAAACATATTTTAATTGTTATTACTGTTTAAAAATCTAATTTCTTACTAGGATGGTTGGCTCGTTTCCTTTTAACTTTATTGTTTTCCATAAATTAGAATGCTTTTCATTCTGCTAGGCCGATTTTTAAGATAGGACCACGCTCCTCGGTAACGGTCCTATACAAAGAAAAAAAAATCAACGTCGCTGTAAGTTTCAATATTACTCCATTTGAACACTATGTGAAATAACTGAAATAACTGACTAAACTACGGTTCTCTTTACGACAATCAAAAATGACGTTATAGCTTTGGAATTGCATGTGATTCATAAAATTTGTGACATGACTGAACGCCCGCTTCGCAACTTAACCAGTTTTAACCCTTTAACGCGCAGTGTTCCCGCTCTGGGAACACCAAACTCTGACTTTTTGACTGTTGCCAGTCATGAAGAATATATTTAATTTCTATAAAAATAATTGCGGATGACATAGCTCCTCGAGAATCCTTTACTTTTTAGCACGTCATATCCCGTAAAAAAATTGTCACGATTATTTTTAACAGCACATATCTGCTGAAAAATGGAAGAAAGCGAGAACAGCTGGATAAATTGCCTAATGCTGAAAAAAGGGCAGACGTTGCCATCGCTCGACTTAACTACCAGCAAGATGGCGGACGATCGAAACGTTCGTCGCGTGCCACAGATCTAGAGACACTTTTTTGACGACAGCTGGTTGTGCCGGCACAGCCAGACGCATCAAAAATGGTCTCTAGATCGCGATGAACGTTTCGATCGTCCGCCATCTTGCTGGTAGTTAAGTCGAGCGATGGCAACGGGTGCCTTTTTTTCAGCATTGGGAAAAGATTGCGCCTCAAAGGGTTAAATAGCTCCTCGGTATTACCTAGTTTGATATTTTTTAGGAGATTAAACCACAGAGGATTTAATTATTTAGATTGGTATAGCTATTGGATATTTCCTACCTCGGTGAGATGAAATATTTCGGGTGATAAATAGAATTAAGCATAAAAATACCCGGAGATCTATTTTAATAGCAACCATAATAATCGAATATGCTTGTGCGTAAATTACCAAACAATCACCAAAGAATGAATTGGTATTGTAGGTGGCAAATATTCAAACTGTTTCGATGAATGGGGGTTTAAAGGGGGGGGGAGAAATAGAGTTTTACAGTATAGATAATAGGTACTATTAGTAGAGTTGCTTCGATACTATGGAATAAAGCAAAATATAGTGTATTAATAAATATTTCGTGAAATTTAAATTGTTTGTTATATTCAAAATTTTTGAACGGTCGCCTTTCAACTAACTAAACCATAAATAATCCTGCTATACGTTAATATATCCATTTTTTTTTTAAGGACGGGCATGTTGAGTTTGGTACATCTATAATATACTTAAACTTCGTGAGCATTGTTTTACGTCTCTCACTGACCTGGGCGTTAAACTCCGTTCCCATTAGAACACGGCAAGTGAAGCAGCATCCGCCTTTGCCAGTGCTTCGGAGGGTCAACTCCTTCTCTGCTCGACTGCTGCAGGACCGTGTTCGCTATTGGGAGCTGGTGCACGTAAAATCCGTCGTGGCTCCAATGTCCTCCAGGTTTAACGCTTCCTCTAGGGGTGCCGATTTGAGGGGGTTGGTGCCCCCTCTGTAATTGGTTCGAAATTTGGGAACCCAGGTCTAAAATCAGATTTCCAGCCACTGGGGCCCACTAAAAATGGAAGACACCCCCTCTGCCCATCGCCTCCCTTTCTGGGAGGATCTGGCACCGCAAGTGGTTGTCAGAGGGCATAAGCAACAGCAACAAGAAGAGCACTGTTTTACACAGCTTCACAGTACTTAAGGGACTGGGTTACTTGCCAAAATTTAAAGGGCTACTTGAAATACCAGTCACAATCAAGTCCACGGTTGGCGCACTTAACTAGACATCTTTTAAGAAAGTATCAGTTATTTTTACTTTCCGGACATGCACTATGTAAGGAAAGTATTGTACTCATGAAAAAATTTGACTTCGAGATTTTGGTGTATTTACACGTTTTGAGGTCTTCTGAATTCATTTATGCTATTTTTACGAGATGTATGTGTGCACGTGTGTGTGTGTATGTGTGTATGTGTGTATAAAGCTCCTAAATGGGGCATTCGATTGAGCTCAAATTGGGTATATATGTTATAAACCACCGTCGCAAGACCGGTATTGATTTTGGTGTGTATAGGACTTATAGTTTTCCTACAGGGCTACGACCAAGATTTCTTTTACATTATGGCCTACGGGGGGGAAATTCTTGAAAGTGCGCTACCGTTAAACGGTACATTCGATTTAGCTCCAATTGGGTGTATATGTTAAAAACCACCATCTTAAGACCGGTATTGATTTTGATGAGTATAGGACTCATCTACAGGGACTAAGTATTACATAGGACTAGTATTTCTGCAGGGCTACGAGAAAGATTTCTTTTACATTGTGGCGTATGGGGGTAAATTCTGGAAAGCGCGCAAGCGTTTAAACGGTGCATTCGATTGAGCTTCAATGTGGTATATGTGTTTGAATTATTCATCGATTAAAATTTTTTTAAATGCTTGGTAATGATCTTAATCGTAAGTGTTCGGAAAGTCGAGTGGAGTCACTCCAGATTTTTTATATATATTTATAATAGTAAGCAAAAATAAGAAAATTTGGCTGAATTTTAGAAAATTTCGTTGACGCTATTGTTGTTGAAATAAAAAAGAGAGAGAACACTAGAAAGATAAATTTGTTAATTTATCAAATGTTTTGTTTATAAAAATAGGGGCCAAGGCCCCCAGACTTGTTAAGCTCGCTTTTCGTATGAGGCATTCCGCCCCTAATAAGGCTTATTCGTAAAAAAGACATAATTTCAACAAACAAAACCCGAAGATTGTATCAGATAGAATGTTACTGAGCTACACATTGCTTGGTTCTTGCAAGTTCATTGGTACATAAAAATTTAAACTTCACACTACAGTAGAACCCCTCCCCCTCATAACACGGAAGATCAGGGGCGTAGCCAAGGGGAGGGTTAGGGGGGTCATAACCCCCCCCCCCATGAGAAATTTTTTGCTATACAAAATGTATATTCTTCACTACATTGTCACACCCACGTATACATATATATGAGTTGTAGTAGTCGTAACCCCCCCATGAAAAATTTCTGGCTACGCCCCTGCGGAAGATATTTTGTTATGGGAATCCGTGTTGTACGGGTCCTGAGCCTGGAGTGCCTCCACCTGGAGGGCGGACTCCGCTTATAATCGCTAGAAAAATTATTCGCACTCCTCAGAAACACAATGATATTTAATGTTGCCATTCAAATTTATATTAATTAGGAGCTGCAGCGTAATAAAATCAGAACATCTGTTTCAGCTGTATTTTTAATAATGTAAAACCTATTGGACACCTTGCGAATTTGCTACCCATGGCGATTTTTCATTATTTGGCGACTTGCGTATATGTAAAGTTAATAAAAGCTACGGAACAGATAGGATTTAGCTTGCCACCAATGGCGACTTTTCATTATTTGGCGATTTACACATGCTCACAACCTATAATTGCTGTTCATTTAAAGGTACCGGAAAACCGTTACCCATATTTTCATTTACATAATCGTTTGCAGGTTGGCGTACTTAGTAGCACGAATTATGCCATCTCGTCGCGCTAGCAAATATCCAAAGTGTACTATAACTGCTATAATGGCATAGTTAACGCCGCCAAATATTTCAACTGGTAGAAAATAATCCAGCTGGAACTGGCTTTAAAATAATCTGCATTTTAATTATTTTTCCTTTTCAAGATATTAGTTATTCTGTTTTGGAAAAACGAACAATCGCTAATTCTAAACTCCTGTTGTCTAAGCGAACTTACTATTTGAAAATTGTCAACTTTGTGTAACACATTTTGAGTTACTTATTTCATATAGTTTTTATTTTGGCGTAAAATAGGCGTAATTCTAACTCATGTTTGTAAATTTCATGCGATTCTAGATACTTGGAAACGCTTTGTTGCAAAGGAATGAATGATTTTATGCCAAATCTGGCAACCATTATGTTTATTTTTTAAGTTTTTTATTAATACCTTCTAAAATAATTCGATTTCCGAATTTTAAGTCAGCTTAGCAGGTTACTCGGAATTTTTCGAATCTGTGGGCACCTTAGTCGAAATTCAAATCCCCACGGTTTAGGAGAAGATAGGTGAACAAGCTTTTGACAGTGGCGACGACAGCGGCCGTTACTTTTTTTTAGAATAGAGAGATTACTTTTGGTGAATTCAGGAAATTATTTTGTCGAATTGGCCGACCAGATTGTATGGTGAGTAAAGCACCGTACTACGGTTTCGGATCCAACTCCCGGCGGTCGAGGTTCGATCCCCGACTGGGCGTGGATGTCATTGTGTCCGTCCTTTCATAGGGGGCAACGTTGGTCCACCTACTAGGTGCTCCCATAATAAAGTGACCATCAACTCCGGCCTTAGTAGCGGACAAATCATTGTTAAGGCCCGCCATTTTGAAAAAAATGTCGAATTACGTAATCTATTTCTTAAAAAAAGGGCAGATTTCTTCTTTTTTTTCAATTTTATTGAATTAAACTAAATATATTTTCCTGCATCATCACTTACACAAGCTGCCTCTGTTTTGTAACAAAGCAAATATGTAAAAGAATACCTCTGAAACATTGAAATTGCAACTATATACAGTGCCGGCAGAAAAACGTTTACATTCAATCTGGCGGTAATAATTTTGACTGTTAAATCGTCCTTCAAAATAAACTATAACATATTTTCAGAAAGATGCGGTTGTAAATAATGATCATGCTATTTGTTTGAAATTCTGGGAGGATTTGGCGTATTCAGGGTTAAAAAATGCTCTATATATGACTTGATGTAGGCTTGCAAAACTAGCGTGGAGGATAGATAATTTTCTTTTAGAGGGCCTATTTAAAAATAAAAAACAGAAAAGGAAAATAGTGCTTTAGGGTAACGTTTTGCTTTATTCCACATTCTGTTAAATAAGCTTTTTATTTCGTTTTCCTTTTTTTAAACTCCTCCCACTTTTGGGCACTGATGTCAAGTCATTTTTACGATTTTCCAGACATACAGTAAATGGAAAATGAATTTATAAAAGTAGATTTCCGATAATTTTCTACGTCACGCTGCACGAATTCCCAATTTCTTAGTTTAAATTTGCAAGTTTCCCAAACTTTTTCTGTTATGCAAAATTTTCTCACTCTTCCAGCTTTTTCAGTTTTTCTTGACCGCTGGCTACCCTAGACCCCCCCAACCAAAAAAAAAACAACGCCTCCCATCCTTCTGAACTAATTGAATGATCATTTTCCACACCCGAATTTCCATGAAAACAATAGTTATTTTTGCAAACATTTTAATCATCAACATCCCTACTGCCCTAATAAAATATCTACCTTTTTTTGCCGGCACTGTATAAAGACTACTGTACTGATGCTTGAGAATTCATTCTCACCGGCAAAGCGGCATGCACCACAGTCCCTATTGTGTGGCCGAAATCTACACAAAGAAGAAAATGCTTCGATTTGACTGACGTATGAAATATTATGCGACGACGTTCGTTTGAAAATCTAATTTTCCAGTCAAATTTATCACAATACGCAGCCGCAGGGGAATCCGCGTTAAACTATATCGGAATGCCTCAGGCGGATACATTTCAAAACTTCCAACCGGAAATGGAAAACATCAAATGCAAAAATGATGGTTTGGGGACAAATCGATCCTAGGCGAACACGGACACATATCTGTTTTGTCAAAAACTTCGAGGTTTCTCTCACTTACGGCGGAAGGTTTATTTCGGGACCTACTCAATGTTATTTATATTTATTTTATTTTCTCTGACTGAATGTTTTAAATTGGTTATTTGGGACAAAGTATTTTTCCCTTAATTAATTTGTGCCGAAATATTTTCAATCCAAAAATGCATTTAATACATCAAGATCGGCGACACAAAAAATGTCTTACTAAGCGGAGTGACTTCTTAAGCGGAGTTTATTTTAAATGCCAAACGAAATTTTTAATGATTATATAATTAGTGTGCCTATAATTTACATTACAATTTATAAAAATCTGGAGTGACTCCACTCGACTTTCTGAACACTTACGATTAAGATCAATACCAAGCATTTAAATAAATTTTAATCGATGAATAATTTAAACACATATACCACATTGAAGCTCAATCGGATGCACCGTTTAAACGCTTGCGCACTTTCCTGAATTTACCCCCATAGGCCACAATGTAAAAGAAATCTTTGTCGTAGCCCTGTAGAAATACTGTAAGTCCTATACTCATCAAAATCAATGCCGGTCTTAAGATGGTGGTTTTTAACATATACACTAGGGTGCAGTGAAAAAAACTTTTTTTTAAAATTTCAAAATCCAATAGCGACCAAAAGTTGTGTTTTGTATTGAATAAGAAAAATGCAGGATTTCAAAATTTTTGAAATATATCTTGAGGGTCCACTATTGCACCAAAATGTCACAAAAATTCGAAAAACAGAGTATTTTAATATTATTTATAAAATACAAAAAACTATGATTTCTAATATGCGATAGCAAGAAATAGTTGGATTACATGACTGTACAAAATTTTAGAATTGTCGGGAAATATCTTGAGGGTCCACTAAAGCGAACAAAAAAGGTCAAAAAAGTAAAAAAAATCATTTTTTTAAACAAAAAATTGCTTGAAGGAAAAACTTTTCCATTGTTTATTTACAAATAACTATATTTAAATAAAGTATTAAAATATATATTGAGGGTCCCTTGCAAAGAACAAACAGAGCGAAATTTTCCTTTTTAATCAGAACCAGGTAGCGCTGATGGTATTTTTCATCGCGCAATGTATTTACTTTTGAAAGGAAATTATTGCTGTGAGATCATCTCGCAACTCGTTTTGTGTATTTGTGAATTCTATTTCTAGACATTAAAAGATGCTTAGCTAAAAGTGAATTTATTTAGAAGGCAACACAGCATTTTATTCCTGCTTTGATATTGCATTTCAGCATGAATTTGAATGTGAAAACTAGAGGTGATGTTGAATACCTGATTCTTGGAAAACCAAAGCAGTTAGGTGATAATATGTTGCCCACATACGAAGAAATTATGCCGTTTCATTTATTTGTAGAGAATAACTTGAAACATGATAAGAAATCTAAGGAATCTACAGCCAGCGAAATTTCTGTAGAGAAAGAATTCTTCAAATGATTCGATCATTTCGC
The DNA here is from genome assembly GCA_038373885.1 of Cheiracanthium punctorium. NCBI lineage: Eukaryota > Metazoa > Arthropoda > Arachnida > Araneae > Cheiracanthiidae > Cheiracanthium > Cheiracanthium punctorium. Next base: position 22,473 of record JAWZYV010016180.1, on the reverse strand, counting down.
AATAAATATCAAAACCTTAAGAAATGGTTTAGCAGTAATAGAAAACAGAGCGAGACTGTCCAGCAAAAAGTTAATAGTTTTTTAGCTGAGTGTAAAAAGTTGTTTGATATTGCTGCTTGCAAATGCTAATTTGATAAGTGCAAATTCGAACGTTCTCTTAAAGTTCCCATAAAAGAACAGGCTTTTCTGAAGGACCAGAGTGGCGAACGAAACATTTCTATTGGCGGTATTAAGATTGAAACTATAAGAATGATGCGGAAAAATGAAAGAAAATCTTTGGAATCAAGTCGTCTTGAAAAAAAAAGTCAAAAACCGATTATAAGTACTCAGCAGAAAATTTTGATGAAGAAGAAATTTCAGACAATAACTTTCATAAGGTAATTGATCCTGACATCTACCAAGGAAAAAAAAAACAGCACCTCGCAAACATGAGTTAGCTTGCCTACATTTTCAAAGGTTTGTGATCAGAATGCGGTTTCTGACAGGTTAGCAGCAATGATTACTTCAGCGGTATTGAAGGACGTGGGTATAATATCTGAAGATATAATGCCAAATGTTATGGATGCAAGCAAGGTTACACGAGAAAGACGGGAAACCCGCAAAAATCTGCACGACAAGAATGAAGAAAGTATGTATGGGGTATTTTTTTCGATGGTAGAAAAGATTCAAACTTCCTATGGAGAAAAGAGGAGAAGTTTATCATCGAGAAACAATTATGGAAGAGCATGTGTCTCTAGTAAATCAGCCTCATGACATATACTTGGGTCATGTTTCTCTTGCAAGTGGTACAGCAGCAGCTATTAAAGACGTCATTATGAATCGTCTTATAAAGAAAAACATTAACACCGACATGTAACTTACTGTTCGCTGTGATGGCACGGTAGTCAACACCAGACGTAAAGGTGATGTCATCAAACTGATGGAAAGAGAACTTCAAAAGCCACTGCAATGGCTAATTTGCCTGTTCCATGCAAATGAGCTGCTGCTCAGGCACTTAATAGAAGTATAGATGGGCCTACTGCTAGACTATGAGGTTTTTCTAGTACGGTCGGGAAAAAAAAACTGAAAAATTGTGAACAATTGCCTGTTGTTAAGTTTGTGCCTATCCCACGGCTAATTCCTATCCCACAGCTATTCCTATACCACAGTTAACCACAGCTAACCGAATTTTGCACTTATAAGTTGCTGAGCCAAATCTACGATCTCATAGCATTAATATCCTACATTGCCAAAGTATATTGCCCAGTTTGGTGTATTATAAAGTCATCTCCATCATGCATAAGTGGAGCTATCCACTTATAGGGTATGATCAAGCTGTCCCAATACCTTAGCGAAGAACTTATGTCAGTGATAGATCCTGTTATTCAGCGAAATGGGTTCTTTGCCCACCCTGAAAACATTCTTTCGTCTATGCTGTCAGACAAGAGAACACACATCCAAGAGCTGACAGCGCGTAGAATTTTGAAAGCCGGAGAACAACCCAAAATCCAAAATGTAAGAGATTTCAATGTTCCAATGCTGAATTTCTAGGCGCTGGATTATATTGATTTGATTGATTGGAAAAGCCCTCATATCCAAATTACTTCACCACCACTTATTTCATAAATCAGGAATGATGAATTCATGGAAATCAAAGGGCTGAAATAACAATAGCAATTTTTTGATATTTTCAAAATAATGCCATTAAAATAAATTTCAAAATGCCATGCCGTGAAAAAGAATATGACATTCTAAATAACTGTTAAACGTTCACAATTTTCCTTTCCTTTTATATGTGCTTTGTCAAACTATTAAAACCATTTTCAGGTAAGCAAATATTTGTAATGAAAAGAGATTTTTTTCAGCTCAGTTTGTACTTCACTGTTCCCTGCAGCGGAGCCACGGGATATTTTCTAACAATTCTAAAATTTTGCACGGCCACTAAATAGCATTTAACCCAAATTTTTATCGAAATTGGATTTAAAAAAAACATATTTATTTTTATCTTATAAATAATGCTAAAATACACAATTTTTCGAATTTTCGTGATACTTTGGTGCAATAGTGGACCCTCAAGATATATTTCAAAAATTTTGAAATTCTGCATTTTTCTTATTCAATGCAAAACACAACTTTTGGTTGCTATTGGATTTTGAAATTTAAAAAAAATTTTTTTCACTGCACCCTAATATACACCCAATTGGAGCTCAATCAAATGTACCGTTTAAGAGCTACTATAGACTACTTAAACCGTTAGGAGCTACTATAGAATACTGTACTGATGAATAATTCAAACATATATACCAAGTGGATACTGATGATGATTTTGCTGAACCCACACATACATGCATACATCTCGTAAAAATAGCATAAATGAATTCAGAAGACCTCAAAACGTGTCAATACACCAAAATCTTGAAGTCGAATTTTTTTCATGATTACAATACTTTCCTTACAGGGTACATGTTCGGAAAGTAAAAATTATAATAATAATATAATCTTTATATATTATATTATTATCATTTTATAATTTTTAAAAAATTTAAATAAAATGTATGACAAATTAAGAAAATTATAAGTAAAGGCAGTGCGTAGTACACTAATAATTTAGCTGTACAATTTGTTATATTTAATCTGACACCGTACGAAAGTGAATACGAAGAATATTCCTAGTTGATTTCCTAAAATGTATTGATAAGGCAACATTCTTTCCAAGGAGAAATGCTGAGAGTCGTGCTCAACAAAAATTAAGTGAAAACGAAGAATAGTCCTAGATGATTTCCTAAAATGTATTGATAAGGCAACATTCTTTCCGAGGAGAAATGCTGAGAGTCGTGCTCAACAAAAATTAAGTGAAAACGAAGAAACCGTACGAAAGTGAAAACGAAGAATAGTCCTAGATGATTTCCTAAAATGTATTGATAAGGCAACATTCTTTCCAAGGAAAAAGGCTGAGAGTCGTGCTCAACAAAAATTAAGTGAGAACGAAGAAACCGTACGAAAGTGAAAACGAAGAATAGTACTAGATGATTTCCTAAAATGTATTGATTAGGCAACATTCTTTCCAAGGAGAAATGCTGAGAGTCGTGCTCAACAAAAATTAAGTGAAAACGAAGAAACCGAACGAAAGTGAAAACGAAGAATAGTCCTAGATGATTTCCTAAAATGTATTGATAAGGCAACATTCTTTCCGAGGAGAAATGCTGAGAGTCGTGCTCAACAAAAATTAAGTGAAAACGAAGAATAGTCCTAGATGATTTCCTAAAATGTATTGATAAGGCAACATTCTTTCCGAGGAGAAATGCTGAGAGTCGTGCTCAACAAAAATTAAGTGAAAACGAAGAAACCGTACGAAAGTGAAAACGAAGAATAGTCCTAGATGATTTCCTAAAATGTATTGATAAGGCAACATTCTTTCCAAGGAGAAATGCTGAGAGTCGTGCTCAACAAAAATTAAGTGAAAACGAAGAAACCGTACGAAAGTGAAAACGAAGAATAGTCCTAGATGATTTCCTAAAATGTATTGATAAGGCAAAATTCTTTCCAAGGAGAAATGCTGAGAGTCGTGCTCAACAAAAATTAAGTGAAAACGAAGAAACCGTACGAAAGTGAAAACGAAGAATAGTCCTAGATGATTTCCTAAAATGTATTGATAAGGCAACATTCTTTTCAAGGAGAAATGCTGAGAGTCGTGCTCAACAAAAATTAAGTGCTTTTGGTAGAGGATCTTGACAAAGAAATGCGACCGAGTTTGTATATGGCAATCTTAAAAGGAATATTTTAAGCGAAGTACAAGATGTGTTGAGGCGTATTAAAAAGGTCGGAACTTCGGAAAGATGATGTAATATGAGGAGTCACGTCTTATCCAGATGACTTAATAACGAGCCTTGAGGGTTTTTCTTTTAATGAAAACATGTTTGAATTATTCTGAAGATTGATCTAATTTTTAATTTATCATACAACATTTTTATAATTGCACATATAGGCATAATCTTTTAAAGGTTGAGTGCAACTTTTGAACAATTTAGATGATAAAGGTTGTGACTCCAAATAGTCCAGATTGACTTTTCGCAAATTGTGCTATACACTTTTACAAACATACTATTTATACAGTCCGAATTTGTAGTTGAATTTGATTTGAAGAGCTGTATGCCGTTTCGAAAATTCACGATGTCAAGATAAGAGAAAACTTTTAATGGAAAACAGTTCACTGGAAATCCCCTTGGCATTTACGCATACGCATATGCGTAATCTCACATATGTGTGAACTCCCGTGAAACAATACCCCTTGGGTTCCTATTTGAAGTCGAGACAGGCGACTTACCCCAAAGATCATATTAAATACAGTCGTTTGCGTATAGTATCTGCATGATAACCCCAGCAGTAGCACATTAAGAGACTTAAAAGCTTAATTTACTTCGAAATTGCATCACTAAATTAAAGCTTCTAACTTACAGATATCTGGGTATTTGTTACTATATCTCGAGTGACACAAGGGTACTTATTCCGACTGCTATTTATCAGATATTTTCAGAATTAATGCACTAGATAAATATTGATGGAGTATAAATGAACTAGTCTTTGGAATAATTCTGACAGTAATCGAATATCCAAATAGTATCGAAAACTAACAAATAAGAATGAAAAATAAAACCCGAATAACACGAACAAAAAGTTTTCTTAAATGCAATGAAGATGCCGAACATTTAAAATTGTTTTGTTAATTTTCTGATATAAAGTTTCCAACTTTTTAAAAGTGTACATCGGTCTGTTGTATAAAATAAAAGAACAATTAATGAAAGCATGAGATTTATTATTTTAAATACATTATTTATTTTGATATAAAATATTTTATTCCTATCACGGGATGATAGTTATTATATAAAACATATGCTTATTTTCCGATAAATATTATCGCAACGTAAAGAATAAAATAATAGCTTTAAAAACATATTTTCCACATAAAATATTTCCTTTCTTTCCGTAAAACATAAAATTGCTTACTCTTAATGTCAGAGTGTCGATATTATATTTTATAAAATTTATTTTCAAAGTGCTTCAGTGTTCCTGCTTTATATGTTCTTATGGATTTTTCTTGGTTTGCTTAACAAAGATTGTGTTTATTTAGTATGATGTTTTGTGAAATGATCCACCTAAAGTTTTAGTGGAAAATTTATAAAATCTAACATATACTTTTATTCAAAGAGCTGATTCGCATATTTCTTTGAAATTGGATAGTTAATTTGAAATTTATCATGAAGTTTCGAAAACTGTTTCGAAAACTTAAATGAACATTAAAAACCATTACATTCATACAAAGATTACTGAAAGACACTTCTTCCTGAAATTCACTACAATGAAACTATATTTGCACACAACATTTATTTGAATTGATTTAATTATTGTTTCAAAAACATTCACGCTTTAGATGTAATTTTACACTTTCAAAAATTAAAAATTTAAATAAATTAAAAAAAAATATTGAAAAGTTAGACCTTCATTACATTCCAGCCCAACAGAAAATTGAAGAAAGTTTCCGTTAATAAAAACTTGAGTCTGATTCATACACTGTTGTCAACAGCTTTTAACCTAAAGGCAGTGATGTGTGTTCATAAGTATTGTACTTAACACACATATAGTAAAGTAACAGTTGAAGCATACGTCAAAACCTTCTCTAAGAATATTTTGCTAAAAATAAATTGCATCACCATTCAGATGCAAAGCGTTAATGCCAGCGACTGTTTCCAGAATTCACTTAATAGAAATGTCAATTCGTTTAATGGAAGTTAATTTCAATTAATGCAAAAAGTACAAATGTGTGAAATTCAGAGTATTTTTTATTTAAAAATAGTTTTGTTTGATGCAGTTTCGTAGATTGGTACTTTAAACTTGATATGTCCAAACTTGTAGATTCTCTATGTGAGACTGGAAGAACAGGAGATATTTTGAGTCAGACAATTTATGTCTGTCATCGCTTGCAACTTGTAGATCATGCCTTTCAAAATAACTCCCGCAACTTAGTAGGTTTCATCGAATGCTTTGGGATTTACTGAAGTTTCACCGCTGGAAGCTTTTTATAGCTGGCAGTGTTTTTTCCATCAGTTTAAAGGTTCATTTTCCTAGATGGTTTGTTGGGCATTAGGGAATACTAGGTCTTTTTAATGGACTTTATGCCATCAACTAAATAACCAGAAAACAAAGACATTGAATTTAAATTCTGAAATGGAAAATTTTCAGAAGATCAAAGAGGAAAAATTTGGATTCAGTGCTTCAGCTGTTCTCGTGGGCTCCAGAACAGAAAAAGAAGCTTTTGTCTGCGTCCTTTACCGAACCCAAGTGGGTTTTTAAGAGACTACCGTAGCAGTAGGCTATAACGTCCAGTGTGTATTTTTGAGTGTGTTTTGAAATCTTGTCGTAAGAACCCCTATCTGACCGGGGTAGATGTACAGGTTACGGTTCGTTGGACCGCGGGTCGGGTAGCTAGTAGTAGGGAGATTGAAATAACTGTATTTGGTCTCGATATAAGGAGCGCTTCATTGTCAGTCATTCTTATTAGAAGCGACTCCATTATCAGTTGAGCGTGTGTTGTGTCATGTGTGTGTCAGTGTAGAATATTTGCAAAAAAGAAGACAAGAGGAGAGAAGAGAAGTTTGGACAACCGACCTGTCCTCCACCCGCTAAGCACGGACTTCACAGGACAGGTTACTCGGCTGAAGCCGTGATGCCAGAGCATCCTTTAAACAATGGTTGGATCAATAATTTTGAGAGTGTGCAGGGCCGCCTTGGGGCGTTTAGCGTGGAGGGGGTCCCTGTAGTCGTAGTCTGGGTATTCCGCACGCATTGGATTTGCAGAGTGTTAGGTTTTGTTTTGAACATTGATTTTAGTATTGAATAAGAGTTTGGAAATTTGGATGTTGAATGCGGCAGTCATCTGCTGTCTGATATGCTTAACGTGGTGCCTCCACGTCTGCGTCTTTTATATATAGACTCAAAGCAGAAATAGATTGAGCATAATTTTAAAAATATGGTTTCATATTTAAAAATAATTATTTTTTACGAATTATAATTAGCTAATCAAGAGTTTAAATCACCTATTCCATATTACCCGAATATTTCATATTAACCTCCATTTGTAACTTATAAAAATAATTTTTTCTGTAACAACAAAATAAATAGTGCATTTTTTTTACAAGTGACATTTCATTACAATTAGTTATTGTATGCACTCATGATGAATTTGGGGAATTTAGTCAAAAGCTTTAAAAGTTACATTTAGATATGTAAATGGTATTCCATAATACGCTTCTCTTTTCTATGAAGTGTGGTAAGTGAATCAGTGATTCAAATGACGATCTGCAACTGCCTAACGATAACTATGGCTGAAGAGGAAGGAAAAGGAAAGAAGTAAATTGAATTGAAGTAACATTATTAAAATACGCATTTTAAATTTAAAGGCAGCAAGACAGAATTATTTTAATATTGTTCATTTTAAAGGTAACAAAAATTCAGGCAAAAAAATTTATATTCGCCCGTGAATTGAGAAAATAATGCTCAAAATGATGTCTTCAAACTTGCTTTGAGACATATGTCGCTTGTTGGTTGATCACTTCTTGCTTTCAATCATAGTGTATATTCTGTAATGAATGTCAGCTAATGTCATGATCCCTGAAATCCATTAAATGTCAATTCGCAGCCTAAATGAGTTTCTAATAAGTCTTGTCATGCTTCAAAATCCCTCCTATGTAAATGCACATTTCTCACCGGTTAGATAAGATCACTCAGAGATCAGTTAAACCGAAAGGGTGGTAAATGAACGAGATCTACATCAATCACTGTGCGAGAAGTTCTACATTTTGTGCAAATTTCCAGTTTTATTGGGAATATGCATTATAAAACTAAGAGACAAGTATTAGTGAATCATCCTTGATAATACAAAGAAAAACAAACTTGATAATATGAATCAAAATCCTCATGCTGATGCTTAAGACGTAAATAATAGAATTTCAAAATTTTTAAGGCACTAGCGACTCCATAAATGTATCATGATTTTTATGCTTATATGGAATTTTCTTAAACGATTAGTTATAAGTAAAAATAGTACAAAATACACCGTGTACATAATGAAATTTTAACTATTTGGTGCAAAGTATATAAAAACTTACAAGCCAGAATGCTACCAAAACTAAAGAAACTTTAAAGAGACGATGGGAGAAATATCATCTTGGGAAAAAGTAGTTCAAATATCACCACTAGGTGGAATTTTACAGTGTTAAAGTTGCTATTATTAAAATTCTCTAATCGCGCGATGAACCTGAATATAAGACGGTCATCCACGTATTCCAAAATCGCTAAATGAAATTTTCCTGTAGGTGGCGCAACCATTAAACTCATGTCAAAACCCTTATTAGATATTTACTTTCATGGCGTAAAACTGTTTAAAATTTCTGGCGATTTACACATGCCCAACAACATTCTAATAATTTGAGATAAGAAATTTAATTTTACGACAAATCTGGATTTTACCCATCGCTAATTTCAAACATATTGTAATAAGGAAATAGATCATTTTGAATTATTTTATATCAGAAAGCTGCTTAAATCTAATATATAAAATTCTCTTGTCACAGTGTTAGTCACCTAACTCCTCCGAAACCACTCGACCAATTTTAATGAAATTTTCTATGTATATTCGTTAGGTCATAGAATAGGTTTTTAACTATGTCTCATACCCCTAAGTCATAAGGGCGGTCCACCCCAAAATGTTTAGCCCCCGAGTGCTATTCATTTCAATCAGGATTTCTGTGTAGACATTAGCGTGTCGAATCACTTTTCAAATGTGTTTACCAGATAATGTAGAGAGGGGGCGGGGGAAGTTAATAAAATGTTGAAAGTCGCACAAGGTTTGCAATTTTTGATAATTGATCGCTAAATGTGGTGCCAAAACGCGACAATTTATTATAAATATATTTCGCGTATAGTTAGAAAACGCCTGGCGTATATTCTAAAAGAGTTTTATTAGGCGATTTTAATATAGATTTCTATTCCGAAGAAGTGCTCTGTGGAACAATAAAGGAAAACACGGTACACTCCTGGATTATGATGTCCATTCCAAACAGTATTTAAAATGTCTTTGCGGTATAGTTGGAATATGCCTACAGGAAGAACATGCCTGGAGGAAATTCTAAACAGTTTCAGGTGGCGATTTTAAGATAGATTTCGATTCCAAAGATGTGTTTTATGGTACTAGAAAGAGTTGATTCCTATTTTAGCGCGCCCACTCTCGCCAACCTAAAAAATTCCCGTACTTTGGCGAGCTTTGCAGTCATGGGTCACTGGGAGTTATGCACAAGTTTCAACGGTACATACGTATTTTCCAGGCGGTCCGCCAAGACAAGCAATTTTTTCACCAAGATAAATGCCGAGCACATGAAATTGTTGATGGTTTGGAATACGATTGGCAATGTATTTAAAATCTATGAAAAAGTAGTTTGGCGAAAGTGACCGCCGAGTTAATACGTAAGTACCGTTTCAACGCGCCCAAAAGAACTAGATGACAACTAAAGTAAACAAACTAGCGATAAACGCACCAGTTAAGGAAGTTGAAGACCCTTAATTATTAAAACTTCATTAATTGGCAATCCAAAATAAATAAAATTGTAACGGCATGCTGTACTTACATGTTGTTCCAAATCGCCATTTTAATTCTAAATTACGATTGCCACATAAAAGGAAAAAATCGTCAGGGTAACTGCATATGTTTAATGATCGCAAACCTTGGCGAGAGTCGAGGCGTTAAAGTGGGAATCAACCCAAGAAAGATAAACCGGTACACTCATGGATTATGATGCGCATTCGAAACAATATATAGAACGATGAAGTGTAGTTGTAATATATTTGGCGAATATTGTAAAATAGTTTTAGTAGGCGATTTTAAGATAGATTTCGATACCAAAGATGTGTTTTATGGTACAAGAAAGATTTGATTCCTATTTTAACGCCCCCACTCACGCCAACCTAAAAAATCCCCATACTTTGGCGAGCTTGGCAGTCATGGGTCTCTGGGAGTTATGCACAAGTTTCAACTGTACTTACGTATTATCCCGGCGGTCCGCCAAGACAAGCAATTTTTCACCAAGATAAATGCCGGGCACATGAAATTTTTGATGGTTTGGAATACGATTGGCAACAGTTTGCCAGCAAATTTGACGAAAAAGTTGTTTGGCCGAAGTGACCGCCGGGATAATACGTAAGTACCGTTTTAGCGCTTCCAAAAGAACTAGATGAAAACTAAAGCAAACAAATTAGCGATAAACGCACCCGTTAAGGAATTTGAAGACACTTAATTATTAAACCTACATTAATTGGCAATCCAAAATAAATAAAAATGTAACGGCATGCTGTACTTAATGTTGTTCCAAATCGCCATTTTAATTCTGAATTACGATTGCCACATAAATGCAAAAAATTGTCATGGCAACTGCATTTGTTTAATGATCGTCACCTTGGCGAGAGTAGGAATCAACCCAAGAAAGACAAACATGATACATGCATGGATTATGATGCGCATTCGAAACAATATATAGAACGATGAAGTGTAGTTGTAATATACTTGGCGAATATTGTAAAATAGTTTTAGTAGGCGATTTTAAGATAGATTTCGATTCCAAAGATGGGTTTTACGAAACAAGAAAGAAAAATACAGCACAGTCATGAATAATGATACACTTTCCATCTTAATGGAATATGGAAGAAAAATAGGGACGACGCATAAATTATGATACGATTTTAATATATAGCACAATAGTGCGTATTTAAAATCTGAAAATATTTCAGATTTTCATCCTTTTATTATTATTTATTTTTTTTGGACAAAATTTTTTATGGAATGACTATCAATAAGTCTCGAGGCCAAACTATGTTTGTTTGTGGCTTAGATTTGAGCACACCATGTTTTTCACACGGACAATTATACGTGGCATGCTTTCGAGTGGGCAAACCATGCAGTTTGTTTGTGTTAGCTAAAGATGGGATAACAAAAAATATTGTTCACTCTATTCCGTTAAGGGATTGATATTATTTTTTAGCAAAATTATTGTAATTAGCGATATATATAAATATAAAGAATAAATTACAATTAATTAAAAGTATAAATGTTTGGTATTGCGTTATTTTTACATTCAAGCATCGTTCACAGCGCTCCATGCCTCTTCCACTCATATACCACATCTTCACACACTTACAATAAGTTAGTCATTTCTTTCTACTAAAATAATCCTAGGAATGATTTATATGGCAAAACAACGTTTGCCGGGTCAGCTAGTTACCTTTATATAATTCTAAATATTTTTAGGGATGGACGCGAGACGAAAAATAGGCTTCTAGCGTCTCGCAAAACAGTCTAAAAGCGTTGTTTCGTCTCGCAAAATCTGTATACCGTATTGTTAAAAATGTTAATTTCTGTCTCGTCTCGCATCCATCCCTAAATATTTTCTAATATTTATAGCATTCAAGAGAAAAATTTAACAATTTTTATCTGATGAAAATAAAACTTCATAAAACAAGATTTCATTATGGTTAGTTGCTAGATAGTAGCTATGCAGTTAATCATAAACAGGGGGGTCGAGCGTTTTCATTTGAGAGACTGATGCAATTTCGCCAGTATGCCGATAGTCCAATCTTTCTCTACCGGTGTTTCGCGAGGGTTTTTGACAAATTATTAAAATTGCATGGTGCCGTATCAGCGATATGACATTTTCTATTTATCATGTATACTGCCTTGTTCATTTTCACAGTTATACACTATGAAGCACGAAACTTTTACTTCGTCGCACAACCGTTTGAAAGAGCTGTTTGCAGCAAGACACATGCAAAAATAGGCCCAGCCTCTCATTGCTTTTTTCGTAAACAAATAATGTTTTATAGTTATTTATACTTATCAATTTTTTTCACCTTGCAACTTTTGCAATTTCTATATTTAGGTGTGTCGCAAATAAATCTAGATATTTTCAGTGTCCCGTCAACCAAAAAGAGGTTGAAAAATACTGCAACGGTTGATGGTCGTCCAATATCCAAGTCCGTACAACGCGCATAGGTATAAAACATCTGTTTCACCACCTCTTCGTTGTTTTTCTCCAGTGGGAATGGATATTTGTCTGCACAATCTGGTGGTAATCTTTTTAATAACTTTTAAAGATGAAAATCTTTCTCATGGTCCCATTCAGGTTTTCTGCACATTTGGTAACATTCTGGCCAGTGGTTTTCGTTGTACACCACGCTGCATAGGGGAACTTTAATGATGAAGATCTTTTATAAACAATAATGTTTAAACTGAAACATTTAATATATTAATAATTTTTAAACAGAAATCTATTAGAGTAAAATTTTTCATCGCATTATCTTTCTGTTTATATACAGTTGTGAAATGACATTGAAATGTACGCAGAGTTTTGATATCTTGATAACTAAAGCTTATTCCGAAACTATATTAAATAGTACAAAAGAGAGGCAAAAAATAAGTTGGAATATCTGAAATATATTCTCAGCTTCTTTGACTAAGCATGAATCCAAAGCGAAGTGTGTGGGGTTGTGGTGAAATGTTAGAATGGCTTTCTTCTTCGGAATTTTAAAAGATGGAACTGTGTTTATAATTTGGAATCACGGATGTGCACGTTGAACATTTGTTTTCATTTCAAGCAGGAAGAAAAATTTTATGTTGTTCATTGACTGAGTGTTGACGAGCTAAACGATATTTATTGTCAGTAATAAACCCGAATGTGGATGGCTCTAGAACTGTGTTCCAAATAAGATGTTATTTTCTCTTCTAGGTAATGTTATGTTCACACAATTCAGATTATTTTATTTAATAAGGATTTAAAGTATGTGCGTGTATTTTTGTTTTCGTTTTCAGGAAAGTTCTGAACGCACATATGTGGTCTGTTTTGATTATATTTTAAAAAATGGGAGAGACGAGAGAGGTAAAGATACATTTTTTTATCACTTCTTCGGAAGGGATATTTTGAAGTTTTGGAAAGTATTTTTTTTTTATTATAAGCACCTTGGAATTGTATTTTAATTTCAGTAGTATTATTATTGGCTTGAACTTATGGAACATTTGATTTAAACAACGTTTAATTGTAATTCAGAAAAAATTTAATAGAATAGATCATACGAAGACGCTTTTCTGCAAGACAAATAAAATGAATCTTATCGTCTTTGTCAAATGAATATCTGCTATGGCCAATTTTTGAAGATATCGACATTTTGGCTTTTATGACTAGTTTTCTAACCATTTTTTAAAATAAAAAGACTGCTATCTGGCTCTAAGTATGGTGGTCAATGGAGAACTGTGGTCATTAAAAGTAACATGCTATATGCATCAGCTAGAATATTTTCAAATAATAACGGCGAATAAAATAGGTAATAACAAATAAACTTTTTTCAGATAGCAGATATTGGTTTGACCATGGCGATACTAAATTAATTATTATCACTTATAAAAGAATAGTTTGTAATAAAAACGGAACCGGTTGTTTTCAATACCATTAAGCAGTGAACATAAGAAAAACACGTTAATTAGGAAAAAAGAAGCTTATCGTCCGCAAACCTAGGTTTCAAGTGAACGGGCAACTATACCACACTTAACATTTACGTACGTAGTGTGATCTTAGACTTTGCTGGAAGAAGCATTGATGAAATTTCTATAGGCAAAAATTTCTTCAAAACTTAGCCATTGCTTTGTTCTACCTCATTAGCTAAATTTATATTTCAAATGCTGTAGGTACTTCATTACTCATTTTAAATTTATAAAACAAATATTGGTATCTTTTTGTCAAAATGAAAATTTTGCATTAAAATATTAAGATTTTTATATAAAAAATTAAACTATATAAAATTATTCGGCAAAACTTTTTCCCGTTATGTTTTTTTTTTTCTCATTCTGCACTGACATAATAAAGGAACTGGATGAGAAAAATTCGATCTTCTTCTTGCGTTAATATCTTGCATTGTTCTCTCTTTTTCCTCTTTAAAAATATCTGCTTGGAGTTCAGCTTCTGCAGGTTCCAACGAGTTTTTATTGTGTTTATACGGAGACGTAAAATACCCCCATACTTTTAATATCTAAGCTGAGAATGCGAACGGAAGTTATTTTTAATTCAAGTGAAGAATGAAAAAAAAAATTCTTTCTGGAAAAGTATTTCATATGTGCGTTTTGGAAAAGTGTAAAAAGTTGTTTTCACGTCATAAGTTTAGGCATTTTAATTCGTATAAAATAGGACAGTTATTTTGCAGTTTAACCCATCAATTCCCTTTCCATACACTAGAGTTAATATAATGTGTAGATGCCCAGCAGAAACTGAAGGTAAGAGAACAAAAGTTTGCATATCAGTTGCTCAGAGGATTAACTATTAACACTTGAGTGCTACTAAAATCAATCAGGTTTTTTCGCATGGACATAACTTGCCTAAACGATTTGTCACGGCGAGGCACTTTTCAAATGTGTCAAAGTCGCCAGGGATTAATTAAGTTTTTGGAATTTTTCATTCTATCCGTGATAGTGGGAAAACAGTTGGAGAGAGACCAGGAATTCTATATTGATTTGTACTCCGAATGAGCTCTTCTGTCACCCCCTAAAATATTTTACAAGAGTTTTGAATCACTCGGTACATGCATTAATTTGAAGCTTATTTTTACATAGATAACAAATGTGTTTTCTGTGCATATTCAATACATTTAAATATGATTAAAAACAAACAACAAGCTGAGGAAGGGAAGAATGGGTGAACCCGATTTCCAAAAAACGTGAAATTCAGTGATTATGGAAAATATTTATCTTAATTTCTCCTGAACGATGCAACCGATATGGTGCATTTTTATCTTACTTTAAAGCTGTTGGACTTCTCCAGTTTTTAGTAAACTTTGCTTATATTAAATAAGACGACGTTTGCAGACTCACTGATTAAGTATTCAGGGGCATGTTTAATTTTTCTTTGTTGCACTGTTTAAGCCCATGTAACTCATCCTTAAATTTAGATATCCTCATATAGATTTTTTAATGTTTTTTTACGTTTGTCCTCAATTAACCCTCTCAAATGCCGGTTCAAAAATTCTTACTGGCTGGTAAAATTTTAGGTCAACTGCTCACAATGGCGAGTGACGCTCAACCCCAAATATTGTGAAATGTCCATGTTCGCATCCTCCAACCGAGGTTTGATACTGAAACACTTTTAGCAGGATATTGAAAGCAAAATTTTACACGTTCAACCTAATTAAAGTGTTTCTTTTAATTCTTTATATGACTGATTAGTTGCTTAAGGTAAAGAAACTTGAAGGCACTCTCAGATTTTAAAACTTATGGAATTGAGCCAGCAAATTCCTGTCAACACAGCTCCATGTGAACTGGATTTTCTGCAATGATCAGAATTAAAACAGCTTTTCGTTCATCAATCCAAGAAGAGTCATCAAATCATCTAATGATGGTAAAAAAACATAATACATATACTCGTTAGTAAGTATTGATATTTAACGAAATTGTAACAATATAATTATGCTGAAATGATTAAAATTCCTCAAATGTCTTTTCCCCCCTTTCTTATTACTCTTTATGTCTCCTTGCAATAAAAAATTAAGTTGTATGGCCATCTTCTAAATAAATAACTCTTGAAGGCACAGATCAAATTTAAGAACATTTATTAACACACTTCACAATGTTACTTAAAGGAAAAAACTTTTCACACTTCGCTAAACTTACGCATAATCAGTGACACTAAATAATAAAATTTTTCCTACTACTAACAGTTACCTCACCACAACTGTAATGTTTGACCAACAGGTCGTCACACATTACACACCACCGTCACACCAGGAAATCGCTCAACTGTTCTTATTTTTTCCTCCCAAGCAAAAACAGTCCCGCATCCACACATTCTATGTGCAGACCTGCTTGCGCAGTGGTTCCCAATATTCCATGGAATTCGCCATGGAGGGGGAATGACAAGCCCGGGGCACTGCAGTTATGTAAATCATAGAGATATGAATACCAGGAGATGGCATTATCCTATCTGATAATGAAGCCGAAACTGTAACCGAGCCGCCATATTGCCTTGACAAAAACATTGCTGCATAAATGTGTTATTCTATGATGGCAGTTCCAATTTTAAAGAAGTAATGTCGCCAAAGTTGGCGCCAAGAATAATTACGTGGCATTATCCTATCTGATAATGAAGCCGAAACTGTAACCGAGCCGCCATATTGCCTTGACCAAAACATTGCTGCATAAATGTGTTATTCTATGATGGCAGTTCCAATTTTAAAGAAGTAATGTCGCCAAAGTTGGCGCCAAGAATAATTACGTATTTGACATAACCATAGAGTGTTGGACAAGACTGTATTGTGTAACATTTATTTCGGATTTGTGTGTTTGTCTCCAAGCCTGCTTATAAATCCACGTCAGAAGGAGACATAACTGCAAAACGTTTTACTGCAGAACGCTGAGATTTTGTATTTAGAACTATTGTAACCCACAATTGTACATATTTAATTTTTAATCCGTATTAATCGTGCATCTTTCACTGTTATTTAAAAAGGAATCAACAAAATGTTACGCCTTACTTTGACCAACACAATTATTTCATTTCGTCAAATACTGAAGACAGCTAATGCCATCTGCTGTTATTCATATCTCTATGGTTTAAATCCATTTAATGTTCTATACCAGAGGTTCCCAAACTGGGTGCCGCGGCACCTTAGGGTGCCACGAGCATATGTCAGGGGTGCCGTGGAGATAATTAGGAAACGTGTTTTGGTGGAGTATAATCCAATAATTTTCTCTGAACCGATATCCCCAAGAAAGTGAGCCAAGCCGATCACTAAGTGGGCTCAAACAAAAATATTTCAGTCAAGTTCCTGTAGCCTCTCTTTTATAGGAACTCTCTGAAATGGGGGTATTATCAAAATTCTATATCCCTTTTCCAAGAGAGTACTTTCTTGATAGTTAGCCCTGTAAACAAACAAACAAAAAATAGCGTAAAATGCATCCAAACTGCTTCATTCTAACCTCCATATTCATATTGCTTTAAAGGAAATCTGCCGCGAAAGTTTTTAGCCTGAAAAGGGTGCCGCGAAATGTTTTTAGCCTGACAAGTGTGCGGCGAAATGCTTTTAGCCTGACAAGGGTGCCGCAGGGAAAAAATGTTTGGGAACCCCTGTTCTATATTTTTATCACGAATGCTGCTGGTATGTTTGTCTAAGTGGCTGGTGGAAAATAAGCCTTACCAGCCACCATGGCTGGTAGAAGGTTTTCATTTTGGAGAGGATTAACTTCAATACTTCCTTCTTTTTTTAGAAGAATTCAGAAATTTTCCTTCTGTCAGCAATAACTTTAAACAATTAGCGATCACTCAAGGTTCCTAAGTTGATTTTTGCTGCACATGTGCTCAGCCAATAGCTTTTTGAATTTGTCAGCATAATAAGGAATCGCATGTATAAGAAAAAATAAACTTCCTACGTACTATATACATGTAATATTTTGATATCTTGATATATATGCATTGACTTTCACGCTTCGAGAACTTATTTCTAAACTTTATAAAATATCACAAAAGAAGAAACCTGGAAAAAGAAATGGAATATTTGAAATATATTCTCAAATTCTTTTCTTAAACATGAACTCAAAACGAAGCTGGTAGGACAGTGGAAAAAAATAAGAATGATTTTTTCCCCTCTTGTAAATTGGACAAGATGGAACTCATACAGTATTTATAGTTTTCCAAAGTCTATATACCTTTCGCTAAAGAAATTTTCTTCATAGCATTTTTAAGGTTCTTCTTTCTTTGAGAAGCGATAAATATTTCTGTGATATAGAGTATTGCACAATTCGTTTTTTATAATTATGCATAACGTACATGATATTAAAAATTTAAGGAGTAATAGTATATTATGCAAGAAAAAACTTCTTAATAATGTAATTAAGTGCATAAAGGAATTTATTCTCTCAAAAATACATTTGAGTTTAAATGGTTCCCATGGCAGTTTCATATTTAAAATATTGTGTTCCATAAAAGTGAAAATATCATTTATAATAATAATTTCCCATATTTCTTCTAGTGTTGAGTTTTTTTATATTTAATGGTTGTCTTTATATTTAAAGAAATTTCTCTGAGGTCTTTTAAACATTTATACAATTTTCACACGCTGTTTTTGACACTGGGTTATACTTTACTAAAATTCACACCATACGTTCGGTACTAATGTAATGATAAAATAAATAAAAACGCTGTGAAAAAACACACATAAAATGTTACTTATAACACGATACGATAGTTTCGACCAAAAATTCTTTCGGTTTTCACCAATCAAAGCCCTTCGTCTCACTAAATAGAGGGAACTGGGAGGATCTTTTCAGTTCCCTCTGTTTAGTGAGAAGAAGGGCTTTGACTGATGAAGAACGAGAGAATTTTTGGTCGGAACGATCATATCGTGTTATAAGTAATATTTTATGTGTTTTTTCACTAAGTTTTTATTAATGACTGTGTCATTTTATCTCTCACCCCCTTTATTGAAAATTGTCCCCAAAATGCGACATATGTATATGGGATATTTTACACATATTTAAATACTATTAGTTCACAAACAGCTTTAATCTATTGTTACCATATTTCGTAAGCTGTAGAATATGCATCACATGTATTTTTCTATAAATAGGTTACAATCATAAAAATTTCAACATAGGGTTACCAGGCGAAATACACGAAAGATGAGAGATAAAATGACATAGTCAATTAATATCAATTTAATATGGCAATAATGAAACTGAAAAATTAGGGGGGTTCAGGGGGGGTCTCCCCCTGACGAGGCTCTTACGGCCGACTTTTTTTTATATGTATTTATGTATATGTATATACGAGGAGTCCAGTGCTGATGTTGCCTAATGGCTATTTCCTAAACCGTTAGACAAAGACACATAGTTCCAGTTGCAAAAATGCTTTAAATTGTTTAAACTGTTATATCAATAGCAATCAAAGTCAATAAACGAATTTCTACCCGGTGATACAATATTTTTCTAAAGTCAATAAATCAATTTCTATACGGTCCAACTGTCCTATCAGTTAAATTTAGAAAAAAAAATAAATTGTACATTTTCATGCACAATGAAACCACCAAAATTCATCGATTTATGAAGCAGCAACATTGTGACTTAAGTCTCTTTTCCACATTTAAAAGTGTCCCGTTATGGTAAACCGTTAAGGAACCATATTAATACTGAAATTATAAATTATAGGTTTTAATTTCATTTTCTGGCACAATACGGAAAAAGAAGCAAAACTAATTTTAGAGTACTGATTTTCAAGCAGGAAGTGCATTATTATCGCATGGGCAAATCGGTACTTTGCCCAGGGCCCCCGGCTCGAAAGGGCCTTCCAATTTCAAATGTTGCTGTGAAATATTCTTTTTTATATCAAAATTTTATTAAAAATAGAACAAATTGCACAGATAATTGGCCCACAAATCTATCAATGCCCGGGGCCCCTGTTGGTCATTATCGGGCCCTGCAATCAGAGGGTTATAGTCAAGCTCTATTGAAATCTATCTGAGGGCAGACTTACTAAATCTTATATGTGTAGCATGCAGATGTGTAACATAAGAGTGTGCTACGCAAAGTACAGGTAGAGTTTATTATACGGGTGCGTATTTAGATTGCAATCGAAGGAAGTTATTTAACGCCAGTTCATTTAAAAAACTGTTTAAAAAATTCGTCAGCATAAGCTATATTTTTATGTTACTTTATTGGATACACAAAGTTAAACGTTAATCTTCTTTATTGCAATCTATATTCATAAAATAGTTAATGAAATTGCTAATAAATATTACAAGCTCAAACCATGTACATTAATTTTTTTTTCAAATTCATTTTGTATACAATTTCGCTACTTGAAAGGTGCAATTTTAAGCAGCTGTAGGTCGGTGAATTTTGGTCGTAGAAGAACGAAATTTTTTTATCGTGCATGAAATTGCATAAAGAAAATTTTCTAAATATAACTTATAGGATCGGGGGACCGTATAAAAATTTAAAATTCGTATTTTTATAGGAATGGATTTATTGACTTCAATTTTTTTTTATATAATAGATCATACAATTTAAAGCATTTTTTCAATTGGAACTATGTGTCTCTGACTAACGGTTTAGGAAATAGCCATTTTGCAACGATAGCACTGGACACCGTATA
Source organism: Cheiracanthium punctorium (assembly GCA_038373885.1). Lineage (NCBI taxonomy): Eukaryota > Metazoa > Arthropoda > Arachnida > Araneae > Cheiracanthiidae > Cheiracanthium > Cheiracanthium punctorium. The sequence continues at coordinate 2,272 of JAWZYV010016180.1, read as the reverse complement.
TATATTTTTGTGTGTGTATATGTACATATAAATATATGAGATTCTTCGCAAAACTTATTTTTATTTTGCTCATTTCTCTCCGTGAGAACATAATGAAACCGGAAGAGAAATATTCGTATTTCCTCCAATATTAATCCTTTGCATTGTTCTCGCAGTCCTCATTCCGTTCTGGAATTTTCTACTTCGAATCTACAGCAGGTTTGAAAGAATTTTTATTCTGTTTATACGAGAGAATAAAGAACTTCCTCTTTTAATGTTTAACCTGAGAATGTGAGAGTGCTTTTAATTTGTAACTAAGAAGGAAATATTATTATTATTTTTATTTTCTAAAGCTAAATGTTTTTAAATTTGAATTATTTTTTTTAAATCTTGGAAAAGAATATAAATCTGAAGTTAGCCTTCATTCTACAAGTTTTAAGAGCTACGCAAGTAAGATGGAGCTTATTATGAAGTTAACCCATTAAGCGCCAAAGCTCCCGTTACGGAAACATCTATTATATATTTTTTTTCTTAAAATATTTTAACGCAATTTACGAAATACACATTTTATATAAACATTTACACTATAGGGTGTGTTATACAGTGTAAATGTTTATATAAAATGTGTATTTCGTAAATTGCGTTAAAATATTATAAGAAAAAATATATATAATAGATGTTCCCGTAAAGGGAGCTTTGACGCTTAATGGGTTAACACACCTCTGATGCGGGTTTTAAATTCTTCGCTATAGAAAGATCCTTGTGGAGAATCACCGGTGAGGATTCCATCATGCCCTCAATTCTCAGTTTTGCTTATTATCATTACTTATTGTTAGCTTCACTTATTACAAAAAAGCTTTGTTATAACGCATTTCAACCCTACAAATGCATACTTTAGCGGTCATAAAGTTTTGTAATTTTGTTGAAAATATGCATCTAAAATAAATATAGAGATCTTATGGAAATAAATTTAACTTTTTAAAAATGTATGGCAACATTATTTTTTAGCAAGGATTTTTGCATGAATTCATAGTGTGAGCATCCAGTTCACTGAAGAAATTTTTGCCGAATTTTTTATTTCTTGTAATTTTTATTTCTAAATGAAAATAAATACAAATATACACTCACTTCCAAAAGTTAAGCACGATGATGTAAAATGCAAAAAAAATCAACAAATACTGCTTTGATTGACACAAAATTCGGCATGCATAAAAGAAAATGAATAATTATATACAGAAATGAAAGGAATATTAAATGTTTTTAAGTTATCAGATAATGACATACTGGAGACTTAAATAGAATTATGTATAAAGTGAAAATAAACAGCATAAAATGAAGAAAAGGACATTAATAGGGTATGTGATCACCCCCCTCATCTGTATACAAACTTTACACCTTGTGACCATGCTTTCAATTAGGTGGTCAACCACCGCAGAATAAAGCAATCGCCATTCTTCTTGTAGAGCAGTTTCCAGCTCAATAAGAGTGGCTGGAGGTGGGAAATGAAGATACAGCACGGCCGAGAGCATTCCAAAGATTTTCAATGGGATTAAGGTCGGGCGAATATGCTGGCCACGCCATACGCGCAATCCCTTCACTCTCCAGGTAGTCATCGACGATGTCAGCTCTATGGGGACGTGCGTTATCGTCCATTAAAACAAAAGTAGGGCCAACTGCTGCAGTATACAATCTCACAATGGGTTCTAGGACTTCATCTCGATACCGGACAGCCGTCACAGATCCCCGTTTAAATATGTGCTGGTCGGTGCGGTATCCTAATGAAATCCCTGCCCACACCATAATACTTTAACATCGGAATCCGTGATGTTCGGTGATGTTTTGGGGCTGATTGCGTGTTCCTTGTTTACGACATATCCTTATATGCTGCCATCTGGCCCCAGAGCAAATCTTGACTCATCAGTAAACATGACATTGCCCCAGTCAGACACAGTCCAATTGACATGTTCCCGGCACCACTTTAATCGTACCCCTCTTGATTGGAGGGATAGAAAAACACAAACTCCAGGTACCCGGGCGTAGAGTCCACTCATATGTAATCTTCGGCGTACAGTAGCTGCAGATATCGCCTTATCAATGGACGCTGTAACCATAGATGTCACGCGTGTGGAGGTCGCTCTGCGATTCCGCTCGGCTAAAATAACAATATATCGAGCTTCCGAGGGGGTTATAACCCTTGGGGACCGGCTATGGGCCTTCAGACAACGTGGTTTAGAATTTTTCCATGAACTTGAAATTACAGAATGATGAACGTCGAAGAAAAGAGCAACATCTG